>CM020234.1:2975480-3588220 GCA_009819775.1 Phoenicopterus ruber ruber
AACGAGCACCGTAGGAAAGCTGCTGCTCATGGCGAATTTTACTTGTTTGGCTTTAGATTGGAAGGAATCAACGCCTCAGCTTCAGTATCGTGGTGTATCTCGCCGGTGGGCTGGGGGGAAGATGGCAACAGGCCAGGATTAGCAGATGTGGTCCCCACGGGGGAAGCCGAGGAGGGAGGCGTGCGTTGCGGGAGCGGGGCAGGGCCATCGGCGCGGTCATTGCCCCGGTGCCGAGCTGTGCCGGGCACATGCTTTGGTCTCCAGGTCTGGGAGGCAGAGTCCTGGCGTGCTTGCGGAACTGAGAGTGCGCGTCTGGGTCTGGTGTGTGCTGTGTCAGCTCTCCAGATGGCACCGGTGCTGGGTCTCTGGGGAGCAGACACCTGGATCTTGGGGGTCCTTGCCTTCTGACTTCGTGAGGCAAGGGCTTACGTGTGTGGAGAGCTGCCAATGGGCATCGGGGGGGTGCGTCGGAACTAAATCCCTGGAACGTGTGTGGCCTCAGCACGTTTTGACGAGCAATCTGAATCTGCTCCCAGTGTTGCTCAGGCTGCTTTCGCTCTGGTTTTGTGTCTTGCCTTCATTGCTTCAAAAAGACATGAAAGATGGATCTGTTCGGGGGGTGCCTACATCTCTGGAGGCACGTCCTGAACACTGCTGTGGGCAAAGCCTTTGGAGTGAGCTGGTTCCTCTCTGTGCCCGCTCAGGTGCTGTCGGGGTACCCCTCATAACAGTGCCAGCGTTTAAATCCAGATGCCCTGGGGCTAGAGAAAGACTCGTACTTGCAACTGGGGGGCTCCTACCACCTCATCCCAACCACGCTCAGCAGCTGTGACTGAACATCCCAGAGGGGCTTCTCCTCTCCCGCGCTCCGGGGCTCCGTGGGCTCCTGCCAGGACCGGGGAGCCAAACCTGCATCCCGGGGCTGACCCTCCTTGTCTCTTGGGGGGAGCATGGCACAAAGGAGGGATGCTGCAAGACGTCATTGGATTGGGGGGGGCAGGGGGCAACAGTCCCCAAAATCACATAGCTACAGCGTTGTAGTGGGCCCTTGCCCGAAGGCCAAGTGTGCAGAGCACACCCGGGTGCCCCAGGGCTTTAGAAAAGGACCCAATTCCCTGGGCTTCACGGGAATGTCAAGTGTTTTGCTGCAGTCTTGTTGCAAGGAACTGATGCTGCTGAGAGGTAGAGAAGTTGATGGCAACACTTTTACGCTCCTCTGGCAGCGGGCAGAGCCCTGCGAGCTGCCGCTTGCAGTGTCTGAATTCCCGACTGCTGGGCTTTCCTTCTTCTCAGTGCGCTGCTTCCCAACGACCGAGTTGGCAATTAGGGTTAAGATTTGTGCACTTCTCTTTCGCTGCATATGCAAGCGACAAAGGCAGGAAGATTGCTTCGGAAATGATGAATAGCGTGTTTGAGATGCTTCGGCTCCTCCGAAGGCAGACGCGAGCGGTGGTGTCAAGTTAGCAGCAACAGTTGTCACTGGGAGTGAAATGGCCAGGTGATGGTGGAAGAAGATGCTGTGTTACAGGATGTTCTCAGGGATGCGAATGAATTCTCTAGACAACTGAAGCCAGTGAAGTTTATTCTCACCTACTTTATTTACCTCTTACTCTGTCTCTTAGTCATTGCAGCGTCTCCAAGCTTTTAGGGGTTCTCAGTCAAAACAGGAGGAAAGGACTTGAATTCATCTGACGAGAAACCACTCCACAGGCATGTAATATTCCACGCTTGGAGGCAAAAAGGGGAGTTCGGGGCTGGCCCTGGGCATCCAGGATGGGGGCACTTTCCTGTGGGTGGGGAGCTGCAGGCGGGATGGGACCAGTCCGGGCTGCTCACGTGGAATCAGCTCTCACTGAAGATGCTTGGAGCTACTTCTGTGCGTCAAGGGCTGCTCTGAGAAGGGGATGCAACCAGGGCAGCCTCCCGGCCGCTCCGGGCAGGGCAGGCTCTGCCGCCAGCCTGCCGCCTGGGCACTGAAGCTGTCCCAGCACGCGGTGCTCCTGCGCTGGAGCAAGCCACGAGAGGTCGAGGCTTTCCCCTACGAGCTGGGCTTTTCCTGAGGCAGGTTGGTCCCATGTGGCGAGTGTTGGGGGGGCTTTGAGAAGAAAAGCGTGATCGGGACAAAGGCACATAAAAGCCAGTTTCTGCGCTGTGCTCTCCATCAAGTGCTGCAGCGTCGCGGGGCGAGGGCTCTGTGTTTGGGAGGAGGCTGCTGGCAGGCGTGAGGACGTGTACATGTCTGTGTTCGCATCCCATTTCATGGGCTGGTGATCTCTCTGCTATACCGGACATGGGGGTTTAGAAACACAAACAAACATTTTTACAAGATAGTCGTGTCCTGTTTACGTGGGTCTGCTGGAAGCAGGGGAAACTCGGACCACTACCCCTCCCGGGGCGGCTGATACTCCTAAGGGACTGCCAACGTACCCTTAAGGCACCTGGTGTTGAGGCTCTGCCCCAGGCCCTGGGAGGGCCAGAGGCTGGCAGTGCCGCGTGTCCCCTCCCCGCCCCGCCATTCCACCCTCGCCCCTTTGAGTCGCCTTCGCTGCGCTGCCGAAATCTGAACCGCCGAAGTTTGGGGAAGACAATTAGTGTTGCAGAAGAGTTGAGGGTGGAGGGGGCCTCTGGAGGGCTGTGGGCCACCCCCTTCTCAAAGCTGGACTAACTTTAAAGTTGGCTCCGTTGGCTTAGGACCAGTCCTGCTGAGTTCTGAACATCTTCCAGGCTGGAGATTTCTCAGCCGCTCTGGGTGCTTGATTCAGGGCTTGATCGCTCTCAGGATGAATGATTTTTCCCTTGCTGCATCTTGTGCCTGTTCCCTCTTGTCCTTTCACTGTGCGCATCCGAGAGGGGGCTGACTACACCTCACCTCCCAGGTAGCCGAGGGCAGCAACTAGACCCTGCCCTCCCTTTGCCTCCTTCAGGCTGCGCAGTCCCACCTCCCGCAGCCTCTCCTCGTCTCTCAGTTCAGGGTATTTTTGGCAGGAATAAATGGGACCTTCTTCAGCCATGTTACAGTCAACAAGGTGGCTGGAGTCTACTCGGTGAGAAGCAGCAGCGCTCTGCTAGGGCGAGTTCAATGCAACGTTTCTTGGAGGTAAAGCACGTCGGAGAGCGAGGAAGCCACCCAAACGTGTCTGAAAGTGTAATTCCTGACCAATCCACGTTTGCTCCCCAAGGGGCAGCCAGGCATTAAAAGCCAGGTCTCACTAAATGTGTTTTCATCACCTGACAGCCACACACAAGCAGACCCGTGGAAAGGTCCAGTCTGGCCATTGGAACCATTACAACCACTCTGTCCGAGCAGCCAGGTTTCCCGGTGATGATCGCAGCAGCAAGTGCCTGGGTGCAATTCCCCTGCTGCCCAGCTATTGCCCTGCCGTGTTGCTGAATCCCTCCTGGGGGGACAATAAGTCAACAGCTAATTTCTTTTTTTTAACATTCCTTTAACAAAAACTTTTTCCAACAAAGAGCTTTTGGAGACATATCTCTGTCTTCGGTGGACAGCATACGCTGGTTTGCCGCTTCAGCTTTCGGTGAGGTGGCTTTGTGCAGGAGAGGTGCCGTGGCAGGGACTTCGCCTGAGCGGGGTTTGCCCACCCCCTGCCAACACGCACGGTCCAGCCTCGATTCTTCTGCCGCTGCTCTCGGCTGCCCGCTGAGCCCCCCGAAAGGAGCTCCCGGGGCGGGCTGTGCCGCAGGGTCTGTGCCGGTCCGTGCCCGGCCGCCCCAGAGCCCTGCTTTGCCGCGGCCGTTCTGCGCTGGCAGGGCTGCAGCTCCGGTCCTCGAGCAGGGTTTATGCCAGAAATTGAGAAGCGCTGAGGCCAGGGGTATCGGGATGGTTTGGTTACGGGAGGATTTCTGTGTCTGTGCCAGACCCAGCTCCTGCCCTTCTCCTCTCGGAGCCGGGACCGTCTGTGCCACTTTGGGAAGGCGGCGCTGCCGCGTGTCCCCGGGGCGGGCAGGAACCGGCATCGCTGCAGGCAGGGTCCCTGCGGGAGCCTTTGCGGAGAAGACCTGAAAGAGACCCAAGGGGTCCGGAGGGTTTCGCTTACACAGAGCTTTGGCCTTGATCCGGTTTGGCTGGGCTGGGCAGCCCCTCGCGGGGACGTATTTCTGGCAGCGGGTATTTCTGTCCGGAGAGCGGCTGAGCGCACGTCAGGGTTCGCTGTGCCGCGCGGCTGTTTGCTGACAGGGTGCTGATGCTCTGCCATGGCTGCCCAGACGGGAGCGTGGCATCTCCCTGGCAGTAACCGTACCGCGGGCTGGGCTGCGAGCTGGGGTCCAGCCGCCCAGCGGCCCCGGGGAAGGTGCCTGCTGAGCATCACCTCTCCTCGCCGCCCGGGGTACAGTTTCCTTGGGTTGTTCTCCAGGCACCATCGTACGGCTCTGCGGGGGCTGGCACTGCTCGCACGCCATTTAACCTGGGCATTCCTTTCCCGCGTAGCAGCGGGCGCTGCTGTGTGATGCTGAGCGTGTGTTCAGCGCAGGACCACTGCAAAAACGGGCAGGGTGCTCGATTGCTGAACTCTGTTATAAGGGCAACATGCAAACGCGCTGCTTGATCCCGATGAGCAGGAAATGATCCCAGATCCCGGCTGCCGGCACAGCGAGCTGACAGCTGGCATCCTTCGCGCTAAACAGAGCCGTTCGTAAACACAGCCAGAGATTTCATCCCGGGCTGTGGCGCGGGGGCTTGAGCCTGGCTGTTTCTTGTGCTCCTCCCGGCGCTGCGCTGGAACGGCCCCCGAGCTCTGCTCACCCTCCCTGTTTGGTGCCCACTCCTCTGTGCGGGGACAGGACCCGCATCACCGTGTCCCAGCCAGGGCTCGGCTCTGAGCTCCCTCCTGCGGGTCTCAGATGTGTTTTGGTGGCTGGTCTCGTGTTTGTGGTCCCCATCCCTCAAATCCCTGTCCCCAGGCACACTCCGGTGGAAAGCGTTTGCACCCCCGGGCGCGGGGCGATGCTAAGCCCCGAGCTGGCAGCGCTGCAGCCGGGCGCCCGAGGGGAGCGGGCTGAGTTTTGGAAGTGCTGAGCGCTCCTCCCACGGCTGCTGGTGAGACGCCAGCGCCGCTGAAAATCTCGGTGCCCTATATAGGTGCTGACATGCAGACGAGGCGCCTAACCTAAGGATGCCTACACTCGAAACATGCACTTGGGCTTTTGCTCTGTTTATTTTAGCTCCCTCATTCCCGTCAGGTCCCATCAGGGCACGGGGATTGGCACATTCCTCCTCCTCCTCCTCCAGTGGAGGCTTTCCTGCCTGCAGGGAGAGCGGGATGCCAGGCACGGCCATCCCTCTGAGCGGGCACAAGCTGCCAGCGCTGCCAGCCCGGCCGTCGCGGTCGTGCGGGACTGCGACGGAGCAGGGTGTCGCAGCCCACCTCCGAGCTCCTGCACAGACCTTCCTCCGCATGGCTCAGCCGCTCGCCGGGGCCGCAGGGGCTCCTTCAGCTCGCTGAGAGAGGCGGGGAGGTGCGCGGTAGAGCAGCCTCAGCAGCTGCAGGGCCTTTTTGCCCAGCGAGCAGAGCCCAGTGCCCAGGCTTGGCAGTGCCTGCGCCTCCGGGAGAGCCAAAACTTTCCGGAAGGTAATTGCAGGCAGCGCCGGGAGCTGCCGGGCGTTGGGCTGGGAACGGCTCGTCTGGCTGCAGCGAGCAATGCTGCGCTTTTGGCACCACGCCTTCGTGGTTTCTAAACTTTATGTATTTCACTTGCAATGCAGGTTTTGCAGAGGAAGGCCAAGAAAAAACTACTTCTGTGGTTAAACAAGAGCCCTCGAGGTGCCGCTCGGTGGGGAGGAGGCAGCTGCGCTCATGCTGGCCGTGTGCTGCCCGCAATTTTGCATGCTTTGCTGCCGGTGGCGGGAGGGCTTGTGCCTGTGGCACTTCTCCTGCTCAGCTTCCTCTGGCCCAGGGGTGCTGGGGCTGCGGTCCCTTCCCGGGGGTCAGCCCCGCTCCGTCCCGCGGCCGGGGAGGGGGGCTGCCCTCCCCCGGCCCCGGGTGCGCCCTCCCCTCTCGCACGTGTTCGCGAGCAGGACGCGTGCATCTTCCTCTCCCTTTCCCCTTCCTCTTGCTCGTTCCTTCTCCCCCTCTTTACTTTCTTTTTTTGTCTCCTCCCATCTGTCCTTCTCACATCAGGCTATTTTGGGGGATGAGTTTCTCACTGTCAGTATGGTAGGAACCGTGGTGCATCTTATGTCTTAGAGGATGAACACCGCTTCGGGAAGCCTTCCCTAGCAGTTATGGTGCTTGGTTCATCTTAACCCCTCTGCTTTGCCTCTGTCTGGGAGGTGTTTCGAGACCGGGGGGCTAAAGGCCACTAAATCTGACTTCGTCTCAGAGTCGGAGGAGAGAGCCGTCAGATTTAGTGGCCTTTAGCGTCTCGAAATGCTTCTGAGCCTTGCAAGTGGTTATTAAGCAGCCTGAAGCCAAGTGTGATGTTGGCAGGTCATTACTTGTGTCTTTGTAACTTCCAGGGGCTTTAAGTCAAGGCATGATTTTATTTTTTTTTGTGCTTGGAAATGATGGCTGTAAATTGAATAGGAACTGTACGACCAGAAGTGAATTTTTAATACCCTTCATTTACCAAAATACCTCCCAGAAAAATCAGGAGACGGCAGCAAAGGCGCGGAGCTTGCAGGGAGTTTGCTGGGAGGGAGCCGCTCTCTATGCGAGCTCAGCTGAGCTGCCGCCGTGCTTCGCTGCTCTCTCGTCCATCTGAGCATCTTCGAGCGCTTTAAACCCGGGGAAAGTATTTCGCCTCAAACTATCTGCGTGAGGCAGATGAGCCAAATGCCACCCAGATCCCGCAGCGCCCTGGCAGGGCTGGGAGGAGAGCTGGGGCGCAGGGCCGGCTGCCTTCCTCCCCCGGAGCGAAGGGGGCTGGATCTGCAGCCCGAATCCTGGGGGGAGCGGGGCTCAGGGGGTGCTGCCCGCATCCCTGCCCCGCTCGAGGGGCGAGAGCTGCCTTTCCTGGCGTGTGCTGGAGCCGGAGCCGGAGCCGAGGGGGCAGGACGGGGTGAACGGGGGGCTGCTCAGCCGAGGAGCTGCTGCGCAGCGTGGGTGGGCAGGTGATTGCTCTCTTGTACACAAGCAAGGTTTATTAGTGGCTTTTGTTCTAATAATAAATACGCCGTTATCTCTTCACCCTCCCGTTTGTCAGGGGCTGCAGCTTGGAACGCGATGGCAGACCTGTCTCTGCAGCGGCGAAGTTTCTCCCCTCTCTGCTCCCCTCCTTTCTCTCCTCCTTCCCTGCTCTGCCACTCGCTCCGGGAGACGCTGCTTGCGCCGGCCGGGAGCTCGGCGTCGGGGTTTGGTGGTTGGCAGCGCCGAGACGAGGGGCCTCGGCTTTCCCTGGCCGGGTACGGCGCTTCTCTCCCAGAGCCAGGACTCCGGGGGAGCGACGGCCGGGCTCGCTGCCTGTGTCGTAGCTGCCTTCCGTGGTACGAGTGAGATGAGTCGAGGTTTGTCTGCACGGGGATACTCAGGGAGGCAGATCTGGAGGAAGGAAAAAAGTGAATTTAAAGTAGATTATCTAAAAGACATTAAAAGCCGGTGTAACCTTCTGACTCAGTTAAGTGGCTTTAATTTTATATATTGTAAATCTGCTCCTTCCTTTCACGTGCAACTGTGCACAAAAGGGTTGTTGCCGCTCTGCTGCTCCCCTCTAGCAGTTACCCTGGATTCGCTGTCGGATACGTGACGCTGCCGAGGAGCGCGCGCAGGCCGGGGTGGGCTGGTGCGGAGCAGCGAGGGGGGCCTGGGCAGCCCCTCTGCTGCGGGGGCAGCGGCTCCGCTCGGGCCAGGCTTGCGCTTTTAAAAAGTTTTGGGGATCTGGAAAACAACTGTTTTTCAGATGAGAATTTGAGTGGGGTTTAGTTTTCTTCAAAAATTTTCCATATTTGCTCAGCAATTAGACTGTTGATGAGCATTCAGGTGCCTGGTGGGAAGAAGGAGAGGTTGCGTGTGACATCTCAGGGTCGCTTCTTCCCCCTGTGATCGGCGTAAAGGAGTTCATTCCTTTGGAAGCCGAGAGCACCTTTTTGTTACTATTTTGTCACATGTGCTTTAACCATGGCACAGAATGGCCCAAGCCACTGTTGGGGAGGTTTATGGTCTGTCCATTGCTTTGGAGTCCCTTTTATTCATGATGCCTTTTTGTGAGCGAGATGTTTATTCACCTCGCGAGCCCGTCGCTTGCCTGTCTGGGGACGGTGTCCTGGGAATCACGCCGGCTCACCCCCGTGACGCCCACGGTGACACCAGACCTTCGGGGTCTGCCGGACCTCACCGAGCTGTGTGATTCAATGTGCCGCGGCTGTTTGGGTTTCAGGAGCGTTCTTCTGCCTCGGGGAGCCGCAGCTGAAAGAAGCCCCCGTTCGTACAGTCTCCCCAGTTGCCAGCTGGCAGTATATTAAGAGAAAACCAAATCATTTGCTGTTTCTTTCCCATAAATGTCTCTGCGAGACATAAAAGGCTCCTGTTCAAAACCAAACGCGAGTGGAGGGGCTTGAACAGTGCCTGCTGCTAATGTGGGATAATCCAATTTGGCAGGAGGGAGGCTGAGCTGGCTGGGCTCCTTCCCGGGGCTGCGCTTGCCTCTGGGTTGCAGCTGGAGGGAGTCTGGGTTGTTTGTCGTTAATAAATGCCGGGGCTGCTCCGAGGGACGGCGCGGCTGAGAGACCCACCCCGGGGCTTGTGCGGCTGGGAGAGGGGCACGAGAGATGGGCCGGGTGTGAGCTCACTCGCTGCGCTGCCGTCGTCGCACCAGCCCCTGGAAACCCAGCCGGGCAGGGGAGATGGCAGGGCAACGGCTTGCTTTTCGCCGGCGGATCGTTTGCGCACGAGGCTGGGTGCGCGGCCCCGGGGGCACAGACCCAGGCTGGGGGTGCTGGGCTGCCTGCGGGAGCCCCCCTGGGCTCCTCAGCGAGGGGGGGCAGAGGCTCGGCCAGGGCTGAGCCTGCAGCGCAGCGGCGGGAGCACCCGCTCTCCCCGTGAGCAGCCCCCAGCACCGCCCGCCCCGCGGCCCCCGCGCTGCTCCCCGCGGAGGGCTCGCGACCAGGCTCGGCCCGCAGCCGCCTGCTCGTGGGAAGCGGGGCTGCGTGGGAGCCTCTCGTCTAGACAGGGCACCCCTCGGCCCCCGCCGCCCCCCGGCTCCCTCCCCTCAAGGCCCCCAGCGTCTCTCCCAAGCTGAGCATCTCTCCCAGACTGAGCATCTCTCCCAAGTTGAGCATCTCCCGTGGGTCTCCTGGGTCTGAGGCGGGGGGACGTCGCTGTCGGTGCCACCCGGGACGGCGGCTCCGGTCGGCACAGCCCGCACTCTGCCCGCGTTTCGGCTCCGGGGCGATGGGCTCCTCCCTGCAGCCTTCGCACAGAGAATAAAAGAAGAGCAGCAGCAAAGCAAATCGTGTCGCAGGGAGGCTGCTCTCTGAGGGAGGAATTAGCTTTCCTTTGGACTCGCATTTTAATTGAAATGTGAATTTATTGCTTTTATTTAGTTTGAACTATACCGGAGTGCTGTGGACTCATAAAGCACAAAGCGAAATAAAAGAGAAACCTTTATGAGCTGCAACTGCCCCCTTTGCTTTGGATATATTTCTCGATTGCCCAGACTCGTGTTAAGTAAGGAAAGGAGGGAGGGCCCTGGGAGGCAGGGGAGGGCTCAGGCCCGCTCCAGGAGCGCTCTCGGCTAACGCCCGCGGTGGCGGGGACCCATGGCCATCCGCGGGGATGGATAGGTGTTGAAGAGAACGTTGGTTTTGCAACGGGAATTTTGTCCTTCGCAGCTGTGATTGCGTTGTTTCACAGCACTGTGCCGCTGTCTGTCTGTCTGTCTGTCTGCGGGATGTACAGTACACGAGCACGGTTCCTTCGCCTCCCGCCCGCTCTCGTTCATCTTCATGTTCTTCTTTCTCCCCAGCCATGACCCCCCATGTCGCCCCATTGTTTCTTTCTGTTCTTGTCTTTTATTTTGTTTTCCCTTCTCTGGTCATCACCTGTGTGTGTAAAACCAGCTCTGCGAAGGGGTGCGTAGGAGAAACGCGTGTTAGGTTCTAAAAACACCTCAACTGGCATCTTTCAAAATCTCGTTTCTCCGCAGAAAGTGTCACACTGATTTGACCAGAGCAGCGCTGCAGTTTGCGAGACTCATTAAAAAAAAAACCCACAAAAAAGCATTAAAAATGTTTTTGTCTGTGGAGCTGAGTCCTTAAAGGGGCCGTACACTGGCAAAGCCACCGGAGCATCGCCAGGTCCCCAGCGTCCCCACCCCGGGGACCTCCGCAGGGACCCGTCCCCGGCACGCTGCAGCCCCCGGCCGAGCTCGCGGGCGGCCGTTTGTCCCGCCGGCGCTGGCATTCCCCGTGGCACGGCTCTGGTTCCTGCCCGGCAGCTGTACGTTTCCCTCACCTCCTGTGATGTTCTCGCTCTGTAGGCCCCACGCCGAGGACTTCAGCGTGGATTCCTCCTTCTCGCAGTAAGTGCTCCGCATGCATTTCCCTGCGCCGGCGCTGCGGGGAGGGGGCGAGCGCGGCTCTGGCACCGCCGGCCCCGGGACCGTCGCTCTCCCGCCAAGGAAGAGCCAGCCGCGTTCTCCGGCGAGCAAAAGCCCCTTGCGATTCGGGGAGTTTGCGCGGTGCGTGTGTGCATGGTGTCTCGTGAGCCGAGTACTTTGGGCAGTGTCTGCTGCCAAGAACAGCGGTTAGCCTTGACTTTAAATTAGTGGTAGATTATTCCGCTTTTAAGGGAGCTGATAAGCACGAGGTCGGTCCTTTACTGCCCTTGGCACCAAGGAACTGCGTATGGGACCAGCAAACCCTTCTGCAAGAGCAGTGGTTCCCACCGTGGGGAGGACTAGCTGCGCTCGGGGACAGGCAGGTTCCTTTGGGAAGAAGTGATATCCTTGGCAGCAAATTGGTGATTACCCATTAGCGATGAGCTCCATGCGCAGACTCTAATTAAACAATCCAGATTTATCAGCAGAAGCAATTACAGGAGCAGACTCATGAGTGTCAATCTCCAATGTTGCAAAACAAATATGCCGAACAAAACATAGCGTGTTATTCCGTTGCTCCTTCTCTTACGGAGCAACTCCTTCCCGCGGCACACACGTGCCCTTACCCAGAGCAGTGCTGTCCCCTGGGACGGCCCCGAGCCGGGGCTCCCGGCCTGGGAGCCACCGGAGCAGCCCTGGGATGGAGCAGCGTGTCCCGCTTCACCCTGGAGCCGAACGTGTGTTTTCGGGAGCGCAGGGTGCTGCCAGGCCGGTGCTGCGCTGCCGGCCCCGCCGTGCATCGCCGCCCCTTGCTCTTTGGTGCTGAGGGCACTTGCACGGAGAGATCTTCAGCCCCCAAGTGCATCCCTGCTGCCTCCAGTGCTTGCTTTGGTGCCTGAAAATGAGCTCTGCAGCTGCTAAATACAGCTGGAGGGGGATTATAGCTGCCTTCGGGGAACAAGGGATTGATAAAAATCCCATTTTCATTGCAATGTCCTCCCTAATTGAAAAAAAAAAACCAGGAAAGAAGTCCAGCAGCAGGTTTCTTTTTCATCGCTACAGATTTGTGGAGCCTTTGCATCCGTGTGTCAGGGCTGGCCAGCGCCCGGCTCCGCAGAGCCCTTGGGTCCTCGGCGCGGTGCCTCCTGCCTGGCCTTGCTCTCCCCGACACAGGAGCGCTTGTGCGGATGAGTTCAGGGCAGGGCCCGGCTCACGGTGCAGGCGGAGCGGCCGTGAGGACTGGCCCGTGAAGCCAGCCTTGGTCTGGGGCAGAGTTTTTCCAGAAGCGGCTGCTTGGAGCTTGCTTTTCATCCCCCCAAAATAAAATTGGAGTGTTACTGCTGGAGCCAGGATGACGTTACCTGCATCCAGCTGTCTTTAATTTGCTGCAGAGCGGTTGACAATATCGCTCCTTTCCTTGGGCAAAAATCACACTCCATAACAAAACAGGAGATGCTTTTTTCCCAATTTATTCCCATGGTAAGTGCATGAAAGCTTGAAGAAACAAGTTTTTGAGCTGGTCCTGGGGCAATGTGTGCCACAGCATCCCTGGTCCCAGTGCAGAGTGTCTGTTGGTGTGGGACTCAATCTCGCTGATCACCGTTTGTGATGTGCCTCGGCATGTGCTCTGCCCGGAGCCCGAGCAGCTCGGCAAGCTCGTCCTGGCGCTGCGTGGGCCGTGGCTCAGAGTGCTCCTTCGGCCCGGCGGGGCCAGCCGGGCAGCCTGGCCGGGAGGCGGGAGCCGGCAGGAGCAGCCCCCTTCCCGCGGGGCTGCGATGGTGCCACGGTGGCTGCGACGGTGCCATGGTGCCTGTGATGGTGCCACGGTGGCTGTGACGGTGCCATGGTGCCTGTAACGGTGCCACGGTGGCTGCGACAGTGCCATGGTGGCTGTGATCATGCCACGGTGGCTGTGACAGTGCCATGGTGCCTGTGACGGTGCCACGGTGGCTGCGACCATGCCACGGTGGCTGTGACAGTGCCATGGTGCCTGTGATCATGCCACGGTGGCTGTGACAGTGCCATGGTGCCTGTGACGGTGCCACGGTGGCTGCGACCATGCCACGGTGGCTGTGACAGTGCCATGGTGCCTGTGACGGTGCCACGGTGGCTGCGACGGTGCCTGCGAGAGGCTGATGTGGGACATGCTGAACACGTCGGGGCTGGGTGCTGCCACGATCCATGGGGATCGTGCGGGACTCTGCAGAACGAGGCGGGAAATGGCTGCAGTATTGCACCTTCTAAGGGATGGGGGACAAGAGTGGTTCGTAGGAAAAGGGCAGATTTCCCCTGTTTGTAACACTTGGCCTTCTGGGCCATGCAGACTCTCGCTGGTCTCCCAGGCGCTCTCACGTACCTCCCAGGCGCTGGGACCTGCCCTCCTGGTCCCGGCCCTTTGCCCTGAGCAGGTCTCCCCTCTCCCCTTCCCTCCGCGGGCTGCCCGCGTTGGCCGGGGGGGCTGTGCCCCCAAAGCGGGGAGAGGCACGCGATGCCCCGGCTCCCAGTCCCTCTCTGGTTGCTTTGTGTTTTCTTGTTTAAAAACGTGCCAGAGATTTAATGGAGAAGCTGCTGCAGCGAGAGGTGTTTGGGGGTGTTCGATAAACCCCTGGAGAAGCTGAGGTATTCATGGAGGAAAGCTCCCGCCCGCGGCGCTGGTGAGTGTGCTGCCGGTGCTGCCCGGCTCGGTGGGAGCGCGGCCGGTGTCCAGCCGCGTTCGGCGTGCAGCACGGCACCGATCCTGCCCCGCTTCCCCGCAGGAGGGCTGAACCCGCGCGTGTCCCGGCCGATGAGGGACACATGGCAGCACGCTGCCGCTGCCCCGCGAGCACCACAGCCCGGGCCGCCGCGCTGCCAGCCGAGCCCGGAGCTCGCAGAAGAGGCAGCGAAGCAAAACCGAGCGGGAGGCTTTGCGGAGCCCCTGCCGCGGGCTGGTCCCCGCGCGGCTGCCCGGGGCGCGGGGGGTGCAGGGGGCAGCAGGGATGCAGGGCACAGCGGGGCTGCGGCAGGAGATGCCCCCCGGAGCCGTGCAGCCCCGCGCAGTTTGGAAGCCGTTTTCTTGCACGCTCGCCGGCGCTGAGCCGGTACAGCCTTGTTGAAACCCGCAACCCTCCTCCTTTGAGTAATTGTTCAATTACTGCTTATTGAGCGTGGGGGCAGCCTGTTCCCTGTTTCTCACGTTGGCAGGCGCCCAGGTTTTCTGTACGCACGCAGCCGCCCAGCTATTCCCACTTTGCATCCCAAACCCCTGCGCCGGGAGCGGCTCGTGGCGCTGGCGAGCCGGGAGCTCTGGTGGGAAGGGCCGTAGCTGCGCCCGGTGCCCGCTCGCCCCGGGGTAGATGGAGGACGGCAAACGCGTAGATGGCAGAGGTGGCTGTTCAGTACACAAAGCTCACTCGGTGTCACCCGTCTCGCTGCACCTTCTGTACCCGAATGCCTGTTACCACCAAGAAAACGGTGGAAAAAAGGAAAGAGCAGGTCCCGAGGCGATGAGGAGGGCTGGCAGCTGTGGGAGATGCGTCGGTGCGGGCACTTTGTGTCGTTGCCATCAGCAGGTACCCGCGCCTCGAGGTGGCTGGTTCGGTGGTTTCTTTGGGAAGGACTTTGGCCTCTGCTCAGCTCCCGCTGCTGCCCCGCGGGGCTCTGCTGGCACCGGCTGCTCCCTGTGCCGGGCCGGCGGCTGAGCGAAGGACCGGCGGCAGCCCGGCTGCGGTGCGGCGCCTTTGCTGAGCAGCACGCTGCCTTTTGCATGGTGTCCTCTGCTGTTCCGTGCGTGGCGGGATGCTGAGAGCAGAAATGCTGCAGACACACACATCCAGCGCTGCTCCCCACCTTCCCCTGCCCGGGGCTGCATCTGGTACCCGCAGCCCATCCCCGGTCAGCCCACCTGGGCCACCGGCACATTCATTTCGGCTATTGCACGCCACGGCCACGTTTCTTATGCACTTGACCCATGTGGTTTCGCAGCAGGGATGCAGAGCCGTCCTCCGGGCTGAGCCGGAGTGGGGGGGTGAAGCAGGGTCTCACCTGAGACTGCGCTGCCCTGGCAGAGGTGGGTGTTGGCAGCCATCAGATCGCAGAGGTTTCTAGTTTTCGTTGTGTTTTCTTTTTTCCCTCACAATCTCTGAAGAGTCTCGTTTGCGTCCTGCTACATGACAGGGAAAGTTTCTTGAGAGATTTCCTGGGACGAGAGCGGCATTTCCCACCCAACCAGAGTGTGAGAGCGAGGACTGGGGCTGCGGAGAGATGCTGAGATATTTTCTTGTCTTTCAAGAGCCGTATTTATTGAAGGTACACTTCTCACGGCAAGAAGTCTCTATTAGGAAATAGAGCAAAAGCGTCCTGGGCACCTCAGCCCTCTTCGGAAGGCAGCAGGGAGGCTTTGGGCAGCGTCCCAGTGCGGGGGGCGGCCGCTCGCTCCCTTGGCTGGCCGGTGGATTTTAGAGCCGTCTCAGTTTTCAGGCCGAGCCTGGCGGCTGTCACGTGCCGCAGGGACCGGAGGGGACCTGCCTGCGCCCGACTGCCCATGTAAGTCTCCCGGGGACGCAGAGCTCGGGGGTATGTCTCCGTCCCCCCGGCCCTGCCTGCGCTGCCCGTGCGGGTTGGCCCCGGCGTGGGGCTGCACGTCGGTTGCTATTTTTCGTGGTTTTCTTGTCTTTAAGGGGAGCGTGTCTATCCCCAGCTCTCTGGGGAAGGTACAAGTATGGAGATGGGGCCGTGCTCCTCGGCGTCTATTTTAATGCTGGTGAGCCAGGCTGTGCTCATCCTGGTCTTGCATCCTGCACTTTTCCGAACAAACTGTTGTGTCTTTTTTGGGAGCTCATCATCTTAGAACAAATCGCCTCTAATCTTAGATTAATAAAGCACAATAAATAACTGAGCGAAGAAAATGAAATTGCTCAGGCATTATGAAGTGCACAATAGCGGTAATTGCACTTCCAAGCAGAGGGCTTGTAACTGGACTTGTACTGCGATGATTATCTGCGCGGCCCGGGGAGGGTCAGCCGGGGCGAGGCGGGGGGAGCGGCGTGCTGCCTGCTGCCTTCCCGCAGAGCGTGCCGCTGCCTGCACCCCTCGGTGCTGCCCCGGCTGGGCCCGCGCCACGCTGCCCGGCTGGCGGGAGGGGTGCCCGGCCGGCGGGAGGGGTGTCCGACCGGTGGGAGGGGTGCCCGGCTGGCGGGAGGGGAGCCCGGCCATGGCAGCGGGGAGGGGGTGGTTGGAATGGACCAGCTTGGCTGAGCGGCTGTGAAGGCAGAGCCTGCCGGGGGGTGTGTTTTGGGGCGGTTAATGCAGTCGGAGTTTAGCTTGATTTTTATTTGAAGTTAACTTCTTGACAACAAAATTAAAGGGTACGTTTTAGATAATATAATCTCCTTCCCGCAGCTGGAAATGGAGTCGGAGCTTTGATACTTTCTGATGGTTGCTGCTGCCTGGTACAACCCGTCACCCGTTCAGCCGTGGGTCGGCTCCGGGGTGCTGGGTTAACCTGGCGCCTGCGGAGCGGGTGCCAGGGCTGGAGCGGGCTGCCGGACCACGGCAGCGCCCTGGTCCCCGTCGTGCCGAGCCCTCGCTCTGCCCCCCCTCCTCCTGCAGACGGAAGCCCCGTGGGACGGTCACCCCACGAGCGCTGCCGGGGCTCGGCCGGGGCACCGGTGGGGCTGTGGCTGCGGGGTCCCGTACGGCTCCAGGGTGCAGCAAGGGCAGGTTGTCTCCCCAGGATCATGTTCCTTCTACATGCTTTTATTTCTTCATCTCTTTGCAGTGATAAACACCCCCTTTGCCCCCTGAGATCTGCTTCAGTTGATTTCCAAGTGTTTCTTCTTCCTGCAGCCGTTATGACGGATGAATACATGGGCTACTTTGTCATGAAAAGTTAGATATCTTCTAATCATTCCGTTCTTTTATCCGTCAGCGCTTATATTCATAGTCTCGAGGTGGGCTGCAATGCTATAGATCAGCGAACCATCTGTCTGGCGACAGAGATTTATGTTGCTGTTTGTTTCTTCGGTACGGAGGCAAATGTCTGGGAGAAGAATCGTGCTCCCCAAAGTCTCCCTCTCCTCGATGCGCTTAATCCTCAGGGACTCTGATGAATGGGGTGCCCAGCGCTCACGACGGAGCTGACGGCCAGTTCCTAGCGTTTCCTGGGCATTTTTAATAAGGAGAAGGAGCAATTAGCGCGTGTGTGCAGTGTCGTGAGCAGTTGTGGCAGCTAATTTATGCCCTGACACAGATAAATTATTTGCCAAGTCTGGCTTTGGAAATGATTAATTTTAACGTGTTTTAAAGCTGTGCTTATGAAGCTCTGCATTTATGGCTGCTTGCTCCTAAGGCATCGTGCCGGCTGAGCCAGCGCTTGTAAATCCTCCTATTGCTCCCCGGTGCTCGTGGTCGCTGCAGCAGGAACCGTCGTTGCCCACCCGCCTCCCCGCTCCCTTCCCATGCCAGCGAGTGAAGACGCAGCGGGTTCGGTGCAGAGCATCCCCTGGGCACCCTCCCTGCCCCCGAGGCTGGTGGGTCCCCGCGAGCATTGGGGCCCCAGGGGAGACGCAGGCTCAGCTCGCTTGAGGAGGTTTGCTGAGCGCTGCCAGCCCTACCCGGGCGTCCTTCCCCTTGGGTTATAACCAGCACAAATGTAAAACATCTTATCAGAGATCGGTGGCTGCCCCGCCGAGGCTGTCGGTTATTGTCACCTCCGTTACGGAGCTGCTCGGTGTGTGACATCCCACCAAGGGACCCGGGCAGGGCACAGGGTCTGCAGGGGACTTGCCTGCGGGTGGGCAACGGGAGCTCAGCATTTGCTTCCCAGTTAAGGCTCCCAATTTCTTTCCTCTCCGGCTACGTCGATGAGGACAAGATGACCCCACCGCGTGGAGCCCCTCGGCTCTGCCCGCAGCAGCTCCGGAGCCAGAGGGGCTCGGACGGGTGCGTCTCACCCACCCCCGGGCTGCACCCGGTCCAGGCTCTGCTGCTCCAGCAGCGCTGGGGAGATGCTGGACGGGCTCTTACAGGGGAGCAGCCACCCCGAGCCCGTCACCCGGTCCCTGCCCGCCGCCAGGCCAGGCAGCTGCCGGTGGGTTCCCACTGCGTCACCCCGAGGCGGGTTAAGCCAGAAAGCAGTTACTGGCTTATGGCAGAAGCATGCAAAGTTTGATAGCCCGTATAAAATTTTATCCCAGCTATCGTGCCTGAGGTGATGGGTTTCTCTCTGTGCATTTGCTTTTTGTACATAAGAGCCTTGTAAATTAAAAATCTGAGTTTTCAAGCTGATAAGGGAGTCCACGAGAAGCCCTGGGGAGCTCTCAAGGGTGTGCCGTGCTTTCTACAGGCTGGGCGGTTTCCCCACGAGTGGTCAGGCTGGCTGCGAAATGCCAGCGGGCACTGGAGGGTACCAGGACGAGGGACTCCCGAGCAGTGAGGGTCTCCTAAAACCCCTTCCCAATTTGCTGCCCGGTCAGCTCAGCATTAACGCTCAGTAAATACTTGTTTATCCCTCTGTTGCCTGAGCGAGTAGCAGCTGCTTTCCAATAAATCACGATTCGGCGGCGTGTGCCAGGCGGCACGCTCGGCTGGAGCCGGCACCACGTGTGCACGGGGGTTGGACGGGCGAAATCAAATGGGGTTGTAGGTTTAATGACTGTCACTGTGAATTTGCTCGCCTTGGTCTGTGCCTTGGCTTGGTAATGTGCCTGATTAATGCGAACTTGATGACCTCTTCCAAGCAGTTAAAAAAATAGTAATAGTAGTAGCACTTACTTAAGAGACTTGTTGAATACGGCGAAATAGGAGAAATGGCTAATTCATTGCACTTAACTCCATTATCAGCTGTAACAGTAATGAACAGACTTTGTCTTGCTCAGTCTAAAGCCGAGGCATCAGAAGACAATCCCTTTCAGCCTGCACTTAGCAGGCAGGACTGTAATTTATGGCCCTGCCTGGTGCGAGTAAGTGAGTTTGCAAAGGGCTGCGGGCGCTTATAAAGTAATAGCAGAGGCGGGTGGCAGATGAGCTGGGCAGGGTCCAGTTTCGCCTGCACACCCTTAATCCGGGTGTGCTCGATCCCAGACCCCGCTGACATCCGTGGGGAGGAACCTCCAGCCTTGGTGGGGCTTTCGCCCGTCCGTGCGGTCGGGGGCATCCACCCGGCATGAGGAGGGCTGCGGATGGGGTCAGCGGTGGAGGCTGGAGCGGCTGAAGATGAAGTGCCCACGGTGGTCACAGCGGTGGACGGGCCATTTTTGGATCCACCTGCGGCTCCTCCCGGCCGGTTTCTGCGAAGTGCCCGGGCGGGCGGCTCTCTGCCGCGGCGCCTTGTCCCCGTGCCACAAGTCACCAGCGGCTCCCAGTGCCAAGTGACGTTCGGAGCTGGTTGGCAGCTCCTGGGTTTTTCTGGAATGGCCAAATGTGGTATCTTAGCAACAAAGGGAATTTTTCTCCTTTTAGATCGGATTTGTTTTTTAACAGCTTCGATGCTGAATGTTGCTCCTACCCGGGCAGAGCCAGGGCATGGATGTACCGGGGACGTTGCCTTCACCGGCTTATGCTCTGCTGCAGCCGCGGAGGGTCAGAGCAGATAAAGCATTGCTGGGGGAGACTGCTCCAAGGCCACCGCTTTTCTGAGAGGCTTTGAACGTTGTAAAGCGTGCGGGAAGGGAGAAGTTTGCAAGTCTGATGTCAGCTGGTTGCACAGGAATGAAAGCAAAGCCCTTAACCCAAAGTAGACCTGGCCCCGGGGGTCACATCGGCTGCTTTGGCAGTCGTCGATGTGCCACGTCTCAGTGCTCTTGGCTGGTGGTACCGGCGATTTGGTATGGTGGGAGCAGCCAGGAGCCCAGGGCTGAGCCCGGGGTCTGCTGTGGGCTGCTCTGGGGGTCACTCAGCGGGGACAGGGGGACGGGGCTCCTGGGGGGCTCCGGCTCTGACCTCCCGCCCCGCTGACAGGCTCCTCTGGGCGCTTTCCCCGCAGGGTGCAGGTCGAGTTCTACGTGAATGAAAACACCTTCAAGGAGCGGCTGAAGCTCTTCTTCATCAAAAACCAGCGATCGAGTGAGTGCTCCGCGCGTGGAGCCCGAGTGTCTGCCGGGAGGAACCAAACCCTGCCCGAGCTCGAGAGCCGTGCTCGGTCCTCGCGGGACGAGAAGCCATTGCCATCTGCTGGTGGCTGTTCCCCCGTGTGTCCCCAGCGCTGGCTGCCCAGCCCAGGGCTGCTGCTGCCTGGGGGCCTTTCTGTTGGGTGTTGGCCAACTTGGGTTGGGGGGACGGGGTTGCACGGGGAGGAGGGGATGCTGCCTGCCACCTTTGCTCGCTGGGGACGAACACAGCGTGGGAACCAGCTGGGACAAATTGGCCCGGGGCAGGGTGGGTGTCGGGAGCTGCCCGGGGGGCTCAGGGAGCAAATGGCCCCACCATGGAGCCGGCGATGCTCCCCTGCTTCAGCCATCCGGATTAGCCTCCACTTGACTAATGGTGTTTTTATTTTCTTTCTCCGAGATGTCATTAGCTGTCTGGAGGGAGTCTGCTCGTTAATTTATAAATTCGCATTTTCCTTTCCTCCCTGCATCCTGTCGTCTTGTTAAAAAGCTGGAGTGCAGCACAACAGGGTGCCCATGGGGAAGTTTTTAATGAAAATGTGATGAATTTCTCACTTGTAATTTGAGTGATAACCCGATGAACTGGCTGGGGAGGGAGAGCGGATAAAGCAGCAGCGTTTGCTCGCTGTCCCTCCTCCTGCAAGCTGTTTGCAGCGCGGCGAGCGGCGTGGAGCCCTGGCCCTGCCTGCCTGGTGCTTTTTAATGGATGCCTGCTAATGAGGGGGATACACTCCAGCAGCTCCCTCGTTTGTCTCTCACATCTACTGGGGCCAGCAAGGAGCTGGCTCATCGTTATCTGTTTCTGTATTAGTCTCCTATATATTTGACACCGGGTGGGACGCGTAGAGCCCCGGGCAAAACGTGAGCAACGTCTGCGTGCTGCTCTGGGGCTCCTGCAGCTCCCCGGGGGCTCAGTGGGGTCCTGCGGTGCAAGGGGCCCTGCAAAGCTTGCAGGAAGCTAAAGAGGCTGTGCAGTGGGGTGCCCGGGGTGCCCGGGGTGTCTGGGACGCACGGGGTGCCCGGGATGCACAGGGTGTCTGGGACGCACGGGGTGCCCAGGGTGCCTGGGGTGCACAGGGTGTCCGGGACGCGTGGGGTGCCCGGGGTGCCCGGGACGCGCTGCCTGGCCCACGCCGTGCTCCCCGCTCCCGCAGGCCTGAGGATCCGTCTCTTCAACTTCTCGCTGAAGCTGCTCACCTGCCTCCTGTACATCGTCCGCGTCCTGCTCGACAACCCGGAGGAGGGCACGGGCTGGTGAGTGCCGCGGCCGCCGGGCTCCCCACGCCGCCCTGGGCCATGGCAGCTACTCGCGGCGGGCGTGGAGACGCACGGCGGATGGTTTTTCTCACTCCAGCTGTTTGGATCGGTGGCTTAGCCAAACTTGCCGGTCTGGTGGGCTTTGCTCCCGGCTCAGACCCCGTGGGCAGGCGTGTGGATGCCCGCTGGCCCTGCGCGGCACACGGGGGCAAGGTGGTGGGAAAATTCAGCGTCACGTTCATTTCCAAACGCCGTCTGGATCTAACGGTCGGGAGCGCGGCGTGGCCTTCAGACACAGGCGAGAGCTCATGATTACAGGGCATCACCGTGCAAGTATTTTCTGAATCCTGATGCCCTTGAAGACACTTATGCTAAATCCCATTTAAGCGTTTGGGAAGGAAATATGTTTTGCCATTTAGATCCCTGAGGTGACAGATGATTACATACATCAGCTTTGCTCTGGGTTTCAGTATAAGCCTATTTTTAATATGTCCTTGCTTTGTTTAGCTCACATACAGTGCGGGTTTTTTTCCAAGAGCTAGGAGAATTAGCAATTTGATTTTCTCTTCGTAAAGGTTGCAGGCTACCAAGTGCATCTGCATTGTCCAAAAGTGGTTTCAAGTCTGTAGGAATTAAGCGTGACACAGATGCATGTCCTGGAAAGGTTTAGCACCGCTGCGGTTCGGGAAAGGCCACTTTCCTGGGGATGTGTGGCAAAATAACGGCTGGCCAGCGGGAATGCATCCTTCGCAGCGAGGCAGGGGGAGAGCTCGGGCGAGCCCTGTGTTCCAGCACGGTGCCCAGGGAGCCCCGTGCCCGGCGGGTATCAGCGTTTCGCAGCATCTCTGGTACGGGCTGAAGTACCTGACGGGTCTTATTCTCCAGTAATAAGATGCTAAAAGCTGCCCGGGTGAGACAGGCTCCCATGGAAAGCCCCGGCTAAAGGGACCAGTGTGCGTTTGGACCGTGCGAGTGTTGTCCAGGGGCCTCCCCCAGCATCGGGGCACAGTGGCGAGGGCACCCCATGAGCCTGGGGAGTCAACGCCAGCACCCCTTTTCCTTCCTCCCCTACGCTGACTGCTTTCCCCTGCTTTGTCTTCCTCTTCTCCTAGCTGGGAATGCGAAAAGCAGAATTACACAACGTTCAACCAGTCCACGAAGATAAACTGGTGAGTCGAGCGTTGCTCCAGTGCTGGGGTCGGGCTTGGCTTTGCCAGGATGCGGGAATGCAGCGATGGACGTGGCTGGTGCTGGCGGCTGCCTGTGGCCATTTCTTGGTCACGGGACTGCTCGAGGGATGCGGAGCAGCATCCCAGGATCAAATCCATTGACAAGTGCCTGTGGCTGCACCCTTGGGAAGGGCTTATTCCCAGTGCAGAGGCTGCTTGAACAAACTGTGCAGTAAGGAGCACCAGTACCAGTCCCGTGCTGGATCCTGCATCGGTGATGGCCTCAGATTTGCGTTCGGCGGGGGGTAGAGGCACTGCTAGTTGGGCTACATTTTAGATCCATTTTGAATTTTCTTTGCAGGTCACACATCTTCTGGGTGGATAGGAAAATGCCGCTGTGGGCTGTGCAGGTGAGTGCCCAGACCTCGGGCACGGGCGTGCGGGAGCACAGCGGGAGCTGGGGTTTGAGCTCTGCCGCCAGCGGGGCTCTGCGCGTCCCCTGCCCGCAACAGCGAGGGGCAACGGGTTCTCTCGGGTGAGCAGAAAATGAGCTGGGGCTTCTGCTGGGAGCAACAACATGGCCCTGGGTGAAAATCCCAGGAGAGGAAAGGCTGTGGGAAGATAAAATCGTGAGGCTGGCTCGGCTCCTCCCCAGCCTGGATGCAGCTGTACCAGCAACGGGCTGTTTTCAGGCTGGGGAAGCGCTGGCAGGAGGGCTGAGCGCCCGCCGGCTTCTGCGCAGGGCTGCCCGCACGCCTGCTGCTCGTGCGTGCAGACCCACAGATCCCATGAACAGGCCTGTGTCGGCGATGCCCTGGGCTCCTCATGGCACGGGGCAGGGAGGGCTGGGCAGAGGCGCTCGCAGCCTCCGGGCGAGGGACGACGCAGCGGGCGAGCCCTCGGCAGCCTTCGCCTGTCTGTCCCTGCAGGTCAGCATAGCTCTGATCAGCTTTCTGGAGACCATGCTGCTCATCTATCTCAGCTACAAGGTGAGTGCCCGGGGCGGGCGGGGGACAGTGAGGGGCGGTCTGGGTCTGACCCCCCTGCGTGAATTCGTTTCTCTGGCTTTGAGCTGTCTGAAGCCCGAAGCAGCCTGAGAGGGTGTTTGTCTCGGCGACAGCTCAGCTGGCTGTGGCTGTTTTCCTTTCTCGTTCCCCCTCGGGCTGCTGGATAAGCGTTTGACAGAGCAGAGCTGGGGGATCTCTTCTTTTTCCACTTCTCTTTAAATTCAGACCTCTTTTACGAAGGGTCACTGCTTTTTTTGGAGGGCCAGATTGCCGCACGCTGAGTTTCCTGAGGTTGAGGACCTGGAGCTGAGCTCGGCAGCGTGACCCCTGCTTGTGCCGAGGTCTGCTGCCTCCGGAGGCAGCGGGCACGGCTCCAGGCCAGACAGGGAGACGCACAGGCTGACTCCTTTGGATCAAACCCCCTTAAAATGGCCGAGAAAAGTGACCTTAACAAATGGCATCTTCTCGGGGTCCCTGGGACGGTTGGCAGAAAAGACTCAGCCCTTGTGTCGCCCACCTGGTTTGAGCGCGAGCGATCTGTGTCGGTCACTCTCCTTCTCGGTCCTTGCACGAAGCGTTGTTGTCCCCTGGTTGGGCGGCAGCAGTGACGGACAGAAGGACGTTGTGGCTGCGGAAAGGACTGAACCGTCTGGGAAGGCGTTTCTGGCTCCGGCGTGCCTGCCGCCAGCCCCGCGTCTCTCTCGCAGGCAAACCGGGCGTCTCCCTGGCTGCTCTGCTGTACTTCCCCCATCTCGCGGGGTCTGTGGCAGAGTGGGAGCTTTTTAATTATCATTTGGCAGATTTTTAAGCTTATTTAATTATTATTTGTTTTTAATTCCTCAGGGGAACATCTGGGAACAGATTTTTCGCATTTCGTTCATCCTTGAGATGATCAACACGGTGCCATTTATTATCACAGTGAGTGTTTCCCAGTGACATTTTAAGGCAGCTTTAAGTTTAATAAGTACCGTAGCTTTGGTGGTGAAATAAAGAAAAATGGATATCTGGCCAAGTAGTATTTAAAGCTGGCAGGAAATTTTTTTCTTCAATATTTTTCAACATAATGACTTTCTCTGGGGCGTTATCCCAAAAACCATCCTCCCTCATCAGCTGCTCTGCTGCAGCCTCTGCGGAGGCCGGTGCTCAGTTTGGAGATGGACCCTTCCCGACAGGGCTCGAGTTGGCTGTTTATAGCTTTTGTTGATAAAAAGCATGGATTTTTCTGTGAGTAACTCTTGCTTTCGTAGATATTCTGGCCTCCTTTGCGGAATTTGTTCATTCCCGTGTTTCTGAACTGCTGGCTTGCCAAGTACGCCCTGGAGAACATGATCGTGAGTGACCGGACGCATCCCACCCCTTTCGCCCGGCTCCTCTGCCCTGGGGATGCCGAGGGTGGCGTGGCCGGGGGGTCCTCGCCTGCCGCGGGCTCTCGGGCAGGTTTTGGGTGCTCGGTGCGCGCAGCCGTGCCGGGGCAGGGGGGAGGTGAGGCTTTGCCAGCTGGTGATGCCGGGCTGTGACCTGCTGCGGAGCAGGAGCCCTTCGGTGTCTGAGCCACATTGACTCCGTTGGCTGCGTATTGACAGGGACGGCTCCGGCTGCTCCTGGGATGTGGTATTACAGCAGGACGAGACATTCCAGCCATTCCCACGTGCCCGCTCGAGCTGTCTCTCCTGGCAGCAGAGCCCAGACCTGCTCACAGAAATGCACGTCCCTTTTCAAGGGCCAAATTCCGGCCTGACCTTCCTCTGGGGCCAGTGCTGGAGCCAGCAAGGCAGCAGTTGGTACCTGGAGAGGTACTTTGCCCTCAGCCTCCCCGAGCCGGTCAGAGCCCTCTCCTCTCTTCCCAGAACGACCTGCACCGAGCCATACAAAGGACCCAGTCTGCGATGTTTAACCAGGTGCTCATTCTGATCTGCACTCTCCTGTGTCTTGTTTTCACGGGGTGAGTGTTGCTCTTCATTTCACCGAACCACTTTCTTCATGCAAGGAAACCAGCTTTGCACGTCCCGGGGGTGACTGGCGGAGCGGGGCTCTCGCAGGGCTCACGGGAGGGGGAGGTGGGACCTCCGCAGTGGTGGGGTGGCATTGCCAGGACACACCGTGGTGATTTGGGAGGTTCTGCCTTTAGGCAGTGTCTTCTAGCCTGGTTTTTCAGCCTGAGAGGTTTGTGCACACTGAAAGCGTAACTACTCAGGGCTGCTGAGTGGGTTGAACTCCCAAGTCTCTGGCATCCTTCCTTCGCTAATGGGACAAGTCCCAGTTCCTCGGGCTGAGTTTTGGAACTGGGGGAGCCGTGGCGAGGAGTGTGCCCCAGGCTTCCACTCCTGTCCGTGGGCTTTGGCTTGGGCACGGCCACGTCTGCTGGAGCCGTGGGAGGATCCCCTGCACCACCAGCCCCCGGCGCCGGGCTCCTCTCTGCCTTGCTTCATTCCCCGGCCCGCTGAACACTGGGAAGATCAATTCCTATTTTAGAAACTAATTATCCTCCCTAATTATATGATTTTACCAGAAACTTTTTAATGGGCGCGTGTGAGGATGAGGGCGGTGTCGGAGGGAGATGGGTGACGCGGACACGAGCCTCAGAGCAGGGCTGCGAGTGCTGCAGAGCCACGGGCAGGGACAGCAGCTTCCCGCGGGACACGGGCTCGGCCGTGTGCGACGGCTCATTCACCAGCACCCACAGCACCCGCCGGCTCCGGCCGCGCTCTTCCTCCCCACCAAGTTACCATGGCCGCTGAGCTCGTTTGTGTAATAAGCCACTGGGGCTCCTGCTAATTAAGTGGGCTCTTTACCCCGCGCATCGCCAGCAACAAGGACATTGCTTTATAAAGCAGTCGGTTCTCATCGCTGGGTACTTAGCTTCGAATTAGGCTTCTTGAATTTTCCTCTGGCTCCCTTGGTCTGGATTTGAAGCATATAATGCCAATTAAGTTGCTGAACGGACAGGAAATGGAGCTCTTAGGCTCATGAGTCTTTGGCAATAAAGACAGTCCTCCGATGAGAATGACTAATGCAATCTCGGAGCTCATCAGTGCTCCCTGCCCACGGCACCTCCTGCCCGCTGGGGCCGTGGACGTGTTTGTTGGCGGATGCGGCAGGGCTACAATTTGGGTCCAGGACGGCTCAGGTGACACTTGTGTTTAGCGAGATGACTTTGAAACGGCGGGTTTGCGGAGTTCCGCTGCCTGCCGAACCGGGGGGAGCGGGGCGGCTCTGCGGCACGGCTCTGCAAGGGCAGCGGCGCAGGGCCGGGATCTGCCTCCTGCCTGCCGGAGCGCATCCCCCTGTAAGTGAGAGCCTTCCCGTGGGCTGAGTCCCCCCAGAGCCCTACTGGGACAGCTGCTCGCTGCCACATACTGTTTCTTTGCAACGCGAGGGCAGCCCCCAGGTGATGTTCAACATGCTCTCCATGGCATGGTCTTACCGTGACCCGTCACCGGGACCTAGGCTTCCCCAGGCTGCTTTGGTGAGCAACCACGTCAAACTGACTCCTTCATCCGTAAGCACCACTGGCGGAATCATTTCTGTTGGTGACATAAATCCACTGCTGGTGCTGACAGCATGTTACAGACAAATTTCCTCCATGGGCATGGGTGTAAGTCACCTTCTAGGGTTCCGCGCTGACTTCCGCGGGAGCTACCGGCACTGCCCGTCTCCCAGGCAGGGAAGCGCTCGCTGTGATTTGTGCTTTCTCCCTTCAGGACCTGTGGCATCCAGCACTTAGAAAGAGCAGGGGAGAAGCTCTCGCTCTTCAAGTCCTTCTACTTCTGCATTGTCACCTTTTCCACTGTGGGCTATGGAGACGTGACACCAAAGATCTGGCCTTCCCAGCTCCTCGTCGTGATAATGATTTGCGTCGCCCTGGTCGTGCTGCCACTCCAGGTTAGACCCATGTGGCTGAGGAAGGAGAGGGGTGCGGAGCCTGCACCCGGGCAGCCCTGCCGATGGGGACGTCAGCTCTCTGCCTTCGTTTGCAGTTCGAGGAGCTCGTCTACCTGTGGATGGAGCGGCAGAAGTCGGGAGGCAATTACAGCCGTCACCGTGCCCAGACGGAGAAACACGTCGTCCTTTGTGTCAGCTCCCTCAAGATTGATCTCCTCATGGACTTCCTCAACGAGTTTTATGCCCACCCACGCCTGCAGGTGAGGACCAGGCACGTTCTCATGTGCTTGGTCAACGCTTGCCCTTGCCGGGCTCGCAGCTTTGCTGGGCACGGCCAGGTCGCTGCTGGTGGTGAGTGCCCTGCCCAGCTACAGTGGCTGGAGCAAAGAATAAGGTAAAATCCACCCAGCCCCGCACCAGAAAGCCCGTGCTCCACTGCCCGAGGAGAGGTGCCAAGTGGTACCCACCTCACTTTGCCACCTCAGCCGGGGGCCTCTCTCTGCCTGGTCCACCCCGTTTTCTGGCCAGGCCTGTTACAGCACCGTGTAAGCGCACGGAGAGGGACCAGAGGGACTTTTCTAGATTTGGGGGTGTCTTTACTGAATGAAGAGTCTCGGACAGAAACAGAACATGTAATTGCTAGACCTCAGGGGGATTTACCCAGCTCTAACTGGAGCATCCCCGCATAATGAGTGATCTTCAAGCAAATGACTGTGCCTTTCCATCTCCCCAGGACGAGAGCATCGCAGACGGGTTTCAGATTTGCATTCCATTCCAACACTCACATGCGCTTCATTACTATCGCCTAGCCTTGATTCCACGCCTTCAAGCTTTAAAATCCTGCTTGTTTCTGTAGGCTCCACTTTGCTGTGGGCGTGCGGGTGCTGATGTGTTTTCCCAGACCCTTGCAGGGCCCTAGAGCAGGAGCAGGGGGTGTCACACATGGGAACAGATACCAGAAGCCGCAGAGGAGCTGTTTCCTCAGGCAGCAGAACCCCGCGTCTCGCGTGTGCGGGACCGCCAGCCGGCCGACCCACGCGAGCCTCTCTCTTTCAGGATTACTACGTGGTGATACTTTGCCCAACAGAGATGGATATCCAGGTGCGGCGGGTCCTGCAGATCCCTCTGTGGTCGCAGCGAGTGATCTACCTCCAGGGCTCTGCGCTGAAGGACCAGGACCTCATGAGAGCCAAGTGAGCAGAGGGACGTGCTGCACGCCCATGGCGAGGCCGGTCCTGCTGTGCCGCTGAGCTGCCCGCAGGCCTTGGGGCCGCAGAGGAGGGTGCCCAGTAATGTCAGCCCAGACGCATGATGATGGGCATCCCTGCATGCCTTCGCTGGGCTCTCGGAGGGGGCTGGCAGTGCCCTGGCTGGTATGGGCGGATGCCCGGCTTTGCTGGCCCGTGCTGTTCATGGGGTCGCTGCTCTCTGTTTGCAGGATGGACAACGGAGAAGCCTGCTTCATTCTCAGCAGCCGAAACGAGGTGGACCGCACGGCGGCGGTAAGCCAGGCCTGGGGCATGGCACGGTGGGAGGTTGTTCGTTTCTCAGGCCAGAAGGGACTGGGGTGACCACTGCATCTTGCCTCTGCACGGCACAGGAGCGCGCCAGGAGGCAGACAGGGCGAGAGTACGGGGTTCGAGTGCTGAGCCGCACAGGCTGTGCACCCCGCATGCCCTGGGGCAGCTCACCCCAAAACCTCCTCGCCTAATGCAATCTTACCCCAGCCTGGGCAGGGACTTTGCTGGGAAGATCTTAGTTTTGGAGCCATGGGGGAGGGAGGAGGTGGCAGCAGTGACAGCTCTTGCTGCTGGCCGGTGCCAGGGACGCTGCCCGTGCTGTGGCGGTGGCTCCTGGCTGCCCGTGCCGGCCGGACCCCCTGGAGGGGTCTTTTCTGCAGGTGCTAACGTGCGGAGCAGAGGGTGCCGCGCTCCCTCCCTGCTGCCGCGGCGCTGCCTGGCCCTTCCCTCCTTCGGCACTCGGCACTCCTGCTTGTAACGAAGCTGCCGAAGGGTCTCCGTGGGCAGGCAGGGACCGCAGAGAAACAGAGGTGGCATGGGGATGGCACGGGGACAAGCGGCAGCACGCCGCCGGCTGAGCCCCTGCGGGCTCACCTTCCCTCTGCTGTCCCAGTTTCCCATCGGTGCTGGGTTTTGGGGAGCAGGGGAGGGAGGTTATCCCCTATGAGCAGTGGGTGTTGGAGGAGCCCTCGCCATACGTCTCCGCGGTGGCTGGGTGCTCTGCAGTTCATCCTGGGTGTAGAAGGATTGGGGAAAATAAGCCATCAAAGTACCTCTTGCTCTTCTCCTCGGCTAGGACCACCAGACCATCCTGAGAGCCTGGGCTGTGAAAGATTTTGCTCCAAACTGTCCTCTCTACGTGCAGATCCTAAAGCCTGAAAACAAGTTTCACGTCAAGTTCGCGGGTGAGTCAAACGGGCTGCGTGGCAGCAGGCGGCACTGCTCGCTTCGCTGGTCTGGGCTGTCTTACCTCCCATCACGGATGTTTCCAGCAGTGTTTCCATCTCGGAGGAGTCCGTGACCTGGTGCTGAGACTCCTCCTGATTGCTGGAAGATGTTTTAGGGCCGTCAGCCCCTTTATCACGATGCACACTAAAGCCTGCAGCAACGTGCCTGGGGCTGGGGGAGAGCTGGCTCCGGGCTGCCCCGGGTGGGCTGCGTGCGGGCGCAGCAGTCCCCTGTGTGCCTGGGTGTGCGTCCCCACGGACGCGGCGGCGGTGGGCTGGTGTCCACCTGGCTGGTTTCCAGCCTGCATCCCTGTTTTCCTGCCTGCATTAATCCCGTTTGTGGTGTTCCCAGTGGGCTGTTGATGGGCTGGAAGCCCTCCCAGACTGGCGAGAGGAGGAAGCACCCAGCCCCCAACTCCACCCCAAAATTACCGCATCCCCAGGCACCGCCGGCCGAGGAACCCGGCCGTCCCCTTCCCCGCCGTGACGGTCCCCCCTGCCTTTCAGATCACGTCGTCTGCGAAGAGGAGTGCAAATACGCCATGCTGGCGCTGAACTGCGTCTGCCCCGCCACCTCCACCCTCATCACGCTGCTGGTGCACACCTCCCGCGGCCAGTGAGTGCTGCCTGCCTGCCCCTGCCTGCCCCTGCCTGCCCCCCTGCCTGCCCCTGCCCAGCTGCCTGCCCTTGCCTCCGCTGCCCCAGCCTGAGCGCGGAGGGACGGCAGACCCAGGGGCTCTGGGCCCCGGGGGGGAGGGTGGGGGTCTGGTGGGGGTCTGGGGGAGCACACTGGGACCTGGGACCCCCAACCGGGTTGGGAGCAAAAGCTGATATTGTAGGGGGAAAACACCAGTGCAGGTGGGCTGGCCAACATCGCCTTTCCACAGACTGGGAATAAAAAATATCTTCTTTATACTGGCGTGGTCCCGCTGGCGGGGGGGTTAATTCACAGCCCCGTCCCCCGGACCCCGCAGGCTGCGTGGCAGGTTTATAGCAAGCACAGCTGGAAGCAGCTCCCCCAGCCCGGTGCGGTGGTGGTGTGGGTCTGCGCCCCTTGACCGGGCAGAAATGTCTGAATTTGGGGTAATGTGACATCCAAAGAGTTATGAGACATCATTGCCAGATGACTCTTGCCCCGTGCTCGGAGCTGTTTGCCAACACGGGCTCTGAACGCTGCCTCTGCGCCCCCCGCGAGCCCTCCTTAAATAAAAAGGCCCTTAAACTCAGAAATGAAAATGAGCTTGTCCTCGGCCTGCGAACACCGACAGCTCGTGGAAACGCATCGCCAGAACCTCACCCCTGTTGCTCTAAACGGCAGCTTCAGTGCTTATTAGCACTCCCGCCGTGCAGCTCTGCCCCGGAGCTGGCTGGCGTGCCGGGGGCTGTGCCGGCACCGGGGCGTCCTGTCCCGGCACCACGGCGGGGTCCCATCCCAGCACCAGGAGGGGGTTCCCATCCTGGCACTGGGGGGGACCCATCCTGGTACAGCAAGCGTCCTACCCCAGCACCATGGGGGGGTCCCGTCCCAGCACCACAGGAGGGTCCCGTCCCAGCACCACGGGGGGGTCCTGTCCCAGCACCATGGGGGGGGGTCCCGTCGCAGCACCATGGGGGGGTCCCGTCGCAGCCCGCTGCTGCTGTCGTTGCAGGGAGGGCCAGGAGTCGCCGGAGCAGTGGCAGCGGATGTACGGGCGCTGCTCGGGCAACGAGGTCTACCACATCCGGATGGGCGACAGCAAGTTCTTCATGGAGTACGAGGGGAAGAGCTTCACCTACGCCGCCTTCCACGCGCACAAGAAGTGAGGGCAGGGGGGCGATGGGCAGGGGTGGGCAGGGCGTATCTGCCAGTCTGCATCCCTGGGGGGTCGGGGCTGGGGCTGGAGGGTACTGTGAGGTCCTTTGTGCAGGGACAAAGCCCTGAAGGGGTTTTCTCCAGCTGTGAGTGCCCACGTCATGCTCCTGGCACAGGTACGGCGTCTGCCTGATCGGCATCCGGAGGGAGGAGAACAAGAGCATCCTGCTGAACCCTGGCCCACGGCACATCATGGCAGCGTCCGACACCTGCTTCTACATCAACATCACCAAGGAGGAGAACTCCGCCTTCATCTTCAAGCAGGAGGAGAAGCAGAAGAAGAAGGGCTTTGCGGGGAGAGGGACCTACGACGGCCCGTCCCGCCTGCCTGTGCACAGCATCATCGCCAGCATGGGTGAGTCGGGGGGGCCTCGGCGGGGCAGGGGGCAGCAGGGCTCCCCGGGAGGGCAGGTCAGGATCCTGCACACGCCGCTCCAGCTCCTTCCCCGGATTTGGTTTTATTTTGCAAATTCCTTGCCGTGCCCCCCACCTGGGTATTGCTGGGAGCCACTGAAAATCCCTTTCCCAGTCGCCTCACCAGTAAAATACGCACTGCTCCTTGCACCCCGGGTGCTCTCAGCAAGCACAAATATCATTATTAGAGCTCGTGATGTCCATTATCATTAACAGTATTTGCATAAATCCCCCAAGCCCTGACTGCAAAAATAAATGCCATTGGCCACATCCTAAATCACGTTTATGATTCGCAGCCCAACGAAGAGCATAGTTTGCTCTGCAGCGAGTGGTGCATTTTTGCAAATAAAAAATACCATGAGTCATTACTTCCAGCTTGTATCTGGGGAAAGCGAGTCTGGGGGCTGCCTGGAGAGACTGCGCTACACGGGCAGATTATATTTCAGGCAAATAATTTATGCATTTGTACTCATGAGCAGCAATTTGCATAGATTATCCCCCAGCAAGCCACAAAGCACTTTGCTGAACAGCATTTGTCAGTGTTCTCGTTACGTGGCTCATTCACAGAGGGACCTTGGGCAAAGAGTAATGAGAGGGAGAGAAATCGCGTGACTGCAAGCAGGGCAGCGGTGCCCGGCGAGCCCAGCGCCTGGGCTTTGCTTGCTGGGAAGCTCCCTGCTTTCCTGACCATCTTTTGGCCAAGACTCAGATGAGAGCCTCAGCAGGACGTGGCCACGGCTGGGGGACGGGGAGGGTGATGCTCCCCGGGGCCAGCAGCCCTCACCCACCATGGGAGCAGCCCGAGCTGTGCCGCGGGGAGATGCCCCACGCAGCAATGCCCAGGCGGAGGTTGCTGGTGGGTGCTGTGCCGGCACTCCCTGTGCCCACGACCAGGTTTGCTTCATGCGGGTTGTATTGAACAGGCACGATGCATGGTCGATAGCGGCTGAAGATGAACCAGCAGCGTGCCCAGGTGGCCAAGAAGGCCAACGGCATCCTGGCCTGTATCAGCCATAGTGTGGCCAGCAGGACCAGGGCAGGGATCGTCCCCCTGTGCTCGGCCCTGGTGAGGCCGCACCTCGAGTGCTGGGGTCAGTTCTGGGCCCCTCACCCCAAGACAGACACTGAGGGGCTGGAGCGTGTCCAGAGACGGGCAACGGAGCTGGGGAAGGGGCTGGAGCACAAGTGCTGTGAGGAGCAGCTGAGGGACCTGGGGGGGTTTGGCCTGGAGAAAAGGAGGCTGAGGGGAGACCTTCTCGCTCTCTGCAACTCCCTGACAGGAGGTTGTAGAGAGATGGGGGTCGGTCTCTTCTCCCTAGTAACAGGTGACAGAACAAGAGGAAACGGCCTCAAGTTGCACCAGGGGAGGTTCACATTGGACATTCGTAAAAATTTCTTCACCAAAAGGGTTGTCGGGCATTGGAACAGGCTGCCCAGGGAGGTGGTGGAGTCCCCATCCCTGGAGGTGTTCAAAAGACGTTTAGATGAGGCCTTAAGGGATACGATTTAGTGGGGGACTTGGTGATGCTGGGTTAATGGTTGGACCCGATGATCTTGGAGGTCTCTTCCAACCAGAACAATTCTATGATTCTATGATTCTATGGTCCCGCATGCTCCACCTTGTCCCCGTGCGGGACCGCCTGGGCACGCTGCTTTTCCCTGATGCTTTGCCGACGCAGCTCTCTTCACCTCCTTATAGCGTGTTTGCTGTGCTTCCTTCCCCACCGTGTCCAGGTACAGTAGCCATGGACCTGCAGAACACGGAGTGCCGCCCTGCTAACAGCAGCAAGCTGGCGCTGCCGGCGGAGAACGGCTCGGGCAACCGCCGGCCCAGCATCGCGCCCGTCCTCGAGCTGGCTGACACCTCGTCCCTGCTGCCCTGCGACCTGCTCAGCGACCAGTCGGAAGACGAGATGACGCAGTCGGACGAGGAGGGGTCGGCGGTTGTGGAGTGAGTCGCCCACCTTCGGCGGAGCCGTCCCTCGTTTCAGAGAGGCGGGGACCGTTGTAAACGACGGGCGTTCAGTGGTGCCTGAGGGATGCTCAGACTGAGCCCCTCTCGGCTTTTTCCGAGCGCACGACTGTCTGTAACGCGGGCCGTCGCCGCCTGGCCGAAGCCTTTTGGGCTGCTGGGGACAAGTCTCCTCTGGGTATCAGAGAAGCTGCACTGAGGCCGACACCGCCATGGGGTGGGCAGGGTTATTCTGCCAGTCCTCTCGCCTCCCTTCACTCACCGACGTGAAGAGGATCCTGTTCTCCATTGCATATAAATAAAAAAATGCAAAATAAAGATTTACTTCGGCTTTAAAGCTGTTAGTTTATGACAGCCAGGGGAGCACTCGCTTTACTGGTTACCTGTTCGGCTGCTGTCACAGCGACGTGAGGAGCTAACCGAGCAAACTCACAAGTTGCCTTTTAATTACGCCCACTTGTAGCGGCTCTTTAAATGAAAATTCCTGCTTCTGGTTCCATCAAAAATACAAATGGTCATTTTTTAAATATCTGTTCACCAAAACAGACTCTAAAAATGGACCATGAGGTTTTTTTGATTCTATATATGGCTCAGCATCGCCTCCCTCTCCCGGAGCTCGCTGCCCTGTCTCCCTTCAGCTGTGCTCAGTGGCCCTATCTGCTGCCTTCTCCGCCCGTGCTGGCAACGCTGCATAGTTACAATCATCTCATGAGTCTTTGCATAGCAAAAGAGATTCCTAAGTATGTGTATTCTGTAAAATTTCCAACTGCTGTGGGAGAGGTTTGCAAAGCATTTGCCAGTGATGTGCTTGAGCCCTGGGTCTGCTGCTTTTAAATGTTTTTCCCGGCGTCTGAGCGTTGCATAGGTGGGAAGCTCTCCCCGTGTCCTCACGCTGCTGGCTTTTCTCTCTGCTGCAGGTACGTGAAGGGCTACCCACCCAACTCCCCCTACATTGGGAGCTCCCCGACTCTGTGCCACCTTTTACCCGAGAAAGCCCCTTTCTGCTGCCTGCGGCTGGACAAGGTACGATGGGGATGCAGGCGGCTGCCTGGGCGCTGCAGCCCCCGGGAGCGGGACTGGGCGGCGAGAGCCGCGCGCTGAGTCCCTGCGCTGCCTTCCGCCGCGCAGGGCTGCAAGCACAACAGCTTTGAAGATGCCAAAGCCTACGGGTTTAAGAACAAACTGATTATCGTTTCGGCGGAGACGGCTGGGAACGGACTGTATAACTTCATCGTCCCCCTTCGTGCATACTACCGGTCCCGCAAAGAGTTGAACCCCATTGTGTTGCTGCTGGACAACAAGCAAGTACTTTTCCGCGGGTGTTTTCCATCGCACCGAGCCCTCCCCTGTGTTTTCGTGGGCATTTCATGCTGTGGGGATGGGAGTGTGGGGCAATGGCGGTGCCACTGTTGGGTACCTCGGCTGACGTTGGCCCTGGGGACTCCTCTGTGGGTTTTGTGTCTGTCTTTGCCCCGTGGACTTGCTGAACCGCCTTGCTCTCTGTTGCTCTTCCTCCAGGCCAGAGCACCACTTTCTGGAAGCCATCTGTTGTTTCCCCATGGTTTACTACATGGAGGGCACCATCGACAAGTAGGTGTTTCCACGTGTGGCTGTTGTTACTTACAGCGATGCCTAAATGAGCTGCATTTACCCCAGCCCAGACTTTTGGGTCATCCCACGAGAAGCCCCAGGGTTGGTTCCGTAGAGCTGAGCCCACCCTTGGCTTCTCGGGTTGTCGACCCCCCGGTAGATGGGAGCGGGTGAAGAGCTGGTGGTCGGGAGCAGCCTGGGCTTGCTGCAGCGCTGCGCGTCGCAGCGTGCTGCTTCCCTGTGTCGTTTCCAAGGGCTGACCCTGCGCTCTTCTCTTTGGGAACTGCCCAGCCTGGACAGCTTGCTGCAGTGCGGCATCATCTACGCCGACAACCTGGTGGTTGTGGACAAGGAGAGCACGATGAGCGCCGAGGAGGACTACATGGCGGATGCAAAGACGATTGTCAACGTCCAGACCATGTTCAGGTGAGGGGTGGCCGCTGCCCCGGCTCCATCACGGCCACTTACCTCTGCTGGAGACAAGACCGGGAAGGGTGCCCGTGGCTGTGGCGGTGGCTGCAGGCAGTGGGACATGTCTGCAGTTGGGCTTGCTCTAGGAATCAGCATCTCATCGGCTATTTCTGACCTCAGACAGGCACGGGGAGGGTTTTGGTCCTCCTCAGGCTTTAAACGCGGGGAGTGCTCTCACTTCTGAGTGAGCTGCAGGACAACAGGTCTCTTTCCATTGCAGGCTCTTCCCCAGCCTCAGCATTATCACAGAGCTGACCCACCCCTCCAACATGAGGTTCATGCAGTTCAGAGCAAAGGACAGTTACTCCCTGGCTCTTTCCAAGCTAGAAAAGGTATGAGAAGGTCTTCCCCTGCGCGCGGGGCCTGGGAAGTCAATGCTGAGAGTGGCTACGTTTGAGCTCCCCAAGGTCCTGTGCTGTTCTGCGTGCTGCAGCTGCCATAGTTAGTGTCCACCCACCCGAGATAAGCTGCAGCAAGCAAATACGCGGGCAGTCAATCTTTGGGCTAGCTACCTTCTTCTGCATGGTTATGTGTTTATTCGGTGGCTGGAGTTTGTGCTGCTTTGCCTACTGCTGTGCTGGGCACACCGGACCTCTGAATGGGGTCTAACGCTGTGACTGCAGTAAGGGGGACAGTGGGGTCACTGTGCTGAGACAGATCTTCTGACAAGGGGAAGGTACCCCTGAACCAGACACTGGGGCGTGTGAAGGGGCCCCATCCAGCCCATGTCAAAAGAACCCAACCACGTCTCACACATTTCCATGGAGAAAACCCCCTCTTTCGCCCCGTGTAAGGATGCTGCCCTGGTTCCCTCCTGGCACACCTGCCAAATGCTATGCTGATGTCCTCTCATTTTCATGAGTCTTCTGGTTTCTGTGCAACCCGTGCGTGGGGGAGGCTGCGTGGGTTTGCTTTGCTAAATGCCTTGGAAGGGCGTAAACAAGCCCCTGCTAACGGTGTTTGCCTGCGGGTGCTCACGTCTCCCCTTCCTTTTCCAGAAAGAGCGAGAGAACGGCTCCAACCTGGCCTTCATGTTCCGGCTGCCTTTTGCGGCTGGGAGGGTCTTCAGCATCAGCATGCTGGACACGCTGCTCTACCAGGTGAGAGCCCGATGGGCCCTGGGTAACGCACCCCTGCGGCTGCGGCCGCCCCTTTGCGTCTCCCCGTGAGTAACTGAGCAAACCTTTTCTTTTCTTCCTGCCCAAATGTCTGCCCCCAGTCGTTCGTGAAGGACTACATGATCACCATCACTCGGCTGCTGCTGGGTCTCGACACCACGCCGGGCTCCGGCTACCTCTGTGCGGTAGGTGCCAAGTCCCTCCGGGTTAAAAACATCGGGCCAAGTCGTCGTGGATCTGCTGGGATCTGTCACCCCACGCATGGGGGTGGAGGGTTCCCCTCTTCGGGGGAGTGGAGGGGAGACAACATTAGGCAGGACATCCAGGTCATCGCTCCCCTGCATCGTGGGTGGGGAACCTCAGCGCTACCGAGAGCCCAAAAGCCCAAGAGCTACCAAAGAGCAAAGTCCCCGTTCTGAAGGCTGGGGTCGGAACTTTCCCCTTTTTGTGGAGTCCGTCTCGCTTTGGGGATCGACGTGGCTGAGCTGGGTGAGGCTCAGGAGCAGCCCCGAGGTGCTCCTCAGCGGGCTCTGCACGGCGCAGGGCGGTTGATGTTTGTCCTCTGTTGCTCAGATGAAGATCACTGAAGATGACCTGTGGATCCGGACGTACGGCCGCCTCTTCCAGAAGCTCTGCTCCTCCAGTGCGGAGATTCCCATCGGGATTTACAGGACGGAGTCACACATGTTCGCAACCTCCGAGGTAGGGGCAGGGCGGTGGCGTGTGCCGGGAAGGGGCTGCTGGTGGTCCAGCCGAGCATCACGCCCGGCAGAGGTGGGGTCCATGAGGCTGGCCGGGTCCAGGAGGCCCCTCGGACCTGGTTGCAGCGGCGGTGGGGAGGAGCGAGGGGAGGGGAAGCTCTGCCCCCGCTTCGTTAGCAGCCCCGCGTCTGCGTTATGGTGGTGTGTCCTGGTTCCCCGGCCGGGTAAGCTGCCTGGGTGTAAATGCCCGTCCCCCCGGGCAGCAGCCTGGCTGCGGGCAGGCAGGGGGTTTTCTCAGCACAGCTCTGCAGTGCCGCGTGGCACCGAGTCCCCGGGGAGCCGGGGGGGATGTGGCACAGCAGGGCTGCCCGTTGCCAGGCTGACGCTTTATTTTTCCTTCCTTTTCCCCCGCTGCAGCCCCACGACATCAGAACGCAGGTGAGTGCCGCTCGCGTCCAGCCGTGTCGGGCATTACCCTGCCTGTCAGCGCTGCCTCCTGCTCCCCCCTACCCAGACGCTGACCGCGGGCAGGCGGCCGGGCTGGCTTGCTGAGCGGCTCCTCTGGCCACCGAGAGCCACCGGTCACCCCCAGTGCCGGCACGGCACTGCCTGTCCCTGCAGAGGGGTGATGCCGGCTGAGCCCCGGCAGTCTGGAAGACAAAAGTAATGAACTGAGATAGGGAGCAGGGGAGCGAGCCAGGCTCCGCTTTAAATACCGTCAGTTTTCAGCTTTGTAGGAAGCGGCTACAGGGAGCTGAAAGTCGACATTTAATTAAATGCAATCCACCTCTTCCTTAGAGATGCTTTAAACGGCTTTATTAATAAATTCCTGCTCACCAGTGGGGATTGCTGTGTCGGAGATGCGGCAGCGCGGCAGCTGTAAGATGGGAGAGAGGGGGACAAGGGCACGGCCGTCCCTCGGGCAGCCCAGAGACAACCGTGAGAGATGTCAGGCACCCGTCAGACTCCACTCGACAGTGCTTATCCCAAACCTGCCGGCCGGGTAGTTTTAGCCGTACAGAGATGGGAGAGTGCGTGGGGATCAGAGGAAGGATCCCACCCCATGGGAGAGATCCCACCCCATCAGAGACAGGACCGGCTCTTTTTGGCTCCCCCCGCCCCCCGTGACCTGCTGGGCTTCCAGTCACAGATCTCAATCAACGTCGAGGACTGCGAGGACACGAAGGACGTCAAGGAGCACTGGGGCATCAAGACCAGCCACCACAGGAACTCTTGCTCCAGCGACCAGTCCGAGCACCCGCTGCTGCGCCGCAAGAGCATGCAGTGGGCGCGCCGGCTGAGCAGGAAGGGCAACAAGCACTCCTCCAAGACGGCCGAGTGGATCAGCCAGCAGCGCCTCAGCCTCTACCGGCGCTCCGAGAGGCAGGAGCTTTCCGAGCTCGTCAAAAACCGTATGAAGCACCTGGGCTTGCCCACAACCGGGTACGGTAAGTGCCGTTCGGTCGCGCTTCTCTGCGGTGGTGCATCCCGCTCGCGGGCTCCTCAGGTAACCCCAAGCTGAGCCGAACCCCAAGCTGAGCTGAACCCCAAGCTGAGCCCAACCCCGTGCCAAGCCCAACCCCATGCCAAGCCCAACCCTGTGCCAAGCCTAACCCCCGTGCCAAGCCTAACCCCGCAGGCGCTGCCGGGCCCGGCTCCGGGCAGCGCCTCAGCCCCAGCTTGCTTGTGCTTCTGCAGACGAGCGCGCTCGAGGCTGGGGTCCCGCAAGAGCCCCCTCGCCTGCCACCCCCCGCCCGACTGCAGGCAGCTGCCCCCGTTGCGGGGCCCTGGGACGGGTCCAGGCAGGAGTTTGCAGCGGCAAAGTAACTCTCGCCCTCCTGCCTGCAGCGGGACCCGGTGCCACCACGCAGCCTTGGGGCACGATGCCCCGCTTGCCCCCCGCTTTCTGGCCGTGCAGAAACGGTGGTTCAGGACACACTGACTCCAAGTCAGCAAAACCCTTCTGCCCGAGAGCCCCTCGTAGAGCGGCAGGGAGAGGTGAAGCCCCCGCAGCTGGCGTAGACCCCTTTTGTTACAGACTTTAATCCTTCATAAAACTCTTCCACGGAAAACATTTCGGTAGCTACAGGGCTGAGTGGTTTGCTTCATTGCGTGTGAAACTGGTGTGTCCGGCTGTGATGGGCCCGCGCGGCCCCGGGGCGCCCGCAGCGCTCGGGCTCCCTCCGTGCAGCCACATTCCTTGTGCAGCTTCTCACCTGCCCGTCGGTGCTGGCGTCTGTGTCCCCCCCGGACGATTCCCCACCCCTTGGTTACCACAAAGTCTGTAGCCCACAGCTTCCTTGGTTTGTTTGGTTTGGGTTTGGTTTTTTTTTCCTTTCTTTCTTGTAAGCCATCCTGTGCTGCTGCCTGTTTGCTCCATCCTCGAAGAGCGTCCGTCCGCCCCGTGCCAGCCCCTGCCCGCACGCAGGCTGGCACCGTACCCCGGCCGGGAGCCGATTTCGGGAGGCGAGGGGGGGGGGATTCCTCCTCTCCCATCTTGGCTTCTCCCTCGCAGCCCTTTAGGCACGTGAAAGAGGAGGAGAACATGTGAAGAAATGCAGTGTGGGAGGGGGTTTGGAGCGGAGGGCAAACGGGCTGGCTGCGGGCATCGGCCAGCCGCCCCGGGGAGGGAGGCAGGAGAGGGCACGGGGCACGCCAGGCAAGGGCTCGCAGTGGCCTGTCCTACCCTCGCTCTTTTTTTCCTACATCACTAGTCCCAGAAGTTTCTGCTGCTTCTTCTGGGGGACTTCCAGCTCCCTGCGGCTCTCTTGCAGAGTCCGGAGCACGGCTGATGCCATTCACCGCCTTAAAAAAGCTGGTTTACGCAGCTGCTGGGCGTGAGAAGCTGGGAAACAGGGTGCACCCGAAGCAAGAGCTGCCGCAGCGTGTGCTGCTGAGGGCAGGCCGCGGCGGGGCATCCCCTGCGCCGCAGGCAGAGGTTAAGGCAGAGGTTAAGGCAGAGGTTAAGGCAGAGGCAGCTTCCCCTCCTGTACGGCCTCGGTCGAGGATCCCGAGGGGCTGCCCTGCAACCAGCCCCGCCGGGATGCTCGGGGCACCGTTGGCCGGGTTAGTGTCAGAGTTCGCGTCCTTCTCCTGGACGATCCGGCAAATTTTGACTGGAGCAAACTGGGGGAGCTCCGGCAAGCGAAGAGGCAGCGGGGGGTGCGGGACCCGTCTCCCGTCGGGGCGAGAGGGCAATGCCTGGCCGGGACCGGGGCGCTGGGCACGGCGGGGGACCAGCAGCTCACTAGCCCCTGCGGCACGTCTGTGGCCGGCTCTGCTGGGACTGTGCATTGTCACCATGTGTCACCGTCAGTGTCTGGACACCCGCGGCGTTTTGGAAGAACACGTTGCTCTGCCTTCTCCCCCTTTCCTTTTTCTTTTGCTCATTTTATTGCTGCAGTGCAGGAGCTCGTCTCTGATATTGCCGAATCATGGCTTGCTGACCTCTCTCTCTCTCTCTGTTTATGTCTGTGCCTTTCCCTGTATGTTCTGTAGAGGATGTAGCAAATTTAACAGCCAGTGATGTGATGAATCGGGTAAACCTGGGATATTTGCAAGGTAATTCCCTTTCCCTGGGAGTCCCGCGTGACTCACGGCGTGCAGCGTACAACAAGATCATGCCAGCTAAGCCCAATCCACACCCTTGCCGGTTTTCACCTTAGATACCCGAGCCTTTCAAGCACTAATTTGTTGGGTGGTGTTGGAAAACAAAAGACCGTCCTGCCACGGCGGTGCATACGCAGGGCTCCTCAAAGTCATGGAGATAAAAACCTCAGGGACGCTTTTCTAGTTGAATTCTTACAGGGGAATCACAGCCCTCGGCTGTCGTTAAAAGAAACCCTCCCTCCGTTGCTCTGCAAGATGGGTTTGGGCTGTAAAGCCAGTGGCAATGCGAGGAGGGGATTCGCGGGGGGACGAGCGCAGCGGAGCTGCTGGCGTGTGCTGCGATGCGAGGCTGGAGCTCCCGCACCGGCCCCTTCGCCTCTTAACCACACACGGGTCAGCCACAGCTCGGGGCAAGGCAGCGCTTGGGAAGCCCTTCGCAATCCTTGGTCTGCGCTCCTGGACCGCCCCAGCCTTAGCAGACCCCCCTTTCTAACCGGGGGGTGCTGGGCTCGGCGCGAGGCGGCGGCAGCAGCCGGAGGTGCCGCCCGTGCTGCGGACGCCCCGGGGCACCTTGTTGGCGTCTGCGGGAGCTGCAGGGTTTTTGCAGCATTTACACCTTCACGCAGCGGTGCAAAGCGCCCTGGAAAGGCCCCTTTTTACTGCGGCAGCCTAGAGGTTGGCAGTAGCCCGACCTAGCTGTATTTTAGGCTTCACTGGCCAACACTTAAGGTGAAAAGTTGGCATTTTCCTACGAACTGTGTCCTTCATCAGAGAAGCAGCCCCGGCGGGGGCTCCTGGAAGCCCCAGGCCAGCAGAGTGTATTGCCAGCTGGCCGGCGGGTGCTGGGCAGAGCTCAGACCCCGCTGGCGTCGCCCCCTCCCGCAGAAGAGCTGGGGCTGAGCGAGAGCCCGCGTCCTGCCGCGGAGGGGCCCAGCACCGTCAGTTCACCCCGGCCGCCTGCTAAACCAGGAGACCCCACGGGTGAACGTCCGACGCGCCGGGGGCTGCGCCGGAGCTGGAGCTCAGCGCTGGCTCCCCTCTTCCCCCCCAAAAAAACTTGCTGGAAGGTGCTGCTGGGCTGAGCCCTGCCGCTGTGCCGCAGCGGACGCTATGGCAATGTACGTGGTGGGTTTAGCAGTGCCTGGCTCGGCTGCATGGGGGTCAGGAAAAGGTGCTTCCATGGAGCGGGAAACCTGCCGCGAGCCAGGGCCCTTCCCCGCCTCCCCCCGTCATGGCAAACCCCGTGTCTCCCGTCGGGTCCCAGGGTCCGTGTGCCACCCGCGCCCCAGCATCGCCCCCCGTCCCGCCTCGCTGTAAGGCTGAGCACTGGGATGGCCGAAGCTCTCCGGCGGCTCGAGGGACCGGCCGGCGCCTGGGGCTGGGCACCCCGGCACAGGTTGGGGGATCCCAGTCATCTGCCGGCTGCGGCACCTTCTGTGGCCGCAGAGGTGCCAGGGAGGTGTCTGAGCAGCAAAACAAGGGTCTCGCGTCCCCCTGCAAGCGCCGCTGTGTGCGGCACCAGCGCGGTCCAGCTGCAGGGATGCCCCGCGGCCCGTCTGGACCTGCACTGGCCAAATGCACGGCCAAGGTAGCCCGGGGGGACCTGTTTGCAGCCCTGTCCAGCGTGCCAGGCCGGGCGACTGTGGTGGCTTGAGCTGTGGCTCATCTCACGGCTAGAGAAAAGCCCTGCTTCGGAGGTTTCACCCCCGTTCTGAGGCTGAAGAGCAGCGGTCCTCCTCGCCCGCGGGCTGGCTTGGCCACCCGGCTGTGTCTGGGGTGATCGCGCACCCATGGGTGCTGTGATGGCAGGGGACTCAGCCTGTGCCCCGCCATGTGGCAGGGCAGCCTTTGCCCAGGGGATCCCCTCCGGATCGCGGCCGGGGCCGAGGGCCGGTAGGGACGGGGTGGTGGGAGCGGCAGGACGGGTTGCGGGGAGCAGCCCCCGCCCGGAGCCGAGGCCTGTGCCGGCGGCCGGCCCCGACGCCCGCTGCCCGCCTGCCCGAGCTCCGCTTGTCCGAGATGGGCAAAGAGCTCGTGGCACCGATGCCCCTCAGAGGAGCCTTTCTGATAGCCCGGAGAGGCGTCCCAGTGACAAGCCTTGCAGCGAGCTGGTGTCCCACCGCGCTCATCACGCTGCCCCTGGCGTCCGTCTGTCCGTCCCCCCTCCATCCTGTCCATCCGCACCCGCTCGCTCAGTCTAAATGGTGTTATTTGTCGCAGCTTCCACCCCCTCCCCGGCCGCCCGCAGCCTTGCACCCCCATTCATTTCACCCATGATCTTGTTCTCAGCTATTTCGGAAAGCGCAGGGCCCCCCCGGCCTCGAGGCCGCCCGTTCGCCCTGCGCAGCACCCATGGGTGCAGCTCTCGGTGGCCCTGAGCCCCCCCGGGAGGTCACCGTAGTTTAGAGCCGTCCCTGAACGGCATCGACAGCTCTGAAACTCCACGGAGGTGGTTTCCCTTGGGCAGGAGAAAGAAGCAATCGTTGAACTAAATCCTGTTGCTGGATGATGCTAAATTAAGTCATTCAAGAAGGGGAGAAGTGGGCAGAGCGTTCGAGCGGCCCGGGGGGGTTTGGCTGGCCTGACCCGGTGGTTGGAGTCACGCTATACCTAACGCAGCAAGACTAACCTGTTCCCTTTTTTGCACTAAACCAAGGTAAGACATCTTACTTTCTTTGAGGGGGGAGCGGGGACTTTGAAGAGCTACATCTGCCGGTCCCCTGGGCCGTGCCGGGGGTGGGGGCGAGCGGCTGGGGAGGCGCGGAGGGAGGTGGCAGCGATGCTCTCGGTGCTCTCCCCGCGGCAATGCCATTGCCCATGGCCTCCTTCCATAAAGGGACTCGTTTGCTGTCCTTGGGGACGAGCCGTGGCCCCTTGGAGCCAGGTGCTCAGGGACGCTGCGTGGGGCTGCAGGAGCGAGGGCCACTGGGGTGTCTGTTGGGGTGTCCGTCGGGGCGTCTGTCGGGGTGTCCCTCACCAGCCCTTTTCCCCCCTCTCGCAGATGAGATGAACGACCACCAGAACACCTTGTCCTATGTCCTGATCAATCCCCCTCCGGACACGCGGCTGGAGCTCAATGACATCGTGTAGGTGCTGCCCTCGCCCACCCGCGGCCCCCGGGACACGGAGCCGCTCGGCCGGGCTTCCCCCCAGGCAGGAGCACTCCCGGTGCCCCCAGACCTGCCCCATTGCCATGGGCTGCCCCCGTCGCATTCCTTGCTGTGATTTCTCATAAAGACCTGCGGTTTTTGCCTCCTTCCCAGCCTGTTCCCCCTCCCCGTGTTCCTGAGCAGTGCCCAAAGCGCCCCAGCCCCGGCTTTGCTCATCCCTGCTCCCACCGGCAGCGCGGAGGTTTTCCCTTGGCCTTTGCGGCCGCGCGGCGCCAGGAGAAATAACTCCTACGTATTTTACCAGCTGCCACGCCGCTGCGAGCGGTAGCTCCCGGCACAGTGCAGGGGGCATCCCCGCATGTCCCAGCCCCAAAGATGGGCCAGACCCCAATTTAGGGAGAAAACGGGGGGGTCCCAGTAGTGTAACCGGGCTCTGCCCCGCAGGTACCTGATCCGCTCCGACCCGCTGGCCCACGTGGCCAACGACGGCCACAGCCGCAAGAGCAGCTGCAGCAACAAGCTGGGCCCCTGCAACCCCGAAACGCGCGACGAGACCCAGCTGTGAGCAGCCCCCCCAGGGGCCGGCGGGCTCCGGGGAGAGGCGGTGAAGAAGAGGATGGCCAGCCGGAGGGGAAGGCTGCTGCCGCCCACGGGTGCCCGTCGCCCTGGGGGAAGGCGATGCCCCGCCTGGCTTTGCGCCGCGGAAGGGATGCCCGGGCCCTCCGGAGGGACGGGACAGCCGGACAGACGGATGGCCGGCGGTCGTACGCCCCGTGGCTTTTAACTTTTTATACGAATACCGCAACTAGTGAGAAAGTCTTCGCTGGTGCTGGTGGGACGTGGCTGAGACCAGACGACAAATGACCCTGCGTGAGCAGGACTGCGTTTAATATTGTCCCCCGACGATGCGGGTCGTTTGCATTTGACGGGGCTTGTCAATACAGGAGCAAAATTGCACCGAAACCCTCGTCCTCCTCCTCCTCCTCCTCTGCCAGGTATCCCCAGGGGTACCAAACTTCTGCTCTTTCACCCAACTCACGTTCTTCATCCTCTGTTGGTTTTCTGTTACGGGCGTCAATGAGAGGAGAGCTCGGAGCTGTGCCGGGAGGTGGGGAAGGACTCGCCGGCACGGATGGGATGGGATGGGATGGGACGGGATGGGGCGGTGCAGCCCCCTCCGGTGCCGTGGCAGGGGCTGCACTGCCTCCAGCATGTCTCGGCGTCTCACAAACCAAACCTCGCCAAACCCAGGTGACCGAAAGCCGTGTCCTCCCTGCGGCAGTGCCCGGCGTCACGCGTGCCCGGCTCTAGCCCGAGCCCCGGCTGCGGACACGGTGCCCCCGTGTTTGCGTCCCCCGCCGCGCTCATCCCCCGTCGCTGCTGCTGTTGGAGCTGAGCTGCCTGGGGCTGCCCGGGGACGCGGGGGTCCGCGCAGGGGGTGGGACGGGGCAGGCGGGCTGGGAACACGCGCTGTTGGGTGTCGCGGGTCGGTGTCTCGGCTCAGCCCCTTCCCCTCCTTCCAGGGGCGGTTTGGGGCCCGACACCCCCCCGGCTGCACAGCCTGGACGTGGTTCCCCCCGCCCGCCGCAGCCCCCCCGGCAGCTCTGTCCCTCCTCGCTCGACTTTTATCCCCCAGCGAAACCACGCGTCCGAGCGGCTTTGCCTGCAGCAGAGGTGCATGAATGTACAGAACAGCGTTAAACCGTACGCCGCAGCATTGCATACGCTGGCCAGCTGCTTTCGGTCCGCTTCGGCCGACCCGTAGAGCCCTTCCGACAGCAGAAACACGAGATGTATTTTCCATCTATTTTTGCACACTTTACAACATTGACGTGTAAAGGTTTTATTTGACTGCCAAGTGAATGACCGAGTTGTTAACTTTATATACTTTTACATTCATATATTAAAACTCCAATGTGATGATTTTTTTTTTTTAACGAGAAGCCTGTAAAGCACAACGTTGCCATGAAATCCCATCCGCCATCCCAGACCGGCTGCCGCTGAACGGTTTATTGCCATTAACATTCACCGTTCACTCCCCATGACACCCCCAATAAAAGTTGTTTACAAAAAAAAACCCCAAAAAAGATCTGTTTAAAATTGCGGTTTTAAACAGTTGGCGAGATGCCCGGGGCGGCCCCAGCCCGCGGGATGTGCTGCCCGTCCCAAGGGAAAAGCAGCGACGGGCGAGAAACCGGGCGTGAGGAAGGAGGATGCAGGGCAGGACCCGCACCGAGACCGGCAGTGCCCCGAGAAGGTGTTGAGAAAGACCTTCCGTGCCCGGCTGGGGCTTGGGGTCGGTCTCTCTGGGTTTTTATTGTTATTTTTTCCTGATGACGTGCACCGGGCCAGGCGACGGGACATCACGGGCTCGGAGAGGAACCGCAGGTCAAAGCCATGAGCCTGGCCCACCAGCCCGACCCTTGCGCTGCGCTTAGGTGTGGGCACAACCAGAACTCTCCCTGATGCTTTTTGGGGTTGTTTGGGGTTTTTTTTAATTATTAATTTTTTATCTATTTGGTTAAGGCCGATACATGTTTTATTTATTTCCATTTTAACTCAGTGTGCCAAAAATATCATTTAAAATAAAAAAGAATGAAGTTGTTGTAGGCTAAAAAGCGAGCGCAGTTGAAGTACAAAAGCCCACGTTGCGTGTGTGTCACTTTGGAGCCTCAAGATGCTCAGATAACTCCAGAAATGCCTCTTCGAGGGTTGATATATTTAATTGTCTAGATTTCAGACAGATGGTTTTCCAGTCCCCACTTGGCTTTCAAGGGAGAGCGGAACAAAGCAGTATTACCCGTTTAAAAAACCCCCAAGCCAACCAAAACCCCGGCAGCGCGGATGACGTGATTATCTGCACGCGCTTGACCACTCAGACCGTAGCAGTTTTTAGTATTTTTTATTCCGTCGACTGGCTGCCGGGGCAGCGGACGCCGCGCGCAGCCCGGGGAGGGGGGTCCTGCCGCGCCGTGGTTCCCCGCCGAGCCCCCGAGGGAAGGGTCCCGGGGCAGAGCCCCGCAGGCGGCAAAGGGGGGGTGCACGGGCAGAGCTCAGCCTTCGGTACCTCTCCTGCCTCCGCTTCCCTCAGGCGGGACATAAGGCAGAAGTTTTTCACCCTGAGGGTGGTGAGGCCCTGGCACAGGTTGCCCAGAGAGGTGGGAGATGCCCCATCCCTGGAAACATTCCAGGTCAGGCTGGACGGGGCTCTGGGCAACCTGGTCTAGTTGAGGATGTCCCTGCCCATGGCGGGGGGTTGGACTAGATGGCCTTGAAAGGTCCCTTCCCACCCAAACCAGTCTGTGATCCAACGATTCCTCCCTGGGCACTCGGAACTCTTACCAACCCCTAATTCGAGGCGATCGTTCACCTAAGAGGAAACCCACGTACCAAACGAAGTGTAGACGATACGTGGTTTGTGATGCTGATAAAATAACAACCCTCAGTATTACTGTACTTTGACAATGCTTGTTTGTTTAATGTATAAATATATGTATTTAAAAAGAAAGCTCTGTGTATAAACCATACGCGTTTTGCATACATTCTTTCTATGGTGTAAATTTATAGCAGACATTCTAATGGGATGTTGAAATAAATCCTGTAGATACTTACCTGTGGTCCGTGCAAGTCTAAGAACAAACGTTTAATTTTTCTAATTCTTTAGACTCAGTTACAATACTAATGTAAAAAACAAAAGTATTTTATTTTTGTAATGGTCCTGGAAACGTTGATGCATCAGGAAGAGTTGTTTCTGCTTCGGAAAGGGACCCCCGTGCTGCGCTTCCCCTGGGGAGAGGAAAGCAATGGCTGTTGCTTCCGACAACGAACCTCAAAGCCGGGATTTTCCGAAGGAACCGGCTGCGTTGCCCTGCAGAGACAGGACAGGCCCCGGGGGAAGGCGGACCCGAGGGCTGCGGTAGTTTCAGGTGAACCAGCAAACGGCTCCATCGCATGTTACGTGTCCACTAACGGTTTCATACGCTAAATACGGACTAAATCCATGTATCATGCATTAAAGAAAAATCACATATTCAAACCAACATTAGAGTATATTTATTTCCCGTTACACCCCTTTTTACTTCTACCTAGATAGAACATGACGGCTTTATTTCCCCCGAGTGAGAGACCTGCCACCTCTCCCGGGCAGCTCGCGCATGGATTTCTGTCGGCAGCAGCGGGCGCAACTCCCGCTTTCCTCTCCAAGAGCGGCGAGACGCTCCCGGGGACGCACGGCCGCCAGTCTCCGGAGATGGTCTGTGCAGTTAATGGGCAGAACTTCACATTTCTGTAAAGACAAATGAAAATAAAAGCAACAGTAGAGCCTGCCATCTTATTTTTGCCTTGTTTTTGAAATCCAGGGCAAAAAGTGGCTTTAGAGTGCCAAAGCCCCGAGACGTACGAGCCCGTGCTTCAAGTCGTGTCTTCCGAAGCTGGGACACGCAAGAACTTTTTAACCTCGCTCGCGGTGCATGGCTGTGGGAAGGGCATGTTGGATTTGCTGCGGTGTTACAGTGACAGCACAACTCCAACACCATATTTAAAGTCATTTAATTAATTTATTTAATCCTTATTTGCTATGATTTAACGAACGCATTCAATTCTGTGGCTGTTTAACTGAACTTTTTTTTTTACTGACGTTGAGCCAGGATTCAGTACATGTTCTTCTACCCCCAAACGCTTCCAAATTTTTCACTGACTCTACGGTTCACGTCTGCATCCCAAAATTTCCAGAAAGAGAACCCATTTCTGGAGCATAACACACACATAGATTTTTAACTTTGAGATCCAATGCAAACAGCGGGCAACTAGAGATTGTTTTTATTAGACATTTTAAGAAAATACTGTAAAAATTACAGTGTATTTATTTAAAATAGTACAGAAGGACACAAACAATATACCTTAAATAGTGAAGATAATTCTAGGATTAACGAACACGTACAAGTGAGAAGCCTGGAAGCCATCAAGTCATTTTGCTATAAACTTATGCAAGTCAAGGTCAGCAGAAAGCCAGGTCCCTGTTAAAATTCCTTTTTAACTATTGTCTTTAAACAAGACAAATCTATGCACAGAGAACAAATTCCTTCCCATTTTCCGGCACAGCTGAATTATAATGATTACGACCAAAAGAACAGCCGGTGGCCGGAGGTAATTCCAATTTCCACACCGCCGCCACCAGCCCTCACCGGTACGAAAGCCCACGGAAGGCTGCAGAACGGGACTTAACGCTCCGAGCGAGCGGCCGGAGAGAACGGCTCCCTCTGGACAAGGTGGCCCGTTAGCTGCACCACCAACCTCAGCGCTGCTTCGGCGACACCTCTGCGCTCGCTGCCGTGGGTTCAAGCGTCGTTACCGCCCGGGGTCTTTCTAGCGAGGGTGGGAAAGCGCGGCCACGTGCCCACGGCACCGCCGCGCTCTTTGTCGCTCCGCGCGCTTGGTCTTGGTTGCCCCCAGTGTCCGCTTACAGCTCCCGGGCTGCGAGATCCCCCCCACCGCCCCGAGAACCTCCGTTTCTCCGCCGAGCCGGGCATTCAGCGCCAGGATTTCCAGGGCTGTGTCCTGCTCCACCATCGTTCGTGTCGCTGTCGCTGTTTCTCAGTTGCCTTCTCACCGCGCCCAGAGGACTTCGTTGCTGCTCTCAGTAGGTTCTTTACCTGGTTGCAGCTGGTTTTTGTCTTGCTTCGCCTTCCACAGCAACAGAAGCGGAAAAGAAGAGGAAATAATACTGCAAAATGAACCAAAATTCATTTAAAACTTTGCCCCAGTTGAGAAAAATTAGCTTCTAACACTGAAAACTTCTTTTAGAAGAGAAAAATCTAGAGCACTAAAATATACATTAGAAGGAAAAAAAAGAATGGTATTGATGGGGCTGGGAAACAAAAAGGAAACCAAAACCGTGAAGGATGTTTTATTGTACTGTAAATTCAGTTTTTGTAGTTATTCCCGGAAAGACACACATTCAAAAGAACTAAGTTTTTTCTTTGGTAAGATTTCCATGTAATACCATGGTAATTCCGGGAGTTTTGTATCCTTCAAACTGTTCTTTCAAGTGCCTCATTTGAATGTTAACAAATGCTGTCTGTTGAATAGTTAATCATCCCTGCTGCACACATCAGGTTAAGAAGCTCTCCCCAGAGTCTTTTCCCCCCAGTATAATAAATACGTGTTATGTGAGAACCAGTTCAGAGGGACGGATCAGAAAACTCTGACAGCGTTTCAGTACCAAGATGTAATCCGAAAGCAGATTTCTATTTAGCACAGACAAGCAAATCAATCCATCGTGTAATTCTGCAACAGAAACGTGCCCGTGTTCAGCGTTCGCTGTGCACGCCAGCCCACGAAGAGGCGGGCGGGGGAACGGTGAAGGGGCAGAAAGCGTCAGAGCTGTCCTCTCTCTCGCAAAAGGCGTTTTGAAAAGCACAGTCAGAAATAACGTACCAAACCTTGGAGGAAACACCCCGAGCGGGCGGCATCTTACCGCGGACAGCTGGAAGTCAGGAACGTTCCCCAGAGCCATTCCGCTGCTGATGGGCTTCGAGATGTTACGGCTACAGCCTGTTCCAGGCGGGAGGGATTCAGCAGCGCTGTGAAACCAAAAAGTGAAAAAAAAAAAAAAATCTATCGCCTAAATCTCTAAATATGCTTTAGGTACCCAACACGGTACAGTCTTGCAGCGTGAAGCGTACGGAAAGAATCAATCCCGCAAAGTAAAAGGGGAATAGACGGATGGTAACTCACTTTTCATTTCACATTTCTATCCTAATGACTCTTTCCATTTCTGGAATTTATCCTTTTGCCATACGGACTGTATTTAATACAGTTCAACTACCGAAATACCAGCTTATTTTTGTCATTTATTCGATCCAAACACCGAGTACGTTTCTGTTTGCAGTCTGGGGGGCAAGAATAACTGATCGTAAGATCTAGGATCATTTATAAACTGAAGAAAAAGCGCAGCATTTTAACTAGGTAATCTTTTCAGTTAATGTGACCTTCCTCCAGACGGGACACTCCATTGCCTTCATACGAAGATCCCCAGCTACACCAGCAGTTCTCTTTGGATGATTTCATATTACCGACTTTTGACAGTCAAACCGCCGACGTCAAACAAGGGAAGAAACAGGCATTTTGCTGCGCTTTCTACAGCACGAGCTCAGTCATATCCTCCTCTGACCCTTCACTGTTACCCCAGGCAATACGCTCAGTACGGGAATCGGTCTGTACTACAGAATACATTGCCATCTTCAGTGCTCCGTCCTACACACAGTCATGTTGTCAGGAATCACTTAAAACGGTACGAGGCATTAACATATAAAAATCATAAACGAAGTCAGAATCTCTGTAATACCCAAATCTTCGTTGTTCACATCATGCAGGACGTTTTACAGCAGCGCGTAACTCTTGGTTTGTGACTTTTCATTGTCTGAAGTTACTTTGCGTTTCCTAGTTATTTTAGCAAACGGAACTGGCACTACTCACTGTCTAGCCGAAAGAATCCCAGAGCCTGGAGGTGACACCAACGGTTCCTTGGACTGTAGTTTCACTGCTGGAGACAACCCACCGGACACAGTCCTTGATAAAGGAGGTATGACCAGACAGAGAAATCAAATTCAGCTCTGATAAACGTTTCACCTGCAGTCTTACTGATTTTAGTGCCTGCCAGATTCAGCGTGGTGGGGTTAGCGAAACAGGGTGACACGTTGGGTCTCGCGTCCTGAAGGACATCCTGAGATCCCAAGCAATTCTCTCGCCGTCCAGTTTTGGAAAGCCACGGAGCAGCGATTGTAGCCGAGTTGTTTTGGTAGAGACTGAGCTTTGTCGGGGTTCCGGAAGGAGAGACGGCTCCGGGCTGCTGGAGCCTTGCTCCAGGCTGCAAACGGGCTGCTGAAGGCGGCAGAACGGGACACTCAGATCTCGGTTGCAACGAGATCAACGAGGCTGGGCTTCCCGGGAGGTCTAGGGAACGCGGCAGAGAAGTGGTTGCATGAACACAGTTTCTTTTCACATATCAGGATTTAATCTCCTCACAGTTTTAAAGACGAAAGATTGAAGACGTCCTAGCTGGGCTGTGAAATGTGAACATAAATGTGAAGAATTAAGCTCTTGTTACCAACACATAAGCTTATTTAATAGCAAAATTTTCCCAATGCCAATATAAGCACTAAACAAATGGTTAAATATAGACCAGAATTACAAGAAAGCTCTTTAAAATACTGTTATATTAACACGGGTTAATACAGTCTGCTGCAAAGGACTTGGACCCTGGCTAACTCTGCAGAACGCCGCAGTTAGAGTCTTCAGTTCTTCTATGCACACACAAAAATCCCCAAATTACTGACAAATAAGGTCACCCTAACAGACCAAGCCAAGATTAAACAAACAACGTATTTCTATTTAAGAAAGTTTAAGTGGTAGGACTGGCATTTTTTGATAAAAGTTTGGTTTAATTTCTAAAATAAGCGTTTAACTTGCCACTTGGAACAGAAGAGCAAAAATACACCTTTGCATACGCACAATGGGGCCTTGAGAGCTTCCAAACCCCTAAAGCCAAAATAAGCCTAAACATACCTGCAGACAGAAAGCTCAGAACCGTGTTTTGCTTATATAATTTTATATTGATAATGTATCCAAACAAAATTTCCAAAAGGACCTAAATATCTTTGACTCAGTACATGGTAACAGCAGTCCATTGTCTGAGCGGTCATCTCAAGTTAATTGCCAAATTTTAAATGCAACGTGGGCAAATATACTCACATTTCGGGATGGGCAAGTTCTTCCCGGAACTCTGGTACGTTTGTCCTGACAGTTTGCGCGAGATAAAGGACTGCAACAACGCGCGTCATACCCTGCTGTCAAAAAAACAAGTCAAGATTCACTGTTTTCTTCGCTTCTGAAGCAAACGGCAGAGGCGGATTAAACGTGCCTTTATATTGTGACGGCTCACGATCGCCTGTGAATCTCGTAGGATGTGTCACATCAATGTTCCGTGGTTGCTGCAACAACGGATTAAAACTAAAGCCACGATCACACACGCCATCCATCGAAATTTTAAGTATATCATAATATACATGTAAAACAAAAAAAATTACAGAGGTAAGATGAAGTAAACTTTTTCTCCCATTTTTAATACTCAGTCTTCATATATGTAATTAAACAATAAAACATCTGATCAATGTGAGGACAAGAATTCAGGTTTTTTGGCTTTAATGTGTTGAAAGATGTATTTTAGACACCTAAAAAATATACTCAAGTCGGCCACATGAATATCTCAATTTCAAGCTGTCGTGAAGAACACGAGACCAAAGTTTTCACTTGTCAGAAGCACACACAGAACACGTCCCCCCCAGATACTCCAGGTTCCTCCAGGCCTGCACGTGTGCCGCAGCAGTGAAAACGGGTACAAAAATCACGCTCTCGCAAATCTCCTTTGCACGGCTCTTTCTGGCGCGGCGTCCTGCGAGCTCAGAGAGTCCCGCCTCACCCGCGGCCCCGGAACGCGGCTCGCGGGGCACCCTGCGGCTCATCCCCACCGCTGCCGCCCCGGCTCGCGCCAGCCTGCCGCCGGCATCGCAGCCGCCTCCATGCAACGAACCCAGTTTAAAACCCCGATTAACTGAAAGCCATTTAACTGGGTGGGTGTAGCACGGATAATAGCTTAACACACGGCCATAAAGACTGGCGATGCTCATATTTGACGGCAGAAAACCCCCAGGGGTGATCCTGCTGTCAGAAAGTGCAACGGGTACCAGATTTCAAGGGCAATAAGTTCAGAGTGAAGATGACGTATCTTGTTTACTGCTGTATTTAAAAAAAAAAAAAACAAAACCAAAAAAGTGAGGGGGTTTTGAGTGTTCTGACACTGCCTCTAGTGATCAATTTTGAAGACTCGTGGGGAAAAAAAAGCAAAACGAATGGAAAATTCAGGTCCTAAGAACTCATTCCTGTTACTTTATACTATAGCCCCAAACCACTGGCCACAGTGAGAGCTCCAGAGATCACCGGTTTCTCCGCTCTTGAACTCTCTAGGCTAGTGGGGAGAAAAGTCAGACGAGTTTTTTTGCACACTCAACCGTTCTAGCAGCCCAGCGTCTAGTGTTGAGCTGCGTTAAGGTTTTCAAAATAAGTCAGTATTTTCAAAACTCAGATTATTCTTGCTTGAACTCTTACTCTACCGCAGAGCATGATGAAAATGAGACAAAGACATTAACTACAAACGCAAACAGCATGTGTAAATACACAACAGACTGATGTATGAAAGATTTGAGGAAAAGAAATTGCATTTAAAAGCACTTTAAAGATGTACATTCTTGTATTTATTACGTGTAAGAAACTAGTGAGAAATCGAGAGAGGTCAAAGACAGCTCTACTTTCCTACTGCTCTATAGGGGAAACGAATCCTCTGGCTGAGCGCGAACACGGCGAGCGCGCTGTGCTCCATTCCCGGCGAGCGCGCTGTGCTCCATTCCCAGCGAGCGCTACAAAAGGCTTGCAGATCGTTCAGCTTAGGCACGTCTGAAACTTCAGTGGAAAAACCCCATCAGTTGTTTTTAGACAGCTATTACAGTCTATCGCCCTTCGACAGTCAGCAGAAGCCGGCACCGCGGCTGCACCTAAAGCTCCCCCTCTCTCCTCCCGCCCAAACCCCCAGGACGCACGAGAGAACCCGTGCGAGCAGCGGGAAGGAATTTAGCCACAGGCAGTTCTGCGGATCACAGGGAACAACCCCGGCTCCATTTAATCCCGGTGAAAAGTAAACTAAACCAGCTCAAGCTGCAGGGTGACAAATTATATCTATTTATCTACGGGAGGCAGCCAGACACACAAGGCAGGGCCAGACTACGGCAACAACTGACAACCCTCCACGCGTTTCAGCTGTAAGGGTATTTACATGGCGCTCGAGTGGCTGCGGAAAGGACGAGATTTCCTATTTTAAGCAGCGATTTTTACAAGTGACATCAGCAACGTAACAACATTGGCACCATTCTTCCACGACAGTTACCAGTGCACAGATGACCTAACTATTCCCACACCTAATGAATTTGTGTCATTAAAGGCAAAGCATTAAGCATGATGTCACTAAAAACACAAGCTGGAAATCCTGTGTATTCAGAACTCGATAAACTTAACACAAAAAACGCTAACAAAGAGATGTAGTCACGGTCCTACAACCACATTTCACCCTGGGCTGACACCCAGCAGTGAACACATTTAAGTTGACATTTTGGATTATACAAAACCCATTTAAGAAAAGGAATTACTCTCCCTTCTACAAAAGGCTGTCTGCACTTGCCTGCACACATCGACAGCTCTCCTACAGTCCTCTGCACGTTCATCCACGAGTTCTGTGTTACGTTCTTTACAAACAAGCTTCTCCTTCCTGCCTTTCCAGACTAAATTATGACACCATACTCCTTGCCAAGGTATTTGAGATTAATGTTTTTTCGACAACTGAAACGCAAGACTATCAGTTTTTCAGAGAATTTGACCTCCTAGAAAATGACTCACTCTGCTTCCTCTGCAATGCCCAGCCCGGGACTTGGGACTACAGGCTGCCCACAGACGAGGGACCCCCGGCCTCCTCTCCCTCTCCCGATGGGTGTCACCTCCTATTGTTTCCAGCAGTAATCGAAGCCACATCACAGCAGGAAAAATAAGGGCCTGACCCAGTGCAATGAGATTCCAGGAGGACACTGCAGGTGCCAGCGCCTTCTTTTAGTCCAGTCCTTTCTACGAGCAGTGATATTTCAGCCGGAATGAAATACAGAAAAGTACAAATCACTGGAATCCCAGAATTTTTTTTTTTTTTTTTTTACAAACAAGGACTATCTTTGAAAAATTTACTGTACAGTCACAGAAAATTATTTCTGCATTGGAAAAGTCTATAGTTTTGAGAACGCAAGCTTCACTTCTGTGCAACCAATATGGATTCACTATGAAGCTGAAACAATAAGCTTATTTCTAAATTCTAGAGGCAACTTGTCGTTACAAACCACAAGCAAGCTAATACTGAAGAGCCCCACGAAAGAAATTCTCTCGGTGCTTCCAAAATGCTGTCACTAGCTGAACACACAGACCAAAGAAAACCCACCAGCCAGATGCAAGAGTCTGAAGACAGATGAAATAAATCCTTAAAGAGACTTAAATTACTCTCCAATTTTCTGAAAGCCTTTTGGTCAAGTTCTCGTGCACTGCAACCAGGGTCAGGAAAACCAAGCTCTGGCCATAAAGTTATTACAGCTACTTAAAGCTTCGCCTGCAAGAGCACAACTAAAGACAGAATAGCACATCTTTAAAGCATATTAGTTCTTGGAGGGGATGAAGTGTCACAACAACAAAAGTACACATGAAATAAAAAGGAAATCAGTTAATGGTTTTTATTAAATTTCAGTGTTTCATAAAATAAATATGGTATATAATATCAAACAGTGAGAAATAAAGCACAAGCATGAAAAGCATGGTAACAAAAGTTACACTCATGACGGTGTTTAATACTTAGCACTTTAGAAACCATAAAGCCTTTAATTATTTACAAGCAGCAAACTATCTAACATAATTTACAAAGTTGCAGCAGCCTAGTCAAGGAGTACTTGAGGGGAAAAAAACGGAGAGACCGCAACGGAAGACCTTCACTTTGCTCTATCTAGTTAGCACTTTATTACGTACCCTATTTCCCCCTTATGTACATAACTCTTTAACTTCCATTATTCTCAAAGTTTAATAATTACACGGTACTGTATTTTAGAGCTCAGTTCATCTCTAGGATGGTGCAGTGCCTTTCGCACTTAAGAGATACATATTCAAGTAACACTTCAAATAAAAGTAAACATGTGCAAACCGAAGTTATAAACCTACGCGACCCTCAGGTAGTAGTGTCAAACCAGACGTAGCAGGCGCACGTTGGCAGATTAAATTAGGTAATAGCTACAGAAACCTACTCGGAAGTCTAGCTGGGGCCAAAAATGAGAAATGGGAACATTAAAAAAAATGGAGCTGAACCGCAAACATACCCTGTTACTACAGACAAAAATTTAATCTGCTGAAACACAAAGACTTGTAAGGTCGTAACTCAAGATTTAATATTTCAACATGAAAAGAAATCCAAGCCATTCGACTTATTTGGGCTTTTGAAACAAATGCAAATGTCTCTGTTTAAAAATTGCTTTTAAATGAGAAAAACAAATCAATATATATTAATATATCACCCAAAATAAAAAACATACACACTCTTCATTTTAGAGCATGCTGCTCATTCAGAATAAAGACAGGACAAAGGAAGTAGAATTACATTTCATGATGTAATAAAAACATTAAAATTTGTGATCATTAAGTGCACCGTCGTACAGGAGTAGCGTGCTCAGAGTGGAAATGTTCTATACCTACCAGAATCCACCTTTATTAAAGCAAACAAATCTTTAGGACACTACCTGAAACTGAAATCAGTAATAACTGTGCTCCATTCAGCTCGCCTTAAGTTTCAGTCAGGTATATTCCAGCTATAGCACCTGTATGCCTCTTCGTGATTGTATTCCAGAAATCTTTTGAGTTTGCGAACAATTGTTTTAAAAAAAGACTGGCTTTTGCAATCCTTGCAATGCTTATCCTAAACAGATACTGCAAGTAAACTCTGTTCTGAGCAGCACAAGTTGGGGCTTTTTCAGAAATCTGAGAGCTGGACTTAGTTGGCAGTAGATACAGTACAACAGTTTGATGTATTAAACAGTTCCTCAAAAAAGTCTGAAAGGAAGATTTCCCTAACAACTGTTTAAAAAACCAAACCAAACCAAACCCAAAACACTTCACCCAAGATCTGTTCAATTCTTCTACTGAAGTTCGGAGCTTGCCAACTTTAAGAACGACAGGAAAAAGGAGGGAATGAGGCGGAGAGGAAACAGAACTAAATTATTCCCAATTTGTACCGATGAAAAGCTTCAAGTAAAAGGAAATCCACTTGTTAAAGATCTTGCTACATGCACAGTCCCTCATCAGTTGAAAGCCACAGTAGTTAGCATTGGGTGTAACAGCAGATTTATCATTCATAAAAAACACTGGCAACGTTCCTTCATTCTTGATACCTTGCATCCATGGTTTCTGTTTAGAAGCTTCTTAAAAAATGTTTATGGTTCTGCACATTTCATACCAAACTGGAGGAAAACGGTAAACATGTCTTCTTTCGACGCAATCCCATTCAGCAATCTTCTCCCCAAGAACTCGGTGTCATTTACGAGTCTGAGTCTTCTTTGGCACTGCGGGTCGCTTGGCTTGCCACAAGTGGTTATGAATAGTAAGAGCATCCACGCTGACAGACATGGTTTTGGCTGGAATCACGTTAAACTGTTTTCTGTCCGAACTGTACTTATAAAGTTTGTCAATCATTTTCTTGGTGATGCTCTTTGGCCCTGTTCCAGTCAGCTTGTAGATTTCTTCAGTGTCAGGATAGTAGCAATAAAGTGCTCTAAACTGGCAGCCAGCATCACGGAACAAAATGATGTAGTGGTTGGCATCGCATTTTTCTAGTTCCTGCGTTAAAAATAAACAAACAAAGATATACATAGACCGTTCACAGCGAAAACTCCCATATGATGCCAATGCTTTCGCATATAGCTGAACAAATGTGTCAAGTTTTTTGCAACACTAGATCAGTAACTATGATTTTCAGTCCTTCTACAAACTCACGAGTTGAACTCTTAATACAGGATCACGTTTTCCGTAAGTCCGTGCAGTCAGGGGGAGTCAGGGGCTCCCGACACAGGCACGCTGTAGGAAACGGCATTCGCTACAATGCACCGGTGGGATCAGGAAACGAGCACGACAGATACGTGTTACTCTGAGTGCATTAATAATGTGGTATTTTAATGTTTACCTCTAATATTGAGATCTTATGTGGTTCATTCACTTTTCCAGCAAGACAGCAATGAGATATAGCGTTGTGAATAATTGGTTTGTTTGACTTGCTGCTGGGTTCCTTAAATAATTTTGGACCTAAGGAAAATAAATAAGTAAAAATTATTTGCCCTACATTTATGAACATTTTCATTCACCAAACTGAAAAAAAACAACCCTTAAATATTTTTCTACAATAACTTACTTTTAGAGATATTAAACAGAACAAAATACACCTGTCTCGAAGATAGCGATGTGTCGCATCAAATATACCACAGCTGTTTATGACCTGCTATTCATAAGAAATGCTCAAACTGAAAATACTCACCTGTGTATTCTGCCACTGAAGCAATAGAAGATGCTGTCGAAGCGTTCTCCCAATCTCGTTCTGTGTTTCTGCTAGGGTTTCTGCTCAGTATTGGTAAGGACTCCATAGATTCAACTCTGTTGGGGGAAAAAAATAATAATAATAATAATAATAAAAAATGTGCAAGATTTTTATTTTTTCCCCTCCAATCTTAAATAAATTCACCAGTCACTGGCCCTGAATGGAACAGGCTATTGTCCCTTTTCCACCTCCAACACAGTCAGATCCTCCCTGCTAGATTCTCAAAGCAAAATTTATTATTCCTTTGGGAGAAAACAAAACAAAATTGCAAGTTTGTACAGAACATGGGAGTTGGCAGCCACATAAAATAGAAGATGAATTCACTAATTACTATTGTGCCTCTATGCCAGTGAACTGAAGCAAACAACACTGAATCCCGACACTATTTCATAACATAGTAAAAAAGTTAAAAAATCAGAATTAAGCCTCTCTCTTTACCTCTGCGACGGCGTGCCACCAGAGTGTACGCTTTCAGGTTCAGTTGTTGCTGCTGAGGCCAAAGACAGACTGGAACCAGACTGAGCACTGCTCAAGTTATCAGCTACAAAATAAAAGAGAAAATGTGAAACATTTTGTTAAAGCAGATTTGCAGACTCAGTGAGAGCAAACAAATCAAGATTCTTACGTGTGGAAGAACACTTTGTCCCTGAATCACTGTAAGATTCCTCACGATGGACCGACTTTGGCCGGGGTTTTTTGGGCTTTGATTTGGGCTTTCCAAGCCCTTGCTCCTCCAAAATTTGCTGCTGTTTTTTCCTTAGATATTCTTGCTTGATAAGCTCTCTTCGAGCCTTCTCCTCTTCTTTCCGTATTCGGTCCTCCTCAGCTTTGCGACTGAAAAGCAAACACAACATTATATTCAACCTATAATAATTTTCCTCACCTTAAAGATAAAAAGAAGTATTCTTTTCCACATGTTATTACCGAGCTTCGTCTCTTTTTTGTTCAACTTCAGCCTCCAACTGCTGTTTCCGAATCCGAGCCTCCTCAGCTTTGCGCTGCTGTTTTAGAAGGAACGCTGCACGCTTTTTCGCCAGCTCATCTTCTGCTTTCTGTTCATCCTACAAAATACAGAGGGAATTTTACAGAGTAGAAGAAAATATATTAAGCTGGACATCACAAGATTGCTGAGGATTCCAGGAAAACATCAGCTATGACTTTTGGAAATCTTTACATTTTTAGAATCTATGAGTGTAAATCGGAACTATATTGAACTTTTTGTTGCTCAAGAATAATTTAAGAGACAGTTTTAGTGTTCTCTTATGTCTGTGAGGAGGAAAAAAAACAAGAGGGGGTCTCATCTTACTCTAACTTGGTTTTAAGTATGCCTAACCAGCACAAAACCTTCTAGAACTGCAAAGTACAATGCAACTACCCTGCGGGCTAGGATGGACAGCACAAATAACCCCAGCATAAGGGCAACCTTTGAGTCAGTATTAATCGTACTATACAAAAGCAGAAGTCAAATCCACTGAGATTGAGACAGCCTAGCTCGCCTTTCTTGAAACAGAAATTAAAAAAAAGTATTGTCATGTCAGCATGTTTGAGGTATTTAAAATAATCACTGCTAAGCACAAATGAAGATACTAAATGTTCCGATAGAAGTTCTGAACTTCATTAGAGGGAGCAGACATATTTTTTTACCTGCATCTACAGCCATACAACTAAACTCTCCATTAGAGCTCTTGGCTTTTAGGCTGTTAGGGTGCTCAAAATCGAAGAAACTCGTGTGCAAACACCAAAACACCCAGTTCAGACTCTCAGCTCCCTGACAAGTTTTAAAACCCAGTCAGCAGGCTTGTGCTAGATACCCGGGTTCCATCAGAATGTTTTCTTTCAGTTGATAAAGGTTCACAGAAAGCTGGGATTTCGGAACAGTAAGCTCTTCCCATTGCATTCTGTGATTCTTTTGTGCTAAGTATTTATAACATGTTTGTCTCTTTCTCAGATAGAAAAAAAACAAAGGGAAAGAGAAGAAAAGCAAGGTTAATCCTGGCTCCTAGTAAAGTTAACCTGAGCCAGGGTTTCATACATTAAGTCAAAAACTTTTTTCTCCACAAGCAATTCTTTTCCAATGCAGTTTTTTAAAATCCTAATATTACAACCAGAATGTACCACTTTCCACCAGACGATAGAAGTGGAAAAAAAGAAGTTCTAATGCTAGGCAAATGTGTAACAACCACCAAATATACAAAGGTAATCTATTTACCTTGAAGAAAAAACCCACACCAGACTTCTGATCACCTTCACTAATTATATCCGTGGAGCTATCCTGGTTTTCAAGTTCTCCTTCATCTGGAGCTTTTAAGTCAGACAAGTCTACTTCAATGAGATTAGCCTTGCTTCTCAGTGGCTCATCCACTGGGACATTTTCTTTTCCTGAGCCATCAGAAGAATTCAGCCCTGTTTCCTTGAAGCTGTTATTCACCTCTTTGCTCATTTCAGAAATAATATTTGCATCTTTGGAGGTGGAGAGAACAAGCGGCCGTTGATTGCTCTCATCATGAAGTCTATACGTATCAAAGAAACACTTTTCTTGAGAACCATTTCCATGATCAGGACTATTTTCCAAGCCGATTTCTGTCGGTGTCTTTGACAAGCTATTGGATGGAAATGGTCTTAAATGCGGTAAGGTTTCTAGACTTTGCGTTGGGGTTTTAACACGTGCTGAATTTTGTTGTCTGTCTTTAGTGACTTTCAGATCAGCAGGTCTTCCTGACCGAGGACTCCTTCCTTGACCAAACCGAGGTGGTTTACGAAGACTGTTCATTCCAGTTGGAGACAGAGGCTCAACAAAATGAATTGATGGTTTTACCTTTTGTTCCTGAGAGTTACTTCTGGTTCCTGGTGATGGCACTGTTGGAGATTTCATAAGTAGTTCCTGCTGCTGAGAAATCTTTAATATAGCCTGCTGAAGCGTACTGATTGTTTCATTTAGTTTTTCAATAGAAAGATCACATTCATTGATATCCACTTCAGTAACATTGTCTTCTAGGAGGGCAACAGAAATAATTTTACTTTTTTCCAAATCATGTATAGCAGCAGAGTCTTTTGGTTTATGTTGCTCAGCAAAAGCTAGGCTTTCTTGCATTTTTGCTTTTGTTACTTCTTGAGAATCATTAAGCATTTCTTCTCTCTCCTCCTCTTTCACAAGAAACTCCTCGGATTTGGAACCCAAAGAAACTTCATCTAAGTCTTCGCCGTTGTGCCGAGAATATTCTTTTGCAAAGTGTTCTGGTTTAAGTGGTTGTGGAGCATCAGGAGATTTCCCTTTTTTAACAACGTGCAAGAAAGCTGCCTTGCCTAGTTTTAGTCGCTGCCTTGCTGATAAGGCTTCCATTTTCTTCTTCTGAGCTTCTATTGCCCTTCGTTTCTCTTCCAACTGCATATGAAGCTGCACCAATTCAGAAGCTAAAAGATTAACGTTATCTTTATTTTGTCTGTTGGGGCTCTGTTCTCGCTTTTGTTTCCATGTGGTCAGTGGTGCTGGGCAGCTTTCTGATCCATCTGGTGTGGTCTTTTGAGAACTACTTGTGCTGGACTTTGTTTCATAGCTGTTAAGTCTCTGAAGCTTTCGTTCTGCGAAATTGGTCATTCGGACACTCCCACTAGTCATTGACACACTGCTAACTTGAGAAATTGTACTCAAACACGGGCTGGAACGTCCACTAGCGTCATCCTTATCTTCGTGTTCTTTTACCTTCATATCTTCTTGCAATTTTGCAGATTCTTCCTCACCGATGTATTTAGTGACTATAGGATGGTCATCTATGACTACCAAATCCTGTTCAGCGTCCTCTATGTCTAAGAGATCAGAATCAGAGTCCTGTCTCACCATAGTCCACGTAGTATCTGGAACATGCGAATTGAGGCTTTTCACATAACTTACATTGACTTTACTTGCTATGTCATCATCAGATTTAGCAGCATGAAGAAAAAATCCTCCAGTGGATAGCTCCTGAGCGGAAGGATCTAAACTGCTACTAGCCAAAGGTCTGGAAGCTTCTAACCCTGCCTCCGCCAGTGCCACCGAGTCTGCAGTACCAGGACCTGCAACTGGAGTGAAATCGGAACTAGAAATTGGAGTAAAAGTCCTATTGAGGTCATGGTCACCATGACTGCTGTTTGTTTTCTTGCGGATCAAAGGCAAGTGTCCCTCATTTAATCTCTTTGTTATAAAACTCCTTTGTTTCCCCTCCCCACATTCATCCTCTTTATTGATGATCTGTTTCTCCTTTGCTGGTTTTAGAACTGCAGGCATTAAGGGCTCCAAGTAAAAACTGTCTGGTTTGCTTTCTGAAGTCTCGCTGTTTGTTTTTGGAGACCAAGCAGTTGCAACTATGCTGGGTACCCTGGCTGATGCATTCTGCAATTCAAGATCACCACGGTTTGGCCTTTCTTCAGATCTGATTATTGCAATAAGCTCTTCATCTTCGTCCTCAATTTCAACATTGTTCAGTAAGCTCTTCCCATTAGTTTTCATTGATGGAGGATGGGGCTGATTTTTTGGAGTTACGTTAACGATGTTTGAAGCAAGACTGTCTTTGCTGATTGATCTAGCCAGACTAATGCTATCACCAGACCCAGGGTCCACATCACTACTGGCAGAATGATGAAGAGCAAATGGCGTCGGCTGAGACAAAGGCCTGGAAAAGATAAGAACAGTCTACTGATGCTTCAGAACAAGAAGTTACAATTCTTTGAACTAAGGACCATGACATATTCAGCTAAAATTTTCGCTCCATTTGAAAAATGTAACCTGTATCCTGTATCAAAATGACAGCAATACTGAACAGCAACTTCAGACACTTAAATTTTCAACAGTGCTTGCTGAAAATCATGTTTAAAGTATTTTCAGCTGCAACCCTAAAATCAGTCATCTCTGAAAGTGCACGTTAAAAGAAAACAAAATCAAGCGCCTCTCGGTCCAGTTCTAAGGAAGCGATACTACATTACTACAATGAAATTGTCACAGTACTGAGTATCCTTTCATTAAACAGTATTGTAATACTTAAATGCATCTGTTACCTGGGTTTCCTCTCTGGCCATGCAAGAACCGAACCTCGCGGCTGCCCGTCAACACGGGTCAGAGAATTAGAGCGATGCCGATGACCTGAAATATTTTTTAAATGGTTAACGGTTTAGAAACGGTCTTTAAACTAGCATTTTTACTCTATTTTAATAGCAAATATAATAAACTGTTTCACCAAGAGATGGCAGCAGAAAACAGATTTGCTGAAATATTAACCAAAGACAGACAGACAAAGCCTGAAAAAATAACAATGAAAAGTGACCACATATACATCATATCTGACTTCTGGATTTCCAAACATGAAACTATTCAATTTGCTTTCCCTGTCAGCCCCTCAACCTTAAAAAAAAGTCCTCACTGCATGTTGTTAGAGCCTAAGCAGTTGGAATGTTTGGTTGGTACCCTAGTTGATAAAAGAAAAGAAATTCTGAGCATCTCTGTGTAAGTATAAAACCTCAGTTTTCACTAACTAAAAAAATGCTTAGGCAATATTGTCAAGTACTAGAGCGAGTTTGTCATTCTGGATGACAGTGTTACTTCCTAAGACTTTTGCTAGTCTTATGAACATTTGACAAATGGCTTTTTCCTTTCTTTTCACAGAACTGACATTATTAGTCTTAATTTCTTGCACTTGCAATTCTGAGAAACAAGCTCATTTGTGAGAGAAAAAGGGTTTTTTTGAAATCCAGTAACTTTCTTAAAAGATCTTTAAAATCTTTTAATGCAAACAAAGATGATTTACCCAAACCGAACATGCTTACCACTTGGCTGAATGCAGTTTAACTCAATTTTAGATCATTCACATTTATTAACTTACATTTTTATTCATTACTGTATTGACATTGATGGTCACTGCCTGACAAAATGCAAATTCAAGGTAGACTTACCAGGGCTGTCTTCTCCCTGTAAAGATTTTTGTTGCTTTTGTCTCAGAGGGAGCAGTGGATGGGAAGGGCTAAAGGCAGGGCTTCCTCCTTTGCCACTAATTCAGAAAAGTAAAAATTCATTACTACAAATTTTTTTTTTTTCTATAATGAGAGAAAATATATAGTTGTGAAGTTACACTAGTAATAGTTACCCCCATCCTCCTTAAAACACAATAATATAGAATTAATTTTAATGTTAAAGAAATTACTTAAAGAGAAGAAAAGGGTTTCACATGTAACAACACAAAAGTAAACCTACTACCTGGAAGCAAACTGTTTATGTTTTTAAACACAGCAGATTTAAAATGTAGCTTATGTAAACAGCACATTAGAGACAAAGTAAAGGCTGAAATAACTTACTGGTTGCCATCAAACTTCAGCTGGCTGAAAAACCTTGTCATTAACCTTCTTGTACATTAGACCCTATTTAAGTTTGTTTTGACATCACCATTTATAGAACACGACTAGTAAAGATGAGCTGCTTGAACAGTTTCCACATTTCGCATTTTTTTCTAAATAGAAATTAGACTAACAGCTTCTATACCACAATGGTGACATTCACTGGTGGGGCTGACTGGCATTTGCCAAACAAAGATCGAACATACCAGCGCAAACTATTTCTGTGAACTTGAGAATGGAGAATATTTTAGAGACTGACTGCACACAACTCAAATTCACTCAATTTGTAGCAAAATCAGAACATTTAGCAGCAGAAATTCATAGGTTATCCAAATGGAAGCATAAATTGAAGACTGGGCTAAACAAGATGAAAACAGACTTACAGATAGTCAGGCTCCTCAGGGTGCAGGTAGTATCTACTGCAAGCTTCAGGGCCTGTCTGAGCCGAGGGCTGCAAGTCTGCGGGACTTGTAGTAGCAGGACTAGCCATGAAACTTCGCTTAGTCGCATTAGAAATAGGAACGGGTGGACGACTGCTCTTCTGCTGCAACACTGTTTTAACTGTGCGTATATTTGTAACATTAACACAACTTATATTAGTCATTAAAGTAACAGAACAGGAAGTTTTCAGATTGCAGTACATTAGAATGAAAACTTTACGACATAACACTAAAATGCAACCTGGGGTAATAGTATGTATTTAAGATATGTATCTTACGGTGACCTTAATGGAAAGGAAGTTGTACGTAAATAATTAGTGGGTCTAGGGAAAAAATTACCTGCCCATCTCATTCCAGAAGTCAGAACTCAAGTGAATCTAGGACTAACTTTACTTCCACTTTTATTGCTTTCGAAGACCCCCCGCAAACAGAAAGTTTGGGTAGAAACAAAACTCTGAAGGAAACACCGCTGGGCAACAGTTTCATCGTAATGTAAGTATTTTTTAAGTAACATGTAACATTTATCAAAATGTAAAAACTCACCATCTTTTATTTCCTGAATATCTCTCGGTTGTACAAAGTCTGGTTTGACATTCTCAAACCACCAGAAGAGTTCCGCAATGAACACCATGATGTTAGGCTAAAATAGAAGAAAAGGCAAGACACACCTCACAATGACAACACGCGATTTACTCACATTTTATTTAAAAATATATCCTTCATTATGTTTCTTACCTTTAAAACCAAAGGAGCATATAACATGTCCTCCAATGTGAGGTAAAAGCATTTGTTCAGATATTCATTTGAGAATTCTCTCAAAAGTTGAATATTATAGAGGCTGTCTGCAATTGATGTTACCTCCTTCAAACAAATATCTAGGAAGATGAGAAAAGGAGTAAATTATGACACTATCCCAATGAATTAAACTTCCACCCACAATTAACAGAAACACTACATACAGGAACTTCACAGACTGCTTATACACCATCATTTAATATTTATTGGCTACCAGTGACATTTCTCTACCTGTTAAGTACCAGAGCGATAGGAAAAGGAGGAAGAAAACCACAGATGGAACAGTACCAACTTTACATTCATTTTAGAATCCACATAGGATTCTGTCTATCACAGTGACAGAAAAGATAAGCAGGCTACAAAGAACACACATAGTGACAAAATACAAAAGCAATTAAAACCAGACATCTTGATTTGCAAATAATAAAAGGTTACTCCTAGGATTCACAGTGCTGGTTCCTTCTGAAAACATTCAGGAGCTCTGCAAGGTACAACATATCTGAGAATTTAAAAACCAATACAAAATGGTGATTTGTAGAAGTTAAATGCAACAAGGACATTGAATTACTAAGAAAAACATTTTCTGGGAAAGAAAACTCACGTTTGATATGCTGAAGAGTGACAATTGCCGAAGACTGGGAGAAACTATTTTAAAATCTAGATTTTAACATGTCAAATTATGTACTCCTACAGAAGAACATGAAAATTATCAGCTAACAGTAGTGGACATGTATTCCTTTTTATCGTCTATTGAAACCAAGCTCAGTTATTTGAGCAAAGAAAGCCATATCATCTAGATCTATAAAAGAAAGGATTATTTTGTAGCTCATAATATACAGAGCAGAGCCTTCTAAATATACTAAGTGAAAAAACAAAAATCAAAGAGAGGTTACTTTTTAAATACACTGATTTTATGCAGATTCCACACGTAATCCAATTCTAACTTGCTGTAGTCCACCACCTGTTACACGTGTCGCATTTTAATTTTATAATGTATTTCTAGTTCAACTTTCAAAGACTGAAGAATTTTTGGGGTTTTTTTAGAAACCTTTATTACATACCGTCTAGTTTCATTTGCTCTGGGCAATAATAGTGTATCACAGCTAGAAGAGCAGCACCATCGCTACCATCCTTCATCAAATCTTCAAGCAAAGGAAAGTAAGGTAATTGTCTGCTTGAAAGATGGTCTCTTCGGTAACGCACCTAACAAAAGAAAACAAGTGTTCATATGATGCTAACAGAAAGAAAAAAAAAAGGAATTCTTGTTAAGCACTGAAAACTCTTTACGGTGGATCCTTTCTAGCATTCTGCTCTAAGTCAAAAACAATTTACAAGGTTATACTTTTCTCTCAATGGAAGCCAATTCGGAAGAATATGCTGCTTCCCTTTTAATCATTCTCCTCATATCTGGAAGCAATCCGTGCTGCGGACTTCCTAGCTTCATGCGCACATTTTAACTTCTTACAAGCAATTTAAGTCAAAATCCTTCCAACACAGATGCATGAATGCAGCAGATCCAAAGAAAGAGACACAGATAACTACATGAAAACACTTAAAGCTTGGCAAAGAAAAAAAACCAACCAAACAAAAACCACAGCAAAAAATCATTCTGATGAGCTAGCGATTTCTCGTACGTTACCTACACCCACGGACTTGCCATCATGTCCACAGACAGCAAAGTTCTCTCAGAGAGATTAGAGCATCGTATGTCTGGCAAGCCAGTACACAACACTAATGTCGTGCAAAAGAAAAAAAAATGGCCTTTTCCAAAAACGGTCAGCAAGAGGAGCAAGCAGGCCTTTTAAATCAACGGCAAAACTCCCTGACTGCACTACGGATCAATCTCAAACTCCTCTGCAAAGCATCCCCTAGCCCTGGCGTAATTTGGAGCCCAGCTGAAGAGTAGCTAAAGCCAGTCAACTAAACAACAAATCTTGGCATTGCTCCTTGCAGTTTTTGCAAGAAAAGTTCTAGTGTTGATATTTACCAAGCATCCACACGCTCGCTAGACTAGAAGGCTGCGTCTAAGTTCGAGCAGCAAAGGGATGGGGCAAGCAAAAGAACGATACAGCAGAGCCCAGCAGAAATACCTTTCAGTGCTGGAAAAAGATTTCTTTCACACTGTAGTGCACTAATGTCACTCAGCAGCTAACAAACTACCTTGACCGATGTGCTGGCCTAACATGCAGACATACGGAGAACGGATTTAACCACCAGAGGAAAGCTGGATTTTACCGATGGTACCGTACACTGTCCAAGACAACCTGGGAAAGCTCTCTGCACACACACACACTCATATGTGTCAATTTAGGATGGCACAGGCTGACAAAAAAATCTGTTCAAAGGCATGAAGATCACTTAGAGTAATAAGAACCTGTTTTGTTTATTTATTTTGCACAAATACAAACGTGTTATGTTAAGTTTCCCTGGCAAAGGCAACTAACTCTAAGAGCTATCTCTATATGCTAATGCTATTTTTCCTGTCCTTTTACCAGGTGCAAATTATTTTTTTCCCCAGCCTGGAGCACTCCACAAATATGTAATGGAATGTGAATCATACTGTACCACACGAGCATATTCCACTGGCTCCAGCATGCAGTGCGATATGGCATGCATCAGATCAGGCTTACACAAAAAGAAACAGTGAGATATACGATGGTGATTATTCAAACGAGAAACAAATAAATGCATTAGCAACATCCATTATGCACTGAAAATGTGGTCATTAAGTCTGATAAAATAAGTATGCACACTGAGGTGAACTGGTTAGCTTAAGAGGTTCACCATTTATCCACCTGGCCGAAGTAAGCATACTACAGACAAACTTCAGAAATTTCTTTTTAAACGTTAATTCCTCCTGTATTTAAAGTAGACACAAATATTTCCTTTCCAATAGGCTTAAATGTAATTTAAACCAACTACAGTCAATACTGAGAACTAAAATCTATAAGGATTCCTTGTTTATTTTTAGCTTTGGCAAAAACCCCACAAATTTATCATCAAAGTGTTTTTTTATGGACTTAATTCCTTATTTTTTGCTCAGCTATTATTCTCTTAACCATTCAGTCTTTTATACTGAAAATTCTGAATGCTTTCTTATATTCTAAGCCGAGTTTTGTTGTTTGCTCCCCTCTCATGCATACAATTAATGACATTGTATGCATTAAAGTGCAGAAATGGGTGCTACTGAAATAGAGATAACTATATTAAAAAAAAAAAAAAAATCACACACACACAAAAGAAATACAGAAGTGATGCAGTGTGACAACTACTACAGAGACTGCAAAATCTGTCAGGAAACCAGTATAATCTATGTGGTGCTGGACTAGCAGTGAGACAAGCTCTATTTACTCCTTCCTTTACCACCAACTTGCTCAATGATATCCTGCCAGTCAATTCCATTCCTGTAGTTTCTTCTACTCTCACCCAGTTGTCTCTTTAAACAAAACCTAAACCTACGCGGCTTCCTCGAAAGGCTATCAAATGCCTCAAACACAGATGCGATCTTTAAGCACACTAGAACGTAAGTGAGAAGCGCTAGGTCAATACTTCTTTGTCCCCACTCAAATTTCCTTCGTTTCAGATATGCAAAGTTTTTCCTGCAGCCTGTACATTTGGTTCAAACAAATAAAAGATTATGAGGCAGAGGAGTGGGACTGAGCCCTCTGTGGAAAGGCAGAGAGGTTGCGGGGACAGGTGACTGCCCGATCACGCCTGCCTTTGCGCTGGTCTTTGGAATTTGCAACCGAGACAACAGCTCTCATCTTCCCAGAGAGAAAATGAAAATCACCAAATCCGGCAAGTGCAGGAGAAAGGGTATCAAGGCTAAGGAAAACAAAGGAGCAAAGAAAAATCTCTGCAAGTTGAAATAAAACCAGGAAACTCAGCCAGAAGCAAGCAGGCTTGTATACTAGAAGTACAATTTTATTATTTTTTTATATATATAGTGGAATTGATATTCCATTTTCACACTTCACCACAAAGAAAATAAGTATTTTGTTCTGATATGTAAAATGTTAATTCTGTCTTTCCTCCCAGCTTCAGTCTCATTAATCTACCATACAATTCCAGCAACTGTCATAACAAGTCCAAACTGGTTTGTCAAATCTTCTAACCCCATCTCAATGAATAACGGTGTTCTGGTTTTGACAGATTTACAAACCGGTGCAAGAGCAGTGCAAGAGCATTATTTAATGAAGTACTGCAAACTTCTGGGTATCTTAACTATGGATTCAAAGATTAAGCAACCATTTAATCCGACCAGCTTTCATATCACCTTAGTGCTGTGACCAATCGCCTACTTACAACAAAAATAGTAAATGCAGCCATTTCAACTGTTGCTGCTTTTCTAGTTTTTTGCTGCTACTCCATATCCCTCACTCCTGCACTGGGGACACAATTTTGAAATGCCATGAAGTGATTATGCTATGTGCCGTACAGTATGCAAAAATCATGTTATGAAAACTAAGCCTGATGACCCAAAAGCTTACACAGTTTTTTTTCAAAGACCGTCTAAGAAGCATTGTGATGGAAGCAAACACTCTGAAGAAATTTAAAAAGCCATGATTTTGTGGATGACAACTGGTGTAAAAGTAGTTCACTTACAGGTACTAATTTCCAATACCATTTGGAAGGAGACTGCTCAGGAAGCAAGGAAAGGAACGTAGGAATAGGAAAGGAACATCAGCAATGCAAGTTAAAAGCAGTAATACTTAAATGCACTTCAGCAATAAACACTTTCATATTTTAGAGGAGTTGTAGCCTAGAAATTTAGATTTAAAAATATTAAAATGAGACCCAAAAGTGAATAGAGTCAAATAGTTAAAGGGATCCTTCAGATCACACCAACTTGTAAATTAAACAGCTCTTTAGCCCCTTGTCATTGAAGGATATTATTTTACATAAAAAGCACATAAAAAAACCTTTGCCACTCACATGGAAGTTAAACAATTGTGCCTTGTTCATACGTCACACTTTTATCCTCTTTGCACAGCAATGCCAATTTGAGAAAAGAACATAGCAGTTCTTAAGGCTTCACCAAATCATAAATTGGGAGCTCAGATAGCTGATACACATTATGTTTGAGAAAGATCTATTCTACATTCTCCAGAAATGAAAGTGTACCGTATTTTGCAATGTTAGTGCATTGTGATATAATTTCAAGGGAAAAAGGTGAAAAAACTGCAAACACACACATATAACATTTGAATGCCAAGAGTATGCTTACTAGATAGAACTTGAATAAGCCTCTGAATATACAATAGACAATTAACCCATGCAAACTGAATATGCCCCAAGAGCTTTCAAAATATATTATATATATATTTTTTGTGCTGTGAAAGCTGAGTCATATTTACCCATGTGAAGTTGATACAAGTTATTTTAAGTTGAAATAAGTTATTTTAGTCCAACCGAAACATAAAGGAAAGTCAGAAGATACCAGTGGGCTTGAAAGGTAAGGAAGGGCACTGATGATAGACACAAACCAAACTGCATGCACAAAATCTCAGGAGTTTCAAGGACTGGATGCCTCACTTTTCTCTGACAAAGAAAATACTGAGATGCTTATATTTAAATCCATTTATCATCAACACACAAAATCACAACTGAAAACAAATTTATTTTACCTTTTGGTGCCCTGGACTTTCCATTAGTTGCTGTTTTAATTTAATCTCTTTCTCTGTTATCTCTCTCATTTTAAGGTTCACCTAAAAGAGCACAGCATAGAAAAGATATTAAAATACATCTGAATACATGTTTTCACAAGTCAAGTTTTCTTCTTCCTCCCCTTACTTAATGGTCAATCCCTTCTACAAACAAAAAAAGTGCATAGAATAAGGTGTTACAACAGTTTTCAAGACCAACTCTCTCATTAGCAGTAGCTACAATCACAACAGGGGAATCCTGGGTTTGCAAAGGAGACGTTCTCTTTGGAATGTGACTCTGTCGTCACTCGAAAGGGTTTCAGTAACTTAACCTCTACCCTTTGAAAAGTTTCAGTATTTGTGTTAAATGTATTCAAGCTAGTCAGAATTAAGTCTACCCTGTTATTTAACATGAAAGAGTGCTTCACCTAAAAAAAAAAATCATAGCAGCTTGTCTGAAAATAAAGAACCCAATTTCTACAGTTTTCCTAATTTAGTTCTTAATTATCTTCTCTATTTTAAAATTAGCCTTAAAAAATTTACCAGCTTTATTACAGCATCCCTCAGAAAAAGAAATTGCATTTCCCTGCTAGTCTGACTCTCTTTCCCAATGCATATGGAAACCTTGGGAAGCTAAGCAAGAAGATGAAATTAGAATACGTTGCAGTAATAAGGGAATCAAATACCATTAATAATAACCTGTATTAGGAAGATATTATACCCACCTCCCATTGGACTTGAGGTAACAAGTAACAACACTAATTAAAGCAGTTCTCTTCATCTGAAGAGACGATAGAAATGCACAGGTAAGAAAGAAGGAAGGCGGACACTGATCAGAACCTTTTTAAAAATCTGAAAAGTGACAATAAGAAACAGGCATGTTCTTCTCAAAGTAAATTTTACCTTGTTAATCCAGAAAACCATTGCATCCTCCAAATCATAGGGCAGCTCTTTTGAGGCACTGAATGTAGAGAAACGCTTGACACTAGCAACCACCTTTTCAATGCTGATCATTTCTACGGTATAGGCCATCATAAGAGCATCAATCATTGCCATGTGAGAACTCTAAAAGAAGGAAACAATGAGTATTGAAAAATAAAATCATTTAAGGGAAAAAAAAAATTCTAACTGTATTTAAAATGAAAAATTCCTGAGGTTAGTGACCTAGAAATTAAGAGCTCTTCATTCCATGAACTATTTTAAATAGTGTTAAATAAAAAGAAGATCATTAGGTGGATTTAATTAAGCTAACCATTTTGATTGGTGCACAGCCCAGATCAGATTCAGACACAGGTGTATCATCACTCTCCATGACGTAAATCCCTTTCCGAGACAGAGCCTGGATCACTGACTGGTGTCCCTGCAGAGCAGCCACCTGATCCCCCTTCAGGATGAGGCTGCAGACACGGCAGTACAGCTCGCTGGACAGCAGCAGCTTGATGACAGGGGGTTTAATATGTTCTTGCTCATATTGATCTATGTAAAATGGGTCCTTCAGCTCCTCAGGGACATTATCTGAAAGAACGAAGAAAAGTTTCAACAAGGGGCACCAGCGAGTGGCATCAGTTGTAAACAAAAGTAAGTATCTTTAATTCAAAGAGAGCATGTGAAAGAACAAAAAAAATCAAGCACAAAAAATACTGAACGTAATTAAGTCTGCAGTTTCATGTTGCAAATGGTTTTCAATAGGTCTTCGTGCTTAAATTTTCATTAAGTAAAGCATATATAATTGGCTCCTGCCATATACATACTTCAGTAAAAATCCTATACATTACCAGCTAGCTTTCTCAAGACTAGAGTCCCTTTCCAGAAAGCACTTCAACATGGACAAAAGTCCCATGGTCCTCTACACGTCTCTAGCCGTTTCCTTGAATAAGGCCCAGCTTAGTCAGGATGATACACTATGACCTCTACTGATCAGTGCATATTACTAGTATTTTAATTTTGTTTGGAATTATAAATCATTTACTTAGATCACAGGCTAAAATGCCCTGTGTATCAGATGGGCAAAGTTTATATATCTTAAAAGCAAAATTTACAGCTACTTCAAGCAATATCCCAAAGCATCTGTGCACAGCAATCAAATAACAGCAATGCTCAGTCACTGAGAGGGGCTGGCCAAACATTCTCCAATTGAAAAAGAAAACTAAGCCACCTATTTTGTGGTTCTAAACTGCCATAGTTCATAGAAAGACCAAAATATCTGACTAAAACCTTGTGCATTTTGCAAACGGTTTGCAAAACAATTGAGTCTCCAGTGAGCTGACTGCCTACATTTTTGAAGAAAACTATTGCAGCTTTTCAGCCTTTATATAAAAATTAAAGCCTATGAAGCAAAACCATTCCACTTGGATTTGGATTCAACGTGAATTTTAAACCCAGTCTAAAATTAACTTCTTTTGGAACGGCACAATTTCCACAAGTTGTCTTACGATTTTTTCAAACTGAACACGGATCCTGAGCGTATAATTTACATGCAAGTTAACATTACCAACACAGAAGACTTCATCCTCGCACACCACTTCTTCCCCACCAGTTTCCAACCCCCATCAAGACTTACACTTCTGTACTAACCAGCACAGCTTCACAGCTGGCAGGAAAGAAAGGCACTAACAACCACCACTATTCTCATCACCCTAAACATGTCCGAGACACTTCAAACCCATCGCTGCTAGCTGAAGTACCACCGGCGTTAAAGACTGCAACACAAGGCAAATGTCAACTGATGACACCAGTTCAAAGCGGAAGGAAATGCCGTTGTAAGCAATAGTTCCTTGTTATTATTGAAAAGACATAAAACAAGTTAAAAAATAGATATATCCCAAAATAAATACTCCTATTCAGTAATCAGACTAGAAGCTATTGATCTTTATAATAGCCTACCAGTAATAACGAGAGTCTCCAGGAAAAATACTTTCTAGCCTCAAGTGAGTTGTCTTAATAGAAGCCCAACATTCCATAATTTTCAAACATAAAATTCTATCTTATGCTATCCAGTCACTCTGAAGATCTTCCCCCTAAGTCACTTCAATAGTTAATTTTAAATATGTACATCTACAGTTAAAAGAATTATTAATTTGGCAACATATTTACTTTTCATACAGCTCATTTCTGGAATAATTAAATTTCCATTCAGAAAACCTCCTACCCATAGCCTATCTTTGAACTGCAAAATAAGCTGCACAGTATTTGTATACTGCACAGCACTTCATCTTCATAAAGAGAAACTGAGACAGAATGTTATCAATTACACGAACCAGAAGTACATCTCACTTCAATAAAAATATGTCATAAACCAGTGTTGTCGTACCAGCTCTAATGGCTACTCAGTTAGTCATGTAGTACTGCCCCTGTTTTTCAAAATGGAAAGCTTTTTGAAGTTTTTAAAAATTAAGATCACTATTTTTCCTTCATGTGACACTGAATGCTGTGATATACAGACTATATTCTGAAGGTGGTTGGAAGAGACACAATGAAACCCCACTGGCACTACATAAGTAGCATTTGTTAACGTGGGTGCCCGTTTTTAGTGAAACAGATAATAAATTCAAGTATTTTTAATCTTCTTAACATTAGTCAACCTGACCTAAAAATCAAAGGCTGCTGAAAGCTAATTCCATTTAATGGTCAGTGCCATTTCCAGAAGGAGAACTAGAGCTTCCATTTCTAAAGACTGAGGAAAGATCCAAAATCAAAATGTAAAGCAGCTCATATAATTCAACATTTTAGCTTCATTACAAGCAGCTGCACCGTTAACAATCAAAGACACATTGCTTTTTACTAAAATTATTTGTGAAAGGAAATAACAGAATACTAGCTCATAAAATATCCATGAAGTAGTATGTTTCTGGTAAGAGCATTAGCACCACTCCAAGTTTTGAAGGCTTTTTTAAAACAAATAAATGCAAATTCAAAACGTCTGAAGTACTTAGAGGAGGGTTTCAGGAGGAACATCTGCCCTCCAGCAGCCCCGGAGCCCCCCGCGGAGCAGGGTAACCGAGGTGACTGTCTGAAACCGCGCTGGGAGCAACGGCCGGACAAAGAGCCCGGGTTCCTCCCACGCATCGGCTGCCTGCCCGGCCACGCAGACCGCGGGCGCACACAGCCAGCTCACCGCGCGCGTTCCTCAGGCCCCGCTTCCACGAGGCAGGCGAGGCTGTCACTACAGAACGCAAAAATCGCCCTCCTCAGCACTAACATACCCGCACGGGATACCATCTCTCACTCTGGGGTCTTTACACAAATTATTAAAGCAGAAGAGACTGCTGGAACATGATGCTCAGCTTCCTGGGTGACGGGGCAGTAAGACCTCCCACATTCATTTGCGTTTAAACTAGCAACATTTTCATGATTTTTAAAAGCCTTTTCTAGCAACAAATGGATCTAGTTCTTAGTGATGAGATTCCATGTCACAGAAATGAATATATTTAAAAAAAAAAAACAACCCACTTTGTATCTTGGCTAATGTTCTTTGGTCTAAACATCCAGTCAAAAGATCCGAAATCTTTTTCTTCTATATTGAAGAACCCTCTAACTTCATGTTTCTGATCTCCATAAAATTGCTTAAGGACTGAATGGATTTGGACTGACCAGGATTAAAGATATGGGGCAGGGGGGGAATAACTTCTAGTACCAGGATTAATAATTTGAATACTATCCTAAGAAGTGATTCATAAACATTAATGCTCCCATAATTGCAACTTATTTCATTGTAAACACTTGCCCAGTTTTATTTTCTACATCAGCGTACACAACACTTCTGCCAGCTAAATTTACCTATCTGTGACAGAAAGGAACAGTTTTGTAACTAATTTGATGTCCTGACTAAAGGCCCACAGAAATTTTAAGACATAAAAACCACATCAAAGCTCAAGAGCTGTATTATTAACTTTACTATTTAATTCAAATCTATTTCATACTGGGCATAATCGTACTAGCCACATGGCAGGCACAAAGAAGAGAGAGAAATGGCAGGAAAAACTGTAATGCAAAAAGGATGTTATTTAAATATCTGAGTTGAGAAACTTCCAAGTATCATAGTTGTAGATGTCCTGCACCCAACGCGGTTATCTCGGACAGGGTGACACAGCCTTCCTAGACAGCCACCGACACAGAGTGCTCTAATGGTGAGACACCTTCCGTATTTGAAATCCGCACCTGAAAGCGCAACGTAAGAGACCATCTTACCTTCCACATCTCTGCTAACTATTCTTATCTGCAGTACAGTGCCACATAAAACACTTGCAGCACCCAGGCCTGCTCATTCTCCAAACCCCCTGTAACAATGTCAAGATTCCCACATCGCCAAAAATCTCAGAAATACATTGTCAGTTTTAGCACAATTAGAGTTAACCTAATTTAAATAACATGAGCAGCCACCGGTATAACGGATAGCTTTTCTCCCCAGTTTTTATGGATCGGGCAAACTCCAAACGTGTCATACATTTTCTGCTTGCTTCATACAGAACGTGTCAATGCTCTTTCGGAAGAAAACGTCCCAGTCTTTCCAAGTCCCAGTTTCTATAAGCATCTTTTTCAACACCTTACTTTCATGACCTATAACTGAACTTAGATGTTAGAAAAATTCTGGTCATTAAAACTTGTGTTTTTACACATTTATGCTTTGGAATTTGGAAAAATCAACATGAAAAATTAACTTCTGAGCAATTAACTTCTAAGCTATAGCTACAAAATATTTCTGCTCAAGCAGTTTAACAAATAGTACCACAGCAAACTAAAACCAATTAAACCATGTCCTTTTTTTTTGCCAAAAAATACCACCTTAATTCCAAAAAGGAAGTCACTTTTATGTTACTATTGCACGTTAGTGAAAAGCTTGCAAATGCCTTGTTTTTCCTAACGTGCTTCCTGAGTTGTTAACCCAGGAAAATGTTAGCATCAACTTCAACGCAAGCTTTACAGTTGCCGGTTTTAGACAAACTGAGGTGTTCAAAAGACATAAAGCTTAAAAACTACCAGTGTTTCTACAGTAACTTAAAAACAATGACACATAACCTGCTAATCAGATCTGGGAAGCCACACATCATTAATTCAGGCAAAGAATTGTCAAAAAATTTACCACGCTACACTCAGTATCAGAGTTGACCGGATCTCTTTCACACGTGGATTTTATCTAAATTTTAGGTACCTAGTTGCATGCAGTCACCTTATCATAGAGCAAAAATGCTCATTTTTGCTGTTTCCCACACTTATAAAAACAAGGTAATAATACATTTTTTCCAGGTTTCAGCAGCATAAATTCTTAAGTGTTCTTGCCCCACTGAGCCTCCGGGAGAGGCACCTCTACCACCTACTTTTATAAGAGATGAAGGACTCAAAAATAAACCATCATAATTTCTCAGGAAGCAATTCTTTTGGTCTGTTCCATCGTATCCATGAGCTCTAATCTCTCAAAAAACCTGTCAGTTCCAAGTATAAATCATTGTGTACAACAGAGTTTACAGGATTACAGAAATAACTTCACTTGTCAGAGACACAATTATTGTCAGACTCTCCTCGCTTTAGGGTAGGGACTGTTTCTTTATCATCTCACTTACCAAAACCTGTTCAAAGACGACTACCTGATTACGATTTGATAAAGAAAAATACAGCAACCTGAACAAATTTAACTTATCCCCTGAACTGGAGAAGCGGATACACCCGAGATCTTATTTTACCTGCAGAAGCATGAAGAACTGGTTTCACATGGAAAGAGAGCCAAAGCATCATGGTAAACAGAACGAAGCTTATTCAAATTCTGAGTAGGATTTCATTAGTATCGGTACCTGTTCACAGAATTACTTAGTACTGTGTGCATGTCCTCCAAGCTGCAGCTCGTGAGTAGAAGCTACACGTTCTCAACTACTAAGACCACCTGCATTATAATAAAAACATTCTTTGTTGGTTCTCATTAGAGAACTGTATTATAAACTCCGTAAGTGATCTATAATGAAAATTTACATACAACAGGCAGGAAAAAACCAAGCTACAGCCTTTGTATACTGCTAGTGAGAGTGACCGCACTCTCATTATCATATCTTTTGATCAAGCATAAAGCCACAAACCTGGATGAAGCAGAAGAAACAAAATAATAATTATGGAATTCTGCACCCCTGTAAACTTCACACAAGTAATATTCAGTGTTTATGAAACGGGCATTATTGAAGAAACAAATGTTTAACTATTGAATATTTGCAAAACACAACAGCTTGCTTAAAGATACTTTTATTTTATTATACCCGAGAAGAAAGCTGGCAAAGAATAGAAGCAGGAAACCCAGGGATTTAGGCAATTTAGCCCAGGAAACGTGCTCACACTGCCTCTACCAACCGGTAGGTGTGGGTAGCTATTAAGATACTGTAAAACCGTATTTAACAGGTAAGTATTAAGTACTTCAAAGACCAAAAAAGCCATTTTGCATTTCCGCTACAACGCATTACATTAGTCCTTGGCTTTCCTGCCTGTATCTTCCAAAGGTCTCAGGCCAATGTCGGCATTAAGTCTGGAAACTATGTAAAGCTCCTAGCCCTAATAAATGAGTAAAACCCACCAAGTTCATTTTGAAAAAAACAAATTTTACAAACTGTTTTAAAGAAGCAACAACATTTGTTATGGAAAGGGTTGCAAACAACCCACTTGCTCACAGCGAGCTGCAACACTGAAAAACTTCCACATACTCCTTCCATATCTAAATTTTAACATTATAACTGTGATGATGGAAAATGTAATTTCTACACATAAATTAATGCTGTACTAACTGAATCTGCTGAGAAATCAAAATTTGTCATTGTCTGTTTTCCCAAGCTGTACCAAATGAAAACGTAGTAGTCGTGCTGGTTCCGACTGCTGCTGCTCAGAGCCCGAGGGGACCGTGGCGTGAAGGACCAGGTCCATTTGCCTCTGCTCAGCTGCGCGCCGCGCGCGGCCCTGGTGCTGCTTGGCAAGCTGGTTCATTCCACTGACTGTGAAAAAGCGCTCTCTCCCACGGACGGCTTGCCAAGCCTCTCGAAACCTCCCACACTGGCCTCCTGGGAACTAAAGTTCCACCAACTCAGCGGCACCCTTGCTCCTCGGCCACTTAAACGTAATGAATTGTATTTTCACACTGCCAGTAGGATTCATTAAAGTGCACATTTGGTTCTAATCAAAGTTTGCTGATGAAAAAGATAATTCTGTTCTAATCAAATTCCATTCCCTCAAACTACTGTCTCAGCTAAACGGACTTTATAATCTCTCAAGTGTATAGAAGGTTTCCAGATGTTTGTGCACAGACTTTAGAGTGATCCATGACAGTACGCTCAGATTGATCTGGGGAGAGGGACGACACCAAATGGGGAGACACCTTCCTTCACAATAACCTTCCCCTCTGTCTTCTAGAATTTGGACAAACAGTTGTAAGACCTCCCTCTGGAGTCCCTCTGTGACAAGCAGGCAGCCACCACGGGCAGGAGGAGCTATGGGCTTCCAGAAACAAACCATTCAGCCCAGTGCCTGTGCAAGACGGGGCGTTGTCTCTCTAGCAGTATTTGTGTTGAAGACAGGAGGTAGCTGTGCTCAGTTGTTTGGCTACCAAAATTCTCTATTTTCATGGCCAGAAAGGAAAAAAGGAGGAATGCATCATCAAATGAAACAAAGCCCAAACGAGGACTTCAACTCCAAATTACGTGTCACGCATGCTCTCAGTAATTTGTCCTTAAAAAAAAAGGAGAAAGGATGAAGAATTTTTCTACTTAGATGCCAGCTTAGATGTGGAGAATTCAAATATCCTGTAACAGTAAATAGAAAATGCAGTTTCAGGTAAAACCTGCAGTGATGAATGACTCTTAGTAAGAGTCTACACCAGAATTAAATTCCTGTTCTTGACCATTCCCACACTTCAGCATGAGCTTAGCCTTACTCAGATGAAAATGAAATCCAGGATATGCACCAGCATTGAAAGATTAAGGCATAAAATTATGTCAATTCCAAATCTAACATTTCAGAAAAACACTCTTTACTTAGCCACTTGAAGGCAGTTATAGAAACCCCATCAGATAAGAATTACTTCAGAAGACAAGACAGTGTTTTAATATTATAAACAGAGAAGCATTTTTTTCCCACCAAATTGACCAGAACTAAGTCTAAAATAACAAAAGCGCCCTCCAAAACTTTCATCTGCCCAGGGAGATTTTATATAACAAATTCACAATTGCTTGGTAGCTGCCCAAGACCCACTGAACAACATCCAATATCTTCACACAAAAAGAAAACCCTGAGAGACGACAAGTAATGTATTAAGTCAAATATTATTCAAAACGATAATCACAGAGGAAACCTTTCTAAACCCATCTCTCCATGAATTAAAGAGGCTTATAAATTTCTAAGTATTTCGCAATGCTATTCCAGAAGTAATAGTTACTACATGACAATGCCTTGCAGGAGCCATTTCAAAAATCAAACTAAATTTCCATGGGCCATGGTCCTGCAAAGGTACACACACACAACACACCTTACTGGAGCTAACCAACAACGCAACACCAAAAGTCCCAGCAAAAATATTTTTCCTACTGTTCATGACATTCAACTTCTATTAAAATGCAACCTGAACAAGTCTAAATACAAGTGGAAAAACTGGCAAACGCTGCTACAGCCTTCTCTACGCTAGAGATCACATCACTGACATCATGAAAGGTGGCTTCCTCTTCCAAAATTTTTGGTCAAAAGAAAGCCAAATACTTATTCAACATAAGTCCACATTGTCAAGTGTACAAACAGACTTGCTGTTAACCCATTAACTGGTCCAAGACGTGCAGATACAACCCTGAGCTCTGGAGCCCCAGGATACACTACCAAGAAAGACGAGGCCATAAAGCTTCTCCGCAGCGTAGGAGCCATGCCAGTCAATTCTAATTTAGGATTAGCTTTCTTTCGAAACAAAGTCATAACATAAATAGTGCGTCTCCCTGGCTGGAATATCCATTTTATCTCTGATCACTAAAAAGTCTTCAGGAAACATTACAAACAATTCCAGCAACCGAAAAATATTTACATGAGGAAATGTTCTTTTAAGTTATCAATGTTTTAGTAACACTTTCCCAAAATTCCCACATTTTTTAAATGTCATCTGGTAAACGGGGATTTTGTGTCTCTTGTTGCTTGTAATGAAACACCTTCACTAATATTAAACATTATAAACCCATGATTTTCTATTTTCCCTACAATCATCAAGATGATTGGAATACTGACAGAGCTGGAAATATTAAAAAAGAAAAATAATTTAGAAAAATATTCCAACAAGGATTAATATTTAACTGCAGGAAAGAACTGCTTTTCTTCAGCCTTGTCACAAAGTAAGCTACTGCTAATCCATTAAGCATATTATGAGTTTGGCAAATTAGACTTAGATTAACAGGGCTACCTCATTTTCCAAAACAAGATTCTGCACGTGTTTTTATTATATGTTTTGTTCTGGATAAACAAAACCCACAAGTATTCCATCACATTTCTTCGTAATGAAGCTACTTAAACTCAAGATGTATCCAGTAACAATAATTCAGAACAGACAGACAGACCCAGTTCAAAACAAAAAAGCAAATTTCAACAGATGCCAGGAAAATACTGTACAAATGATAATCCAAGAATCCTTATTTTTCCACGTTTGACTGTAAAGGTTTACGACAACGTAAGGGAAGGAAGAACTCCTCTATCACCTACAACATGCTGTTTAATGTCACAGAACACCGACCAACTGTATCTGTTCATTCAACATTTCTTTTACACAAAAGAACGTTGCTGACCAGAAATGGATTGCTTTTTAGTTCATTTTCAAACCAAACCCACAATCTGCAAAAAAACCCCGAAGTCCTAACTGAGCATACAAAGGGTATCAAGGTCCTCGCATCCATTGGCCAAGATGACTAGACAAGGAAGCACCCCAAAGCCTTCGCAGTAGGAGGGACTCGGGGCCTGCACGCAGCGACATACGGTTCTGTGGAGGAAAGTCTACTTAGCTAAAACGAGGGTTTAAACATTTTGAGGTTTGCATTCTGCACGAGCACAATCTGCGAGCGTTCACCATTAGGTTTGCTGATTCAGGGCATCTCATATAGTTCCATTATTCCTGTCGAAGGTACCAGGAAACATATAACATTACAAGCGAACAGATTGTCGAATTATTGATATTTAAAACAAAGGAGATTTAAGCCCAATTTAATTATTTCTGGAATGGCAGGGGAGACAGAAAAAGCAAGAACAAAACCAAGAACAACTTCCTAATAAAAGTGATCTTACCTATTCCGTAGGCTTTAGCACAGATCCATTGTAGATTAGCAGCTATTTTTGCTCTGGCTGAATCATAGAGCTCCAAAGGGACAATCTCAACTGCACTATCTGTCAGGGCATCCATTTTTCTTCTGGTACTATCTCCACCCGCACAAACATCAACATCCACCATCTAAAACAAAAACAAAAGACAGCGGACTCTTACACGAGCAATCCCTCCCATTGCATTTTTAAAACCGCACGGGAGAGGAGCTGGCTGAGCGGATCGCCAGCACGCATTATACCAGGCACAATACGGCGGGCTGAGCACCAAGGCCCGACATCCTTCAGGATTTTCATTGGAAAGGCTTATTTAGCAATTTAAAATCCGCTCGGAAATCAAAAGACATCCGAGTCCAGGGCGAGCATCCCGGTTTTTGGGAGCCGCGGATCTGCTCGCAGAAAGCCCCTCGCCGAGGCTACGAGCCGGCCTTGGCCGAAGAAGAAAGGAGCAGCCCACCACCTGCCCGACGGCTGAAGAAAGGAAGGCTGGGGCGCTCCCCCTCCACCCTCCGCCGCTCGCCCCCCGCCGCCCCCGCCCCGCCGTCCCCCCCGGCCGCCTGGCAGCCGAACAATGCGCGCAGGTACCGCGGCCCCCGCCCGCACCGCCCCCGCCCCGCGGGGCCGCGCCGGGGGCAGGGGCAGGCCCGGGGCAGCACCTGGGGCTCCTTCCCTCGCCTCGCCCGGGAGAAGCAGCAGAGGTTTCTCGCCCGCACCCCCATCCCCGCGCCGCCCGCCCCGCTCGCCCCGCCGGGCGGCGGGAAGCCGCGCCGCGCCGGAGGAGGGCAGGGGGGACGGCGGCTCCCCCTCCCCGCCGCGGCCCAGCCCGCATCCCCGCCCCCACCCGGGAGGAGGAGGAGGAGGAGAGGAGGGAGGAGGAGAAGGAGGAGGAGGGAGAGGGGCGCAGCCCACCCGGCGCCGGGAGGCTGCTCCGCACACGGGAGCCGCCGAGCCCCCCGCCGCCGCTCCCCCCTCACGCCCGCCCGCCGCGGCCTACAGGCCCCGCCGCCTCACCTTTCCGCGCTACCGCTGCCTCATCCCCGGGGCGGCGGGGCCACCGCCGCGGCGCCCGGGGCCCCGGCGGCGCGCCGAGAGGCGCGGGGAGGCTCGGCGGGCCGGGCCGGCGCCGGTGCGGGAGGGCGGCCGGGAGGGAGCCGCTGCCGCCGCCGCCGCCGTCGGGCCGGGGCTGCCAACGCTCGGGACCGCGCGCGCGCGCATGCGCCCGCCTCGCGCGCGCGCCCTCTCTCCCCCCCCCTCCCTCCTCCTCCTCCTCTCCCGGCCGGCCGGGGCGGCGCGCGCGCTCGGCGGGAAAGGAGGCGGGGCCCGCTCCCGCGCGCGCCGCCAAGCCCGGGCCGACGGGCGGGGGGGCAGCACTGCGCAGGCGCGGGGCTCGGCTGCCTGCGGCCCTCGCTAGGCAACCGTTGCCGGGGGAACGGGGACCGGCCCGCGCGGCGCGGGGAGCCCCTCTCCCCTCACGGCCCCGGCGGCCGCCCCAGGCCTGGGCAGGGCAGGGCGCTGCCCCGCGGCTGGGGGAGCCCTGCCCGGCCCCTGTGACGGGCTCGGTGCGCGGCGCCCCCGGGGGCCGGCAGAGCCCTCACATCCTCAGCGCCCCGCCGGGCCCCGCAGCCCGGGGGAGGCGCGGAGGCCCCGCGCCTGCTCAGGCCGCAGGGTCTTCCCCCTTGTGAGGGAGGGAGTCCGGCCGCCTCCCCGGGGGGTGACCCCGTCGCCGTGGCTTCCTGGCGCTGGCTGCGGTTTCCGAGCACCGGGGTGTGCCGTGGGGGAGCCATGGCGGTGACAGAGAAGGAGCCTTTCTGTGTAGAAGTGGGGTGAATGGCGAGCGCGACCTGGGCCACTGCCCCTCCGCGGTGCACAGTGACCTGTCAGGCAGGGCCCAGTCCTGGAAGCCCGCAGTCCGGGGGGCTGGCGGGGTTCGCGCAGGTTTGGGGAGCCCCACTCGGGATCGGGGGGTTTGCAGTGGTGGGCGGCTGAGCTCCCCCACGCCAGCCCATCGCCCCCCATGCCCTGGCAGCCTGGCGGCCTCTCCACAGCCGTGTCTCACCGCCCGCGGGCACCTTCGCTTGGGCGTCTGTTTGAAAGCAGGGAAGCACAGAAACGCCCAAGAAACTTTGTCTCTTGACAAAATCACTAGCTGTGGAAACCTTTAGGTACACGATAAATTCCGCTGTAGTAAAATCAAACGTTTGCTTAAGGGTGTGAAGGATTGAGATCTCTCTCTGCTGCCAGCCACGCGTAACAAAGCATGGGTTGATAATCAGCGATACTTCAGGTTATTACAAATAATTTCCCTCAAGACTTGATGAGTTAATACCTGCTCATGATCGAAGGACGTCAAAGACGGCTTTCCGGCAGAAGCCTGGCTTACACGTCTTGTGTGTTTCTTAGCAGACAGAGCATTTCTTCACCTGGTTTATGTCCTGATCCACAGATAACACCAAGAACTCTTTCAGGGGTACAGTGTGTTGATTGCTGTTCTTTGTGGGTGCTGTTAGATTAACAAAATCACCTCGGGGCCATTCTGGCTGCAGTCAGGCCCCGTTGCCCACCAGCCGCAGCGTAGAGGCCGGTGTCCCCACACGGCGAGGCTCGGGCTCATCCCGCCCGTGCTGCGCGCCGCGTTTGAGATCAAAACCACATCCTGCAGATTAACTCGCTCGACCAGAGAGTTTCAGGGCTCATCTGAAAAGTGAAGGTACATGATTGAGTGGAGGTTTGAGCCTTTAATGCCTGTACTGGATGGATGAATTATCTTAATATCCATCTACTGAAAATGTGATTATAAGTTTAGCTGCACAACAATGATAGCAGACTGACCTTATTGTACCTAATTTTCTTTGTTATGATTCTCATAAATTATTTTTTGTGGCATGTAACTGGTAGATTATATAAATGTTTCCAAATCATTAAAGATTAATTTGGGTCTGTCTTAAGATTCAACATTTATTTCCCTATGTCTTTTCAAAGTGCAAGTGGAGAGCATTCTGCTTCGTGTCATCAGGAAATACGATCTGGCGTTCAAAGGTTATTCCAGCCTCTATCACTCTTCCCTGCTGCCAGGTTGTACGCAATTAAAGTAGATGTCCTTTGCAAACAACTTGCTAGTTGGTTTATAATCTGCATTCGAAGGGTTCGGTTTCCGATACAGGTTTTCCAGGCTGCCGTTTTGTGACATTATCGTTACAACAAGCTGCTCTTGTTTTTAGATTAAGCATTGAGGCCCAATCCAAATCCCCTTAAACTCGGGAAGAATGTTTCGTTGACGGGGTGGGTCGGGCACTAAGTGGACTGCGGAAACAGAACGGCCCTTTGACTCTTAGAGCAGGTGACCCGTATGCGAGGGTGGAGGCGCAGCCGGGGGAAAACTGACCTGCTTTTGCCTCTGACATATTTTTGCTATAGATAAAGAATGGATCATGTTGTGAAACTGATCAGAATCACTTAGAAATATGTTTTAAGAAGGTGGCAGACTGCCCCTGCAAAGCCAAGCCAGTATTACCTGGACCCCTGAAACTCTCTGAATAAAAAAGTGGAAAAGTTTGGCTCGGGAAAATGAACATTGTGAAGAAAAAGCATAGGGGGAAGCCTAGCGGGAAGGGGAATGCTCTCCTTTGACAGGCTTCTGCTGCCCGGAGGATCCTGACCCGGGAATTCCCTGTGGTTCTACCCCTTTCGCTCCTACAGCGCTGTCCTCCCCACCTGCGTTTATGTCTCGCCGTCTTCCAGACTGACGTGAAATGTGCGGCCGCTTCTTCCTCTGTGGTAATACCCTGAAACTCTGTTACTTCGGGCATTTGCGTGGCCTTAAGTGGAACCTGAAGTTGATGTTTCGGGAAACTTTGTAGCTGATGATGAAGTGGTTTGTCAAGAGCTCGGCAGCGTCCCAACATCCTCAAAATTGTCCTGGAGATAAAACGCCTGCGTTTAAAACGGCGGGGTCATCGGAGGATTGCTAAACGTGTGTGCTTTTTCCGTGGGGAAATAAACGACTCTCCCTTGTTCAGTAGCAGCAAATTCATCTTTAATTTGTGTACCACTTGTTTCTTTCCCGTACTTTGCTACTACACATGCTTCAAGGCTTTTCTTCTGGAAAGCGGTAATGCATTGCTTTTCTGTACAAAATAATTTTCTTATTAGTCTCCTGGATTCCTTAACCCTTCAGAGTGGGTGTACGTGTGAGCTGACAGATACTGCGCAACTTGTCTTCCAGCAGAACTCAGAGTAATTACTATGAGGCGATACCTTTGAGAAGTTACCGTGTTCAAACACGACACCTACTACGTGCAACAAAGCTAAACCCGCGCTTGTTTTCTGCCGGGCTGGAAGAATGCCTGGGGTTTCGGTCTCTTCCACCGCGTTCCGTTTATCGATATGGGAGACTGTAGGTAGAATGTCAGTCCCTCGTCGTCCCAAGGACATCAGATCTGAATTTATGTTGTAAAAAAATGTATAGTCTGTAGAAATACAAGCGTGCTGTGCACCGGGATCGTACAGGGTGGAGATACTCCCTGAGAAAGCGGGTGCTGACCCGCCAGTGGCACTGATCAGCACCTCCCGGTTAGAAAGGCCGGCGGGGGATCGGGATTCTCGCTCCGCGTTACGAAAGCACCTTCAGGTGCAGCAAAGCGAGCATCTGCTGGAGCCTGCGCGAAAGCCCGTGCTTCACCGTCTTCCTGGAGCTGTTTAAGGAGAGGGAGGACTCCAGGCGATGTCTCCACCCATCGCATAATGCTCGTCCGTGCTAAAATCAGCAAAAAAGGCAGGGCGAGGGGCCGTGACGTGGGAATTTTGGCGCGCTGGGTAGCCTGATTGCTGCTTCGTTTACTTTCCTCCATCAGGACTCAGCACACTTTCCAAAGTGGTGATTTCCCATCTTTCACCTCCTTTCTTCCGCTCCCCAGGAGAAGAACAGTCGTGAGCAGGAGGGAGAGACCTTCCCTCCACCGACTCCTGACGCTCTGCCCGCAGCCAGGCGAGGTCCCGCAGCACGGTCACGTACAGATGGCTCTGCTCCAGGCAGCGCCGCTGCCGAGCAAATGAGAAGAAAACCACTCTGCTCTGGTGTACGCCGCGCTCCTCTTCCCTCCGGCTGCTTCATACCCCGCGTCCTTCGGGACCGAGCTGCCTGCTGCCAGCGCGGCTCGTTAGCATCGCCGGGGAGCGCTTGCTAATCCTCCTCTTCGGCAGCGTGTAAAGGTGGGTGGCTCTAGCTGGGAAGAGGTTCTTTGCCTTCAGTCTTGCTCAACAGCTCCCGCCTGCGCTCTCAGGAGCAGCGAGAGAAGAGAGTCAAAGGAATCAACAGGATGTTTTTTCCAGTTATCCTTGCAAATTTCCAGAGACGGGCAACGGAGCTGGGGAAGGGTCTGGAGCACAAGTGCTGTGAGGAGCGGCTGAGGGACCTGGGGGGTTTGGCCTGGAGAAAAGGAGGCTGAGGGGAGACCTTCTCGCTCTCTGCAACTCCCTGAAAGGAGGTTGGAGCCGGGGGGGGTCGGTCTCTTCTCCCAAGGAACAGGCGACAGGACAAGAGGAAACGGCCTCAAGTTGCGCCAGGGGAGGTTTAGGTTGGATATTGGGAACCATTTCTTCCCTGAAAGGGCTGTCAGGCCCTGGCACAGGCTGCCCAGGGCAGTGGTGGAGTCCCCATCCCTGGAGGGATTGAAAAGCCGTGTAGATGTGGCGCTTGGGGACATGGGTTAGTGGTGGCTTTGGCAGTGCTGGGTTAACGGTTGGACTCGATGATCTTGGAGGTCTCTTCCAACCAAAACAATTCTATGATTCCAAGAGTGCTGGGGACGGCCCCGGCAGAGCGGTGCGGAGTGGCTCGCGCGCACTCGCAGCCCGGGCTGCCTGCAGCCCTCTCCTTACGGCTCTGTTTTCAACCCTGGACTAATTTTGAACGCCTCTGTATCTGCTTCCCGGTGCTTAGTTCTGCAGGGCCTCGTTTGCCCCGGTGCTGAGCGCTTAAATCCCCGGCTGGGATCGACTTAGAGCCTGGGCGCTTCTAGAGGTCACTGCACGGGGCGAACGCGGGCCCCCCCACCGCAGGCTGTCTGGGAGGCAGGGAAGCCCGTCCCCTCTGTGCCGGAGGCTTTAGCATCCCCCAGCACGTACTACAAAGTTCAGAAAAAGGTATGTCTTACTAGAAATTCACTAAGGAAACAGAGTCGTGGCCAAAAAGACATTTAAAATACGGCCTGAACGAAGGGAGCCGTGGTCCCGTACCGCGAGGGTGAAAGGGGGGCTGGCAGACTCCTCGTTCAGTCACTGCTCTGACAGCTTCAAAATGTCTTTTTCTCCCTTATACAAAATAGTTGCCTACGACAGTCCATCATGTAGCCAGCCGTAAGGAGGAGAGGGCAGAATATTATTCTTAGTAATAGAACAGTCACTTCAGCGCGATTACCAACACCACGGGAACGGTTTCTACGGCATTATGCCGGTGTCAGTAATTGCTTATATCCAGTTCTGTGACTCATAGGGAATATGCAGTGGCATGGCCTCGTGCATCGGGGAACCGCATGCAACAAGCAATATTTTTCATGTAAATAAAGAAAACAAATTAAGTACGGATCGTAGGACTCTCATTCATTCATGCATTCGTAGTATTTTAAAGGCAATGGGCATGCAGTTCAGCTGTTATGCTGATGAGCGCAACAAGTTATCCTGATTTATTTCTTTTCCCCGTGCTCATAATGTCTGATGTGTATCAAACGCTGCCAGGGGAAGCACCGCTTCACACCCCCGCCTCCCGGCCGGGCCTTGCCCGGGGTTCCCCGGCCAGCGCGGGGCTGCTTGGGGGCTGCTCCCGCCGCTCCGGGCCGGGGGCCGTGCTGCTCCGGGGCAGGGGAGCGGGGCAGGCAGCGCCGGTGGCTCCGGTCCCTGCAGAGAGGGGCTTCCCCCGCTGGGCTGCGCGGCGTCAGGACGGTCCCCATCGCGTTCAAAATAACACTTCTATTCGGCACTTGGCTCCAGAGTGCTGCACCAACATTAATTACTGGCTCTGTTATTGCCGGGGGACGAGCCGGCAGAGGCGGGGGCAGCTCGCCCTGCCTGGCTCTCGCTGGAAGCCAGCCTGTCCTTGGCCGGCTGCGAGGAGCGGGATGCTCCCTCCCCGGGCTTGCGGTTATCTATCTGCAGCGATTGCGGCCCTGGAGGCCTGGTGGTGGGTTTTAAGTGCCTGCATTAATAATAGGAGGGGTTTTAGCGTGTAAGGTATTTTTATCTATAGGATTATTTATGTTTAAAGTCCCTGGACTATGTTTAGGAGGATGACGGATCAATAGCATTTACAGCAGGTTTTCCAGAGAGACTTCTGTACCAAGAGGCTTGGTCCCCCTTCCCTGTGCCTTGTCCTTCCTCAGCAACCCCAGCCAGAGGCCCCAGGGACTACCTGGGTGAGCGCTGAAAGGTTTTTGAGTGTTGCCATGAGCTAATTAATGAGCAAATGAGATTTTTCTGTATTTCCATGTATCTTTATATTCATTAAACCCTTTTTGGCAGGCATACTTGGGTAGTGCTCAGACAGAAACCAATTGCGATGGGAACTGTTGATGTGCTTTACCCAGATGATTTCTTTTTTAAATGCACTTTTTTCCTAAGGACACTTTGGAAAGTAAAACTATTTACCACAAATGTATAACTATGCAAAGAGAGAGTGACTTGTCTCCAACTTTTTCACCACTATTTAAACATTATTGGAAAGCAATGAATAATTGAAAGGCAGAAGAAATAAATAAGAAAAAAAAATCTAATTGAACTCCAAAATGCAACATCTGCCCCTGCTCCCGGCCGCGCGTCGCGAGGTGCAGTAGCCGAGAGCAAGACTGAACGTACGCAGCATCTTCATCCCAAGAAACGCCCGTCGGGTTGAGGCCGGAGCCGTACGACGCCCTGGCGCCCCGATAACCCGACTTCCAGCGAAACAGCCCGTCACCCTCCTCTCTCCCCGTGAGCCGGCGCGTGGTTATTCTCAAAACCAACGTCCTGAACCGCTGCTGAGCGTTACCTCGGGGAATTCACAGCAGTTCCAGCCAACCTTTTCCAAAACCGTGTTACAACATCGTTATTTCACCGCAAGGTTTTACATTCGTTGCACAGAGGGAGGTGTTCGCGTGGGAACAAAACCGGGGCCGCCTTGTTCCCGGTCCCCTGGGGGATGTACAAAGGCAACAGCTGCCTGCCAGGTCCTGGAAAATCACCTCGTCCATCCCAGATGCAGGAGGGATGGACCTGGCCCAGGCATCTCCCTTTCCCGGCGGCAGGTTTGCGTTACGGCCTGGAGATACAGGAGGTATTTTGAGGAAAGGGCTGTCATTTCTGGATTTTAAGGCTTCTCCCTCCATAGGTATAAACCACGCGGCCCTGGGCGGAGGGGCCGGCACTGCGACGCGCTCCAGGCGACTTTGCTGTGCAAGGCTTCGGCCCAGAGAGCTTCCAAAGAGCAGAAACTGCCTCGAAAGCAAATTAGAGCTCCTCTAATTTCCAGCACGGCAGGGACTGGCAGGGGCCGGGCAGTGGCTTCCCACTGCATTTCGACTCATTCCCGCTCAGTATTGTTAGCTCCTGCTATCCTGGTGGGACGCAGCTCCCGGTTCACCTCGCTGCCGGCTGCGTGCCGTGGCGGAGCCCTTCACCTGGCAGCCCTGTCCCCTCTGGCCCTGCCTCCGGGGACGTGCCAAAACAAACACTGCCGTCCTCACCCCCTTGGGTCCCTGCCAGCTTGCACACGCTGCACTTGAACCCTCTTAAATTTGTAGCCAGAGAAATATGTTAATGTACAAATTAGTCAGAGTAATTGAAACATCTCGGTCCTGCTTGTCCGGGTCCTGTTTACAGCAAGAACTTGACCGTAAAATTCAGACGCCGAGCAGGAAACAAAGCCAGGCCAGCACCTCCGAGCCACGGCAGCGGACTCCGGCTGACGGACCTCAGAGCAGATGCCTCCGGCGGGCAGGAGCGGGCAGGGGGTGGGCAGGGGCCGGCTGGGTCCCCACGCTCCCAGCAGGGATGCTGCCGCCCTGGGGCGCGCGTCCCGTCCCTCCCTGCTGCGGGGCTGGGCACCCCTGCGCGCCCCGGGGTGCCCGGAGCGGGGTCTCGCCTGCAATCCCTTCCAAAGGCTCCGGCCCACGCCGCGGCTGGCAGGGGCAGCCTGGGGGTCTGCGCGGGCAGGACGCGCCCCGCGCCGGGACGGCTCCGAGCGAGGAGAGAGGCCGCGACACCCCGAGCTGCGCCCGGGGCTGAAACGCAGCGCGGCCCGTGAGGGTCCCCTCCCGCTGAGACAGGGGTGACCCCGCTGTCCCAGTCGAAGCGGGCACGGTGCTGCTGACTCAGGCCGTCGGGCGCGGGCGCTACCCACACGTGTGGGGCTGTACGTGCAGTGCCGTACCGCCCCGGTCCCCACGCGCGCCGAGGCTGATGCCTGCCCGGCACTGCTCTGCCCCGGGCTCCCCTCACTCCCCGGGGTTCAGAGCTGGCTGAGAGCAGCCGGTATCCCCCCACTGACCCTGGGAACTGGGGTGATGGGACCCCTGGGGCTTCCTGGAGCGCACGGAGAAGGGAATGCTGCAAAGGACACCCGTATCCGTGGGGCTGGGGCATGGGTGCTGCTGTCTGTCCTGCCAGGGAAGACGCACGGATGCTGTAAGACCCCTGGCAGAAGCCCCCCGCACGGGTAAACCCCCGACAGCGCTGACTTACCGGTGGCAGCCGCCGGCATCTCCGCAGCCTCGGGTGTCGCGGGGGGCTCTGGGCAGCAGCCCGGGGCATGGGAGCCCATGGCACGTCCCAGGGGCTCAGCGCTGGGGGGCTCGGTCCCCTCTGCTCCCCGGGAAGAGCCGAGGCGAGCGGGGCAGCGCTGCGCTCCCCAGCATCGCTGGCGTCGCCACGGCAACTGCCGAGTGACTCACGCTCATTTATGAGTGACATCAGAGATGCGGAGGAGGGGGCTGGGGGCTGGAGGGGCTGAGGGCGATGCTGGGAGCAGATATTCCCGTTTTGGTTTTGCTGGTTAAAGCTGGAAGGTTTTGTGCGGGGGAACCACCCAGAGCCAGCCCTGCAGCCCCCCCGGCAGCACCTCGCCCGGCTCCTGCCGTTATCGTGCGGGAGACCCGCGGAGTCAGGAGGGGAGATGCCGGAGCCCCCCCGCGCCTCGGCTCCGGACGCTGCTCGGTGCCGGCGGCGGGGCTGGGGCAGAGCGGCACCGACACCCCGGGCGGACGGGGCCCCGCTCCCCCGTGCTGCCCTCGGGCCTCTGCTCTGTTCAAAACACAACCAGGTCAAGGAAACCGGTTTAGAAATCACTTGCCTTGACTGGCTTCGCCTTCGTGCCGGGCGCTCGAACGGGGGAGGTCGCCTTCAGGGGGCACGTTGGGCTCCTTGTCTTTGGGGATGCTGCGCCCGCGCATCGTCCCCACGGGACCCTGCCCGCTCCTGGGAGGCACTCGCAGCTCCCCAGCGCCGGCGGCCTGGCCCGCTCACGCCGTGCGAGCTGAAAAGTGGCCTCGCGTGGAAACTAGGCAAGAAGAGAGAGAAACGTTAGCTGGGCACATGCACGGGGGGGTTAGGCACCGCCGCACGCAAACGCGCCACAAAGGGCATTTCGCAGGGCGTTTTGGTAGCACCTTTGCTCGTAGCTGAGCTGTGCAGGGCTCCGTCACGCACCACCAGATAACCCCCGCCAGAAGTGCTGACGCTCGGTCCCCCCTCGCTCACAGGCTCGTCAGATCAAGCCCGATGAGGCAGAATGAAATATTTTTAGGATGAGAGTCCTCCACGAGGCTCCGCACTGAACAAGAGCAGCGCCAGGTCAGACAGCGATGCAGCAGCTACACGATCTCCAAGACATAAACGTCTCTCAGCCCTCTGTGGGCGCAGCCCCGGGGGCATCGCTCAACCCTCCTCCCCCAGACACCCTCTCGGGGGGTCCTGGGCATCCCTCCTTACGCGAGGCTGGGAGCAGGGAACCCAGCGCTTGGGGCTTTTATTTTTAGCACAGCAAGCTATAACTGCAGCCCACGGTAACCCACGGAAATCTGAGCGACTGCTCGGCCCGGGAAGTGACGGCACCGGGGAAGCCCGCGGCGGGCAGAGCTGCCTGGCCAGCGCCGTGCTGCCAGGTCTCCCGCAGGGAAAGGCACCGTCCTGCTTCCAGACACCCGGGTTGGACAAAAATACAAAATACAAGGCATTTCAAACTGCTCACGGGCTCAGCTGTGCCGGGCACGATGCTCCTGCAAGGGGGAAGAGGGGGCTGGCAGGAGGAGCGGGCTGCTGCCGTCTCCTGCCTGCGCTGGCGGGAGCGGGGAGAGGAGGGATGGGGAAGGATCGCTCGGGGGCCAGAGCGCAGATTTCATGGAGGATTGTGCATTTTTTCTTTCCTCGGTGAGCGTTCGTGTGTGGGAGCAGGGGAGGAAGGCGCCCGTCTGCGAGGAAGCCAGGCGTATGGGGGTAAAGGCGGAGAGCACCCCGTGATTCATCGCACGCAGCCTGGCAACGGGCTCCTGTGTAGGGGAAAACACAGATGGAAGAGGGCTGCTGCGATGCTGAGCCAACAGCACGGAAATAGTCGGCTGGTGTCCTTTTAAGGATGATTTAGAAGGGTCCGAACCGTTTTCCTTTCGTTGCATGCTTCACGGAGGAGCCGTGCGGGGCGAGGGGGTCCAGCAGCCCGCACCGCCTGGCTCGCCCCGGCTGGGGCCGTGCTGCCGCCCGGCTGCGGGGACCACACGGGAGCGGAGACAAATCTAATCCCGTGCGCCAAGAAATCCAGAGAGCTGTCCCAGCCCCCCCCAGCCCTCGCACAACGGGAGGAGGTCGGGGTGGCTGGAGGCAGCAGGTTCAGCGCGGCACCGGGGGCTGCGCTATTCCGAGGGCTGTCCTGCACAGCAGCGTCGAGGAGGAGCCAAATAATTCAACCAAACTCTGGGCGCGTGGGAGCTGCTGCGCGTACGGGACTCCCGGGCACAGATTCCCCGCGGAGCAGCCCTTCCTCAGAGGACAAATAGAGGTTCGCTGCAACATAAATGTGGTTTATGCCCAAACTACGGCTCATAAAAGCCAAGAAACCACATCATGCATAAGCGCTACGAGTCTTCCATGAATAATTTTTCAGGGTGCACCAGCGGCCGCTCGCACCTGCACAGCACCGAGGCGCTCAGGCAGCCCTCGCCAAGAATGAAGCACGAAGCCTCCGCAGCCGCCGCTCGCACGGTGCACGCAGAGCCCTGGCGTGGGACCAGCTCGACCAGCTCACGGCTCCGCACACGCCGCTTCCCAGAGTGGGAGAGCTCGTTACGCAACTGCTGGCGGCATCGGTAACGAAACCTGTTTGAGAGCTGCGGCTCTTCCCTGCGACAGCGGCGGGGAAGCGGCAGTCCTGCATCCTGGGGCGCGGGAGCTGCGCAGGACCCCGAGACGCGGGGTTTGCGTCCTGTGCTGCGTTAAGCACCCGCAGCCACGCGCCCTGCACAGGGGCAACAGCCGCTGCGGTGCTGCAGCCCAGCACCCGGAGCCGCGGTGGCTCCCGGGAGCCCCGGGCAGGCGCAGGCTCTGAGCTCAGGCCTTTTATTGGGGCGCCAGCTCTTTGGCCAGGCATCTCATTTACACCCTGGGGTTTGAGAGCGCTGCTCCGTTCTCCAGGTTTATTTTGGTCCGGTGTGGTCTGGTCCAGCACATCTCGAGTTACTGATGTCCCTCCCCCAGCGCCACCAGTGACCAGATTCCTGTGACACTGGATACGCGGCGCTCGGGCGCTGCCGTCCCTCCTCAGCTCGCGCTCACGGGCAGTCGCACCAGCGCCGTTCGCACCCGCGCGCTACAGCCCTGCCCACTCGCGAGCTGTTTTCCAGGACCAAACCACCGGAGCGACGGTCCAGCTCACAAGTGCGAGTCTTGCACTTGAAGCAAAGACTTTTGAATAGCAGGAGAAAAGAATTTGCTCCATTAATTCCGCCCCAAACCCACTTCCCCTCCAGCAAAGCATCCCCAGCAGCTTCCAGAGCCGCTCCTTCCTCTGGCCAGTTCCTCTGTTACCGTACGAGGAGCCGGCCAGGCCACGGTACAATGTTCTGCTCCTTTTTATGGGCGAGCGTGACTAGCGACCACCGATCCACGGGAGAAGAGCGAGCGCAAGGAAGGAGAAAGCCCGACCGCGGCACAGCTCGCTGGGAGAGGCTACGGGAAACGGCCCGTTGAGGGATTGGGAGCGACTGTCCGGCCCCACCATTCGTGGTGTGAGGAACGTCTCACCTTGCCAACACCGAGCCGCATTCTCGCAGCCATGCGCAAGCCGTACTTACCTTCCCCACCCTTCGCAGCGCGGACCTCGGGCCGAGGCAGCAGCGAGCCTCTCCCTGCCGCTGCTGGAGAACCGCGGCTCCGTGCCGAAAGCGCGTCTCATCTCGAGAGCCGACAAACACGACGCCAATTACCGCCCAGCGTGTCACTCGGATAGCAGCACACTTTAATTTCTAAGGTGTGGATTTCTGCCCAGACCTGCCGCACCAGTTTAGGTTCAGCAGTACCATTATCTAATGATACACCACAAGCTGCTTTAAGGGGTTTTTTTGGTTTTGATTTTAAATTAGTGGAGCTGGACCTTTGAACTGTCCTGCAGCTGATCTGAGCGTTAAAGGAAAGGGGAGTTAGGGGCCACCTGGGACCTGCATTTAACAACCCCGCGTTTACAAACCCGCGCTGAACGCGCATTTCGATGTCTCACACGCTAATCCCCCATCCGTCACGGGGTGCAATGAAAATTGCTCTGAACTCCTCGCCAGCTGCCGTAACGCGCGCTCAGTAAGAGGCTGCTGGCGGGTGCTCGTCCTCGCCCCGAGCGGTGCGCGAACACGCCGATGAGCCCATCTCCTCTTTCGAGAGGCGACCTCACGCGTTGACGCTCCTCATCGGCCGCCCCCACGGCGACCACACGCTCACGGGCAAGGCCCGGAGGCGCTGCCCAGCCCGTCACCAACGCGCAGCGGCAGCGCCGGCACCGCAGAACCGAGAAGGGCCTTTCGGATTCGGCCGTGCGAGCCGCTGCACCCCACCGCGCCGACAGCCGTATCTGCCGGAGCTGTTCTCCTTAGCGAGGGCTCCCCTGTTGTGGAAAAAAAGGCTTCATCAGTCAACCACCGAAAGATAAATCCCCCGTAAACGGCATCAGTCCAGCACAGGGCATCACCAGATCTCGCTTCACAGAGCCCTCGCCATGAATCTTACCAACGCAACTTTTCCAGGAAAACAGAGAAATAACTTCCAGGTGCAAATCCAGGATTTTCTGCACAAATTTGTTACGGGTTTCTCGACCAGCTATCGAAATACCTTACTTTCTGAGAAACAATTCTAGCAGTCTGCAGATACAATGAACACTGGACGATGTGGATTCATAAACCTCTGCTGCTCCCGAAAATGATGTTTCGGAACACCTCGTAATAAATCAAAAAACTTTATTTTTAAGATGTATTATAAATTTACAACACACATAACATCAGTGTCTTCAGTGTGTATGTGTGAGCGGGTTTAAAGACTCCAGTCTCGTCCGCGGGTACGACTTCTCCACGCGCTGAAGGAACGCGACCGTTCCAGCCTGAACGGGTCTGGCTTTGCCACAGCCTCCGTAACTTCCAGGAGCAGGTTTCAGCAGACAACAGCGACTGCTTGAAAGGACCACGAGCGAGCAGCATGTCTTGCGGTTGCCCGGAGGGCTGCTGCAGGGGAGCAAAGCCTGCTGGTTCTCCCGCGCCGGGAGAGGCCAGCGACCCGCGCGAGTGTGTCCAGAACGAACCCCGAATCCCACCGGCTCAGAGACGTCCGCCCTAGTTCAGCTTCATAAAAGTAATGGTACATCTCAAACAGCTCTGCATGCCACACACCAGTGCCAGTGCCACAGAAAGTGATCGTATGCTGTACCTCGTTATTTTATACACAGGTGAAATGAAAAATGCTAAGTCAGTACCTTGCAATATAATTTTACTGGTGCTGCCTTGTGGTAAGTGCTGGATAGCAAATCACATTCTTGTACAGTTCATTAAACTAGGATAAAAATATGCAAATTAAAAATCTCCACAGGCCTCTGTTACCTGCTGCAAAGACACTTTGTTTTGTGGGGCTTAGTTTAAAACGCGATCCAATTTCTTCCCTCTCCCCAGAGCATGATATAAAACTATACCCGAATTCAGTAAGAATTTAATGCATTTACATTTACTGAAGTTCACATGCTGCAAACAGGATCTGCATTGAAGATCTTCCGATCTAGGGCAAGAGGTCCTTAACAAACCCCTTTTGTTAGGCCCAGATGTCGGGGTGCAGGGGAGAACCGCCACCGGGACAGCACATTCCCGCAGACGCACGACGACTGCCTGCCGTCTGCTCTGCAGGAACGCGGGGATCGCCGCCCCGGCCGAGCTCACGGACCCTCCTACCCCCGAGCACAGCCAGCACAAAGCCTTCGGACGAGCAACCGCCCCGGAGAGGAGGACACAGCCAGTGGTTTGCTTATGCCTCAAAGCACAAGGACTTACGATCGGATGGAAATGCCCAGCTGCAAGTGCCGCTATTCTAGTTAATAAAAATGTTATTTAATAAAAGTAGAAAAACAGGGCACTCACTTTGGATGAAACACTCACTATCCCGCGCACGCAGTTTTCGGCAAACTGCCGCTGAAGAGAGATCACTGGTCACCTCTGTCTCTTCCACAGGCAACATCTGCTGACAGTGTTACTTACATTCGTTTGGCGCAACGCTTATTTAAACAACTTTCAAAACACATTAAAAGATCCTCAGCCCATGAATCACAATGTCTAAAAATAATCATGTAACAGTCCTAACTAAAAAGGATTTCAATAACCACGTAAGTGTTTCTTGGATATGAAGATCAATCTCCAGAAGACGAGTTTGGTTCCAGAAGAGCGCGGAAAGAAATGGGGGTCAAGGTTCTGGGACACGTCCGCGACAGAGGCTGCAGCAGCCAGAGAGGAGCAATTAGCTGGAGGTTTCAGCGCGCTTGCAGGAGTGAACCTTGCACCTTCCCAGAAGAGCAGGACTGCACCGGCGACTGCTTTAGAGACCGTGCAACTTAATTTTCCAGCTGCGTGGAGAACAGAAGCGTCCTTGAAACGGCGTAAAGATCAGCGGACTGTGAAGCAGCTGGGTGATCTTGCGTGACCATTTCCACAGAACGCTGCAGCACTCAGAGGAAGAGGCACGGCGCTGCCCACAGGGAGAGAAAGAGCGGCAGGGGCTTTGGGCTGGGCCAGACACGAGCGGTTTATTAGGAGAGTTACACTAGCTCAGGCTCACAGGGCAAGACAATCAAGGTCCGAGTTGTAAAGTGGCCACTGGCATTTTTTCCAAATACATCCCTTTAAATGCAGCCCCCTATAAAGAGTATAAATATGAAGCCCTGAGAACAAACTTCCATATAGTACATTTCTATTAAAAATATCAGTGTTTCGATGACAAAATTATAAGTTATATATATTTAAATAAATAGCTAGCTAGCTTTCAAGAGGCCTGGAATATCAAAAGGTAGAAGATTGCCTGTAACAGCGAGGGGGCAAAGAGCTAGAACTGTAAGAAGAAGTCACTGCGCTGTACGAGCCACCTCCCCCCCCATTTCCTTCCTGCTCCTCCATTTCCCCGCCTTCCAAATACTCCCCTGACCGTGTCAGGAGACACTTAAGTACGACAGGTCTTTGCTAGTTATAACTTGAACACCAGAGGTGCAAGCACATGCCTTGAACCTGTAAATCCTTACTCCCGTGAGTACTTCTTCCTCACAAAATCCTCCCACGCCCATGTCCTCAGGGACCCCTCCCTGGCCCACACACCAGATCCGCCAGTCCTCTCCCCTTCAGCCACGCGACAGGCCAGTGCATCCCCAGGCAGAGCTCTTGCCACACACGCTCCTTGTGCCTGGAGACCCCTCTGCACCTTCTGACTCAACAGCAGTCATCTTTGTTTTCCGCAGGTTTTCTAAAAGCTGAGACAATCAACGCCTTTGCAAGCACAGTGACCTTAACCCCCTCCATCTACCGTGAAGTAGCAACACACCCGGGTGCGATGGGGACGCAGCTCCCGAGTCTGCTACTGATTCGTACCCTAACACCACCACCGATGTTCTGACCAGTTCCTCAAGTGCTCGTCCAACCTCAAGGGCAGTTTTTGTTTGGTTTAAATCGACTCCCGTGCCTTGCCGCAAACATCACACCTCCTCCGTGCTGGCCTCTTGCGGCTATCGGCCACTGGAAACTCAAGCTCTTGAAAGAGCAGCAGGACTCCGTTAAAGCCACGGCAAGCAAGACGACTGACTGGCAGAGCAGGGAGAGCACAATCTCCAACACTTCAGCTGTGTAAGTGTTGAGCTCTGGAATAACGAAATCCAGAAATAACCACATCCTCTCAAGCCTTTTAAAGATGCAGCGTTCCTTTGTCCCTGCAGCCTCTACCTGCTGCTGCAACACCAGGTCACGTTGCTGAACCCGGGCATCCTACCGCCTTCTATTACATAAGCGTGGTCTGTTTTACGGATACCTTTTTCCCTCACTTCATAAAAGGTTCCGCGGCACTGACTGTGTTCTGGCACACCACGGGAGGCAGCGCTGACACCCGCTTATCACCCCAATCAAACTGACACTGAAGAACGCGCACAGTTCATTAGCGGGTCCCGGCAGTATCGCACTCCGACCCCGCTGCTGTGGGGTGGATGCGGAGACACACAAGCAGCAGAACCTTCACCCTTAGGAGCGAGCCACTCTGCTCCTCCAAAGCAGGTCAGACACTGCATACCAGGCATGCCCCAGCTTCAAGCCCCCAAAAGCTGGGGAGCTGGTTCCAGTTCACCATCCCCACGGCCCCGGCAGTGGCGACAGCCAGCCCTGGGGGCAGCTCCTCCCGTGCCCGTACACGCTAGATGGATTGCTCGCTCTTGCCTCATGGCTAGTCCCCCAGGCTCTGCCAGCAAACCAGATGCCAAACTTCTCGATGACTCTAAAGTTGACAGATCCTCCTTGCCTGGTCTGTCTGGAAGCTCTACAGCCGCTCCAGAGTCTGATCGTGTATTACCGAAATCAAAAGAAGCATTTCAACAAGCCTTTACATTCTTCAAAGACCAAGACTGCTACCGAAGTATCTGTCCGTTAAGTCTGAACCTGTCCTTAGTCATTCAGAAGCCGAAAAACCCCACCAAACTACAGGGCAGTCTTTCCCAGCTTTGTCTTCTAAAAGCACTCATTAAAAGGAATATTTACAAGAATCCAAATTGGTAGAGAAGGAAAGAGACGTGCGCCTCTAGCATTAAGAGCTTCAAGTAATAGTGTTTTCTGGTAGCATTACAGGCAAAAAGCTTCAGGGAGTAAGGAAAAAAATGGACAAAATAATCAAAACCTTTCGTAACACAACAGTCAGTCACAACTACCCGTGAGCAGTTGCTCCGAACTCGCTGGGTTGCAGGATCGGGTTCCCAGCTTTTACAGTTAGAGGACAGGTTACAACCGAACATCACGCTGCCCATCTGCTCTTCGCAAGAGTCCACGGAAATGCCTTTACTGTCCGGTCTCAACAGAAGCAGCATCTCTATAAAGCTTGGAATTTCTAAACGTAGAAGTAAATATTTCAGCAGTCATGAACTGTAATGCTTAATACGAAATTATAAGTAACAACAAAAAATAATCCTGGGATAGTAAGTCAAGATAAAATCTCATGCTGTTTTGATTTCCCCACCCTTCACATTCGTTATGTGAAACTGGCAACTTCAGTGCCTTGACTGCGCAACAGCACAGATTAGATGCCAAGTTCAGGCCAAAACTTGTTGTAGGGTTTCGAGTTGCATCTTGTTGCATTTTTGTTTAACACCCCCCCCCCCCCCCCAAAAAGGCAACTTGCAGAGCTCTTCGGGATCTCTGTATCGGAGGGACACCTTGGTACTGTTTAAGGACAGGGTCTCCATCTGGTCACCCTGCGTTTTGGAGAGGCAGGTCTTGCCCAGCCTGCCCTTCCAAAAACGGGCTGTGAAGCGCAAGACACAGCAGGGATCGTGGCAGATGTCAATCACGTCTCACTAATTTGAAAATAAAACCCATTTTTGTTCAGACTGTTAAAAAAGTAACACCTGCAGAGCCCGATCATAAAAACTAGCTGGATATTCACAGCGAGTTCTGTTCTTAAAAGCTCACAACTCCTGCCTGAAATCTCCAGTCAGTCTTCTGACAAAATAGGAAAGACAGCCTGACGTTCTTGGTATTTCTAAGGTAAAAATAAGCGTCAAGAAAAACTACTTCTATCTCAAAGACAGTAATTTCAAGCGTGCTTTTAAATACGTTAAACAAGATAAAAACCTAAGCGGTTCTGCTTCTTTACAGATCACCAATGAAAACCCCATGCAAATTAGTTGCTTTTTTGTAAACAGTTTGAAACAAAGTCAAAACCCACAAGTCTCCCTGTCCAAAACGGTGCACATAAAAATGGAAAAACCCCACTACGTGACTACATCCCTCCTTGCACTAGGATACGGCAGAGTACGGACTTAGGAACTGCAGCCTGCTTGAGAATCCAAGCCTTGGTGTAGCGTGTTCCGTTGTGAGAGATACTGCATCTTTAACGGGGCTGACAGAGAATCCCCTACGAGTATAACCACTGTGGGACTGCAACAACACTAATGCAGAAAATAAATAGGAAAAAGTAATGCTATTTATTAAAAGAATCCCATCTCTGAATTATTCTGTTTAAATTATAACGCAAGATAAACAAGTTTGGATAGAAATGTGCTTGCTCTCCCAATATTTTGGCTTTTAAAAAACATTTCCTAAGAATCAATTTAAAAAAGCATTTTATAATTTGATATAGCCATAAATTAATACTGTATGGAGATGATTAATATCCTATGCTAGTGGTCAGTGACCTTTTGTAAACACTAGCCAGATGCTAGCAAAACTGGCTAGAAAACTACTGTCACAGGCCTTTTTAACAAGCAATATCGTATTTCTTTCCAACAATCAGATTCTTAATTGTTTTCACAAAACCTTTTCCTATTTTTTGATATACTTTATTTTAAACCTAATACCTGAAAACATAAACAAGTCTTCAAACCTCTTCCACTAACACTAAATCCACAAGGCAATTAACTTCAGTTGGCCGTAACTACATAAGCTGTGGTGCGAGAGACCCGCTCAGACAGGATCTCCCCCTCCCCTTCCAGCCGCCCCCCTCCCCACACGATCCATGCAGCCTCCCATCGAGGCGGAGGCGAAGCGAGGGACAGGAGGAAGCGGCACAGTGGACTGGCATTCCCCTCTACGTGCGATTCAGCGTCTGGAAGATTCGAGAGATCTGTAGCATGACAGGCCCAGTTTCTGGATCGTTCATCCACTGAGTGCTGTTCAAGGGGTTTTCAAGCATATCCTCGAAGGCTGCCAAGAGATGGAAATCGCAACACTCAGTTAGTCCTTTCGTCAGCAAAGCCTTCAACGTTTGAGACGCTTCAACAACAGGACAGTTAGAAATAGCTACAACTCAAAGGCAGCGGGCAAGCATCACCCCAAAATGGTGGGGATACACATCGTACATTTACCACTTGCACTCCTAAATCTGCGCAGCCTGGGATGCTACAGGCTGTTACGCTTTCCCCATTCCTCAGCATTAAATTCACTGCACAGAGGCTGATTAAATACTCAGCCTGGATTACAGTCCATCTTACAAAACCTCAAGGACATGGACTTGAAGACCTCAAGCCTTAGCAATGTCTACATGCAACAGCAGGGAACACGCGATGCAATTCATCCGTTTAGGAAAGCCCATCTTGGAACTGGGTCGTTTGCTGCCAATACTCCTATGGGAAGACTATTCTGCAACTCCGCTCTGCTGATCAAAGATTTGCCACATCCCAGCCTAGATTTCTTAGTGGCTAGTTCTTGCACCGGTATCTTTTTCCTCCCTGGTACTTAACCAAGACGGTTCATAGAAAGCACCGCCACCCCCTTCCTCCGATACCTTTGCTTTCCTGTGCTGCACTTTGGTTGTCCTATGGCTGCTCTCTCGTAACATCTCTGAAGAGAAAACTAAGCCAGCAAAATAAGAAGGGGGTACGCCAAAGGCCACCCAGGAATAAGCAGCAGGGCCAGCAAAAGTGTAGCCTCTTGAGCCCCCAAACCTCGGAGCTCTATCTTTTCACAGAGGCCCCTGGAGCCAGAAGGGAAGCAGCACCTTCCCTCTGAGCAGCACGTGCTTGCTCCGTCCTGGCGTTTGCAGAGCACAGGGTGCCAGGGAGGCAGCCAGTTCCACCTGCCTAGACACAGGCAGGAGGGGAAAGGCTGCCTCAGCAGAACACTTACCTCCATTTCTGAACAGTGACAGCAACCTAAACATCTAAGAGCAGTTTTTTCTTTCTATACACAGCCGTCTTTACAATAAGCTGTGTTGTTTTGTTTGTTTTTTTTAAATGTGCTAATTTTCACTCTTCTACTTATGTTGAAGGAACCAGACAGCTACTGCAAGAGCTAAGCTGCAAATTTGGCAGAAGAATGGTCCAGGCAATAATTTATAAGCCTTATGACAGGCACTGAGCTGGACTACTGGACATTTGGAGCAGTCATTATGGAACAGGACAAAAAAAGCAGCTGCACATCTGATCTATTCAGAAGTCACCAAAATGTCAGTGTCGTAAGAGTCTGGCAGAGCGGCACCAAGGTCAGCGTCTTAATTTTCCCGGGAGCGTTAGTGTACAAAGCTCCAACTGACATTAGCGGGAGCTATAAGTACCCAGCACCTCTGAAAGGCTCATCATTAATACCTTGCTCAAGGTCATGCAGCATGCCTACAGAAAAGCCCAGAATAAAGTACAGATCTCCCCTTTCACCACTTTAACTATATTCTTTTGCACAGACTCAAGAGCTTAAAACTAAAGATTTATCAACATTCTGTAAGTATCTAATTAAATGCAAACATTCATTATTAAAAACGGTGACATAAGCAACTTGCAGTGGTATCATTAGGAATATATTCTCTGATGTTCATCCAAGCTTTACAAGCACATATAACAGCATTTCATTTTCTATTTATATTCCGAGCTGCAGTGTGGAACCCTCGTTGGAAATGAAGAGACCATTTGTTCAGAAATCAGGGTGGGAAGGTTCTGCTATTGCATTATTTAAAGGCTTGCAAACTCTCCTAATTACATTTAAAGTAGTATTTTAAAAAGCTCTCTTGAAAGAGCTGCGCATACACCCTTTATTTAAAAGCATGGCTTCAAATAAATTTAGAAGTCAAAGACTAAATGGAAAACTTTTTATATACATCACAGAGCCAATGTCATTCTTCTGTATCATCCTTCAGCGTCAGAGACACCAATTCATCCGAGATTTATGCTTCACTGTCAGGCTCATCAGCTGGGTGCTTGCTGTGCTCACAGCCTTTCTGGCCACGAGCACACAGCCTTTAAAACTCAGGCAAGGGGAAGGGTATTTTCACATATGTTATCTCAACTTTGATAGGCAAGGCCTATCAAAACACTTCTTGTTTGGTTACTCTTCCACAAGTTATCTTCTGTCTCAGTGTTGAAGCCTCAGCACACAGTAAGCTGTACAGCAGGAGACAGCCCTGTTTTTTCTGTGAAATAATCAGAATTCTAGACAGACATTCCTGATTTTTCCCCTCACGGCCAAAGGGAGCACACAAAAGGCCTCCTAAATCCACAAAAGCATTGCAGCCAGCAGCTATTAAAGTTCTGAGTTCAGCAAGTGTAATCCAGTAGCCTGGGGAATTAGTATCATTCCTGGGACAGCCCCAAGTTCTGTTCTGGGTTCAGCTGAGTTGCAGCATGAAGCAAACAAACAATACAGCTGCTGAAAGTGAGGAACAGGGTACGGAGCTGCATCTATCCCGCAAAGCGTGCGGTCATCATCCAGTCTCTCCTCTATTTGCCAGCAACTACAGAGACAGCGTATATCTATCAGGAACCCAAGCAGGACTTACCTAGTAGAGTTTTAGGGTTGGTCAGCCCTAACTGTACCACTGGGTTTTCTAAGATGGCTTGGAAGAGAGGGCTATTGGTGTCAATGCCCTTGTCTAAGTCCTCTGGAGAAGGCTTTCTGTCTCCCAGCAGCCACTCACACTGAAAGAAATCACCAGGCACAACAGATTTCGTGATTGGTTCCATTAGAATGAAAATGTCTCAAAAGTTTTGTCAACATGGCATTTTAGAAATATTTTTTCCTCTCCCAGTTAAAGACTGAGCTATACATTTCTTTCCACACTAGATTACTATTCATTTGTGTGTTGCTCCCACAGAAATCAACTTTTATTTGAAGGGGCACAGCAGCAGTGCCTGGTATGGTAATAAAGTTCTACCCACTTTGGATGTTTCAAAGCTCAGGGAAGACGCTTGTTATCCTACACAGGCACTGCCTCAAAGGAACCCCATCCACACGGTTACAATGCGGCAGCCTGAAGTACCATCCAGCCCAATAGCCTCTCGCTAACAGTAGCCAGCACTGGATTCCTAAGAAGAGAAGATTCCTTGGCTGTCAGCTATGTCCACATAGTTTTCCTTAACATATCATCCACTAGCAGGGGACTAACCAATTTTTGAAAACCTTCATATTTTTTGATTCCATAAACTGGAATGCATTGCTGCAGAATGGTAATTTACACACTGTATGGCTTGAATCCCTTGCTTGATCATTTATTCCTGTCCTTTAATCAGTTATTAATTATTGGGAACACCTTTTCCTTTCTCATCATAGCATAATCTCTTTTGCAGACTCTGGTGAGGGAGTTTCTCAAAAGCTTTTTGAAAATCCACATATGCTATCCCAACCAGCTCAGCCTCAACCTCACGCATGCCAAGCTCCTCTAAGAAGTCCAAAACCTTTGTATTGTGGTTGTGTATGTAATTTGAAAGAGGCACAGAATATATAGTGCTCGCTTAATCTTCAGTAACAGTTGGGCTTTATGATAGATCAAAACATCAACCAATCCAACAATGAAAAGAATCGGTTGAACAGACTATTATAGCAATAGGAACAGAAATGACATTGTACTCACAGCCGCACTTTGCTGGTTGTTGTTTACTCTGAGTGCATCTACCACTTCTTTTTCATCAAATCCCATCTCCATGAGGGCAATGACAGCCTACATCAGATTTGCACAGCTTAATAAACGTAACATTTAAAATAGAAATGAGAACAATCATATCCTTTCACCTTCTGTGCAGGAAGCTTTTTGTGGGGTAAAACACCCCATTGTTTCCATTTGTAGACCACTGAGTAATCTTATCTACAAAGTTTTCAAAAATCCTATATCAAAAGTGTCTTTATCATGGAAGAAGAACAAATCTTAAGAGTGAAGGCAGTTCCTATCCTCAGCACTGAAAGCTGAATGCAAGGCAAAAAGCGAGTGTACCTGGGGTAGAAAGGAGAAGTGCAGGACAGAAACACCTTATTTTAGAACTTCTCTCATGTCACAAAGCTTCTGTTCACATCTCACTGACAGATCAAGCTTCACACGCATTTGTAGTTCTATTCACTCAATTTAATGTCACTTCCCGGATTTATTATATTGCTAGTGAGCGTTACGTATTTAGACAAGCGTACCTAGATATTGTTATGAGAACGTTTAATCATTTAGAAATTGTACCCAGGTCAAATACATTTGCAGCTTTTAACTGAAATCTCAAGAAACAGCTAGTTGTAAAAACAAAGTGCTAGATTCTAAAGAGCACCTCCTGGTGAGTTTACAGCATGATAACACGTATTTTCACTTCAACTAATACCGTGTTCTGGGAAAAAAAGCTAACCTCTGCATTTGCTGCGAGACTTAAATCTGCTGGGGGTACTTTTCCTTGCCCCCTAAATACAATAATGCTCTTCTGTCCTTTTCTACAGCAAAAGGACCTACTCCTGTCCTGCAACCCTTCCTTCCTGGACAGCAGTCATAAAAAGCAATGCCAGGCGTCTAGCAGCTCAGTTTAGTCCCATGAGTTAATTTTCAGGTGCAGAAGTAACGGTGTCAGTAATTTAGATACTGCTATCTGAGACAGCAATGCATTAATTAGGTAATATCCCTTTCAGCAACTTGAATTTAAACACTCCCTAAAGACCCCACTAAAATACCGTCAAGCCAGCATAACATACATCTACCCAGATGTCCCATTTCATGTATTAACTAAACATTTATTTGGATTCCAGGGTGCCCACACAGTCCCTTCCAATCCTAGCAGTTATATAGCGAGATAAACAGCACGTACTCGTGGGTCTGGACGAAACTCTCTTTTCCTCCGGATCTTCTTGAATATTTCTGTCAGCTCATCCTTGGCCTCTTCCCCACCCGATTCTGAACTAGGACCCGCAGTCGCTTCAGCAGAGGATGCACCAGCTTCAGCCGTGGCTTCTGATGGAGTCTGACCTGGAAGCGGAGCATCCACTGTAGGGTCATCTGCGTGTTCTATCAACCACTCCATGGCCTGTGTCACTGACATACTGAAAAGCAAATCAAAACACAGGGATGAGAAACACTCCAGATGTACAGTAGTGTTCCACATACATTCGCCTTTGCGTTTATTCCCATGGCATACTGACTTGCAGGTTAATTAGTATCTGAAAAGTCATAAATAATAAAGTTTTGGAGCCAATCTCAGAGCACCTTAATTCTCTGTGCATTCAAGGCACCACAATCTTCTCTGAAGCCAGGAAGACAGCGGAACGAAGTCCAGCTTGGACAGCTGCAACCCAGATTTTAAAAGGCATTTCTGAGGGAGTCACCCTATTCTCCACATCACCTGCTTTATTTCACAACAGACAAACACTGACTATTTGCAACTGTTGACAGAACTGCAAACAAAGCATGTTCCAAATTTGCATGAAACTGCATCTCAGATGCAAGCTGCTTCGTTGCTTCTTAAGGAGATCTCTCAGACATCCATCCAGTGATCAAGGAATGCCATTAACAACACAAGAAAGAAAGAGGGCGAAAAACATTGTATGTGCACAATATGCCTTGAGCAAGAGCAAAATTCAACACAGGCAACTGCACTCGGACATAGAATCATAGAATAGTTTGGGTTGGAAGGGACCTTTTAAAGGTCATCCAGTCCAACCCCCTGCATGTATCACTCTGTTCTTCCTCCGCTCTGACTGAAGAAGAAATCTGTGATCCCTCAAAGGAGGGGCCAGCCCAAGGGAACAGAACATCATGATCATAACACAGTCACTTGCTACGCAGTGTAAGTGCTCAAGCTAGGGGATCTTGAGAGCGCCCCAACACATCTCTTCCCAATGAGTACAGAGGAAGAAGCAAAGATAACGACAGGGCAAGTGAACATGTAATTTCATTTGACACACAGGAATTATTACATGTTCACAGAAAGGAAAGCCTTTGCCTATTTGGCTTTTCAGTTACAACATGAGAGATGGAGGACATCAGGGGAGGAAGTCTTTCTGAGCCACAAAGGAGAGATACTGGCAAAGAGTGACTGGAATATGTTGTAGATTCTCCATCATTAGAAATTTTCGAGAATGGCCTAATAAACCCCTCTCGGGAGCCAGGCACTACAGCTGGTTCTTCTTAGGGCATGAGAAGAACTACATTACCTCGTACTTTCCTACAGTTGCTATCTGGACTTCACAATGTTCTTGGAATGTTTTTAAAAGACCAGCACGAAGTATTTTTCTACAGCTGAAAGACCAGTGTGGATGGGCTAGGCTTGCTTTTTTTCTCTGTAAAATCTGAATTCTAAAGTGGAAGAAAATGTGAGTTTAATAGTTGGAAACAGTGCCAGCCTGGCAGCCTTGTGAACCACAGACCAGCTCTTCTTTCCAGAGCAAGTACAGCACCGTTTCCCCTTCCCTGGGCCATCTGCACCTGCGCACTGCCTGAGGCAGCACGGTTCTTTGAGTTAATGCTTTTTCCAACCCAGTTTTAGGTGACCCACATAAAGAGACTTTAGGGAAAAAAAAAAGTGTATTTTTTTTTAACCATATCAAGTAATTTACAGGCAGTGTGCTGAGTACACTTACTGATTTAATCGAAGGGCTTTGACAGCTCTGCTTTCTGGAAACCCCATTTCTGTAAGCTGTCGCAGAGCTATCTCATCCACTCTGTCTTCCTCATCCTCATCCAGCATGGCTACACATACACAAACAAAACAATATTCAGATTGACTTCAAGCTAAAATAAACCCCTTCCTCAATGGAATGGCACGTGTTCAAACCCCATTCTTCTCTTCCATCCCTTCTTTTGTTTCTGCCCTGAATTTGCTACCTCATCATTTAATTTGCTGCACTCAGCTTGGTCCGGCTCAGATAGATTCTTCCAGGACAAAGACTTTGTCCAGATGTGTTCAAGATCTCAAACAACAGACAGCTAACTCTCACATGACCATAGTACTTCCACATAAGTAAATGTATAGGAGATTCACTGAAGATGTATTTAACATTTATCTAGAAAGTAAGTTGGATCTGGTCCTGGCAGATCTCAAGGGCATTTTCCACAAACTGAATCAACAGCTACACTTCTCATTTTACTATCTCCTTGGGCATTTTCAACTATTCTTTACCATCCCTAAAGTGCAACTCGTGAAGTTTTCCAATTTTTTCACTACTAATGATTTTACTTTTAAATGGAACTTCTCATCCATCCCAAAGGGACCTTATAAATTCGGAATTTTTATACAATCTATATGCACAAGGTGAAATCTTTGCCACAAAGTCTGTAGCAGCTTTGTTATTACATCAAGGTCTGGATTTCACTGTGCGAGCCCACTCTTCTGCTATGGAAGCAAACAAGTTCGCAGGATTGAACTGGTAACTATAAAGATATGTTCATACCATTTGCCTTCTTAAATAGCTCAACCGCATCTGGGTTCAGTGCTAGCAATTTCTGTGCAACTTCTATGAGAGACACTAAGATCTTCCGGAGCTCTGTCTGGAACTGCAAGAAAGGAAACTGTCAAAACATTTAGACGGGAAGTTACCAGCCATCACTGAATCTTAATATATCTGTTGTTAGTATCTCAGCAGTAGTCTGGCCCCCTGTACAGAAGGTTGCTTTATTAGGGCTTTATTTTCATTCTCTAGTCTCTCAAGAAACACTGGGCCTTTCCTGTGAAGTGCTACATGTAAGTAAAAGCCACTGGGCAGAAAGGTCCTCTGATTTCTACCACAGCCTGCCGCCCAGCACCACCACAAGATGTGCGGTGCTCAAGAAAACCCATTGCTTCACAGAAACACTTTGACTCCCCCCTTGCAGAAGTGTTGCAAGAGACAGTCACAGCAGCTCCGTACTAGTGCTGCTTGGTTCTGTGAACCGACGAGCCTTCCTGGTCCATTTGCTTTCTATGTTGTTCAAATTCAGATCACTAGATCAAAGCTATTTTCTAAACTGAAGCATCACAAATTCCTTTCGGTTGGACAGTTGTTTTTAACTGTGCTGTGCTCCAAGGGCACACTGACAGCATGCAATACGTAGGCAGATTCACTGCTTCATGCCTCTACTAGTACAGAAGGGTAAAAGCAGTCCCCACACTGCTGAAGATGCAGTTAGAAGCATTACAGACTCTATCAGCGTTCGATTACTGAAGTCAAAATTTACGCTTAATTTCTCTTTTCAAAACCATGGAAGAGAAAAAACCCACTGCCAACACCTGAACTATTTAAGACTGAAGAAATAAAACCCCCTAACTTTACATTTGCCAGATCTTGAATATGTTTACTGAGGCTTTCCCATGGACAAATAAAACATTTAAAATCATAATTAAGTATAGAGTGTTTTATTATCACTAAATATTATGACCTGTGTCTAAATCTTAAGCTATCCACTTTAATATGCATTATATACATCTGAACTTCTCTTAGATAGAAAAGAGAATCACATGCATATGCAAGGGAAAAGGTTATACAAGATAAAAGCCTAGCTGGATGTTAGTGTGCGAGTTAAAGTCAAGTCTAATACTTACATCCCTCATGTTGTGATGGGCCGCAGTGCGATCTGCAGCGCGAGGGGGCAGGTTTGCAGTTGCTTTGAGAATAGCATCCTTATCAGGAGCTTTCTGCTCTTGTTTCCTCTGAAGGATAGGAAACATGATCAGGTTTCATAACCCATTATCCACAGAACAGAGAACACAGCATAGCGGAGAGCAGTTTCGTATTCTTCACCAAGGCATCAAGCAGTGCTCTGTAACTTGCAACTAAGAGAAACAGCAGTCTAGCAATACAATGGATTAATAGCACCAGGATCATTTTGCAATTATAGAGCAAAACCGGACCTGCTGGGTTGCCCCACTTCCAGTCCTTCTACCTATTTCTGTTATCTAAACACGCAGGAAAATTCCAGCATAAAGAGGGAAAGTGATGTGTCAAACACGGAGAGAACTCGGAGGCCTCAGTGCCCAGGACCATATTCTGCTCCACAAGGTCTGCTCACAGCACGCGCTCTTCAAACCCACGGTTTGTCGAGAGACGTACCAATACTGTGCACAGACTAACGCTTAACTGCTTAACACGGGAAGTGCTTCACCGCTTGCAAGTATCATGCAGAGATATATGGTGCCCTGGATTTTCGGTACATGCTTATAGTCCCGGACAAAACAGAGCAGGGTACAAACTATAAATATTTGCCAGTCTTATAACTTAGGCTCTTACACTGACATTCTGCACAGCAAGACCATAGTGAAGAGAGAGACATACACCAACCCCTACAGGAAGCAAGAAGAAACAAAGCTGTGCAAGGACAAAGTAGAGAGACCTAGGAATTCCCAATGTCAAGCACAAGCATTGCTCACAGTGTTTATGCAATAACATCAACTGCAGTACCAGTCGTGCATAAGCGTCATCCTGGGCATCACTGACCCTCAGTAACAATTACATTCCAATCAAATCAAATAAAAAAAGAATAGTAGGAGGCCAACACTTCAGCTCTAGAGACCTGGTTAGAGGGTGACAAGCCACACACAGCTAAAGACAGAAGACAGCCTGACAGCAAGGCAACACATTTCTATTGGGTTTTCAAACAAAGCAAGGCACTTGCTGAACTGCACTTACACAGTTACTAGACATTTCTTCAAAGATCAAATCTATACCACTTCCACAGAGTGTACCCACATGTCTTATTCTAAGGCAAATGTTCTCAAAGTTAAAACTGTAAAATCAGCCTCCTCAAAGTTTGGAAGAAATATGAATTAATTTCCCTAGAATTTAAGTGGCAGCATTTGCCTCTACAAGCGAAGCGTACACCACAGTAATCCTTTCACAGCTTGTTAATACAGCAGTTAATCAAAATGGCCAAGTCGAGAAGTCTTTCAAACTCACTTTCTCCTCTGCTGACACATCTGCCATTTTGGGGAGTGGAGGTGGCGCACGCTTCTTTATCAAAAGTAAGACATCTAGAAAGAGAATGATACTGAAATACATTAGAAAGTAACGTGAAAACAGTTCTTGTAAGATACTTCACAAATTCAATTTTTCCTGGAGTTGAATTTTGTATCAATTCCACTGTAGCATCAGACATTTTTTACACTTTAAAACCTGTATGGCTTTACATACTCCCCTTCAGTGTTTGCAGCTCCTTAGTGCACAGTGAATTCAAAACATGGTCCATTATTTGTTATGCTTTGACCGTTACTGGTTTCTTCTCCTCACACAACACCATTAAAGAACGGGTATTACAGGCTCCAGCTGCCTTGTACATTAATACTACAGCAATTGGCTCATGATAATAAGAAAGCATGAGCACTTTCAGTGCTTCCACTGAGAAGGAAGCAGTAGAGACAGGCCACAGATGGTTTTTGGTCTCAGCTGGGGCCTTCCAACTGCAGCAAGGCAAGCACCAAGCTTCAACAAGAACTTCCACTCTCAGGTTGAAGCTCACCCTTGTGTGTGCATGGCAGCAGAGCGATTCACGGCCTACAGCAGGGACGCATCACTGGTAGCCCACCAGGGCAAGTCTCGAGGGCAAACAAGCCTTCAGTCTCAGGTATCCCGCATCGCCTGGCATGAGCTTGCTTTGGGCTTTTAAGACTAATACTTTCCCCTTACAAGGCACCCTTTTTCTACAGATCACGCGATACTTTCCTAGTTTCTAGCACTTCAGTTACTACCACATACATTCTAAGGGTGGAAAGACGCAGACGCACTGCGTAGAGCCCAAAACGGGCCTCTGCAGCATCTGCAGTCCTTCAGCCAGATATGGCCTGACACGCAGCTTTTAGTCCATTGTATTAAGCAGGTACAAAGCAAACAAAGCATGCTTTGCACAACAAGTTTCCTTGGTCTGGCTCAGCACATAACAGCCAAGAGCAACAGCTGGTGAAGGCTGTTAACCTGCATTTGTCCAGCTGATCAGAACGCGAAAGGATCCACACGCTGACTCTTGGCTGCCCTGCGCAGTCAGCCGGTGGCAATCAGCTGTTGGCTGCGATCTCGTCTCCCTGACAAGCAAGGCACACGAAAGGTAGAGCACGCTGAAGAGGGAAAAGGAGCGAAGAGGCACTCGCATGACAGCTTACAGTTAATACTGCTTAGATGCTGCAAACTGCAATACAAAACTCTGTAGGAGCCGGCGCCTTGCCTAGAAATAATACACCACCGATCAGCAAAAATGCTGTCCCTTGCCTTTGCCTACAATGGCACTTCTCGGCTCCCGTTCAGCTCTAAAGGTGACAGGTGACACTGCCTTGCAAGAGACACCAAACCGCCCATGTTCACGGCAGCTGTTCTCCAGCCGGCATGAACTCAGGGAAAAATGCGGGAACTCCGCTCCTGCCGAGTTTCTGGTTCGGACAATATTTCAGTCTGCAGCAGTCCTGCTTCTCTCACTTTCTGCACCACCGCCCTTTATCTCCAGAAGGGGCCATGAGCTTAAGCTGTCCAGTAAAAACTGACTCCAGCTATCTGACAGCTCTCATCTTTAGATCTTCTTTTGTTTCACATTAATCCTTTACACCTTTAATTTTCAGGAGCAAGTACATACCTCACATGCTGTACTGCAGTCAGTGATACTATAGCGCGATGGATTCTGACCTACGTCTGCAGAGGGCAGAATGAGAGCTAAACTGCAGACACTGTGATACACTTCAGGAAACACCCTTCTGCTTGACCTGGAGACCTCAAGAAACCCCCCCAAAAGCACTGGGTTGTCTGTCTTGGAATAGATGGACATACTCAGCCATGATAACTATTTTTTAACCATTGTGAAGGATAAATGCTGCCCTGGAGGTTTAAAAAAATTCCTTTAAAAGGAGATAAAAATAATCTGTTTAATTTATCAACTTAATGAACACTCCTAATTCCTTTTCAACTCTTAAAAGGAAGAGTGAAGAAAAGCAAACTGCTCAAGGTGCTTTCTCTGGGGGAAAAAAAAGTCTTTTTTTCGTCTTCCTCTTTTGCCATCTTATTAGCTTCCTATGTCAAAGCAGAGTATATATGAAAAAGGTTACTGTTTGGAACTTGCCAAATAGCGAAACACAATCTCATGTTTCCAGGCTGACAGGATTAAAAACCAGACAATCTTACCTCTATCTTGAATGTTTTCCTCCAACACTGTTTTTGTGTCTGTCAGCACCTTCTCAGAAGTAGCATGTATCAACTTATGATGTGTCACGGTTTTTGGATCCTCCAAGCTCCCAGGTACACACTGCAGAAGATAATAAATATTGAAGATCAGAAGATAGAAATAAGCCTCCTGCATGAATCACTGCACTTTGCACTTAAAGAGTCTCCACATACAAACTGGGCCATCATTTCCTAGCTTCTCCATAACTTAAGTAACATAATAGCACAATATGTTAGAGGCCAGTGCACAGAACGTATTCTATCAACGAAACTGAGGCTTGAATTGTGCTGTAACGATACTGACTGTGGTAGGTTTCTACCTGTGTATCCAAGCTCCCAGCTGGGAAGAATAACCAGCAAAAGGAAGGATTCTAGCCTTCTTCCTTAATGCTGTTAAATTAATACCTACATCAGGAAGTTGGACTCGATGATCTTTATGGGTGCCTTCCAACTCGAGATATTCTGTGATTCTACGATTTAAGTGTCAACTGATTATGATGCTCTAAAAAACTTCTTTAAACAGACAGTTTCAAAGACTAACATTAGAGCCCAATCGCCCCAAATGAGCCCTTCAAGGGCACCGGCCTCTGTGAGTGGATTTATACTTCTGCAGTACAGCACATCTCTATCACACTTAATTCCGAGTGCTTGCTCTATGGTCAGGCCTACGGAGATTTGGAGCAAAGCAAGGATGCTCTAAGACCCACAGCTACGTTAATTCTGCAACAGATCTCTAAGGTCACCCACTCTTCCCGAGAAGTCTGGGGGTAGCAATTAGTATCGTGAACTAAGAATGCAAATGTGCAAAGAGCCCCCAGTGTTTTTGCAGAAGGGAAGGCTATAATAATGAAGTACATTTCTCATTTGTAACTAGTGGCAAAATAGAGAGATCCTCTGCTTCATCTAATAATTATTATTTACACACACTGCCAGACTAAACAAGAAACTGCCAGCAGTGATTTTGGTATACTTGACCTTAAGCTGGGAAGGAAACAGCAGTTTCTGCACCTTGTTTCAAGCTGAAATCAACTGACTTGGCTGCTGGAGCCCTAACCTGGGCTCCTGATCAAAGTGCTGAACAAAAGTTACATTCACAACTTTTCTTCCCCACCATAAACAACCAGCGTACAGTAGATTTTTTTCACATATGAATGTTGTGCTCAATTCCTTATTACAATTCTAAATTGCATGTCAATTAACTCACTAGGAAATGAAGTTCAAATCCTGAAAAAAGAGCGCACGTGCACACAGGCCTTGAACTGACTCATCTTCACACCAGAGTGGCTCCCAGACCCACAGTGACAGATTTCAAGAACATTACATCAGTGCATCTAGAGGCTTCTAATTTGTTTCAGTGGAAGAAGAAAGTGTAGTGGTTGCAATTCCAGAAAGGCAAAATTAAAAATAACAACCTACCAAACCCACAAAATTGATGCTTCTGTTCTCGCCACAAAATAGGACACTTAATACTGACCTCACCTGCGCCGCTCACAGAAAACAGCTTTTAATGACACTTCTTTCAATACGTGTTCCTACCAAGCCACCTTTACCATGTCTGCAGAAGTGCTTTCACCCTTCACGTAACAGAGACACTTCCAGAAACTCTGCTGAAATTAGTGCTTCACTTTGATGTAGCATTTAGTCCTGTCCATCATATTATGTATCACCAGCCTCCTTCAAAGGAATCCTTCTAGTCCATCATCACCTTTTGTGACTGCAACTGACGGAAAACTCAGCTACCTGCTCTTTTTCCAAACATAATGCCCTTGTTTTCAACACGGATCTTCAGTTCCTCATCTGAACAGTTCTCAGTAAGATTGAGGCGAGAATGTTTGAGTCCTGCTTTGTATAACAGTAGCTTCTTACTAATCCTTCAGCATATTAACTGCTGAACAAGAGCCAAAGAGCGCATTAAAGCCTAGAAGCAGCTGGGAGTACCTCCTGTAATTGATCTGCTAAGTCACCCAAAACGCAGAAGAGTACATCGGTGGAACATCTCCTCTCTGAACCACCTCAAAATATTACTGTTACAGATCCTCAGAGTCAGACCCCAAAAGGCAGAACTTGAAAATGGGAGATGGGAGGCGTATGTTTGGGGCAGGATGGGATGGGACGGGACACAACACAGACCTATTATCCATTTTTTTCCCTCGCATACATAAAGGGGGGGTGTGTGCAATCAGAATGCTTACTAATACGGTGAAAGTGTCAGTGAAAAAATGAAAGCTGCTGTTTTAAAAGAAAAGTCCTGTGGACACCTATTCTTACTTCCTGTGCCTCAAACCACTTTATTAACAACTGCAGAGAATAAGGCGGCATATACAGACAGTACGTATATCAAAGAGACTGCTTAGTAAACACTCAGCTTAACATTTTAACGTGCCCTGAAACAGAGAGGCCATCTAAGAGGCAATGCCCCTACCAGCTCTCAGCAGCCCACCAGGAACTACCACCACTAACCATCAGATCTCACTGTGGAATCTTGCTTCGTGAGAACCGTTTCTGCCAAAATAGAGTATTTTTGTATTAAATACAATGCTTTACAGTGTAACTGAAAACATCTTCCTGCCCAGAGAGAGAACGGCACTGGTAATCCACAGGAAGCATCTGTCACACAACTGAAAGGAAGCCAAGAAATCAGGGTGCACCTCGAAGCCGAGAAATCAGGGTGCACCTCGAAGCCGAGAAATCAGGGTGCACCTTGCTGCCCCGGGGCACGGCTGGGGTGCAGGAGTCCCGCTCCCCCGGCAATCAGAGGCGCAGCACACTGGGGAAGATGAGCTCTCTCGCATCTTTTCATACAAAAGGACTGTAAGGAGGGGATCTGCTGTTTCATCGTTTTGCTTCCAGCATAAATATTTGCATTTCTTTTTAACACTGGAGTTTAGGGCAGGCTGCTTTGCCAGGCAGGGGAGAAACCTTTGTTCTCAGGTGCCTCAGCAACTGCTGAAATTGTAAGCCCTGGTGATGCTAAATGCTATTTGCAGAGCCTGGAATCCTGATAAACCACAAGGCTTTCTGTTTGTTTTTAAAATAAGAAAAAGCATTTTTTGTTTGCTTTTGTTAGCAGAAACATTTGAAAATAGTACTGACACTCCCTACTACTAAGCCTGGGTGGCTTAAACCATCTGCATCCCTCACAAAGTATCCACAACACGCCCAGGGGCATGAACCTACCTTATCTTCGTACTCTGAAAACTAGCACCTCGCATCTCTGTTCCACAGACGCTCCTTATCATACCTTAAAACCCAGGCGAGTATCACTGAGGCAGCTTAAGAAAAAGGGCAACAGAAGCACAGAAGCATTAAAAGCTTGCCCCACGCTGCCAGGAAAATCACGGGTAGAGCTTATATACACATACAGCTGGCATCTGTGCGTCCCAAATGCACGACCACAATTTACATCAGCATTTCAGGAATACTGCTGAGCCTCAGCACAAAGCACCGCTCTCTCACGATTAGAGTATCGGAACTAGGACTGGCCGATGCGGTGCTGTACTTGGACTGTCAACGCCGGGCACAAGAATGATGGGTCATGAAAATATTTAAGTTAAGCTTGAGTTTTTGTGGCTAAGCTGACCCTTCTCAATTCTGGTTCTGAAATAAGCAGTCTCTTTTTAAGGAAACCACAGGAGAGCTCGGGGCCTGCTCCCGCTGAGGTGGTGGGGCCTCATGCAGGGACAAGTGGCTGCTCCAAGAGAACACTTCGATGGTGAAACTTGAGTTAAAACATAACTAGGAAGGGAAACGACTTATTATCAGGTATTTGTTCACAAACTACATAAGCAGCAGCTTAACAACAATCACCACTAAATTGTTACAGGTCAAGAGCTAAAGCAAAAAAAAAAAAAAACCAGCCCCACAAAAACATCCCACTAGTTTTACCTGTAACAAAAAACCCAAAACATAAAATTCAGAAAAAAGAGGACATCAAGAGTGATACTTCAGGGATCAGTACGGATTTGAATGTTATGGAGGGAAAAGCAGCCACCTTCCTAGTTCAAGTCTCTTACAAATATTATCTTCCCCTGCTTCATGAAAGAATGATTTCAAAGACTTTAGGGAACAGAATAATCAGCATCTTACAAGAGATGGCTGCATAAATTATCTCAAGGTGCTATCAAGATTCATTGCAACACACCCATGATCAGGAGTCATGATTTTTCCATTTCTATTTTTCCCCTCCATAAAACTATATATTATCCATAATGGTTATGCAAATCCACACCATTAGCACAAAGCAGCAGAAAGAACGAAATCAAACATCGTGCCAAGTTATCAATTGTCTTCTGCCCTGACTCGCACTGCAATGAAGCATCCATTCAATTAAGCTTCCTGATAATTAAAGGCCTTTCAGCTCTGCACATATGCATGTAATCATTACCCCACCCTGTTTTGGCAGTCTTTGCACCACTCTTCTGCTTAATCACTCAGCTGCGCTGAAGGGGGACAAGAGGGAAGCACCAGACTCCTTCCAGGAGCCCTGCACCCCACTGCTTTCAGCAAGGCACCCCCATTTCCCTCAGGAAGGCTCACACCTACCTCAGATGGAGCAAACCCAAACGCAGCCCTTCTCATCCCTAAATCAAAAAGCACTTACAAAGGCTACAGGACAAGCAGAACCAGTGTGTGCTGGGACCTCGAGTTTCCAGGGGTTCTAGTTGAAAGCAACCAACCAGCAGGCCCGAGGCAGAGGGCACCCAGCCACCCTTACCTCACAGCGCGCTCATTCGGAAAATAAAACCTTTCACCCTTCAAACGGGGGTTAAGTAATTACATACTACAGGTATGTTCTCCTATTGCAACTGTGCTTTATAAAAAAAAAAGTCTTTGCAAGACTTTGAAGACAAAACCCCAAATTAAATGCGGTTTAGTAAATTGTGCTCCCAGAGACGGGAGTAGAGGCTCTTGCTTTTGCCACTCAAAAGTTACACATCTGTCAGCAAAGCTCTCAGCAAGAAATTCAGCAGGTTATGACTCAAGCTGCCAGACCACGTTGTGTTGGTTCCAGAACGACAGACTTTAGGACAGTCCTGGGTACGGGTCACAACCTTACACGCTGTTGTTGTCAATCATCTTTTTGCTTTAACGTAAAACACTGTCATGGCAGATCTTCAAAACTCAGCCCAGTAGGTTTGAAACCATTGGTTTGAACATTTAACACCCACAAACACCCCAGTGGTAACTGAGCACGCAAGTACAAAGAGCCTGTGTTTTCCAGCTCAACTTCTACAGACCGTGCGTGGGCATTTTTATGCGTGTTCTCTTCCAGACAGTGACTGGTTATTCACCCTTTGGACACGTCCATTAAGACCTCACTGCTTAGAGCACAGGCAGAGCATGAGACGAGCCTATTGCCTCCCCACCGAACATCCCACCAGCTACGGTGCCCACGCAGGGTAAGGCTGTACTAAGACTTTTTCAAAAAAGGGAAGGTCTCCTCCACAGTTACTACTTTCCTTATCTGTTCTTAAATAGAAACAAGCAGCAAACCAGGCTATAATTTCCGAGGGGAGATCATCAGAAGCCAGTTCACCGGTCTCTCGCAACGCACAGTGACCAGTTCATAAAGTGCACCCAGGAGCTGGTGGTCTCTACCTCTACCACAAAACACACGCCAAATTCTGCAACTGACGGTTGCAAAGTAATCCCCCCTCCAAATCCTCCTTTTCCAACACACAAAACTCTTGAAACGGGCATTTTCTTTCTATATGGAACAGTTTCACATAATTTGGGGGGGGGTGGCAGACACGGCAAACCAGGAAAACAGAACACAGAAACGCTCGTTTACTTGAGCTACTTTTTTTTTTTAAAAAAAGACGTTTATAGGGCGTTGGAAAAATCCGTTTCCTTCGCACGGGACCTGCCTGCCCTCCCCTCCACCGTGATTTTCAGCCCCAGCGCGGAGCCCGGCGCGAACGGCGGAAAGCGCAGAGATTCCGGCGCTATCTCCGCCTCGCACCCGCCCGGCCTCGCCGCTCCCCCCCGGCGCACCACACGGCCTAGCACACCGAGGGCTCCCCGGGAGCCCGCCGGGGGAGCCCCCAGCGCCGGGGGCCGGGCCGGGCCGCCTCTCCTTACGTGCTTCAGGCACCGCTCCTTCAGCTTCTCCACCGTGGTGTCCTCGGGGACCTCCTCCAGCCACTCCGCGCCCTCCATGGTGCACACATGGAGCCTCAGCACCTTCCCCGCGAAGATCTTCTCCTCCTGCACGAACATCGCCCCGGGCCCCGCCGCCTCCGGCCCCCGCTCTGTCCCGGCGACGCCTCACCAGGCCCCGGGCACCGCCGTGCGCCGGGCCCCGCGCTACCGCCCGCCCATGAAGGTGACCCCGCCAGGACCGAGGGGAGCGGCGAGCCCGGCCGGGCCGCGCTGGGAGCGGGGGAGCTCAGTGGGCCCCTGGCAGCGCCGCCCCGCCCGCCCGCCCGCCGCGCTGCCCCGGCCCCAGCCCCGCCGCCGCTCCTGTCACCGCCTCGGCCCGACGCTCCCTCTGAGGGAACGGGGGCGCTCCCGCGGCGACCGGAACCGGAAGGGCGCGGTGCGACGGTGCATGCCGGGAGATGTAGTTTTACCGCGGCGGGCGGGGGCGCCATGGCTGCGCCGGAAGTGAAGGCCGCGACGGTCCCGGGCGGGACAGCACCCCCAGCCGCTGGGTGCGCAAGGGAGTTTTCCCGACGTTTATTAACGGCTCCGCGACGGTCGGGGCGGCGCCGCTTAAAAAATAAAAATAGTTCTTAAAAAAAGTGTTTCCCAGTGCATTGTGGGAATCGCAGTCCCTCCCTCCTCCCCGGGCACTGTGGGAAGTGTAGTCCTCCCCTCCCGGTGCATGCTGGGAGCTGTAGTCGGCGGCGCCGAGGCGTCGCCCGCCGGCCGCGGCCAGGCCGCTGTGTCCAGCCCGGGGAGCGCTCGGGCAGCGGGCTGCCCTGGGGACGCCCGCCCGGGGGGCGCCGGGGAGGCCTGGCGGGAGCCTGCCCTCCGCGCCCGGGGGGAAGGGACGGCCGGGGGGACACGGCGTTCTCCCTTCTGCCGTTAGAGGGGGCCCGCGAGCTGCCTGCGGGGCCGGGGAGGCGCGTCCCGGCGGCCGGGCTGGGGACACCTCCCCGCGGCGGGGGCCAGGCCCAGCCCCGGCGGGCGGCAGGCCCTGGGCACAGAGAGAGGCTAAAGCCGCCCTCGGGATCGTACCGAGCGGGGCGGGCACACGGCTGCCGGAGAGCGGCCTCTGAGAGCCGAGCATGGGCGGCCGCACCGGGGCCTGGCCTGGCTGGCTGTCCGTCCGGGCCTGGCTGTCCGGGTCTGTCTGTCTGTCCAGGCTTGTCTGTCCGTCCAGGCCTGCCCGTCCGAGCCCGGCCCGGCCTGGCCAGGCCTGCAGTCAGCTGCCCATCTCCCATCCTTTTCCCGTGCCCGTGGGCGCCGTGAGATGTGGGGGTTCCTTTCCCGGGGAACAAGTGACACTCACTTGACTCTGTAGTAAAACGCTGGTCACCGGCTTTCTGCACTCGCAACATGCTTGGAATTGTTTTCCCTTCCCAGATTACTGCCAGGCTATGGCGTTCGCTGGTGTTAAATACGCAGTTAAAGGGAGCTTGAAATGAAAAAAGGGCACCGCGGCTCTGGCTGCTGGGGTTTATGTAGGTATTAAATGGAGCTGCACTTGTCTAGCAAATATGAGGAATATGTCATCGTTCCATCTCTGAGAGTGAGCGCTGTAATATTCATGTTGCACACTCAGGCTGGCGTTGGTTGACTGGCAGCTAAAGCTCTCTGGAAGAAATAAATCCAGACAGAATTAGCAGACCCAGAGACAATAAAGGCAATAAAGTGTTCTGTGAGAAGGAGCTGAGAGCTCCCCAAAGCTAAAATTCCATCCCATCAAAAAGCAGGTTTAGTTTTGGGTTGCCAAAAGCGGTAGGAACTGCTGAAGCCCTGGCCCAGGAGTGCATCTCGGGGGTCTTTATGCTGATACCGCTCTGTGCCGGCAGCTCCCAGGCGTCAAACGGGAGATTTTCATTCCTGTTTTCCGAGGTGCGAAGGAATCCCATCCCTTTCTGCAACCCTTGCTGGCGTGCCAGGCGCGGATACCAGCTCCCAGAGCCCACGAGAGGGAGCAAATCCCCCCCAGCAAATTCCCCGCCAGCAGCGGCTCCTTTTGGGGACAGCCCGGATGACTCTCCCCGCTCCACGACCTTGGCCCTGGGGCCGTGGGGTGTCTGCCGGGGCGGACTCGAGGGGAAGGTGCAGGCCCCGGGGCAGCGCTGGGGTGACCCCACGTCCTGCCCTTGCGAAGGACCAAGTGGCCAAGCACCGGCTGCCCGACACGACCCGGCCGGCGAAGCCGCCCTGCGTGGGCACAGGCGCCGGCACGGTGCCGGGTGGGAGCCGCTCGTTTCTTCTGATTACCGGCGTTATTTGCTCGCTGCAACTTTTCCTGCTTGATGGGGGGAGCTGAAAGTGGACGCCGACTCGGGAGGGTGACTCTCGATGACCCCGGCAGCTCCTCTCTCTGGGGAGGAGAGCAACGACAACGCTTTGCTCGGAGATATTTTACAACAGCAAAGAAACACGGGGTGGTCTCACGGCAGGCTGAGTTCCGTCGTGAGCTCGTAGTGCAGGGAGGATGCGTGGATGTTACACAGCCATAAGGGGGGCTCTTAGCAGTCGCTACTGCAAGTAGGAGCAATATTTGGAGATGAATCTGCATCTGAGGCAGGAAAAAAGGAGATTTCTGCTTTCTGGCCATATCTTGCGTCGAAACAGTGCTTGCCTAACACAAGTGGAATACTTTATTTTCGTGCTCTGAGTGCAGCTCCTGTGTGCTTGATAAAATGTGCCCATAAAATTGCAAATACAAGGCAATTTGACTACTGATGGCTAATGCATCATAACGGCTAAGGAAATGCGAGCGTTTAAAAATACTCCATTTAAACGTCGGGCATTACCTCCGTTACTTGCACTATAGCAGAATAAATAAATAATATGTGTGTATTATGTTAATATTGTCCAAAGCCGAAAGAATGAGTGCGCAATGTGTTGCTTGCTTTTTCCGACTGATCCATTATGGCCAGAGACCAACGTGTGAATGAGAAAAGGGGGGAATCAACAGCTCTTTGCCTTTGAGAAATGGCTCCTTTTGTTTTACGTCCCCAGGTAAATGATTTTCTGCGATTGCCTCCAGCGGCAGGAACCTCCCGCGTTACCGAGGGTGATGCGAGTCCCGGGAGGCCGGTTGCAAAGCTCCGTGGGTTTGATGACGGCAGGTGTTGGCCTGGGCGCTGCCCTGCGTTATGGGGGGGCAAAGCGGGCCAGGGGAGGGGGCACGGAGCCCACCCACCGCCGAGCACCCCGTGTTCGGGCTCGCTGGGCTGTGCTGAGCGTAACATTAGTGCGGACTCCTGCACGACCCGAAGAGGAGGGGGGGTGGGAGCGGGCGCTGCGGCCCGGGCTCTCCTTTGGTACAAATGGGAGCCGTTTGGGGACTGCCGTCACGTCTGCAGGTTGGCTGTGGCTCTCTGGGGAGGACACGGGCCCCAGGACTCCTCGGGCGCTGGCTGTGCCTCTCCTGGGCTCATTTCTTCTGCTGCAAGGGCTCCAAGGAGCTCGCTCCAGCCCCGCGGTGCTGGAGAGCGGGGCCGTCCACCTCGGGGAACTCCGCACCAGCAAACCCCTAATCTCTTTTAAATTGTCTGAGAGTGGGAGAAATAAAAGAGAGTGAAAATTACACACCCTCCCCCAGCTTTTCCTGGGCAATCTCAGAATTTATTGAGAGAACTCCTGTGGGATGCTACATCATGTCGTCCAAGACTTGTGTATCAACTCTTTTCCTACTGCTGCTGAGTGAAGAAATATGATAGCGGGAGGGATAATGAAGCAGACATGTTTTCTTCAAATCAAACCGATTCTCTCTTAAGACGGGATAAAAGGGTAAAGAACTTTCCCTTCGCGATATTTTTCTCAGTAATGTGTTTTGACAATTTAATTTAGAAGTCATAGAGTAGCGAAGACAAAGTCACCCGGTGGGTGGACATCGGAGAGTTCAGTTGCCTTTGTGATGAATTGGTGATAGTACAGAGATGACAAAACAACACAGGGGGACAAGAAGGAGGCTGGCAGCACTGTCGGCAGCATGCGCAGGATAAATTGAACACTACACTTCATCCAGGCTCTTCAATAGTCCCAGGCATCCCGATATAATTTATGAATTGCAATTAGCATTTTGTGATGGCTCATGCTCGAGCTGCGTACCTATCGCTTGGGTTCAGGTTTTGCAAGAGTTGCAGAGCGAAGTTTTTGTCAGTTTAAAGTACCTATTTATTCAAATTAAAGCAATAAATATGCTCAAGAGGTTGCTTTCCTGTTTTTAAGCGGCAGAGGTTGAGAGTGTGGAATTCTTGCAGAGGCTTCTCGGGGTGCGGGCTCACGTGGCTGTCCCCCGGCATGCGTGTGCATCCTCCTCGTGCTTGGCAGCCTGTCCCAGCAGTGCCGCGGGACCTGGCACAGGATCGCCAGCACAGCAGCCAAGGGAAGCACCGAGACCTGTCTGTGCCCGACAGCCCCAGAATGGGATCTTGGCTGCGTTCAGCCTCGCCGTGCCGCAGAGCAGCCCCCGCTCTCACCCCGTCTCTGAGCCCCAAAGTCCTGATGCTTTGAGGCCGGTGGGTCCCAGATTTATTTCTCTTTCTCTGAGACGTGGAAACTTCTGTTCCTTGCCCCTTAGCAGCTTCCCCAGGCAGACGGAGGAGGAGCAAGCGCTTCTCCTGCTCCCCTCTCCGTCCCGGCTGGGGAAGCAGTGCCCTTCTGCTTCCCCATCCCTGCAAACAGAGGATCATCTTAAAAAACTTCCTAAAAGGAATGTCCTAAATTGGAAACTGGAAAAACTTGTGGGCAATATCCAGCAGGCTGTCATTGCCGGCGCCGCTTCAGGACCCGCAGCCCCCCGGGGCCGCAGGAGGGTGCCCAGCCGGGGCTGCCCCGCTCCCCCCGCAGCCCCCCGGGACCCCTCGGCCCGTCCGGCCTCGCCTGCAGTGGCTGCGGCTGGTACCCCGGTGCGGAGACACGCGGATCTGTTGGACAATTTAACTCCGGAATCGCTCTGCAAGGCCCCTGACTGTGCTCCAAACGACTCTGTAGGTTGTTATAAATATACAAAGCTTTTTGTGGGGATATTCATGAAATTCTATCACCGCTTACCCTGGCTGGTAATGGCCTTGTTTATGTATGGGCTCTATACCTGGCTTTGCAGCCTCTCCAAACACAATTCTATTACCGTGTTTAACTGCTCTATCAGTGTAGTACTTAGGGCGCTCTGCTTTCCAGCGCAGCTCCTTAATGGCCAGGGAAGGTATTAGGCGCCGCAGTTTGTGAGTATTCAAAAGAAAGTTCAAATCTCAAGATGTCTTTATTTTAAAATTCATGGAATTTCTAAGTACCAACTTCTAAGCCATGACCAAATAGTCATTTCTTTCTTAAACAGCCTTTTATTTTCCCCTCTTCCCCCCCCACCCGTTAGCTTGCTCTCGCCAGCTTTGCGGGACCCGCAGCTCTCGGGATGCAGTCGCTGCCCGTCCTGCCGCAGGGGCCCCCCCGTCCTCCCGGTCCCCACCGGCTCTTTTCCCCCCGGGAGCAGCCGCAGCGCAGCTCTGCCCAGGGGAGCATCGCTACGGGGGCACTGTGGGGGGTCACTCTGGGGGCTTGCAGGCGGCACGGGACCCCCCGTGCCCTCCCTGAGGAGCGCCGGGGTGGGCAGCAGCCAGGGGAGCCGAGGCAAGGGGGAAAAGAGAATTAGAAATCAGGGGGGCATTTAAAAGGATGTGGCAGTACCCGCGTGGGAAGGGCGGCAGGATCGGGGCGCTGGCGGTGCTGGGGGCGGCAGTGCTGGAAATCGACCTTCGGGTCCTTCCTTATCACCAGCGTTTTGCTTTGTGGTACCGCATGGATCCAGATTCCTTTCCTAAAAGGAGAAGAAAACCCTTTAAACTTCGTAGTTAAAGTCCCGCTTCCCACGCACGCCAGCGGAGAACGATGAATGCCCACGTCCACCCGCCGCTACCTCGTCCATCAGGTGCCGTCTTACCCGCGACCGTCACCGTGGCGTCTGGGTGGCAGGAGGCAGCCGGGAGGATTTGTCTCCTCTTTCCAGCTGATGGAGAGCATTTTCTAGTTTCCTCACATGTTTTGGCAGAATGTCACGATTTAATTGTTGGAAACAAGAGCAGGAAATATTAGCAGCACCGGCACAATAGGATTTTAATTTAGCTTCAGGACAGAAATGGGGCTCTAGCAGAGTGCCAGGCTCCAGGATCGCCTGCGAGTACGGGGAGCCTGGAGTTTGCCTAATAGTTTGCACAACTGGGGTAATTCCGTAGGGATGCGAGGGACTTAATTGGGCTCGTGCTTAAACATCCTCATAATGCGAGGCGCACTGCGTGCTCTGAGCATTATTATTAAACAGCCCATTTCACTTTTTAATGATCATCTTGGATCACCGTAGCAGTGATCAGCAAATAATCCTGGACAAATAAACATCTGTCTTCAGCGTTTCCACAGCCGGGGCTGCCGCCGGGCTCCGAGCCCGGCTGGGGCGGGGGGACAGCCGTGCCCCCAGCCCCACGGGAGCCCCGCGCGCCCCCCTCCACCCGGCGCCCTTCGTCGGGCCGGGGGGCTCAGAGGTCAGGGTGAGTCCTCAGCACCGTGTGCCCCTTGGGACACGGATGGCTGCCCCAAACGCCGCCGGGCTGCACGCGCAGGAGGCGTGTCGCCGCCCGCCTTGACATTGAGGTAAAATATGGGGCATCACTAAATTATTCAGTTGGTGAGAGGGGGTCTCACGATGGTGTGTTGCTCTTCTGCAGTGTAATTAATAGTCTTTAGATTAAATATGAAATCATTCCTAGTCATTAATAATTTAGCCGCAGCGTGGCGATCTTTAGAGAGCAGCAGCACTTCATATTCTTCTCAAGTATGTTGCCTGAAACGCTTTGGGGGAAGCCGGCTGCCCTTTCATCCATCTCAATTACAATTGCTGGCTGCTCATTTCCTTCTTGAACATTGTTTTGCGAAGGTGTAAAACTCTTCTGCTCCCACTTTTCCGAAGTCGGTGTTTAACGGCATCAGCGTGTCCTGGAATCGAGGGGCTGGAGCTCTTCCTCAGCAGCAATCTGCCGCGGCGGGGAGGTGCAGACCTCCAGCGCTTCCCACGGTGTCCGTGCTCGAGCCCTGGCAGATGCTGTAAGAGTTTCTGGGTCGGATTTAGCTCGGAGGCAGCTTCCGCCATCCTCACCACGGGACGGAGCAGCCGCGGGCCCCGAGAGGGGTCTGAGCGTGCTGCCGGCCCTTGCCAGCGGTGCAGAGGGAGACGGTGGGACGGAGAAGAGCTTCCCGAGGCCGAGGCGCCTGTGCTGCCGCCCTGCCGTGGCTTTTGCCGCGGTGCTGGTGACCTCGGCCACAGCCAACCCGCCGCCACCAGTCCCGGCTCCGTGTCATGGCCAGGCACAATAGCCATGTCCCTATAATTGCCAGAAAATGGGAGCTGACCCACCTCTCCTCCGCCTCTTCCAGCCCTCAGGCCCCACCGCCGTGCTTTTTATGGGCAGGACGGAGATGACGGTTTTTGCTAATGCTGACAACGACCATAATTTAGCTTTATGCCAGCAGTAAAACTGGAGAAAAAATTCATGTCCTGGGACATCTGTGACACAGTTGCGGCTGACGGCGGATTTATGCGCAGCCCCAGCGGCTCCCGGCGAGGAAAGGACCCCGGCGCATATGGAGAGGTGCGACAGCCCCCGAACCTGCTCCGACCCTGTCAGTGAGACCCGTGAAATCAGCCATCCCGCTGCAGTTCCCCGCGCAGACCCTTCCCCATGGGGACAGACCCCCGCTCCGCCTTAGCCCAGCGCAATCAATGGGAAAGGGGGGAGCCCCGTCCGCACCCCCTCTGCGGCGCTGGAGCCGGCGGGCGCGCAGGGCGTGAGGATGCCCCGGAGAGAGCAGGGATGCTCAGAAGCAGCCGTCTGGGCAGACGCCCGGCTAAATCCCCAGCGTGTGCTCACAGCTCGGCTGCAAAAGGCCACCCACAGCAGGAGGAACGTTTCGGAGCGCCGGAGCCCCAGGGTGCCGGGCTGGGGCTGTGCCGGCTGCCGGCAGCAGCCCCGGAGGGACCTCGCCTTTCGCCGAGCGCCGTAATTCCTGTTTCCAAACAGCAAACAAATGTTAGACAGCTGCTGCGGTAAAATTTGAAATCAAAGCCAAGTCCCCCGGGGGTGCCAGCAGCGGCTGTGGCGAGGAGGGGTGAAGGGGCAGGATGAGGCCGGCCCTGGCGCGGGGCAGGGAGGTGCAGCCCTGGGCTCTGCGGGGTGAAGGCAGCGGCTCCGGGGCTCCCGGTGAGTCCCACGGCCCCGGCAAACGCAGGCGCTAAATGTCACATCTCCCAAGGAGCCCTAAATAACGGCGCGGCTGCTGTAACCTTTATAGAGCCCTCCCGGTTCACGCGTTAGCTGTTACAGTAGGATAAACTTGTTTGCACACCTGGCTGTGTTTTAAATAGGTTTAATTCCTTTGTGCCTCTCCGCAGCTTCCTCCGATGACTGAAGGACTTGTCAGCTGTCGAAGGCTGAACGCTGCCGGCTGCAACTTGCCCCCGCGCTGGTCGTCCCCCGCCAGCAGCATCCCCCGGGACGGCCTGGAGCTGCTTGGGTGCGGGGGCCTTGGCCGAAGTGCGGTACCGGCCCCAAAGTGCTGCTTTCCGCGGGGCGGGAGGACGTGGGGTGATGGGGGCGAAGGGGCAGCGAGAGGCCAGAGACACCCCGGGGGGTCGAACAGCCTCCGGCGGAGCCCCAGGGTAGCTGGCACCTGCGGCAGCCCCGCTCAGCCCCCCAGGAGGGGCTGACCCCAAATCCCCCATCGGTCCCGCTCCCGAATACCGGGAGCCCCGCACCCCGCGGGGATGGGCGCTGGGCGAGGGCACCCAGCTGGTGCTGGCAGCAAGGGGACGAGCTGGGGCTGGATCCATCCCCAAATCACCCCAAAGGTGCTGTGTCCCCCCGGGGCGCAGTGGGGCTGGGGAGACCCTCGCGTCCTCCCGGCCGGGGCTCTCGGGCGGTACCCGAGCGGTGATTCCCGATTAAATTGGACACAAAACCGGCAGGGATTCCAGGGCGGATTGCTGCTTCCTTCTGGGGACCAAGTCAGTGCCAGCCCTTCCGCGCCGTACAGCGGGATGTAAAACCAGGACCATAAGGGAGCATATTAATGAATATGGAAACCTTCTTTTCTGGTATTGCGCACTCATAAATGAATCCACTTTATAGAGCCATAGCAGAGAGGAAATGACTATTCGGAGCCTGATTTATCTGCTCAAATGCTTTGTAGTACTTCAGATTAATAAAAATATTTAATAAAGAATCAAGATGGTTTATCTGTAATGCAAAGAGAATCACATCCCCTGTATTTTTATTACTGAAAAATTGGAAGCGGGAAGAAATAATGATATAAGCTACTGTATAAATGACAAAAATACCCATTCTAGTTATATGCATTGCTGTACAATCTTTTTCTATCCTATAAACATAATATATTCTTATGCCTATTTCAACTGATTCAGTAGTCATATGCTGCATTGTGCAGTTTAATACCATCCCGTCCTCAACAGCTCTGGCAAGTGATTAAATAAGAAATAAATTTTGCTGTCATTGCATTTAAAATCAAATCAAGGATCATTTGTTACCCCAAACGAACCAGTTATCCTTCTCTGCTCGTAAGTAGGCTGCTGTTTGCTGAAGCATTTAGAAATGTATATATAGTAAACTCTTTGCATAATGGCTTGTACTGTAATATGATCTTTATGAGCCTGCCGCTCCGGAGACACTCGGAAGAACCAATAAACAGTACATTGCTTTTTTAATTTAAAGTTATAGGTATGAGACATTTCGTGTTCTCCTTATATTCATCTGAGCCTCGTTGGCCGTGCCGCGGAGCTGGGGCCAAACCCTCCATCCCACCGGTGCCCGCCGGACCCGGCACGGCCACGGCACCGCGCGGCGGCACCGCGATAACGCCCCGGCGGTGCCGGTGCCGGCCGTGCCCGCGCAGCCCTGCCCGGCCTCTGGAGCGCCGGGCCCCGGCACCGCTGCCCCGGGGAGCGGTACGGCAGCGCCGGACCCCAGCCGCCCACCCGGGAACCCCCCTGTCCCGTTCGCCGAGTGCATTAAATTCAATGTCACCGCCTCGTTAATGGCCCCTCGCGTTATAATGTGTAATATAAACTTACAAATTAATTGCGATACCTTCTAGAGCTTCTTTAACTGCTGCCGAAATGAAACCCGGCTAATAACCGTAATTTTAAAGTCCATTCTTGTTAGAAGACTGTGTCTGACCAAATCTCTTTTGTTGGCTCGTTATTTTAATTTCTCTCCTCCCCCCGAGAGTTGCAGGTTTTCCCCCACCTACACGTCGCTGGGATTTACCGGAGAGCGGCTGCTGTTTCTTACGGGCCTCCTCACCGACCGGTGACCCCACCAAACTTGGACAAACAATCTGCCTCCTGCTCCGGCTGCGTCACAAAGCCCACGACGGGAACCTCTTTTCTTAGGAAAAAAAAAAAAAAGAATTTTCATTAAAAAAATGACCATTGTCAGAAAAAGGAGGTTGCCCGGGGCGCCTCGCGTGGGGTCGGGCATCGCCGCTGGCTCCCGGCCCCTCGCCGTCAGCCCTGTGTCTGCCACAGACCCCGCCAAATCCCGTGGGTAAATTATTTGTTGCAAATTATTTGCTCAGCTTTAATTATCAAGTTTTGGCACCCATTAGTTAAACCGGTTAATTTTATTACAGAGAAAACAACAAATCACAAGGCTGACAATAATGAGGATGAACAGGCATTTAATTATCCTTGTTCTAGACAGAACAATTATTAATTTTAAACTGCAAAAACTCATTTGAAAAGTTTGGAGTCTGGAGAATTATCGTGGGGAGCGTAATATTGCTGCGGGAGATCTACGGTCAGCTGTTTCATTAATACCGGTAAATCAAGGAAATCAATTCCTTCACCGGCCTCTTCCTCCCCGTTGTAAAATGCAGGAATAAAACTAACAAGCGTTTGTGCTGGGGTGCGTCGTTAAAAGAGGCCTGGTGGCCCCGGACCGGGGCTGGGCTAGCGTCCCTCTCCCGGCTGCCGTGCTGTGCCGGACCCGGAGACGTGTGCGGCCCCTCTCTGCATCGGCATTTTATCCTGAACCGGGGAAGGGACCCCCGGCGGGGCGGCCACCGGCTGGCTGGGCGCCCCAGCCTCAACAGGCACCCATGGGTGCCCCTCGGGGTGAGCACCGGCCCCCGGCTGCAGAAATCACTGCTCGCCCTGGGCACGATGTCCCCAGGTGAGGATGAAGAAGGTGCAGTGTCCCTGGGTGTGATGTCCCCAGGTGAGGATGAGGAAGGTGCGATGTCCCCGCGTGAGGATGAGGAAGGTGCGATGTCCCTAGGTGTGATGTCCCTGGGTGTGATGTCCCTGGGTGAGGATGAGGAAGGTGCGATGTACCCGGACAGGACAGGAGCAGAGGGATGGCGCTTGCACTCACCAGGGCACAGCGTGCAGGATCCCCGCGACTTTGGGACACTTCAGTTCCCTTCCCGGGGTCCCTCTGGGACCACGGCCACCCTGAGCAGCTCAGTGGTGAGGCAACCGATAGGCACAAGGGGGGGAAAAATAAAGTTGGGAAAAAGAATCTGAAGCTTGAAGAAACAAATGAAATCTCATCATTTATCCCCAGTGGTCAGTGGCACAGATAACATTTTTCAAAGTGTAATTGCAGTCAATTGTACTTTCCCCCCAGTGCCCGTCAGCTCATCTTAGCTGGCGTGATAAATGTTAGCTTTTAAGCAAGAATGGATTGATTATTAATAGCTTAGATACCAGTTACAGGAACTGCAATAAAACTAGATTTTAATTTCCCTCTCTATTAAGGAATCTCATGTTTCATTCAACGTAGAGAGAAAATAGGGGGTTTTGCAAAGATATTAGATTTACTGCCGCTGCAAAAGATCATTGATGCACCTGTCGCTGGGTTATATTTGCCCGGTTTTTCAGCAAAAGGCAGCGCGGGGGGTCGCGGAGCCTCCCCTGCGCCCGGCTCAGCCCTCGGGCCGGGGCACCTCGCCGTGGGGCTGGGGCGACGCAGCACCCCGGGGCGCCCCGTGCCCATCACCTCTCCCGGCCCTGGCAGCGCTCGGGGCCCCAAAGCTCCCCGGCACCGGCGGGCGGGGGGTTGCCACGGCTCCAGCACCTTCGACGGCAGCAGAGCCCGGCGCCTGCTCCTGCTCGGCGCTAACCTCCCTCCCGTGCGCGCCCGCTCGCCATTAAAACAAAAATCCCTGCAGAAAATCACTTAATCAGGGTAGGGATGTTTCGGCTGTGATTTGTGTCTAAATCAGGAGAAAAAGCATAAAAGCTGCCTTGACTGAAGAACATAGTTGTGCATTTTAATCTCTTATAACTTACTTTTATGATGTAATTCTGAATTATGTTATTGCATTTGTATTTAGAGAGCACACCAGATGGTGCATGCAGTAACACTTTAAATTAGGGTTTCCCAAATACACATTAAATTTAGATTTAATAAGACAGTTATCACATGGGAATTAAATACCAATTGATTATTTATAAAATACCACAGCTCAGCAAAGCGGGCGCCTCAGCCGTCTCCTTGCACCGCAGCTGGCGCAGGGGAAACGCACCTTTAGGGACCGACTGGGGGTCCTGCCCCGGCTCCTGCCGCGCACCGGTGGCCACTGGCCTCCCCGGCTGCTTGCCACCTCGTCCACCTCCTTGGCACCTTTTTTCGCAGTGGAGGATGGACGCGAAGGGAGGGACCCCGCCATGCTCCCCCCGCCAGGCCAGCGTCCCAGCGCGCTCTCTATCCCAAGTGACACCCAAATCGGAGCGACTGGTGACTCCCGGTCCGGCGGCCGGAGCGAGCCCGTGGCTCGGCCGATGGCTGTTTCAGACCAGCATCACCCCTGGGCACATAAAATCACGCCCCCGAAGGCACCTCCAGCCACGTAAACCCGTGCCCGTCCCCTTCGGCCGCGCACGGCCATGCCCGTCGCCCGCGGCCCCGCAGCTACGCCGAGCCGGGCACCCCGCTTTCGGGCAGGGAGGTGCTGCCGGCAGACGCGCACCCGCGCGGGGGTCCCCGGGGACGTGGGGCAGCGCTGCTGGGGGTGCCCCGGCGCAGGGACCCGGCCCCGGCTCCGCGTTTGGCAGCGGCCGCGGCTCAGTCGCTGCCCGGGCAGCTCCGTTCTGTGAAAACATTTAAGATCCTTTGCTGCCACTGATGGTTTTTTTTTATTATTATTATTATTCAGAACCGCAATATGCTGCTCATATACTCTGGGTAATTTACTTTTCTAATCAAATTGATTTCCATTCAAATGAATTCTCTTGTCCATCTCTATTCCAGTAATGTTATTTTAAGCATAAGCTGTGTCTTGGTACAAATGTATAATCAAACGGGTAGATGCAGAGGGCATTGTGGTACTTTATGGTGAATCAAATAGAAGTGAAATTATAGAAGCTTTTAGGCGCAATAATTTATGTATTGTAACTTCTGGTTGGGCCCGGCGAGTGAGATTACATTCCTCTCCTGGATTTATCCGTCGTCTTGGTTTGTGGTTCAGTGTTTCTACCTGTTTTTTTTTCTTTTTGTCCTTGCGTGGAATTAGGCTGATCTAATTCCCCCCCGGCAGGACGAGGGCTGGGCGAGGGCTGCTGGCCCTGCGGGACCCTGCCCAGCCCGGCGAGGGCCGGACCCCACCACCGAGGATTTGGGGGGCCGCCCTGCTGTCATTGCCTCCAGCCCAGCCCCGGCGCAGACAGCGTCAGCCGGGGCCAGAAATCAATGCCCGGCTCGCTTAGCTGCCCTGCTCATCGCCGCCGTGCCGCTGCCGCCGGCGCTGGCTGTCGCCGTCCCGGTGTGACCCCGGTCCAACCCATCCCTGCCACCCCCTCCCCAGCCCTTCACCAAACCTGGGGCATTATCATTACTATTTTTATTATTACTCCTAAGCTACCCTACAATAACACTGCAAAGCCCCTGCCTGCAGCCCTGCTTGCCGGGGCTGATTTATGTGCCGGTGGCAATCTTAATTCAGCGCCGGTGCACCCAAGTCAGCGCCGCAGAGCAAGGCGGGCACGGCGGCGTGCGTCGGGGATGATGCAGTTCCTACCCTTCACCCTTTATTTGTATTTTCTGTCCTGCACGATATATATCAGCCGTCGCCGGCGGTGGAGTGCCGCTCCACAGTCTATTATAAAATGGCTTGGTGCAAAAGATGCATATAAATAAGAGGAGCCGTGAAGTGTTCCTCAGCCGCTGGTGCAGGGAGCACTCGCGGCCGTGATTTATGGCATCTGCTCGATGGGCCTCTCTGACATAAATCTCACACTTCATTCACATGTACGGAGTGAAGGCGAGGGAGCGGCAGCACCCCCGGCACCCTCCCCGCTGTCCCCCCGCGCCGCCCGCCTGGCCCGCGGTCTCGGGGAAGGGGAGGCGAGCGGGGACGGATCCAGCCGTACGCGGTGTCTCGGCTCCAGCCAGGCACAGCTCCTGCTCTCTCCCCTTTCCCACAGGGCTGAGAGCAGGGACAGTGCCGGGCTCACACGGGAGCTCGGGGCAGGTGGAGCAGCGCGGTGCTGGGACACCGCAGCCCCCGGCATCCGCTGGCCGCCCACTGGCATCCCCCAGCTGCAAAGGCAACGGCCAACCCCTTCTGCAATGGCCAACGCCTTCTGCAATGGCCAACCTCTTCTGCAATGGCCAACACCTTCTGCAATGGCCAACCCCTCCTGCAATGGCCAACCCCTTCTGCAGTGGCCAACACCTTCTCCAATGACCAACACCTCTGCAATGACCAACACCTTCTCCAATGACCAACACCTCTGCAATAACCAACACCTTCTCCAATGACCAACACCTTCTGCAATGGCCAACACCTTCTCCAATGACCAACACCTTCTCCATTGACCAACAGCTTCTGCAATGGCTAACACTTTCTCCAATGGCCAACCCCTTCTGCAATGGCCAACCCCTTTTGCACCAGCCAACACGGGTATGTCTGCCCGAGGCCGTGCCGCTCCCCGGCCCTCCCGGACACAGTCCCGGCCAGCTGCCTTCCAGAGCCTCCTGCCTTCCCCTATCTACAGCTCACATTTCAGGACCTCTCCAGGCACCCGGGGGCAAGTTCCCGGCCCGTTCGGCTCGGCCGTGTTTGGTTGCAGCCGGGCAGCCTCACCTCCTCCGCCGCGGCGGGTGACGAGCTCCCCTTCGCCCTCCTGGGGTGGTGCGTCATCAGGAGCCGGTGCAGAGCAGCGCTGGAAAAGATAAACTATAAAAAAAATCAGGAAGCAGCCTAAATCTGCAGCCCAGCGGGGACTGCAGCGAGCGGAACAGCTTCCGCTCAAGTTGGACTTTTTTTCCTGGAGATGGAGGGAGCTGCTGGGCACTGTGGGAGACCTGGATGTGTTTTCCCCCCGGCTGCGCAGGGCGGTGCGTGTCCCTGCTGCCCCGGGGCTGGTGGGCCCCAACCCCAGCGCCCACCCAGCTGTGTCCCTGGGGACCCGCGGGGGGGACAACCCGCACCCAGGGCAGCCCCGTAACACCCCGGGGTCAAAACCCGGCGAGGGGCGGAGGCGAAGAGCCACGTTCAGCGAGTTTGAGCAGGGACAGTGCTCCCGTGTCTCTCCCTCTGGAGCAGATCCCAAGAAAATAAAGACAGGTCGAGCGTTTCAAACCCAGAGCTGCCTCCCAGAAATCAGCTGTGACCCGACACAGCGTCAAAAATAATCGTCTGCTAATGCCCACGGGCGCACCCATCACCCCCCGGCGCCGCCAAACTCACGGCCCCGCGCCAGGCAGAGGGAGACCGGCCGGTTTCTCACAATAGCGATGACAAGAACACCAGTAACGCGAAGGGGAAACCTCTCCCACCGCCCCGCGCCCGCTCCCCCGGTGTCCCCGCGCGCCGTGCCGGCCCCTCTCGGCTGCCGCAATGCGAGGACGTTACAGCGCGGTCCTGCCCCCCCCCCCCCCCCCGCCCGCTTTCCCTCTGCACATTTCTACGGCAACGTCGTTTACTTGGTTAAATAACTCATTTATCTTTTTATACTCTCTGCACATCATAATACACCCACTCTGACAATACCGCACACCAAAGACCTAATTTTAGAAATGGTGTTTATAAGTAATCAGTTTGAAATATTGGAGCGGTCGTATGATGGTTTTTTTTCTGAAATACTGACGTTTGCAAGAAAGCTGCTCATAAGGAAAATTCTGATTATAACAACTCATTTAGAATAAATCAGTTTGAAATGGTTTATATAACACGGCGGTATGTGCCGTACATGAGCATCCAAGTTTCTGTGTTTTTCCTTTCAGTAAGATGAGATTAAATGAAACCCCAAATGCAAGTGGTTTTGGGCACTTTTTTTTTTTTTTTTTGCTAAGCAGAGGAAATGCAGCTTCTCAGCAATTTTATGGCCAATTGGGTTGGGAAAAAAAAAAAGACAAAAATTACAAGAGAGCAGAATTACCACCCTCGCAGCACACCCTGCTCCGCTCACCCGACACCCCCAGCCCCCTCCCAGCTGGGGGTCCCTGGCACCCCGCAGCACCCGCCCTGCGAGGGCATCCCAGGCTTTGCTGGGGGCTTTGCAACCCTTCCCCCCCCCCCCCCTCCCCAAAACAACGTCATCCCCCGCAACAACCCCACCCTTGGGGAGCACCCGAGCCGGGAGCCCCGGGGCAGGGCTCGGACCCCCCCAGCGCTCTCACCACCGGAGCATCGTCCTCGTCCGCGCCGGTGCCTCATCCCCCGGCAGCAGGGACGGCGTCTCCCCGAGCATCCTCGTCCTGCGCCGGCGCCGGCCCTGAGCCGCCCGCTGCCCGAGGCCTGGCCAACTCGTCACGGGTGGCCGCGGGCTGGGTGCTGACTCCCACCCTGGCAGCGGGGGGGCCGCCCCTGCAGCAGCCACTCACCTGCCCGCGCTCTGGGAGCCCGGCGGAGGTTTTCCCATGGCAGACAGGCAGAAAGCGCTCGGCGGAGCGGGGCCACGGCGGCTGCTGCATCCTCCGGCCTCGGCCCCGCTCGCTGCCGAGCGCCCGTCCGGGGGGCTGCGAACTCCCGCTCACAAACACAGTAATAGGTAAAGCGGGCGCAGGAGGGAGCGTGTGATGTGTCCAGGAAAAAAAGCCAAAAGATGCCCAAGCCGGCTCAGGGGAGGTGGGGGGAGAGCCCAGGGCGGGGCAGGGACCTCCAAACACCCCGAATTTGGGCAAAATCATTCAACTGGGGCTCGTCTCACACCCCGAAGCGGAGCCTGGCCCGGGGACGCGGAGCCCCTTCGGCACCTATCAACAACCGCACCTGATCAGCAACGTCCAGGACCCAGAACGAAGGAAAACAGAGCAAAGGAAAGCCTTTAATTGTAATTTACTTTATTATTTTGTAAATGTGAATTTTACAAAGCGTTTTACAATTAATGATCACATTGGGTTGGTTTTTTTTTTAAATGGATTTTTCATCATATGAAAACAGCTATGAGCACAGTTCCAACTCGGGGGTCTTAATCTTTTCTCTTTTTTTAGTTACTGATATATCATGTCAGCCATGGCTACAAAATAACAGTCTTAACTATACAGAGTAAGAGCACATAAATACTAGTGAATAATGCACGATAAAAAAAAAAAAAAAACCAACCAAAAAAGAAGCTAGCATCGTTCGTGGCTGAGACAGTTGAGGAACATAATTCAGTGGTACTGTGAGATTTCCTTACAGCACAGAAAGTATTTTTAACAGTCATGAATTACAGTACTACTTAATACCCTATGAAGACGCTTTAAAAACAACCTTGTACTTTAAGTCCTTTTTTCCCAAACATTCTGTCCAAAGGATTAATGTTCTATTTGAATCAAGTGCCATCCAAATGTTCAAGTCAAAAATATTTATACATTTATACTCAGTTGTTTTATTTATTTATTTATTTATTTACTTTTGTCTGCTAAAAATAGTATTGCAAGTTTTGGCTTTTACCTTGACATAAAAATCACAATTTCGTGTGCAAAACGCTTAACAGTGGAAGAAACTCATGGGAGGAGTCGAGGGGTTTCCAATGCGAGTGCGATAGACGTGGGCCCCCCCCGGGGCGAGCGGGGCCGGGGAGCTCCCCGCGCCGGGCGGCACGACCCCTTCGACACCAGGAACGCTCTGAACAGCAGTCGAAGCCCGAGACGGCTGCGGCCTGGCAGCGCGGCGGTGGGGGTCCAGCGCCGGGGAGGCGGCCGGGGCTCCTCTCCGTCCCCCCCCCCCGTTCACGGGCCGTACGCCCTTCCCCGCTCGCCATCGCCAGCAAAACGAGGGATCTGAGCCAAGCCCGGGGGTGACGGGCTGCGGGGAGGCGGCGGCCCCCTGCGCACCACTGCGGCGAGGATGCTCCGCTCCCCCGAACGCCGCTGGAGCCCTGGGCAATTCCAGTTCTGGGCGGCGGGTCGGGTTGAACCCCTCGCCGGGCCGGAGGAGGGGAGCCCCGGTGCGTGCCACCCACGGCCGGGCCCCCCGCCACCGGCCCCGCACCCCCCCGTGGGCAATTTCTGGGGTGAAACCACAGTTAGAAGAATGAAACCATCAAGGTGGCAAAAAGGACCCGCTCCCCATCTTCCGCCGGCGACACGGCGATGCCGGCCCCGTCCCTCCTCCCGAGCCCCTGCCGCGGGAAGGTCACCGGCCTCCCGCCAACGCCGGACCCGCGGGGCCGCGGCGCGGCGGACGGTGGTGGGCCCTCGGGCGACGCGGCAGCGCCGGGGAGGTGGGGGTCGGCGGCGCTGGCGAGGAGGGGGGCTGGCTTCTACACTATATGGCAGCTGCAGGTAACTCGTATGCTCACACTCCGCTTTCTGTAAAGGTGCTTGGTATAACTTTAGATATATAATATACATGTAATATTGCTAATAGTCAAGCATAAGAATAAAGGTGCAGACATACCATAAATACTGATGCTTTGATTTTACACTATCAGACCTAGATGAATGCAGTTTCCTATTCACATTATAAAGCAGCCCCAAATTCTATAATTTAAAATAGTGTCGTAAACAAAGAGGAGGAAGGAGTCGGTTATGATCTGATCTTCTTAATCTGTTTTCCTTGGAAAAAATGATCAAAAAATTCTAAGGCACTCAGGAAAGCCGCATACAATCGATGGACTGCTCTGTTCTCACCTTACATTCAGTATTTTAAAGGGGTTACTTTTTTTTTTTTTGCGTTTTTTTTCCGGAAGAATACAATCATTACCATATAACATTTTCAAACATGTCATTAATCCTCCACACACAGGAAACATTAGTGCAAAATGCTTGCCCTCATCTACCAGATAAGGAAAAAACCCAACGCCCTTCACATTTTAGAAGTTTGCCTTCCTAATAATAACAACTAATAAAACAAACAAACCCAAATCAAAAAAAAAAAAAAAAAAGGAAAAAAAGAAAAAAAAGAAAGAAAAAAACCCAAAAATATACAGGAAGTTGTGCTAGGTATAAAAATATATATTTTCACTGTGCAACTTGACTCTCTTCAGACTCTCTGTCCTAAGCCATTCAAGTACTGCTGCTGCCGCCCGGGTGGCCCCGCCGGCCGGGGCCGCGTGTCTGGGCGCGGGTTTGGTCCCAGTGAATTCCTGCAGCCCGCTCCGAAGGCGGCTGGAGGGCTCGGCCGGCTCACCAAACCCCGGCACGTGCCGACAGGGAGGAGGAATCCTTCGCGGCATCTTTGGGAGAGAGATGCACACAGACACGCACCGGAGGGACGACTTGTCATCTCCCGCGCCCGCATCGCTCCCAGCTTGCCTCAAACTTTTGGCAAACCCCAACTTTTGGGGAGGCGATGAGGGGCCGGGGGGGTCCTCAGCCTAACCTGACCCCCCCCGGCCCCCCCAACCCGGCTGAGCTGCCCCAGAGCTGGACCCCAGCAGCCGCTCCCGGGGGGACGGGGACGCCCCAGGGCCAAGGAACTGGACTGCTCCATCTCCTCGAGGGCGTCCGGGGAAGAAGCCCACCCCAAGCTCAGCCCCGCGGTCCCCCATACACCCCCTCCTCACGCTTGTCCTCCAGCCGCGTGCCCCCGGCACGGGTGAGCACCGACAGGCATCACCGCGCAGAAGGAGCCTCCTCCCGCGGCGCTGCCGGGCGGCGGACGAGCTGCGCCGGCTCCGGGCTCCGGCAAAAGCGCGAGTTTTGTTTGCTGACGTGGGTAAAGTGCAAATAGAGCCCCCGGCCGCGCTCGTCCCCACTCCCCCGCAGCACCGCGCGCCCCTGCACCGGCTCCTCGCACCGCCACCGCGCCGGCCCCCCCCGCCGCGGGCGGCACGGCACCCGGTCCGGGGCGTCGTGGTCACCCAAGCCAAGCCGTGCCAAAAACCGGAGAGCTGTGCAAGACGGGAGGCAGAAACCACCTCGTCCTTGATTATTTTTCTCAGGGCAAGGAGCAGTGGAACAGGCTAAGTGCCGGACAGCTTTGTTATTACGATGCAAAAAACTGCTTCAAGTATCAAAGAAAACAAAACAAATGGCCAAAAGTCGGGTTATCCTCTCCCCCCTCCCCCTTTCCCAAGGGAAACACAAAGAAGGAAGAAAACCCTGAGCAAAGCGCCGTCTGGATTCAGGAACCAAAGCAGGAAAGAAAAGGAGCGCAGCCACAGTAGCCTTCAAAAGCGACTCTCGGTGCACTTCGCACTCGTTCGTAGTCCCAAACTTGTTAAAGAACAAGCTGCAAACACCATTAAAGCAGGCCGTTTAGTCACAGTAAAAATAATAATTCAAAAAGAAAAGAAAAAAGCCAGACGTGGCTTTCACGTCGCTGCCCCCATCCCTTGGGGCACCCCGGCCTCAGCACTCCCGCGGGCGCCCGGCACCCCCAGCCCGGCGGCAGCACCCTGGGCGAAGCTGCGGCGAGCGGGGACGGGCAGCGCCGGGGACGGGCAGCGCCGGTGCCAGCGCCCCGCGGGAGCCGGGGCTGCGGGAAGGGCCCCGCTCACTTGGGGGATTTCCGAGGGGACACGGGCAGAGCCGCCGCAGGCGGGAGGCAGCGAGCGGGGGCTGAGCTGGTACCCACCCGCTGCCCGCCCAGCTCCAGGGGCACCCGCAGGTCCCGTCCCCGCGCCCGCGCTGCCAAGCCAAGGCCAACCGGGGCCACCAAAGCCAACGCAGCCTGGGGACACCGGCTTTCAGCAAAAAACGCAACAAGTGACTCGCGCTGGGCTTCTCCCCAGAAGGGCCTGTGTGGAGGACGAGCGAGAGGCGAAACGCTTCCTCCTCCCCAAAACCTCTTCACAGAAGGGCACAAAGCAACTTTTTTTTTTTTTTAAAACTTGTTTGCATCCAATACATGCCAAATTATTAAAAAGCGAGAGCCTGGTTGGCCCGGGGAGGAGGGGAGGGGGCGGCGGGCGAGCCCTCCACGCCGGTGGCTGCACCGCGCTCTGCCTCCGGTGCGGATGCTGCCGGAGCCGACGCCAAGAGCTCCCGGCTCCGTGCCCTTCGGAGCAAGAGCAACGTGCTTTCCGCACTCGGATTCCTCCCCAAAGCCCTTCGCAGGTGGCTGAGGGGGGCTACTCCCCCCCAGGAGGTGGCCTCCGGCCTTGGCCCGCCTGCCTGCGTGCCCCGGGGCAGTGGGGTGCAGTGGGGCGACGCAGGGCTGTTGGCCCAAGGAGCGGGTGACGTGAAGGTGCAAGCAAGGAGAAGCAAACAAAAAGGAGTCGCTCGGAGGGAGAGAGAGAGAAACCAAACCCAAAACCCAGCCGTATTGGGGAAAAAAACCGACAACAACCACTACGCCGGCCAGGGTCTCCACCTGCCTGCGTGCCCCGGGGCAGTGGGGTGCAGTGGGGCGACGCAGGGCTGTTGGCCCAAGGAGCGGGTGACGTGAAGGTGCAAGCAAGGAGAAGCAAACAAAAAGGAGTCGCTCGGAGGGAGAGAGAGAGAAACCAAACCCAAAACCCAGCCGTATTGGGGAAAAAAACCGACAACAACCACTACGCCGGCCAGGGTCTCCACCTGCATCCCACGCAGTCCTCCTGACACGTGCAAGCCCGAACTCCCGCGGAACCATCCCTGAACTCCCGCGGAACGATCCCTGCTCCCGGGAACTGGATAAAACTCCCCGAGACAACGGCACCGAGCCTCCGGCAGCGGCCGGGCACCGCGGCACCCTGCCCCGCAGCGCCCACGGCCAGGGGCTCCCTCCGCCACCAGAAGCCTGTAACGATTTCCCCCACCCTGTCCCACTTGGCCAGAGCCCTCCTGCCAGAGACGAACATCGCCAGCCACAGCGCCTGTACCCTAACACACCTCGCTTTCCTGTTAAGTGACGGTAAAACTTTCTTTAGAGGACAAGATTAACGATGGCTTTACTTCTGAGCTGAGTAATGGATGGGGTGGTGATGACGGGGGGTGGTGGTGGTTGGGGGGGTGGCTAGCTTTTCTCCTCCCCTTCTTAAAATTAAAAAAAAAAAAATTAAAAAAAAAAAAGAAAAAAGCTACAATCTTATAGACTAACCTCAGGAATATCAAAAAAGGAGCCCAATTTTTTTTTTTAAGTAGGTCGCCACAGACCTAGTCGTTTACAGTATAACGAATGCGATTATTTCCTTCATAGATTTTAAATACAAGCAGAATAAAAATCACATTTTTTTCAGGCAACAGTAGCAGTTCAGTAGGTAAGTGGCTTGATCACATTTTTGTTTTGTATTAGTAACGCATGCAAGCAGCTTTAGTATTACAGATCCCTTATAGGTCACGAAACGTTTGCTCTCTTTATAAAGTCCCTCCGTAAGTACCATCTTGTCTTCTCACGGGAGTTTCGGGCCGGCTGGAGGAGCCGGAACCTTGTTCAAAAGGTTGCGGAGTGCTTTGGGTATCCGATGCCATAGCATCCGTGGCAGCTGCCTCCTGTATCACAGAGCCAGCCCCCTCGGCATCCTCGCTCTGTTCGAAGGACTGGCTGGATCCATTGCTTAGCTCTACGTTCACCGTGTTAGTTCTCAAGGCTACTATAGTTCCTGAATCGCTCCTCCTTTCTGCATAGATTCGCTGCTCAAAGACCTGAGCAGTGTTGGGCTGGAATTCAGGATCCAGGGGGACACTGTTTGTGGTGGAGCCCATGACCGTGCGGTACATCTCCATCCCTTCCGGCAGCATGGACTTAATCTTCGGCAGCCAGCGCTTGCGGACCCGGCGGGCGTTGGTGCACATATCGGCTGCTATAACATTCATCTCGCTTTCCTTAAAGCTCGGGGCAAAATTCTGACAATACACTGCAAAGACAGGGATACACACAGCTGAGGACTCGGAGGAAGCAATACAAAGGCACAAAGGTGGCCGCAGCCTCTGCCCCGTCCCAGAGACCTGCCGCAGGGCTTAGCGTGGGCTGATGCCACCCGTGTGCCAGAGCTCTCGCAAGGAGAGACTTACGGACAAGGACTCCTCAGCTCGAGACAGAGACAATCAAGAAGGGATAAAACCAGAAGGCATAAAAATCCCAGACGGCATGGGGAAGGGGGCTGGAGAAGGACCACTCGCTGCCCGGGAACCCAGCGAGCCCCAGAGGTACCAGGCTCCTGCCTGCAGGACCCAGCCTCCCGCCGGAGCGCGGCACCCACGGCCGCAGCACGCCGGGGTGGCCAAAAGCAGAGATGGACACGGAAAAGGTCAACACGAACACCTCAACAGCAGATCTATGAACGGCTCTTAAAACCACGGTGGTGAAGGCACAGCCACGGGGCTGGAAAATGTCAGAGCTGCTCGTGACCAAGCAGAGGAGGTCGCCCGAAGGACCGTCCTCTGCCTGTCCTACCCCTCGCGCCGGCGACCGCAGGGCCAGCCAGCGCTGCGTGGACCTCCAGCCCGAGCGGGGTGGCTGCTCCAGCGTCCCACCACCAGCACACCAGCTGGCACGTACCCCGCAGAAGCCCCGCAACACCTCGGCTGCAGCCCTGCTCCTCCCGGGGGCCGAGCAGCTGGTGTTACGGAGCAACAGCACCACACCACCGTGGCGAGTAACTCAGCTCAGACTTGTGCACAGGGTGTTTCTCTCTAAAGTTCCGGCAGTAAGAAGTCATCTCATGCCCTGACAGGTGACAGCGTGTCGCAGGCACTGCCACGGGACAGCGATGCCTGTCCAGCCTCTGAAACTCTTCGCAAGCCTTAGCGAGGACCAAGGCTGGAAGGGCCAGACTCGGGGCTCCCCAGGGTGAAGCTGCTAACAGGGAGGCTCTCAGGAGAGCACCACGCACAAGCTGCGGGCAAGCACCAACAGCACAGTTTAATGATTCTGTCTTTATGGATTGAACATCTGCCATCTTATCCCTTTTCTCCACGTGCTGCAGATCTCAGAGGGTGGCTGGAAGGCCCCTGGAGTTCAGCAGCACAGCAACAATTAGGGAGAGGAAAGATTTATCTTCTAAATCTTAAAACTAAAAAAAAACCAAAACCTGCTTAGAGTTTCATTTTCCAGCGCAATAATATTTACATAAAGATTTACTATCCAGAATTCAGCAAGGATGAGAGAACACTTTGCTCTCCGCTGTGTATCAAGCCCACGGTAAACGGGCTTTGCTGCACTAACCCATCGGGGCTTCCTGCACGACCCAGGTCCTCGCACACCAGCAGGCACCTTCCGCCCCACAGCACGCTCCTCGTATTCGAGGGTGACTGCCAGAGCCAAATATTTAACCATTTGTTTCTGGTGCCTGCCATAAATAAACCAACCACCTTGATGGAAGTAACAAAACTCTCCTTTTCTTGTACGAACACCAGGCGTCAGGCACAGGCTCGCACGGGGAAGCAGGGAGCCCTGCGCATCCCAGCCCTGGCTAAGGGCAGGGCGCTGGGCAATCCCGCAAACACAGGGGCTCTTACCTGCCGCACAGCAGAAGGGGTGTTAAACAGCTGAACCTTTTGCACCCCCGCTCTGAGACAGAGCTCAGCGGCTCTCCAGAAAGACAGACCGACTAGCTGAGCCGCGTGGCACGACGCAGAACTTTGTTTGCAGTTCAGACGTTAAAAACAAAAGCTCCTGTTGCTTTATGCAATCTTTTAAAAAGGCAATTATTTGCAGCAGGGCTCCCATTTTATGTAGTTTAAAAAAAAAAGTAGTTTACAAAACATATTCAAGGAAATAGACTGTAAACCTTACAGAAGGGCTGCCAGCGCGACGGAGAGCCGATCCTCCCACGCTGCCAGGGCTGAAGCAGCCCGTGGCTTCCCCCGTTCCTGGGGGCACGGTCGCCGCTGCAGAGCAGCAGCCCCAAGAGCCCGGGGCACCGCAACGCGCGGCTGCTCTCGGGCACCGCCGCGGGGCCAGCCCCACCGAGAGATGCGCGAGGACGTCTCCGGGAGAGGGCCCCTAAAGCGGGGATCCGGCAGAGCCCTGCACTCAGATGAATCCGAATGCGAGATGGAGCCCGGGGGCATAAAAGCCGGCACAGACAAAGACAGCCTGTTTCAGCGGTATCAAGCTCTGAATGTTGCCAAAAACATAATTTTGATTTCCTTCTTAGAGCACCTATCAATAAAATAATTAACTGCGAAATTAGCGCTTTAAAATATGGCAAAACAGTCAAGTAGCAATAATGTTTTAAATTAAGATACTGCCAAACAAATAAAAAAAAAATACTCACTTCAGCCCCCCAAAAATGATGCAAAGTAAAAATAAATTAATTTTCCTATAACCTAATTTCACCGTATATAGTTCCCACATGACGCAACAGAGGTGGCCTTCCCTGCTTAGGTTTCGGCTTTGCTCTCGGCATGCTGTTCCAACAGAGTAGCAGTAAATCTCTCTCCTTACATTTGACTGTATTAAGAACCCTGCTGTCCAGGGGCTTCCTGCTGGGATCGCTCGTGGAGGACCGGATTCCAGTTCCGCAGCTGTTGGCAAGCGTGTTCCTGCAAGGAAGGCAAAGGAAGATCCTTACACCGGGGACTCCGGGGCACAGCCGCTGCCGCCTCCTCCTCCTCCTCCTCCCTTTAGGTTCTTACGGGGGGATCACCACGGCACACGGCTTTAAGGCAAGGGATTGGGAAACCCGGTGCTCGGGTTCAAGCATCGTTGAGTAAAAGCACAGAAATCAGCGCGGCATGTACAGAGGGTGAAGCACTCAGGACACGTTATTACTAACATGGTTAAAACACCAGAAAATAAACCGAATCCCGTGGGAGAGCACAAAGAGCGAGAGGACGTACCGATCAAAGAAGGTGGCCAGGAGACGTCTCAGCAGGACCTTGTGTTTGACACCGGCACATAAGTGGCAATTCATCAGCTGCCCCCGGGTGATGTAAACACCTGAGCCTGGAAGGGTTGGAGAGGGGGAATTCGGGATGAAACCCTCGCCTCGCCGGCAGCGCCGCCTCCCAGCCACCACCGCCCTGCTCCTCCTGCGCCGGTCCGGCCCCACGCTGGCGGAACGCGGGGGGAGCGTGTTCCCCACACGCTGCTCCGCCAGCCCAACCGGGACGGCAGGGTGTTTGGAAAAGCCTAGCAGGGACCGTCATCGCAGCCCCTTGGGGTCTTGGCAAGTCCCAGGTAATAATAATTCCTAATTTTATCTGTACAGAAAGGAAGTCCATGGACATCAAATGAAAGGACTCTTTCTTTTCCTTGCAAATGCACTCAGTGCAAGGTTTTATACTGTGATTTTACATGTACAGAGCAGATTATTTATTCTTTCTGAAGGAAGAAAACCCCAATCCATTTGGCCTTTTCTTTTCTCAAGTGAAAGTCGCAGAACATACAGCTAGAAAGAAAAGAAAAAAACCTCGTCTAGCCCAGAAAAGGTACTCGGTTACACCACAGACCTGTTTCCAAAAACCCCAGCCCATCACCTCTTGATACTTCTGGTGAGCAGGGGATTTTCCTTCCATTGCCCAGGCACTGCTGACTTTCAAAGACACTGCCTTTAAGGATGTTCTCCGGAAGAAAAGGAGCCCCTGCCCAAGCGGCTTTACCCGGCCGGGGGCCTGGCAGTGCTTTACAGCAGGTTTCTTACCAAACCCTTTTACTTTGCACGTAGCTCACACAGACCAAACCGCTCCTGCCTCGGCATCGGCTTGCCGGGGGAGCTCATCCGATTTTTCAAGCGTACTGTTATACGAGAGGGTTTTGGTATTTGCTTTTAATTAAGGTTAAATAATGGGTTGTATCTGGATCCAGAACACACTCTGTTCTCAAGATAAAAACATCTCCTGGAGAAATAAAATTACCTCCTGGATTTCCAGGAAAGCCTACAGATGGTTGTCCCTGATCTTCCGGACGAAGACGGAGCTGCAGAGCAGCCCCCGCCGGCGGGCTATGCCGGGGCAGGTGCCCGGCACCTCCCCGAGCCCGACCCCCTGCCCGGGCAGGCAGCTGCCTGCACCTTCCCTGCCGCCGCAGGCAGCCCGGGCCACCGGTCCTGCCCCGGGAACAGCAAGCGTCGCTCCGGATCTCTGAGCCGTCCCGCTTCTCGCCACATGTCTTCCACGTATTCTCTTCCACGGGCGTATTCACCGTCTGTCTTCCACGCGTTCTCTCCCACGCACGGCGTGTGTCCGTGAGCCGTACGACGCCTGCGAGGCTGGGCAAAGACCCGCTCGGAGAGAGCTGCCCAAGTTTGCAGAATCGATCACGGCATGAAAAATCAGAGACGAAAGGAAAATCCTCCGAACGGGGAGCTGAGGAAAACTTTCGCTGCAGGATCCTCCTGCGTGCTCCGGGGTCGAGCTCCCCCCAGGTCCCACCGGGCTTGAGGCAGGAATTAGCTTTCTTCAGCAGCGGTGTTTTAAGAGATAAGCCAACAACGGGAACGCCAGACGCCGCCGAGGGTAACTTCACTTTAATAAATAAAAAACAACCGAGGCAGCTGCTATCGGTTAGTGATATTAATCTACTTTTTTTCCAGATTGAAAAATGTAAATCAAGCAGAGCTGCCTCAAGCCAATTTGCAGCTCTCACTGTGAAAATAACCTGCACCACTTGATGGTTTTAAGAAGTCTCACATAAAATGTAAATGGGCACAAAATGAATATTCCAGATACAAAATAAATACTTGTGGTTGTACGCTGTGCTGCGGCGTGTGAGTTTTACTCCCGCCTTCCATCAAAGACCCATCCTCCATCAGACGGAAACCTCTCTGGGCATCCCCTGAAATTCAGATTCCTTCTTCAGACTGCAAATAAAACCACGCTACTCACCAAGAGATAAATGACCCGAAAGGAAAGACAACTGATTTGGATTGATTGCGCTGCCACACGTCCCTTTTGCACCAAGGGCTTTGCGGGTATAAATGAAACCTCCCCGCCCGGGCAGCAGGAACGGGCTGTCGTGCAAAGATCGCTTCATCTGAACGTCGCTACGTCCAAGGGAAGACAGCTCACGACAGCGCGGGCCGTCGGCCCAGAGGAGCACTGCCGCTGGGGGGAACTTGGCAAAGCAGACTCTCGTTATTTAAACTGGGATTTGATCTGGACCCCACAGGCAAACATCCGTCTGCCGCGCAGCGCTCGGGGCAGCCGGGCTGCGGGCTGGCACGGCCACCGTTTCACCGCTACCGGGTTTCACTCTTTATCCAGCTCTGCACCACCAGTATCACCGCAAGCTGAGCAGCACCGCCTTCCACCTCAAGCCGGCCATAAATCCTTTACAGAGTAGTGAATTCTCCTGATAGTGTCAATACCCCCAAAACTGAAAATGAAGAGTGATGAAAGGAGCAAAATCGATTCCTTCTCTTCCTTCCTACTGCGGCGTTTCACAGTTTAGTAACGTCCCCGGTTTTAAAAAAACTTTTACGGGTTTTTCAAAGCTTGTTCACTGACACAAATTTTATCTTCATGGCTTTGCAAATCTTATAATGCAACGGGGTTTTTTTGGTTTTGTTTTTTTTTAGATCTGTGCATCTAAATCAAAACACAATTGCGATGCAGCCCACACCAATCAGGAAGAACACAAGCTGGAGAATTCAATTAAAATGCTAAATTAATTCAATTGAATAAATCCCGTTAATGACACGTTTTTCTATCAGCAAATTAAAGGAAACTTAGAACTTTTAAAAAGATGATTGGTGATGAATAATCCAGAAAGACACAGCAAGGGCACACGAGATGCAGGACTCCAGCAAAGGTGCAAGCAAGATGAAGAACCCATTTCAAGGAGGAAAATGTCAGTGATCTCCAGGCATTATCAAGCAAAGACAAGTTACCCCCTCATTACCTGCAACGAGCTCAAGTTTTTCTCCAGGATCTCCCTCCGAGTAGAGTTTGGGGTGGCAACGGTATCCGATTTGACTGATAAGACTGGCTGGGAGAGCAACTAGATCCCGTCGTATGAGGACACAGGAGCGGTTCTCCAGTGGGATCTGCTCTGGCTTCTCTTGAGCAACTTAAAAATTAAAAGGGAAAACCATTAAACCAGTTTATTATGCAGGCACAACATTAACAGAAGGCCAGATTTTGACTTTTTCAGGGAGCTCTTGCAAATATTCCTCCCTCCAGAAGCACAACCATTTGCCAGGGCTACCGGCCGCAGGGCAGATGCCACCCAACAGCGTGGAAAGGTCCCCCGGTGTCCCCCACCACCTACCACAGCAGTCTTGTACGCGCGTTCGGGTTCTGCGAGGGGGATTCTTGGAATCTCATTATGCTTTAACTTTTCCTAAGTTAATCATTTATGAAAATGGGCAACTCTGCACAGCTGGCATCCTTCTGGAAGTGCAGCATACGGAGCTGGCTTCCCCCAAACCCTCCCAGAAGAACGGCAGGTTACTTCACCGGGGGTTTCTAAAACAGGCAATAAATTGCCCGAGTTTGATAAATACCTGCATCAGTACCGTAACTACCTCTCTTGATGTTTGTTCCCTGCTGAAGTTAAAAGTCAGGCTTTGCACATACCCACCGCCCCGAGAAAGGTCACCGCAGGCTCCCCCTGGGACGGCACCCACCAGCCACCTCCTGCGAGCTCCAGCTCGCCTCCCAGAGCGCCTTCGCTTACCCTGCCTTTGCAGGCTAATGCTTCCTCTCAATAACAAGAGACGCTCCAGCCAACAAGCCAAAAAATGTTATTAAGCTGTGGCTTCAAAACCAAACTACTGGGTTTTGCCGGGACGCGGCTGTGACTTGCCCCACCGGCCCATCCCCGGAGCCCACCCCTGCCCGTTGGCAACCCTTAACGTCGAAGAGCTGGAAGTACCGAGCTGGGCTACCAGCACCGCGCAAGTCTGGGTCTGCTGGGCACACGGCGGACTTGCTTTCTACAGCACATCTACAGTGCAAGTCCACAGCCTTGCTTAAAATTACGATTTTTGACGGCGAAAGAGGGCTGACGCGGGTGTACATCAACTCCAGCTGCACTGGGACACAGTGGGAGCAGTTAAAAATTCTGAACTGCAGCCCAGCTCTACAATGATCCATCTCTTTCCCCAAAAACGTTTCATAATGTGGCAAGTGCCACGCATAAAATCAAACCCAGCTCTGTGCTTCAATATCTATGAACACAGAGAGAAGAAAACCCCCCAGCAATTAGCGTTTCTGAACTCAAAACGCCTCCTACTCCAGAGGTGTCTTTTCCTGCAATTATTTCGCTGTTCTGGGGGCCACTTTTCCTCTCTCTAGATAAAATAACAAGTTTTGCAGACTTGTTGCTGCAGTAACCGAAGGGCGATGGCTCCCGTACAATGGGAGCAGTGTTCTAACTAGGACATGCCCCGCGACGCCGTGCTGTGCCGTGGCATCCTATCGCAGGCACGGGGCTGGAAGCATCCCCACCCTCACCGCTCCCTCCTTCCCGAAAAAGCTGGGATACCAGGAGGACGCCCCTTGCTTGCGGAGCCGCACCGCGGCAGAGCAGTGTTTCCTTCAGCGATTCAGGACCAAACAGCAGCAGAACAATTCACGCGATGTTTTAATTCTAACTTCTCTTGCCATCACGGCCCGATGATCCGTGCAAAGTGGCCGGGCTGTGTGGTGCCGACGTGCAGTCCCAGTGACACGCGGGATCTTCACCACCTGCAGTATGTCCCTGTTCGACAGCGCTCCCAGGCACCCAGGCACCCTCTCCTCGGACCGTGGGAGCCATCCGCTCACGCAGAGGAAGCATCTCAGAGACCTGCTATGTTTCTGATGCTTTCAAAGAGTGACCAGCGGAGTACATCCAGTTAAATACCAGTATTTTTTCCAGCTTAAACAAGTCAAAAGCAGCTGGGCACTAGGTATGGGGGAAAAAACACCCAGGGAGGGCTCGCCCTGCTGTCCTTCCAGGCTTTTTGGCTCTGGCCAGACACGCTCACCGGGGCAGGCTGCAGCAGCACAAGGGCCGCTGCCGAAGAACCGCCGATCTCGAGGGGCGAGGACGCAGCAGGAGGGGCCACCGCCGGCAGCTCCCAGGCAGCGTCCCCTGCGGGGTACGCACAGGCTGAACTGCAGGTCAGATCATCTGTACACCCCGTAGGAGCTACTGCGCTGCCGGTAAACCCCAGCAACCAGACCGGGCCGTTCGAGGTCTTCCACAGCAGCAACAAAAGACAGGTGAATGATGCTATCGGGGTAGAACTGAATTTGGCAACAGCTTTTGTGCTAAAGGGGTGTCCCGGAGCCACGAGAAGGGGTGAGGACGAGGCCGTGCCCGGGGCTCCTGCTAATTGCAGGCAGCTCGTCGGGGCGAGCGCTCCGCGGCGCCGGGCTCCCCGTGACTGCCCGGGAGGGGCAGGAAAACCATCGCAACCCCTCGCAAGCACAAAACTGCATTTTTAATGTTTCATTTTTCCTTTTAACTAATGACTCGGGTCAAAAGCACCCACGACATTCATCGCCACCTAAAACCCGGCAGATGTTAAGCTGCTGAAGGGAGCTGGGCAGACTGGTACGGATTCTCAGAACGTTTCTTAGAGGCCTCCAGGGTTTTTTTAAGCGGTATAAAGGCTGCGGGTCTCCAGGGAAAGCAGTTGCAATCGATACCCCAGACGAGACAGAGTTCAGAGCAGGAGAGGCAGGGAGACGGTCCGTAAGGGGACCAGGAGAGAAGGCAGCCTGGAGGAGCCATCAGCGTGCCCTCCTCCTGCCCGCTTCTTCGTCAAGACTGCTCTCACTGAAGAAATTAAACATTACAACGTCCAAGCGGCAAACAGCTGCAGCGGACAAGGACAAGCCTATCTGCTCTACCACTGTCCACAGGCAAACACTCAGTAAAACCCACGTTTTGGGCCAAAGAGACCCTAAGGTAGCAAGAATGAGGCAGGCAAGGGAAAGACGAGCACAAGCACGGTGTTCACGCTGCCTTCCTGGAGACACTTCAACGGGTTTGGTGTCAGATCGGTTTCCTGAAAGAAAAGCAGCTTTTTGGGAAAAAACCACTGCACGCCGAGACCTGTGCCAAGGGCTTGGGGACAATCCTGCCTTGAAGAAATTCTTTGCTTTTGAAGACATTTAATTTCCTACACATGGAGCCATCGAGAAGTTTATGTTTCTTCTTCTGAAATCAAATACTTCATAAACCAAACTAAAATTGGGGCCAAAAGGACCAAGTGTAACTCAATCCACTGTTCTATTTTGGTTACATCTGTCCCGCTGGCTTGCTGTCTACAAATCTCTCACTAAACATGGGCATGAATCATTTTTTGGACTTTTGTTTCCATTGAAGCATTAGCACAAATTCAGTGATACTAAACAAAAACGGCCGAAGCTTTAGGCCTTTCAGCGCCACCTCAATTCAGCAGATAGCAATCGGTTATGTAAAGAAGCAGGATACAAGAGACACTTTGGTCCCATGTTTTCAAAGAAAGCCAGTCTGTTTGGCCTTTATGCTCTGAAGAACAGGATAGTATTCGCTTCTAATTAATTTGTATCTTCGGAGGGCAGCGGCTCCTTCCCTTTGAATGAAAGGGCAAACAATGTGAAGTATTGTTTAATACGGTTTTGTTCTCCACCGAGAAAGGAGCCTACCAGCTAGCGGAGAGGGGCAGGAAATCATTACAGAGGAAGCAATGAGAGCTGCCAGCCAAACGCTGATGCATTTCATTTATTCAGATATACGCTTTCATCTCAAACTTATATGGACGCTGCAGCTTGCAACAAGTGGTTCGGAATGGGAAATATCCCGGGTTTTCTGGCTGAAGAAGCAGCCTCAAACCAACTCAGAGGAAAGCTGGAGTCACGGGACTTACCGGTGCCCCACGGCTTCGCGTGACACGGGGGCACGTGTCCGCCTCATGCCTAAAACGTACCGGCCGGCTTAGAGGTCCGTTACGCCACCGTCATGCTGAGCCCACGATGGTTTTGGTGACGCCAGGATGGTTGCATGTGCCCAGGATCGGAGATGCTGAGCCCACACGGCCCCCGTTGACCCTTATCAGCGATGGGCAACAAGCTGCTCCGGCGAGTGCCCGGGGTCTGACGGCGCTGGGACCTGCTGGCCACACTCTGGCGTCAGTATTCCCTTATCTCCTTAGTTCCTGACAATCCAAACACCAGGGCTTCCAAGTTACTCATGAAGCCCCGATTCCCACCAGTCTGGGTCCTCCTCTTGACCATTTACTGGATATAAACCCCAACATACTCTAAGAAGTAAGAAACAACTATTTCTGATTTAGGAATGTGATTCTGAGATACGGGAAGAGCAGAGCGACGGACCCTCACCCAAATGTTAACGTTTACAGAGCCCCAACAAGAAACCACACGTCACGAGCCCCGGCCCACCGCAACGGCTGCAAACCATCTCCATCCGCTCCACCACCAGTCACCACGTATGCAAACACATGGATAATTCTCCCCTGTTCTCTAGCCGGCGAGACATTTCTTTTCAAATATAGCAATATTTTACAAACATTTTTATCCCATTAGCCTGTTTTCCACTGGCAGTGGGACTACCCCAAAAATAGCATCCCCACCGCAGCCCCGGCATCGCCAGCGTCTGCCTGCCCGTGTAAACCTGCACCACAGAGGACACACGCACGCACCGCGGGACAGATATATGACATAGTCCCAACTGGGATAGTTTATGTTTTACAAATACTACTTTTATAACAACGTACTGGAATGTGGAGATTTGATTTGTGACCTATTTATACAGGGAGGTAATCTGGAATTAGTATAGGAAAAATATTACTGGTTTATAAATACCCCTATCTCGCCTTCGCTTCAGATCTCAGCCAGGAGTGAAACATCTGCCAGCCTAAAATTAAACATCTGTGTTTTACGGTGAGGAAACTGGGCCTGGAGGTTTAATGCCAAAAAAGGCCAGAGGCTGCGTGCCCCCGGCATGGGGCTCTGCTCTCCTCCGGCTGCTCAGCGCCGCAGCCAGCACCGGTCCCCGTGCCGGGACGGGCGATGCCGGTGCCGGCCGGCTCCCATCGGCACACAGCGGCACTTTCAGCAGCGAGGCTGTTTGCAGTCATTAAAAGACCCTGAATGAAAAGCCAAAGAAAAAGTGCTCTGGCAAATAAACACAGCATCCTCTTTTCACCACTTGATTTCCTAAGGAAACCCAGCAGCTCTTTGCTCGCGAGCATCCCCCTGCGCGCAGCACAGCGTCAGACCGGCCACCGCACGGCACGGCTCCGCGCCGGATCGCGTAACCATTCCCACAGCCAGAACCAGCTACTTTATTACGGCTGCAATTATCTGGCGTCACGAGCCGTGATTTAAATCGTCGCAGCGTTTCGTTCCCAGGCTTGGTTCGGGATGCTGCACGGGCTGCGCCGGAGCCGCTCATTACGGATTCCGGGTTGTTTCTTGCCCTCTTTCCTTACTGTCAGGAATCAGAGGCCAGGAGAGAAAACTATTCTCTCAGCTAATTACCACAACTATTCTATAATGGCTGTTTTAGATGAATTTTTAATGAAGTGTGCTTTTGTCAGTTCGGGATTTCATAACTTTCGAGACCAGCCTTTACATTCCAGCCATTTGCTGCATAAAGATTTTTCCTCTCCTCTGCAAACCGGCGCAGCAGGAGCAGGGGAGGAGGACGGACCCTCGCACAACTTCGCTTGTGCCTGTCAAAATTAAATTAACTGCATCTGCTAAGCAGCAAGCTGACTGACAAGAACGCGGTTCCGCACAGAAAAATGCCGAGCATCTGCAAGTCCTGCTGAAACCCACTTCAGATCAGGCCCACGACGCTGTAATTAACAAGGATAAAAATACTTTGCTTTTGTTTAATATTTTCTGGAGTTGTGCATTCCTCAGATCAGATGCTAGAAACCTCATTAAGTCTCACTCGTGTCCTCAAGGCCCACACGTTCTCCACACCCAGACCTAGTTACGGAACACCGAGCCCTTTTACCGCGATGCTCCTCAGCAGCAGGCGGGCGCGGGGACAGCACCGGTGACACCGCGGCCACCGAGCGCGGCCAGAGGCCGGCGGGAGCTGCTGCACCTTTTCCTACATCCCTCCGCAAGCTGCCGCCCTGTCGACCGACACCTAAACCGAACCCTCCCATCGGCCCGTGTTTAAGACTGGGCTTATCCTTTCATTTATCTGCTGCTCCTTGCGCAGGTCCAACGCTTGTCCTGGGCCGCCACAGCAGGGCCACATCGCCCGACCCGGCCCCCTCCTCACCCCTCCTCTGCCAGCAAACCCTTGGCCAAGGCGACGACGTGCTCCTTGTCTCTCTCATCCCCGCTTTGGAGATTCGGCGGGGTTCTGACTATGAAAAGGGGTGAACAAAAAGAAATTTAAAAAAACAGCCTTGGTGACCCCCGGGCTCGGGGGGGTCCTGCAGAGCGCCTTCCCCTGCCCCACGCTGCCCGGCCTTGGGAGCGGTGGGTGGCGATGCTCGAGGCGGGCGATGCTTGAGGTGGGTGATGCTCGAGGCGGGCGATGCTCGAGGCGGGCGATGCCAAGGGAAGCGAAGACCAGCAGCCACCAGCATCCCACCACACGCTCACCAGCATTAGCTCAGTCAATGCTTCAGCCAGGGAAGGAAAAAGTGGAGAAAAAGGAGGGGGGGGGATGGACCAAACCCTCTCTGAAATTCAGGGCTTCATCTGCTGTGCTCTTCTCTGGCTTTGTTTTTGTTTTTACAAACGGGGCTCTTGGAAACCTTGGCAATCACTATTTTAAAGGGCTCCCCCCTCCCCCAGGCCTTTGTAAGGCTGTCGGGATCTACATGCCAGGAGCAGGATTAGCTGGCTTCTCTCTTCCATCTTATGGTTTTATTATTCTGCACCTTTTGAGGGTACAGTTTATCCCGAGTAATTAAAACACAGTTAGCTGTACAAGTCCAAACCATAATGGAATAGCTTAGGTTTTATTTTTTTTAATCTCTTTTTTGTGTGCCCTCTTTTCCAGGAAGCCTGATACTATAGCCGGCTTATTTCAAACAGGAAACTCCCTTGAAACGTGCTGGTGCGGAAGAGATATTTCAGCAGAAATGTGGTATCTTAGAGCCTTGCAGCAGGGCCGGGCAGCGCCGTGCTCCCGACCTGCCTCCTCCCCGCATGGCCCTGCCTCGGCATCACGACGCGGTTCAAGTCTTCCCCCTACAGAAACCGGTAGGAAAACTTCGCTGCGGGATGCCCGGCTCCGGGAGGGCTGGACGGCTGCAGCGTCTCCAGCGACGTCCGAGAAAGCTGCTCATATTTTCGCTTTTCCAACTGGGATGACTCTGCCGCACCGCAAGAATCGGGTACAAACTAACAGCTGCCGCCTGCACCGTCCCGGGGCTGGTCCTGCCCTCGCCTCCTGAATTTATTCTGTTCTGTTACTGCATGAACTGGCCCCACGACAGGGGAGGAGAACACCGTGTCCGAGCATATAATCCCATTGCTCTGAGGAATAATGCTGCGAGCCCCGGCGCTGAAGGCAAACCCACATTACTCACTGCGTGCTCTACAGCGGGGAAGCAAAAAGCAAAATAAAAACCAAATCAGTGTGCGGGAAAACAGACGGATTTCTGTTCGGACTGACTCTAACAGCAGCTGGGGCATGAAGACCCCAACCCCATCCCCGTCCCCCGAGCCCGCCCAGTACCATCGGCTGGGACCTGAAGCACAGCGGAGAGAGCAGACGGGCTTTCGAGGCTCAGTTTCTACAACTGGCTTGTAGAAACTCGCTTTTCTCAGCAACTATTTCTAACGTTAAAATAGTAACATTGCTACCAGTATGCTTCCCCCCCCTTCGCATATGGCTGGGTAAAAATGCTCGGAAAATGTTGCTTATCTGCTTGCTGCCTGGCAGGGGGACGTGCCAAGGGGACGCTGGGCTCCTGCTCTTTGGGACGGGATGGGGATGAGCCAGTTCTCAGTACTAGGGAAAGCCTGGCTTTAGGCAACAGAAAAGGCCGTATTTGTCAAATCTTCTCCCTTGCTTAAGAATAAAATCAAATGGCTTTGAGGAAAGCATGCCAGTTCTCCAACAAACGAGAGTTAAATATTTGCAAAATTAGTCCAGCAATTTCAGCACAGAACCGTAGCGAGGAACGCGGCTCTAGGCGGGAGGATGCTGCCAGAGCCGGCGGGAAGATGTCCCTCCCCGGGGAGCGCCCGCGGATCAAAGCTGCTGCCGCAAACACCTGCAGCTCCGACAGGGAGGCCGCTGCGCCGAGGCCGAGCCTCCGCATGGGCTGCTGCGAGCTTCACCTGCATGGGATGCTGCGAGCTGCCCCTGCACGGGATGCTGCGAGCTTCACCTGCACGGGATGCTGCGAGCTGCCTCCGCATGGGCTGCTGTGAGCTTCACCTGCACGGGATGCTGCGAGCTTCACCTGCACGGGATGCTGCGAGCTGCCTCCGCATGGGCTGCTGTGAGCTTCACCTGCACGGGATGCTGCGAGCTTCACCTGCACGGGATGCTGCAAGCTGCCTCCGCATGGGATGCTGCGAGCTTCGCCTGCACGGGATGCTGCGAGCTGCCCCTGCACGGGATGCTGCGAGCTGCCCCTGCACGGGATGCTGCGAGCTGCCTCCGCATGGGCTGCTGCGAGCTTCGCCTGCACGGGATGCTGCGAGCTTCACCTGCACGGGATGCTGCGAGCTCCCTCCGTGCAGGATGCAGGCACCCCAGCGACCCAGCCGGGCATCTCCCCCTCCGGTCCTGAGCCCCCGGCTCCGTAACCCCCACCTGCGCCTGCTCCTCAAGGGGGTCCGAGCCCTGCAGGGTGCCCGGGGCAGGGGGTGCACCCCCGAGGAAGCCCTCTCCTGCGCGGGAAGTGAGAGGGATGGGGCCTCGTGCCCCTGCACCCGCCCTGGGGCTGAGCCGGCAGCTCTCAGCCAAGCACCGCCAAAGTGAAGCCACCTCCTCTGCCTAACGCATGCCCAGGGACTCGCCTCATAGAGAAATAAAATACTATCAAGAGGGCCCCAAATTGGTTTACCCTTTTTGACAGCGATGCGCTGGGCAAGGCTGGCACAGGAAAGGGGGGTCACTTCAGGCAGTGGGCATAAAAGTCCTTCTTTTCTTCTTTTTGCAGATATTCCTAATTAACATCTATGAAAATGATTTATTTGATGTTTTTCTTCCTTTCTCCAAATGTCATATGTTCATTACTTTTTAAAAAAGTTTATTCTAAAAGGGCAGGACAGAGGGAACGTGCATTGCACCTCGCTGAAGACTCGCTCCCAGACCGACCATCTAACCTCGGCCGGGCTGGCGAGGGCAGGCGCTTCCCCTCCCACGGATGCCCATCCCTTGCGGATGACCCACGGCAGGTGAGCTCAGCCATTGCCACGGACGGGCGCCACCACCGCTCGGCTCGCGTGACCACCAGGCTTGTCGGCAGCCTCCGCCAAAAGGCGAAGGGCTAAAGCCGACCGCGGCGGACAACGCAGCCTCTCGTATCTGAGGAGCCTCTCAGCTGGGGACATGGCCCACGAGTGATGGCACGGGTGGACCTGCCCATGCCGTACCCGGACCCCAGCGCCGAGCCCACCACATGCACCACTTTCTGCACCGCGCTACGTAAATAAACAAACGAAGCTCCCGAAGACAAAAGCCTGACGAACAAGCCCAAAACTACCCATGCTGGCTGGAGAAGGCCCAAGCAACCACTGAAGGAGAGCAGAAAACCCAAGGAGAGAGACCGTCCATTACCAGAGTAGCCTCCCAAGGACTTGATGTACATCTGCCCGTACTGCTCCTCCACCATGGTGTCGTATGCCTCGTCATCCTCCTCGTCCTCCTCGTTGTGGTAGGAGGTGGGGCTGTCGGTGGTGGGAATGCTGCTGGCGCCGGGGCTTGTCCGCTCCCCCTGCGAGTACTGGACCTGCTGGACGTTGGGGATGAGGGTGGCCAGGTTGGGCATCCCGTAGTAGGAGACGCGGGAGAGCTTCAGGGGACCGGTGTTGGGGCCACCGCCGCCTGCCCCCTCCCGGGTGCCGGGCTCGAGGGGCCGCTTGCCGGGCAGGCCGGGCAGGGCAGCTGCCTGCAGCTCAAGGTTCTCGTGTTTGACACGCGTGAGGAGCGGGATGGGCATGGAGGGGGACATGACGTAGGGCGCCGAGGCCGACTGCAGCTGGTTGCAGGGGCTCTGCGGCTCCGAGCTGGGGTCTTCGATCATGGTGGTCTGAGAGTCACAGTGGGGAGAGCTGACCTTGAACATCAAGTCCGTCCCTTTCTCCACGATGTGCTGGATCTGCAGGAAGCCCGCCGTGTACATCACCACCAGCTGCTCGCTCGCCGCCATGGTCAGCTTCCCGGTGTAGCAGAAGGAGAGGATCTGCTGGAAGCAAGCGGGGGGGACGGTACCCGGCAGCTCAAAGGCGTTTTTGCTGTTCCCACTGAACAAGTCTCGGAAGTAGAGGCTGCTGGCGGCCAGGACCGCCCGGTGCGCCTTGAAGGCTTGGCCCTTCACCACGATGGACACATCGCAGTACAGCCCCAGCAGCCGCTGCTCGTTCAGGCAGCCCAGAACGGTGTTCCCAAAGTTGGGAATCTCTATGTGCAACATCTGCGACATGGCTCAGGATCGGCTGGAGCTCCTCAGACATTCAATGCAGGAATATCCAAAGTAGGGCACATCTGAAAAACGGAGAAGGCAGGGAGAGAGGCACAGCGTTTTTAGACAGTTCACCAAAGCAGGCAGAAGCAGAGGGACCCACCTCACCCGACATCAAAGCTCGGAGAGCCGACGCGGAAAAGCAATCGCTTATAAAAATTACTTATCGATGCTTTCAAAGAGCGTTGGGCAGGCTATTGGTGGATGGCAAAGGATATTCCAAAAATGCAAGCATTTTCTTCAAGTTGTGGTCTGTTTAAATAAGCACCACTGATTTATTCCCCCGGGGGTTTTACTTTAGGCAGGAAAATGTGAACGGTAATGGGAGAGGAGTGAACAGTAAAGCGAACGTAAGATAGTCAGACAGATCTCGGGTAGCATTATATAAGAAACACAACAACCAGCAGCTATGTTGAAACTACAGAAAAGATATTTATAAAACAATGTGCCATTCTGCCTGAAATAAATACAGGATTCTGCCGGAGCGACAGCTCCCAGGAAAAAGCACTTTGAAAAGCAATCTTCCCATTTGCACCAGAAAGAGGGAGCATTTCAACAGTTAAACCCCTTCTCAACAGATTTATCCTCCAACAAAACGAGGCTTATCTTCAAATTAAGCCAGATATTTGAGCCCCAATAAAACAAACCGATGTGCCGCAGCGAGCCGCCTACCAAGTTGTCTTCTTATTTTTCTCCCCTAAATCCAAAGCGGGGCAGGGGGAGCCCCAGCCCAGCCCCTCCGGCAGCCGGAGCCCCCGGCCCCCCCAGCCCATCGCCCCCCGGCCGGGGGTACCGGCCCCAGCGAGCGGCACCGCGGACCCTCCGAGCAACCTCACACGGAACGGGCTCGAGGCGACGGCTCCGGCTTTGCATCCCGCCGCGGCCGCTCCCTAGGGCCAGCTGTACCTTTTGGCCACGGGGATAATTCCTCCTTTCACCGAGCGACTAAAGCCTTGCGTCCGAAGGGACCTCGTGCACAAACCCCGCGGGCGGCGGAGCAGGTAGCGCCAGCGCAGCCCGTGCGCTGAAACTCCAGCGAAGCAAATCACTGCGGATTCACCGACACCAGCCGGAGCCCAAACCCCCCCGTCCCCCCTCCCCGAGCTCCACGCAAGAGTCCAGGAGATTTAAAATCCTGTTTGCCTTCAATACAACCGAAGAAAAACTACGGTTAACTAGTACTGAAAGCTCGTAAGAACAATATTAAAAAAAAAAAAGGAAAAAAAAAAAAAAAAGAAGTTTATCTGAGAAAGATTAAAAAAAAAAATCTCTGAAAAGAAAATAATAACCCACAAAGAGCTGCTCTGTTCCTATTGCTGGGGAAAAAAAAAAAAAGTCCTATCTGCAAGGCCACGGGGTAACAGGAAGAAAAGGGAACACACTCGGAGCCAATTTAATTGTATCTGCATGGTTAAAAAAAATTCTTCCGAGCGAGGAAGTTCCCGGTCCCCTCGCCTGGCTGGGAGCGAACGTACCTTCAGCAGCGCCCGTCCCCGGCACGGCCGCTCGCCGGAGGGGCTCTGCGTCCCCCCGCGTCGCCCCGGCCGCCACGCTATCCGCAGCGACGACGATCGCTCAGGGGAGGGGGAAAAAAAAAAAAAAAATATAGTATCAAACCCTGGGTTTGTATCTGCCGGAGCTCAAGCTTTTACCAAGTCAAATCTCCCCGGCAGCGCGCAGCATCTAAATGAATAGGCCGGATGCAGATTAACATTCAGGCTGCTCTCTGCAATGAATAGAGCCCTTTGATTAGGGACCTGAAGTAAATGCCAGTTTCAAACCGAAGCTTTAAAAACAGAGAAATATCAGTGCCAGAGGAATGCTCTCAGTGTTGGTACAAGACAGACTTTTGATGAGTCACTGCAATGCAAACAAAGATGGCAGAAATACTGTACTGTATGCTGATGAAATGCTTAGTGGTGCCACGGCAACTGAGACAGGTTTTAAATTTATAGTGCAGTTTTGCATATGAATTACGCTGTAAACTGCCTCCCCTGCCATCTAGTACATCCAGAGTGTCAAAGCATTTAAACTATTCCAAACAGTCTGCAGAGCTGGCACTGCTGCTGGTTAACTCCTGCGGCCGGAGGAAGGCGCGGGGCAGGGGCGGCGAGCATCCCCCGCACCCCCCAGCATCCCCCGCACCCCCCCCCACCCCCCCACCCCCCCAGGGGCTCCCCAAAACCACCCGCCCAAAAGGAGAGCTCTGGGAATGCCCGAATCTGCCCCAAATGAAGGTGCTCCTTGGGCAGCCACAGTCCTGGTTCCTGCCCCCCCAGCTCCCCCCCCATACAAGAAAGCCTTTCAAATGCAGGAAAAATGTTTACCCCTTGGGGAAAGCTTCTTTCAGTCTGTGGCTGAATCCACTAAAAGCAAATCCATTTGCTTAAGTAATGAAATCCTAGTCACATTGTCTCCTGGATTCAGATTTTAAATTACCTTCGCATTTATTGAGCATGTTTGGTGCTTTTTTCTGGGAAAGAGGGTGGGGCCTCACTTTGCTTACTTCTCTCTTGCCCAGAGCCTTTTTATTTCTGCTATTGCTCTCAGATTTGTTTCAATCGCTCTGCTCGGATGGTCACACACAGTTAAAATGTGAGGGATTAGAGACAAAGCCATCCTTAGAGGAGGATAACTGCAGGGAGCGCAGACGGGCCGGGGATGCTCCGGTGTGACCCCTCCCTGCCGACCGCGCTCCCACCTCCGCTCCCACCGTCCCAATAGGTGTTTGGTGCATTAAGTTCGACTCCACGGCAGTGAACCGCTGCCGGTCCTGAGCGCCCGGGGCTGGCGGCGTGCCTGCCCTCCCCTGCTCTTCCAGCAAACGGCACTAACACATCTGCTCTGCGTCCCACAGGACCTGCAGCCTCCCAGCGCTTGGCAGAGCCACCACGCTCCCAGCCGAGGACCTCCAGGACCTCCACGCGTCGGGAGCGCCCGGCGGGTTCATCCCAACCCGGCGTCAGGTCAACGAGGTCTCTGCCCGGTGCTGAGGAGGAGGCTACGGCACCGAGAGGGGACCAAGGTGACACCCTGCGAGGAGGTCAGAGGCGGCACCACGACAGCCAAGCCCAAGAGCCCAAGACGTCTTCCAACCACGACACTGCCAACCTCCGTTGGAGAAGGAAAGGAGTCCGCCCTGGCGAATGCAGATCCACCCTGCGGCTGTGAAAATTACTGAAAAACAACGTGCTTTACAGGAACAAAACTTCCCCGCTCAGGCACCTGAAGGAAGCCTCGTCCATGGTGATGGCAGACCATGGGTGGAGAAGGATCTCCTCCTCTTCTCTTCCAGCAAGAGCTCCCTTAGAGCTGGAGGGACCAGGCAGGTGCCGAGTGGGACCTCCTTGGACCCGCTCACAACCCCCTGCCTCGGAGAAACCCAACAGGGCAGGATGAGCGGGACCAGCCAAGGACAGCTTGGTAGCGCAGCACAAACCAACTTACAATAGATATCAATTATTAATATGGCTTAGAATCTGCTCTATAAACAAGCCAGGCACGCCAGGAGGAACCCATGTCTACAACCACCAAAACTGTGCCCGTTCAGGATACGTGTAAGCCGGTGAGAAGCATCAGAGTGCCTCAGCGCAGCAAATTATTGGCAGATTTCATGTAAAATCTCCCATGAGACATCAGAGTTTGAACCAAGACGCTCCACACAACGGATCCCTCGCGGGGTACGCCTTCCACAGGACTGCAGCCTGGCCTGACCACCCCGAAGGGATCCCACCCCCGAGATCGCATCACTCCGGCTCCCGGTCGCCTCTTCTCCGATTCCAGCAGATTTCGTGGCTGCTGGTCACAAAGCAGCCGGGCGAGTGGGCGAGCTTGGTGGTGGCACTCGGTGAGGGTCTAAACCTCCAGTTTTCCTGGAGAAAAAAGGCCCTGAAACATGCTCACAGGGAAACGGTGGGGCAAGTACTTGTGTTTGGTCTCGAAACAGCACCGAGGAACGCAAGCACAGATGAACCAGAGAGCTGCAAAAGCCCAAACCACTTCAATAAACCAAAGGCCAGGACTGCTGGCTTTTTGTTTCTTCCTCCTCCCTTTGCTCCTGCCTTTTTATGACCAGAATACAGAAAAAAACCAAAACCAAACCCACCACCAAGCCAAACCCCTCCCAAAACCCAAGAAACAAAGGAAAGCAGTCTTGAAAGCCAAGGAGAACCTGCTCACCACCCTTGACAGCCAAGGACAACCTGCTCACCACCCTTGAAAGCCAAGGAGAACCTGCTCACTACCAGACCTCACATCTCCCCAAACCAACAAAATATTACCGTGACTAGATTGCGAACGCAGTAACGCTTGATGACGGCTAACTTAAAAATCTCCTCTACTAAATATGATTTTTTAATTTTTAATAGAGCACCAAACTACTTGTGAATGGTTTGAAATGGCTTCAGCCCGTTTGACACGGGAAGGGCTGTGCTGCAGGAAAAATGACCTTAGCAATTGCAGCTGTAAACTGTATTTTGCAATCCCGTCTCCCAGGCTGAGCTGTGCCCCGGGGTGCAGGAGGAGCCCCCGTGCCACTGCCACCCCAAAAAATCCAGTCCCCTTTGGGCTGCCATGTCCTACAGGTGACAGATGATGAGCTGGACACCTCCTACCAAACGGGAAAACGTGGACAAAACTGGATGAAAACCACCCCCTCCGATCATTTAAGATACGTGACCATTCAAGCAAAACATCACTTTGTTTTCTAACGGCAGCCGCTTTCTCCAGCGCTTGGATAGAGCCGGGCCATTTGTACGTGTCTGCGTGATTTTTGTAAAGTCATAGCCTTTGTCACAAGATGTTCATAAAAAATGCAGCTGTTATTTGATACAACTTCCACGAGAGTTTGCGAATCCTCAGCTCCTGCGTTCATGTGCTTTGGGAGAAAGAAAAAAAAAGCAGGTTTGCTCTTTTCTTAACTATTTTCCTGCTCCGAGGCCTGAAAGGTCGGGGCGAGACGACAACAACAAAGGGAAGAAGCATCGACCTAGAATAAGACGCTGGCATCAGAGCTCCCCCAGGAGTAATCAGAAATAATTAGATAATGTATTTAAATTGTCTCTTTCCTTAGCCAACATACAAAGAGGCTCGGAGACTGCGCCCCCCCAGCCCCCCCGGATCCCGAAGCCCCGAGGTTCCCGCGGGAAGGTGCGCTGGGCAGCAGCTGGGCAGGACAAAGGCAGCCGGACCCTCCGGGGGCGGGAGACAAAGCGGCCGAGGGCCTTCACCCCCCCAGCCAAACCCCCTGAAAAGAAAAGAGCTGAAAAGTCCTGCCCTTGAAGGCCCCAAAGGGTCAAAGGAAACTTCCCTTTCTTCTGTAAATGAGGAGAGAGGGGGAAAATCCCACCCTTGGATTTGAGGCTGGCAGGGGGATGTCACCCAGCCAGGCAGGGGCTCCCCAAAGCCGCCCGCCACCCCGGGGCTGTCCCCCGTCCCCCCGGGGACAGCGGTGCCACCCGCCCAGCTCCTGCTACAGCGTTTTGGGGGTTCTTCCCCCCCCTTTTAATGAAAAGGAAATGCACTTTTTACGTAAGCCCGAAGGAAAATACGCAACAGCTAACTGCAAAACTCGGTGGCCAAGTACCATTCCCCGAGCACGGAGCCGCTGTAACACCTTAAATAAATAAAATAAATAGTTAAATAAAGTCAAACAAAATGCACTTCAGGGCCACGCCGTGCATACCCCCCACGCGCCGCGGGTCGCTGTGTCAGGGAACCGAGAAGCAAAAAAGAAAAGCCTGTGCACCCCCCCCCAACCCCGAGCCTCCCCTCTGCCCGCGACGGGGTTCGGGGCGAGAAAACCCGCGGAGGGGAAGGGCGAGGGACCGGGGCACAAACGCGAAACGCCGCGAATGCCTGCACAGTTTAATGCCCGTCTTTGGCAGGGGAAAGAAAAACAAGGTTAAGTTTGGTAATCAAATGACAGTCACGCCGAGACTCCTTTTCTCTCCTGCAGCATTTGTTTCTGCGGCTCCGAAGTATTTATTTCTGAAATGCTGCAAGTGGCAAGCAGCGAGCAGTGCTCACGTACCCTATTTTTAGTGTAGCAGCCAGTGGCAGTGGGTGAAAGAAGATTATTTCTGCCTTATTAAGATAACAGAAACTGAATTTGCAAATCCTACCAAGTAACACCCAAGCAGCGCGCACGCAGCAGCCCTGCAGCACGCAGCTACCTTTGCTTTATAACCCTAAAAGTTCGCGCAGAAAGTAAAGACCTGGAGGCTCGGGCAGGGGAACGGGGGGAAGGATGGAAAAGTGAATGAAATTAATGCTGATAATCCAGCCCAGGCAGGGCAGCGCGGGGCCGGGGCGCTGGGACCTCTGCCCGGGGACCCCGGCACAGCCCCGGCACCTCTGCCCGGGGACCCCGGCACAGCCCCGGCGCGGCAGCAGCTCTCCGGGCTCTGTCCTGCTGCAAGGTGAGTCACCGGCAGCCTGGGCACCCCGTCGCCGCTCGAGGTCACCCACCCGGCAGGCTGCTGCCTCCAAAAAGTGCAGTCATTCAGCCAAGGCGAAGCGTGTTATTGCCATTATTATTTTTTTTTTTCCCCTTATCTATCGCCGATTTTAAGAGCTCTCAAAGCAAGGAGAAGCAAAAATAGAAAATGCAACATTTTAATTTTTTTGCAGATTGCTGCAAGGAAAAGGCTAAGGGAGAGACACGGATTAAAAAATACAATTACTCTGCAGAATTTAATTCTTTGCAATCTAATAAAAGCTCGAGACCCCGACCAAGTTACATCCACCAGAACGCACACAGCACCCCATTACCGTGCCTTCTGCAACGCGTGCACTGCCTGCATCCCATCGCAAACATTAATTCACATCCGTAACACATCAAAAAGACAAGTGCCATGCTGAATTGTATTCTCCTCACTCCCAGTACACAACAGCAGAGCTAGCAATATATAACATGCATGACTCAGTTCTACCGTCGTGCCACTACAGAACAGAAAGCCTTAAAATAAAGTAAATATCTTAAAAGGTCAATTAAAAAAAGCTTACAAAACATCGGACGCTGCTTCTTGCTAGAGCTCATTACCTAGTATGGTGGAGCTGCCTGTGTGTTTTTTTTCTTGTGCAAGTTAGTCTGTGAGTCAGCATTAACACACATGAGAACATCAGGAATACTGCCTAGTTCTGATGCAATGGAGGTTGTAAAAAAAAAAAAAAGAAGAAGAAATCGCGCTCCGTTTGGACAGGAGCCTGTAATTCAATTGCCTTTACTTTTCAATTACTGCATAGCCTACCCTGACCAACCTGCAGAGGGGAAGGAAACTTTGCTTACATCTCTGTCTTAAAATTAATGACTTTTACTTTTGGCTACAGCTTATTCTCCCTGCTTTAAAAAAAAAAAAAAAAAAAAAAAAAAAGTAAGCAGAATATAATTAACCCTTCAAGGGCAGCTGAGCCCTCGCAGCTACCGGGATCTCCACGGTTTTGTAGAAATTTCAGCACTGGAAAACAATACTGCCAAAAACTTCTGGCGAAGGAAGACATTTATACATTAAACTTTTAATACTCTATAAAGCGAAGCTACAACTGCATCTGAGCTTGATCCTTAATGGAAATACAAGCTTGCAGAAAAGGAAAGTTACATACTGCAGAAATTTAACTCTGTATTTCCAGGTTTAGAGGAGCAAATACTAGATTGCACAGGGTGTTTTTCAAAACTGAGGTTTCTGGTCATTGAGCAAAACCCCTGAGAAACCTAAAATTTGTGCCGCGAGGCGGCTGCCCCGGCCTGATGCCCACCTGCCCCGGCCCGACGGGGACAAAGCACAAGACCTGCATTTTTCATACCTTGCATTTATTGCTCGCGCTTCAGCAAACAATTCTCTCTCCCCCCCTTCCCGGGGGGAAAACTCCCTGCAGAGCCAGCTCCCACCCTCAGGATCGCAGCACCGAGGCAGGAGCGTACACGGGACTCGACACCGACTTCTCATTTCTGACTTCTCCTCTCTTGCAACAAAACCCTTCACCGGTGCAAAAAATTTTGCCCAAAGCTTCAGAATGTGACTATTTCTGTAACACGCCCTAAAACACCCCCAGACAACTCTGCAGCCCAGAATATTATTTTATATATATGATATTACAATACATATTCTAATATCTATTATATATAGTCAATATATTATATTAGATATATGATATTATTGAGGTTTTTATATATATATATATATTAAAAAAATACATGGTCAAGTATGTCTTCGGAGCCACAGCTGAACAGCCAACATCCCCAGGGCAGCCCCGCCGCTGCCCCGCTCCAGCTAAAGCCCAGGCTACGTTGCCTAAATGTTGGGGTTCAACGGGGGTCCCAGCCTCCCGCCGCCGAGGAGGCTCCGAGGCCGGAGGTAAGGAAGCCTCCCCGTCGCCTGCGACACGCTGCGGCCACCGAGCTGCTCCCACGCCAGCGAACGCCCGTCGACCCAGCAAAATCACTAGGTATAGCTAAAGCGTATGGATTAATAACCCAGGGGATCACAAGCATGTTCTAAATCCCAGTTTAGTTTGCTGGCTGTTTTTATGAGTCGCCACAAGCACTATAAAATTCTTCTTTAATTTTTTTTTGCTAAATACACAAGTATAAATAGTTATTAATGCTCATTAACCGACAAGGAACCCCCCTAATATCAGCGATCAATCCCTTCCGCAGCTCCCCTCGCACACAAGGGTCTGTCTCAAACCAGCGTGAGCCTGGTGGGTTTTTTTTCTTAAGCATGTGGGATACTTGAATACAGATGAATTGAGTTTTAAAGGAAAAAACCCCAAGCAGCAACTTCTGGGCCAAGTTCTCGTGTGCCAAACTTTTCAACTGCCACAGCACAGCTCGACAGTGTTTCAAAAGAATTTAAGCACTGTTTTGAATACTGCTGACAATCTTCCTCATCAAAATTTGTAATTTAAATACCTCAAATCTGAAAAGCACGCTCCCTGGGGCATGCTTCATTCTCCCTCCCCGCCGCCCACCCTCCCCAAGCCCCATTTGGCATTAAATCCGTTGCTTTCCGTATCTGGCTGGTTTTTCCCCACCTCCCGCAGCCCCCTGGCATCACCCCGCGGCATCGGCCGCATCCCGCAGGGACCCCGGTGCTCACGCAGAAGTTTGTTCTTCAGATTACCCCGCGGATGAAGCCTCCGCACGCACCGCACGCCCCAAAACACAGCCGCCTTCCTCTTTTGTAGCTATGACGCTGGTTTAGGGATAAAACCGTTTGCTGGTTTAGAGATAACACGGGGTTGCCCGGACTCCTACGGCACGAAAGGGTTAATGCGAGAAGCCCTGCTCCCCAAGCCCCCACTCCCCAGTAGGTAAGATGTTCCTTCAAATGCCTTTGGATGTGTCAATAACCCCCCCCCAAAAATTCTATGTCAATAAGCCTAATTGGCGAGGAACGGCAAAATTAATTTCTTGGGGTCTATGTGACGTTACAGGCAGCAGCTCCATTTTGGCAGGAGCGTGTTTAAGATTCCCTCCCAGTGCTGCAAAGCACCTTGAAAGGTCGACGAGCGCTTTCATATTCTCAGATCCATCTACAACACTGCAGCAGATGAAACGGATTGACCTAGACGAGAACTGAAACAGTCGCTGTGAAATAATCCATCAACACCCTTCGCCAGCCGCAGCCGCCTTTGTCATGGGCACGCTTGGAAATCGCACCTACCTACTGCAGCCGATCCGGGGCTCGGCAGGGTTTAAATCACGGCCCCGCTCTCCTGGGATGTCACCAAACACGGCATCGATAGCTGCAGAGCCGCGGAGACGGCACACAACATAAAATACCTCCATATTAAAGTGCGCGCAAGGCCTGTGCCCATTACCGAACTCATTAAAGACAGTGATACTTTGTAACATACTCTAATCTTTAATATTCATAGCTTGCTTCATTTGCATATCATGCCATAAATAGTTGAAGCAGAGGTAAAACACAAAGCGCTCTACTTGCATTTCTAATTATGCCTAAAATCAAATGTAAATCACAACACATCCAAGACACAGAAAATATTAAATTTGCTGTCTCTCAGTGAAAAATCATTTAAAAAAAAAAAAACAAAACCAAACCACCACACGCACAAACCCAATTATTTTTAAACAGAAAAATCAAAGGGGCTTATAGGCGCGTGTACCAGGGCTGACGCTGCTCGAAGCGGGGAGCTCAGAGGTCCGAGCCCGGCCCTGGCGATGCAGCCCCGGCTGCAAGCCCTGGGGCCAGCGCCGGCACCACCTCCTCTCCCCAACCCCTAAAAACCTGCATTTCCCACCGAGCTGCGCTGCAGCCGCTCCTGTAACCTTGGACTTGGAAGAAGAAACAACAGGAGCCTTTTCCTCCGGGGCAGCCGGGAAAGCTGATCTCCAGCAAAGGAGGCAAATTTGAAGAATCAGCTTGAACGTGCAGTTCTGCTCCAGCGCTGGGCTGGCTGGAGGCCGGTGCTTCGGCACCGCGAGCCGGCGCGGGAGGGAAAGCCGCCCCGGGGCTGGAAGCTGCTAAATCCTGAATTTAGTGAGAAAAGAGGTGTCTTGGGGTGCTTGCAGCAGCTCCACGTCCAGAGGGGAACGTGAGCTCTGCTCCCAACGTACCAAAACCGCGCCGAGGTGGCATGGGGCGTTTTTCTTTGCTCTGCTTTTTCCTGAAATGGGGAAGAGCCTTCGGAGCCAGGAGCTGCCCCACGGTGCTCCCACGCCTGCCGCGGCACCCACCGGCATCAGTCCCATGGAATGGGCTCAAGATCCCGTTCGACTGCCGGTGATGCTGTCCCGGGGAAGGGCTTGGTGCCGCAGAGCCGGGCGCCCTCCAGGCACGTCCCGGGCATTACCCTTATAAGAGCCAGAGCAAATTCACCTGCCTGCTCCAGAACGGGTGCCGGGGAGCCGGGCGGCGCGGTTAACGGCTCGTGGGACTTCAGTCCCCAGGCACCGCGATCCTGGAGCGTCGGTTCCCACGACAACTCGGAAGTTATGGAATTCTGAAGTTATGGAGCCAGGCTGCGCTCGGGGGCGCAGGGATGAGGCTTCGTGTCCTCACCTGTACAACCGAATTAACCACATTTCCCCAGTTCACAGAGGCGTCAGAAGACTTAATATCTGTAAAGCAACTCGATATCCTTGGATGAAAAGTGTTATTAGTACGTTGCTGCCAATGGCATAAATAAGTTCCCTTTAACAAGCTTGCTTCTGCATTGAGCACCGAGGTCCTCTTGATTTTATGGAAGTCCATCACCACCATCACGTGAAAACGCACGTTTTTAGTTCAAGAGCGCTGGCAGGGGCACGGCTGAGCCTGCACCCGCCCACCGCTCCCCGCAGGCGGGTTCCTCGGGGCCGTGACCCGCAGGACCTGCTGCCGCCCCGACCCAACGCTGGCCCTGCTGCCGCGCTCCCGCCCTCGGCCACGCCGATCCGACACACTGCTGCTGCTCCCAGGAAGCTCAAACCCTTCCTCCTCTTCATCCATCTCCCCGTCCCTCCTCTTCATCCATCTCCCCGTCCCTCCTCTTCATCCACCTCCCCATTCCTCCTCTTCATCCATCTCCCAAGAAGCTACTCGCAACAGAGAGATACAGCATCCATGGTACTCAAAGTTTTACAGATTTATGCCCAAATATTTAATTAAAATCAAATGAACTAAATTTTGCAGAAGTAGGACAAAAATCGCACGTTTTGGGAAGCCCTTGCCGGGCAGAGGAACGCGGAGCGGGGCGGGCGGGCTGCCGCACGGCGCGGCCGGCATCCTTTCCCACTTACCTTCCCCTTCCCGCTGGGACTCCAGCTGCATAAACCCACTACGTCTTAAGGAAAGGCTTTTGTGGGTGGCTGTCCCCAGGGAAAAATGCATTTTTAAAGTCTGAATCGAGACTGATTTTGAAGAAAGAGCCAGCTACCTCTCACCAAAGGGAGCCGGGCACCCGGCAGCCGCCCGGGCTGGGAGCGCGGCTCCGAGCCATAGCCTCTCCCGTGTTAGATTTTTCCCATCTTAGAAAAGGCTTAAAGACTTCTGAGAATGAAAAGCTGAAAGAAAAAAATACGCGTATCATCGCCATGTTCTGGTCCTACTCGTACGCTGGGTTTCCAGGGTCCCCAAATCCCGCCCGCGAGCGGGTCCAGGGACTTGTGTGAGGGTCCCCCCGGGTCCCCCCTGGCTCTCGTCCTCCCCTGGTGCTACAGCTCGTCCTGCTCCCTTTCCAGACTCGGGTCCAGCTCAACAACAATATCGCACCAGTTCTATTCAAGAGTTAAAGGATCTTTTCTGCAATATCTACTTCCAAAGAATTCCAGAGACGTCGTTAAATTTAACCCGAAAAGGTGAGCGTTTGCTCCGTCCCCCCAGCCTGCGCCGAGGGAGAAGTGAAAGCGAGCTGCTCGCAGCCTGCAAAGCCTTTTTGCTGTTCGTATGTACCCTGGCATCTTGCCCGGGCCTATTTTTAAGCCCATTTACTAGAAATCCCACAAATTAAAGGAAATACGGATAATGTTGTAAGAATCCTTTGGGCCAAATAAAAGCTACACATAATTTTCCTTGTGCATCAGAGTAAGATCCTTAACCACAAAAACCAGATTTCCCCAAAGCTCTTTTGCAACAGCGAGAGAATCTTGTTTTGTAAAAAGTTGCTTTGATTCACTCCCGGATTACAGAGAGCGCAGCAGACACCGCTGCCTCCCGGCCAAACCGGGAGAGGTGATTACTGTTATGAAACAGAAAGGTGTTAGGAGAACACAAATAAATTAAACATCTCCAGCTCCGGAGTGGTGACTACTAATGACAGAAAAACACGCAGGAGTGCTCATGGAGAGAGGCTGTAGGATGGTTATTGGGGTTTTTTTTCTCTGCATAGGAGTCTGCTGTGTGTTTTTATTTTCTAGATTCTTTCAAACCGTGTGTTCGTGGTGCTCGTGAAGGGCCGACGTGCTGGAAAGCCTCCTCCGGCGCGCTGCCGTCCCGTGCAAACTCCTGCTCGGCGCACCCCAGCCCCACCGCATCCCAGCTCCGAGAAACCCTGGTCGTCTTGGTTTGACAGTCCATCAAACAAAGAGACCACCCAACTCATTTCACCTGTCCTCATGCCAAAACCTGACCTGTTCCAGGCGGGACGGCCACCGCAGACCCGCTTCCCCATCCCCAACCGCATCCCGGTGCCGCGGCGGGGCTGGGGGTGCTGCCCCCCCGCACCCCCAGGACGGGGACAGGAAGATGCCGACGCCGGCTGTGCATCATCCATCCACGCTCTCTGTCTCTGTGTTCATAGAGTCACAGTGGGGTCTCTCGTGGGGTGGAAATCTCTGGAAATCTCCGTCCTGGGTGAGGGGTGCCGGTGCCCGGAGGCAGAAGCCACCCCGCTGGGTGTCAGCCCCCCGTTTCCCACGGGCACCCCTCGCCTGCCACCGCAGCAAACACAAAAGGGGCGAGGGGCACCAACGGCCCTTCCCCTCCACACTGTCCCGGCTGGAGGAGGCTGCTCCCTTCCCCTTCACCCCTTGCCCGCACCGGTTAAATAAAGAAGCATCCGACTGCAGCAGCTTCTGCACCAGGGATGTCGGGAAGGAAGGAGGGAGCCCGTGTTTTATACAGCAGCCGCAATTTTAACTATGCAAAGACTCCATCCTGTTAAATAAACTCCAGTAACAGCTCTTGTATTTTGGTGGGATTAAAAAGAAACTAGCAACCAGATACATGTTTCAATAAAGCTCGTAAGACAAGCAGAAACAGCCCCAAAACACAACGGTGGAAGCGGCGTTTGTGGTTAGTCCTTGCGGGGAGGGGATGAGGAGAGAAGGTGCTTCATTTCCAACAGCGATAAAGCAAAGCGAAGCAATCATCATTAAACCTGACTCTCCCTTCACTCTTGTTCATCCCCAGCAGTCGCTTAAAATGTCTTCCTCGCAAACACTGCAGCTTCCTTTTAAAAAGAAAAATAATTATGCAGGGGAATAACCACTTCTGTTCTACGAACGCACAGATCTGAACAGTTAAACACACAACTTTGGGAACTTTTCCAAGATTTATATGTTTTGCATGGAAAGCAAATGCTTTTTTTCCTGCCTGGGAAAATATTTAAGCGCTAAGTTTATGAAGCCAAGTCCATTTATTCCTGGTTTATGTTGCTGCTCGGATGGAATCTAATTAGCGATTTAACCGGCAGCGTGGGGACGCGGCGCTGGCCGACGCTGCGAGCCCCCGACCCGTGGCTGTGCCGGCGCGCGGCCCCGGGGACGCTGGCCCCGGAACGGGTTCTCTCCGCGGCACAGGACGGCGGGACCGGCTGAAGGGTGACACCGCGGCCGCCCTTCCCCGGAGCATCCCGAGGGCAGCGCGGAGGTGCCCAGGAGAGAGCCCGAGGTTTCCTTCCGGCCCCGCCAGCCACAGTTCATTGCCATCGCGCTTTTCGACGCAGTAAAAGTCTTTTTACAGTGATGCTCTCAGAAATAGCAACACTTGATTTGCATTTTCCTGCGCACCTGCCTTTCTAACTCAATTGCTGGCTTCGCTGTGCGCAGATTGAAACTCCTCCTTGTCCTTTTTGCTCGGAGCAGCTTCCACCTCCACCAGTCCCGGGCAGGATCGGTGCCGGCGAGCGAGGCAGCGGTGGGGAGCAGCCCTGCCGCCGGCGGTTGGGATGCCGGCGGGCGAGACCAGGGACAGGCAGCTTTCCCCACCGAGATGACGTTATGTCAGCGAGACACACGATGGGACCCTGGCGGGACGGAGCAGCAGGACTCATTGCACAAGTATCGAACACAAACCCACCCCATTTCTCAGTCCAGGCTCCGTTTTCACCTGCACCACCACCTTCCACAGATGCATTTCATAAGTGTGTGAAATACATCCTCCCCTCCTTTTGTTCTTGCCTCCAGCGCGGTGCCCCTGCTCCCGGGGAGCCGGCGGAGACGCGGAGCGGGAGGAGGCGGCAGGGCCGGGCGCGGGGCGCTGGCGGCAGCCACCTCGCTTGCCCCCAAATTGGGGAGCCCAGAGCCCAGCCTTGGTCCTTCATCACGGGCCAACGTAGGAGCTGGCGTGGAAAAAAGCCCCAACGGGGCTGGGCACCACGTGCACGTGAGAACGGGGTGACCCCAAAGAGTAACCCCAGCTCAGCAGCATCACCCCTGAAGCACATCGCTGGATGAGAGCAGCCCCCGCGGCGCCCGGACGCTCACCGCCCAGGAAAAACCAAGGGAATACATGGCCCACAAGGGCTTCCCATGCTGAGAAAGAGCTTCCATGTGGGAGATGGGACCCACCACCGCCCGAGGTCCCTGCCCTGGGCGCAGGGGGTGGTTCGCACACCGGCAGCCGTCCCCTCCTGCGCAACAGCCCTGCAAAGATGTGCCCGTTCCCATGAACCGGGAGGGAAAAACATCCCTCTTATTCCAGGGAACTCTTAGCCTGGGAATTACTTCTTATTTCTAAGAGGGGCTCGTTCTGGCCTGCCCCAGAGCAACATCTGCCTTTCATCAATTAAAAGATGATAAAACTCTGAGATCTGTCCGCCCCGACTCTCAATTACTTGCTCAGACACCTGGAGACTTTTCACCCCAGACTTAAGGTCCTTCAGCATTTTGCAGCAACGCGGCAAGTGATTTGCCTCTATTCTTCCATTAATTTTTGTATTTTTGAAAATCTTTCTGGCCAGTTAAACCAGAACCATCGCGATTGCGAAATCAGGAAATTTGCTGCAACGCTCTGTAACACTTGCAAGGCAATTAGCCAAAACCTCACACAAATAAGCTTTTTTGCCACACCATTCTAACCACCAAGCATTAACCCATTTTCTTAGGAAACAAGATCTGCTGAAATAACTTCCTAATCTAGGAGCAGGCGTGGAAAAAAAAAGCTGCTGCAACTATCTCTAGTCCATGGTAAACAAAATTTTCAGGCAGTTGTCCCACTCCGAGGGTACCGACTCGCCCCAGCTGAGCAAGGGGCTCCTCACAGACCCTCTCCCCGGAATATTTATTGCCTGCTCAGGAAAACCCAGGGGGTTGAAGCTTTCCCTGCAGCACCGATATGCTTAAGAGACGGCGCTTCCCCGGAGCAGCCCACCGCAGAGGCGATGGAGCAGCCTGGGGCTTCGGGGCAGGAATTTGCACCCCTGAACCTGACTGTCGTGGGGTCTGAAATGCTGGGAGCTACAGGAGCTGCATCGTCCAGCGGTAGGAATAAATCACGGCACAGGCAGGACAGCTCCTGGGTAATCGTTGGTAAGAATAAAGAAACCACTGGGCAATAAAGCAACCGTTTCCATTTCCTACCCCTGCGTTTACACGGCTTTTCTTCCTGGGAAGAGATGTCAACATCTAGCAAAAATTAAGCTTCATGACTTGCCCTAGGAAACAGCTATCGCACGCAGATAAACTGAGGCAGGGCACGGTAACGTAACCAACGTTACGCAGGGAACCAGTGCTCGCAGGCAGCAAGACAGAATCACGCCCGATACTCTTCCTCATTTCACATTAAAATCGCAGCTATGCTCCTGTGCTATTTGTTATAATTCATTCCCTCCCTTATTCTCTGTCCCTGCTTTCTCCCCCATCCTGAAAAACCAATAAAATAAAATAAAAAGCTTCCTTTTGGGAATGCAGCGGTAATAATATTGCTACCATCTGTTGATAAGTCCAAGGGCCTGCACGGGGAGGAAAGAGGCTGCAAAGCTGAAAGGGAGTCAAGTGTTTGCATGGTTTTATTGAGAAATGAAATCCAGCTTTAAACACAGTAAATCGGAGACTATTCTGAATCACCTCTTGAATTTTTTAATGCTACTCCTGGGAGCACTGAAGGTAAATATGTTAATTTGACTTCAATCATGGTGCAGGAAAAAAAAAAGCACGCTGTATTAGTTTAGGGTACCAAGTCTTAAAACTATTCATGCATTTCTGCATATTTTATACTCAGCAAATAAAGTTCCAAGGTTCTATAAGGAGGCTGAGAAATTATTCTGAGTAAGCAATAATGAGGTGTGCATTATATAAGGCCGATACTAATGGTAATCTATTATTAAAATTTAAGAGTTATAGCAGCTACATTTCAAACAGTCCTACAGCAGTTTTTCTTCCCTAGGAAGGGAAAGCAGCACCTGGAGGAGGGCGGCTGGCGAGACAGCGGGTGTCAGACTCTGACCGAGCCGTACCCCAGGTCCTCGGGGTCATCGCTCCGGTACCCCTCTACCTCACTCCTCCGCAGCGGCCGCTCGGCACGGTCACAACCCACGGCAGGTTCATATTCCCAGCGGGTTTAATTCTCTGCCTGGTGTTTCAGCGTAACGGATCTCCCAAAACGCATTAGGCGTTAAAAAATTAACAGGGTTTCAAGTTTGTGCATCTTAGAGATCCTCAGGGCTATCTTGACCCTCGATTTCTGCTGCGATACCCCTCTTAGGTTGCCAAGAGGACAGGAACGGGATGGGTAAAATGCAATGTGCTTTTCCTACCTGTGCCAAATCACCTCCGGGACCCCGAGAAGAGCAGCATCATGACATCCACGTTGGATACATGGACGACATTAACGTCCAAACACACCAAGGGAAGAGTGCAGCATCGCATCGTAGCGATGCTCGGCAAGCTCAAGCCGAACTTCGCTGGGTGCTGGTGTGAGCTAGACCTGCTCTGCCCCTCTCCCAGCCCCGCTCCTTCCCGGGTCGGATGCTTTCTGGGCATTCCCCACTCACCCCACCGGGGAGCTGCCGGGTGCTGCGGGACCTGTCCCAGCAAGCGGTGCGGATTATATGGACATAGCATCATCTAGTGCAACGGCACCTCTCAGAAAACCAGTGTTTGGCTCATTTTCCTCCTTCCTACATCTTTTGGTGAGAACCAAAAGGAGTCCCTGGGGGCTGTAAGTCTGTATCTGACAAACCCATACAGAAATAGGCGCACAAGGGAGGGACCAGGCGCTGCAGCAACGCCAGGCGTCTCCGCGTTTAACCTGCTACAGCTCCGTCTCGCAGGGCTCACGGACCCCGAACACGCGCCGGGAACGCAGTGGTCTCGCCGCATCGCCTGCCCCGTGGAGGAAAATCCCCCTTCAGCTTGCATGAAATGCAAAATTGAATTTTAGCTGCCTTTCGGAGCGTATTGCCAGCATGCAGCCAAGTTCTTTTTTTTTAAATGACAATTTTTCAGTAAGTTTAGATCCCAAAGGCAACGTTCTGCTCAAACCAAAGGATAACGACGCATAATAATCTCAGGAGAAACAAACTTAGTCTGAGACCTTTCTGCACTGAAAAGGATCTTAAATAGCGACGAGCCCTCTGCTCTCCGGGCTGGACGGGGCGCTGGGCAGCACACCGACGCAGAAAGGACAGAGGGGACAGAGAGCACGTCGGTGTTCGCCGGGTGTTTATGGCACCCACCTGCTCTGCCTGCCCGTTCCCTGCTGCATCACCACCTCCCTGGGCTGAAGGAGTTAACAGCTCTTCTGGGACAGCGTAACAGGAGCCGGGAGTTAGTCATCTAGGCATGTCCGGATCGGTATGAACCGGGAGCTGGCGTATGAATGAAGTTGCCTTGGAGATGCAGCCAAAACCAATGACCAGATATTAACTTTTCACAACGGGCTGCCAAGGGAGGCAGAACATGCGAAACCAGCAGGACGACAGCTTCCAGCGGAGGCGGGAGCGTCCGGATACAACGGGAGGGACCCTCGAGCCCCCCTGGAGAAGTAAAACCCTGATGTCTTTGCTCAAGAGGCAGGAGAAATTTCCCCTTGCAAAGCCAAGCGGGCCAAGGGCTAGCAACAAAACCCTGGCCTTGGACCTCGTGGGGTGGGTAAATGACGCCTGGATGCAAGATGCTGTCTTCCCTTGCTCTAATTTTAAAGTTGATATTAAAGATACCAGCACCCAGCTCCCTACTTCTTTCTAGAACCAGCTTCATAAGCAGAAAAACCAGCTACGGGCACCTTACACAAGGCAGCCGAAACGAGACGTCATTAAACAAAAACATTAACAAGTAATTCAAAGGCTGGGCTGGTGAAGGATTACCCGTCAGCAAACATCCCCCCGCCTAACCCCAGCCCTTCGCCTCCACTTCCACGGGCAGTTTTAGAGGCGGACGAGCAGGACGGAGCGGCTGCTCCGGCGACCTGCTGGGCTCCTTCGCCGGCACCCGGCGTGGTCCCTCGGCAGGAGGAATCCCGGCTTCGAGCAGAGGTTCCTCAGCCTCAGCTCAGCGCTGCCCACGGGGCATCACCCCCCGATGAAGGTGGTCACCCTGGCTCCCACGGGGCCTGCGCAGCGGGACGGCGCGTCACCAGCTAGACGGCAGCAGGTTGCACCGGCGGGAAGAGCGTCCGCGAAAGCCCATGGGTGAAGCCCATGGGTGAAACTCAGCTCACCTGGACCTCACCTCCCTCCAACCTCACCAGAGCACGGACCCACGGAAAGAAAGCGCTTTTCAACCACGACACGGCTTGCACTGCACGCGAGAAATCGGTGCGGCATCCACTCCGCCCCCGGGCAGGCAAGCATCGCCCACCGCTGAAGGGCACAGGCCGTCCAAGGGCCACACCGCAACCCCCCCGTTTTCTCACCCCAAATCTGCCCTCTGAAGGGGGAGACGCGTTCCAGGCCCTGCAACGTACCCCACTTCAGTCCGCAGAGGGGAGGGTGGGACGCGGCAGAGCCACGATCCCATCGCGGCCCCAGCGCCGAGGGACGTGCTGCAAAACCGCGCTCCAGGCTGTGGGACGCCAGGGCCGAGCAGCGCTCGCTCTCCCGCTCGTTAGAAGCGCGCGAGATGAAACGGACGTATTTGTATCAGAGCCTGAAAGGCAGAAAGCTCCCGTCCCCATCCGCACGCCAGCCCCTCGGTGTTTCTTCCCAGAAGGAAAAACAGAAGATGCTTTCCATAAGCAGACGATTTCAGCAGCTAATTTTACCATCACTTATGGTCGACTTTATGACTAAGATTTCATGCTGACTATATTAATCCTGTCAAATTTCAGAGTGAGAGAGAAATGATACTGTATATTTTATGGCTGCAATAACTTCTGAGCCATTAGACATGCATGCTGACATGAAAGTAATCAAATTGATTTTTTCCCTATTACAATGAAGAACTTTGCACGAGCAAATAGGCTTTCTGGCACAGGGCTGACGCCCCAAGAAGCCTGCGCTCGCTCAGGACATTAGGAAATCGTCCCAAGCCATCGGTCAGAAATTTGGGTGTTCTGCTTACTCGCGTGTTATTGTCACCAAAGCCGAAAGGAACACGTTACTCAACCAAACCATCGACAAAAGCCAACGCGAGGGATAACTGGAGGTTTTCCAAGCACCGGTAAATATTGCCGAAGTTGCATTCGTTGCTTTCCCAGCACCAAAGGCTGCTCCGCGCCTTCGGTAACCTCACCAGGCACAGCGAGCCGCTTGCTGGCCCCGTCTCCAGGCGTTGGGCAATACAGCCGGAGCCGACCAAGTCGCTTCTCCGCGAGTCCTGAGGACCTGAATATTAACGGCCATACTGCAGGTGCCAAGACAAAGGGCTGAAGCCCCGTGTCCATGCGTGTCCATGCGTGTCCATGCGTGTGCACGCGTGTGCACGCCAAGGCAGCAGTAAATGCGAAAGCCCATGTGCCAGAAGGTCAGCCGAGAAAACCAGCTTCGTTTTCCGCCTGGCCTCCGCCCCGTCCCTCTGCAGAAAGCAGAGAGAAAGACAGATCATTTAAAATAATTCTTTAAAAGTAAATAGGCCTTTAATTGTAAATTCCACTTGCTTACTGTCCTGTTGGGTTTTTAAACCCAGCTCATACCTACATTTGGAACTAGGAAGCCTTTCTTTGACTTAATTACCTAAAATTCTAATGTAAAAACCTTTCATCCGACATGTTTGTGAAGTTCTAGAGAAAGTCGGGTCAAAACGGATGCCGTGATGGGCAGACAAGTCGCGGGGCAGAGGTGACGGTGCGGAGTGTCCCCCGCCGGGCGCGGGACCCCCATGCGAGGGTTCAAAACCTTGAAAGACGCGGCAACCAGAAGCAGGGAAGTGGGGATAACACGTCTGATGTAACAGAGGCTCCACGGCACCCTCACACGTGCAGTCACGTCTCTTCCACAGCCAAGGAAATTTAAGACTTTTAAAAAAATTTTAAATATGGGTCTCATACCTTTTTGTAGAATATTGATATCAATCATTAAATAACATCAGATCTTTCAAACCAAGTAACCTGATCGTAACAAATTTGCATACGTATGTGCTGAACCTGTCTAAAGCCTCAAACGAAGGGGCATGTATGTGTGTATGTACGTACGTACGTATGTATAACTTCTTTGGGTTAGCAAAAGAATTGCACATTTAACATGCATTTTGTTGCAAATCAAAGGGCTTTAATGGCTCTCTATCAATAAGACTTATTTTTGGGTTTGTTCTGTTTGTGTTACTTGGGCTTTTTAAAACCAAGAACAACTTAGAAACGCAAACCCATAAGCCCGCAAGTGCATGGATCACCTAAACCAAGATTCGCTACATGCCCATTTTAGCGAACTCATTTTTGTAAAGTCATCGGCGTTGCTGCTGCAGTCCAAACATGCAAAAGGTTTCCATACATGTGATTAAACAAAATGAACTAACTTTTTAGATCACTTTTACACTTTTTTTTTTAATTTAGCTTTAATTCTAATTTAAGATTTAGCACCTTTCACAAACAGAAGTTCATAAAAGCACAGAGACTCACACTTGCATCTATAAAACCTTGCTGCGCACCCAGATGCGCTTGGTTATCAATTTCTTACCTTTCAAAACCCGAATAAAACCATCCCGTGACTTTGCCATTATCTCTTTTAGGAGAGGAGAGCTCTGCCCAAGCAGGGCTGAGCAAACATCCCTTCGCTGCCTTTGCCGCCTCTTCCAGTGTTTACTGTTCACATATGTTTTACGTGCATCCCTCCCGCCCGATGCAGGGGGAGCGGCCGAGCCGTACGCGCGAGCCGGGAGTTACAGCCCAGCAGCCGTGTCTTTCACTGCCCGCGTTCCTTCGGGGTGACCGCAGCGCCCAGCACCATCAGCGCGCCCCGCACAGCCGCAGGCACGACGGAAGGGACGGGCTCGGGGTGACACCCCCCGTCGCGCGGGGGGACAGCGAGAGCTTTGAGGGGCTCCTATTGCTACAGCTCCAGCTCCCATCACCCCCTGCAATTAAGAAAGCGGAGCTGGTTTGGGTTTTCTTTTTGGTTCGGGGGTTTTTTGTTTGGTTTTTTGTTGGTTTTTTTTTTTAAATCGCATATAAGCAAACCCTTTCCCAAGAAAACCCAAGCCAGAGCCCGTCCCGGCACATTGAGCATCATTAACCAGCACCCACCAAACGGGTCCCCCCCACCGCACCCACGATTTTATACGGATCCCACCTCCTGGCGCAAGCCCGGTCCACGTACCGGCTCGGGGTCTGGGGAGCTGCAGCTCCCCGCGGAAGGTGACTAGTCAGCGCGCGAGCCACGAGCCACGGCCCGCAGGCGCCCTCGGCCACCCGGCATGGAACCGGCGACCTGCGCAGCCGTGGACGGGCATCACGGCAGCACGGGCGGACTGGGGGCACCCGCTGCTCCCAACGCTCCCGCTGGCTCGGCCACGGCAAAACACAAGCGCGTTAATCAGCAGAGAATCCTTTTAGCCAAATTGGTACAAATTTGTTCTTCAAAGGTGTTACCCAAACCCCCCAAATCCACAGTTTTGCAAAGGAGAGGTCTCCTGGGAGAGGCGGCGAACAGCATCCACGAGGTTCTCAGGACCTTACGGGGATCGCCGTGATAGCACCGCTCCGATCCTCCAGACGTGGATATATTCATTGGCACTAGTGTGACCGAGAATAATCAGAGCGAGATTCCCCGAGCCGGGGAGTCACAGCCATACGGCAGTTCACGGCAGCGGAGCCCGAGTTTCGAGGGAAGCAGCCTCAAATTTAAATGTAAAAAAGAGAACCCACAACACTCTTTAGAGCCGCATGACCTAATTCATTATAAAGAATGTCAGTTAGCAAACCTTTTAAATAAAACATTAAGCTAGAGGTAATTTGAAGCCTTGTGGATTTTGTTTTACTCAATTATTTTCTAATGCTTCAACTTCAAGAATAAATATGCAGAAATAAAAAAAAAAATACTAAGACTCTCATTTAATTCTTTTTCAAAAGAAATGAAGACATCCATACTAGACCAAAATACCCTCAACGAAGGCAGATTTCTAATTAAAACTTTTATGTCCTACAAGATTCTTCAAGGTTGTAATATCTGCTCCCGCACCCGCGAGCTACCGTCACGCGTGCAGAAGGGCGAGTCCGCAATTCACGTTAGAATAACCTGTGCTACGCACTAGTGTAACTTATTGCCAAGACACGTACTCACAAATTAAACCAGGGTTGAACTTTTTTTTTTCCTTCCTTGCCCAGAATTTACAGAACCAGTTGCAACTTCCACGCTGTCTGTCGGGAAGCGTCCCTCCAGCAGACGCAGAGACAGCAGACGGTCACGCTGGCCTCTGCTTCGGTTTTACTAACGCACGACGGTGAGAACGTGGCTGTAGCGAGGCAGGCAGGAATTGAAAACCTGGCGAAGAGCGGTAGAGGATAAAAGCCGCTGTTGATACGCACAGTCCGATATGAGGTTAATCGGGAAAGGGGGAAAAACAAAGGGAAGGAGCTTGATGATTAGTGCTGCAAATGCTCTTCTGAGAAATACTATAAACCCCAAAGAAATTGTGCTCCTTCATACCGCAGCGCGTCCTAGAGGGTGGCCTTACCTGCAGAAAGAGTAATTTACAGTCTAGAAAATGTCACTGTATTTTGAAAGACTCTGAGGTCTTTCTTCAACCTGGACGAGCTTTTCTGAGCGTTTTGCCCCGTCACTGGACAGGCCCCTGAAGGGGAACAACGTGACTCACACGAAGGGAATGGGGTGCCCTGAGCGGGGGCCCCGGCTCTATCCCGCGGGTCCGGGTCCTGCTCTTGACACTCCTGAGCTTTGCACTTACAGTCGTCTTCAAAAGAAAAAGAAAAAACCCACCTATTTATATGCAGTGTTGGGTTTTTTTTTTTTTAATTTTCTAACTGCTGCATTAGGAAACCAAATTCAAGGGAAGGAAACCAAATTCAAGGACGTTCAAGGGAACCAAATTCACTCTATCCCATTGACAGGGAATATTCCCAGATAAATTTCCAACTGGAAATACAAGGGGGACACGGGAAGAGAGAAATCAGTCGTCCAGCATGAGAGAGAATGCTGCTGTCCTGGCTAAACCCGGCCCTGGGCTGGACCGGCAGAGCCAGCAGCGGCAAGCCCGGCAGCGCAGCCACCTCCGAGACGGAGCCCACCCGGGACAAGCCAGGGAGCGGCCACCGCGCGTCCCGGGAGCCGCAGGGACAGAGCCTCTCGCGGGGACGGCTGCTGCCCACTCCTCAGCCCGCGTTCTGGGGCAAGCAAATACAGGCAAAAGGAGGAGTCCTTGGGAGAAAAAAAAAAAAAGGAAAGTTCAGAGCTAAACATTTGATTTTCATTTGGCAGCATCACCATTTTCAAGAGGATACCAGAAAGAGATTTGCAGAAACGTGCTTAATGCCGCTCCGCTAGCAAGTCTGCACCTCGAGTGCTGGGGTCAGTTCTGGGCCCCTCACCCCAAGACAGACACTGAGGGGCTGGAGCGTGTCCAGAGACGGGCAACGGAGCTGGGGAAGGGGCTGGAGCACAAGTGCTGTGAGGAGCAGCTGAGGGACCTGGGGGGGTTTGGCCTGGAGAAAAGGAGGCTGAGGGGAGACCTTCTCGCTCTCTGCAACTCCCTGACAGGAGGTTGGAGCCAGGGGGGGTCGGTCTCTTCTCCCAAGGAACAGGCGACAGGACAAGGGGAAACGGCCTCAAGTTGCGCCAGGGAAGGTTTAGGTTGGATATTGGGAACCATTTCTTCCCCGAAAGGGCTGTCAGGCCCTGGCACAGGCTGCCCGGGGCAGTGGGGGAGTCCCCATCCCTGGAGGGATTGAAAAGACGTTTAGATGAGGCCCTAAGGGATACGATTTAGTGGGAGACTTGGCAGTGCTGGGTTAATGGTTGGACCCGATGATCTTGGAGGTCTCTTCCAACCAGAACAATTCTATGATTCAGGAAACAAAGAAACCCAAGAAGATAAAAATATTCCTTTCCGCCACCATGCTCGGAGCAAAACACCTCGCTACTTTGATTCATCCTTCCATGCAAAAAAATGGAAAGTCATCCCTTCCCGGGAACGTGCGAAGCGGGTCCCAGCATCCATCTCCGCGCCCCACCGGCGGCTCGCTGCCAGGCGATGCCCGGGGCAGGCCAGAGCCAGCTCCCGTACCCGCTCGCTGCCGTAAGGATCACATCGCAACCGCGCCCTGGGGCCGCCTTCGGGGTGTTAAAAGTTCTCCTCTGTGCCACCAAAATAGGGTATTTCGCGCTGGCACGAGGTACAAACGGTGGCAGCCGGCTGAGCACCGTCGTGCCCGTCGCACGGATGCATCCACCCGCCCGGGGCCCTCCAGCCCCGCTCTCACTGAGGGCCGCTTCTGCCGATCGAAACTACTGATGAATCCATTTCTCTGCAGCAGAGAATAAACACGGATTAGTATTCACCCGTTCATAACAGGGAAACCCTGCAGCTAGAGGTGGAGTCAGTCAATGCCTGAGCATCCAGCCCAAGTTGCCTGACGAATGCTAACTACGACTTCCAGCTTATTTATCTAATTTGGTTTGATTTTAAAATATTGAGTTATCTAACCAGACACAAAAAAAAGAGTCTGAAAATTCCCCGTGCTAGTGAAAACTCTCTCTGCCATTTTATGATGCTATAATTCAATATACATCTCTGAATATTACTGACTTTTCTCAATCACATTTGTATTGAGAAACGCCTGAAAAAAATTCAGGACAAAGGCTACAGTTTTCCAAAATGATCTTAAGTGCCTGAAAAATGGGGTTCTACAGTGAATGAGCCTTTCCAACTCTGACTGCGATCCACAGCCTGTAAATATTTTAGTCATTTAAGCCGGTTACGATATTTATTAGGGTCTATTTTTGTCAATCAATCTAGAATAAGAGCAGAACTGCCGATACCTACAAAACAACCCTCTCGATTCTGGCGGAGCCTGGTTTCTGCATCAGAAAGGGGCAGCTCCGAACTGCTACAACCAGTTTGCAACAACAACAAAAAAACACGGAGGAGGGATGAAGTCAGTGGCAAAATCCACCACGACTTCAGCCAGGGCCAGGATCTCCTCCAGGAACGTGCCGCTGCTCAGAGAAACCCACCGAAGCCGCCGAGGCCGGAACGCCTCGGGGCAGGACCCCCACCGCGGGGGTCCGACCTCCCGGCGCCAGGCGCTGCCCCGCACCCGGGATGCTCATGGCTCCCAGCGACACGGAGCCCAAACGGCGCAACAGACGCGTCGCGCGGGGCGGCCGGGGAGCCGGCGCCGCGCGTGCGGGTCGGGTACCTGCAAGCCGCGGCTCTCGGCGACGCCGGGCAGCCCTGCCCGTCGGGAACACGAGTCGCCACCAAATCGTTTCAGAGGGCGGCGAATAACTGAAAACTAACGGGGCCCATAGTGACGCTCAGTGTGGGTTTGAAACAAGGATCTAAACGCAAAAAGCCTCCCCGTCTATTCCTGAACCCACGAGGTGCAATATTCCCCCCCCCCCAACCCAGCCCTCGTTTTAAAATTCAGCCTTTATCAGCTCGAGTTGAGAAAATCCAGTAAAAAGGCACAAATGGATTGTGCTAGTAAGCAGAAAAACTGTTACATCTTCTGAATGTAATTTTGCCAAAAGCCTCTGCACAATTTTTTTTGTCACGCTTTGCATTATGAAGGAAATTTCTTTTTAGAAGAACAGGAGAATGATTTGCATAATATTCTTTGCAAGTTAATATCAGCCTCTGATAATGATCTCTGCATAATGCAAAAACGTTTGAGAAGACTGTTACAACACTAAGTAATCATATTTTAAATTATGTTTCCCTTTATAGAAAGGTGTTGCAAAAACACACAGACATGAAATCTGTCTGTTGAAGTCCCAAGAACCACCTGACCATCTTCCCACTATTCTACTGTTACAGATTGCAACACTGCCTTTCAAAATCTTACAAAACAAAATTACGCTGCAACAGTCTGGCTTCACACAAGGCAGAGCTTTTTCCTGTGCCGATGCTCCGGCACATTACATTTCACAAGAGCTGCCGATGTACGGCACGAGTTAAGCAAGGACCCAGAAATTCAGATGCAGCACAATTAGACGCACCGCGGCAATTAAGGCGGGTTCTCCCACCCGTGCTCGCGCCGAGCCGTGCCGCGCTGCTGAGCCGCCGGGTGCCACCGCGCGGAGGCGGCAGCGCCGGGGCATACCCCAGCTGCCACCACGTACTGGTGGCACTGGTTTCTCTGGGTTATTTCTCTTGCCCCGTTGGCTGCAGAGCCACGTCCAGAGCGCTGGAAATTAAGACCCTGCCACCGCTGCCACGTCCCCACCGCACAAGAAGGTGTCCCCTCCGGCAGCCAGCAGTCTTCCCGAAATCTCTCCGAGGGATGAGGTGTTGTTTGACGCAGGCACAAGATCTCCGCTAACGCCGTCGTTTGTGCCTAATGAGGTCAGGAGCTACACATAGAAAGAAGCGGTCCCGGAGGAAGCCGTTTCCACAGGCACACCGAGTAGCATCCTATTAGATGTGGGCACCGACTATTTCCCTCAACCCATCTCCAACGGGGGATGTGGGTGGGAAGCTAATGCACTTGTATATTAAATGCTTAATATGTCACTGAGACTTAACAACCACAACCCAGTGGTTCAAACCTGAGCTAACCCTCCCTGAACTAAAGTAAAACTGCGAAAGGAATTCAGAGAGGTTCTTGGGACAGCCCTGGCACTAGGCAATAAACCCCAGGAGTCGTACACTTCAATTAAGCAAAGACAGACAACACTTCCAGACCAATCCTTCTCATCATACAAATGATGTAACGGTCTTAGCTTTGGAAGAAAGCACGAGGCGGGACCCACGGCGTGGGCTGTGCTCCCGAGAGCGTTGCCGCGTAGTGCCAACGCCGGTATGTGCCCCAGAGGGCAAGCGTCCCCAGCCTCTGCCACAGCATCCTCGGGGCCACAGAGGAAAGTACGCGTAGTCCAGCTAGCGCTACCCACGTCCCTACCACACACAACGGGGCATCTTTCAGCATCGAGGGTGGGTGGGTTTTTTCCCACCTACAAAACTAAGTCTAAAATTCAAATGCCAGATCTGTGCAGTCAAGGCACGGAGAAAATAGCCTTCTGCACGTCAGACGGAGCTCGGCAAGGCAGCCGTCTCTGCTCTACTGCTGCACTCGGTCCAGAAATCATGACAGAGACCTGTGATCGTTCCTCTACCCTAAAAGTTTTGGTAACTTGCAGAATTTGTCCAACCACGTTCGGCGACAGGCAGGAGAAGACCAACCAGGGCAAGCCCTCAGACCACAGACCGGCTAGAACGCGTTCAGGGGAGCATTTTCGCAGACGCCCATTTCTCGGCGGCGTTGGCTGTCGCGGTGTCAGCAGCCCGTGCATGTGCTCAGCCGATTTTGCTGGGCCGTCAGCACGCTGAGCCTCCACACAGCTGGCTGCACCGAGAGCCGCCCTGGCACTGTGGGTACAAGCCCCTCCATCCCCCGGCCGCTCAGCACGCCGCGGGGCCAGGCACGGCTCCAGCGCATGGCCAGGTCCCCGCACACCCCGCCTGGAAGCAGCCCCCGACAATCCTCCGCTCCATCCGTCGTCTCCTGGGCGTACCCTTTAACGAGTTTCAAGCAGTTCCTTGCTACACCTCATCGCAGGTTCCTCGAGTGGCTTTGCAAACCCCTTGCCCTCTCACCACCAGAAACACCGATGCTGAACCCACCAGCAGCGTCCTCGTCTCCGTGCTGGGGACGGGGCTCCTCTGCAGCTCCAAAACTCGTGTAACGGTGACCGAAATGAAAACCAGCCATGGACACAGCACTGGACGAGGGGAAAATCAGCGGCTGCCCCAGGCTCCCGTGCTCCAGCGCAGACCGTGCCCGCGGCCACGGCACACACCGGACGGCAGCACGGGGTCAGGGCGCAGAGCAGCCGCCGGAGCCGCAGACCTGGTGCTGGGCACCCACCTCGTTACAACTCTTTAATGACATGAGCTGACTCGGTTTGCGGAGATGCAAGCTGTGGCCGCGGCGAGGAAGCCTGGCCCGCAGCGGCACAGAAAGCCCGTGAAGAGGTGGCCACCCCGCGCACAAAGCCATCAACACCTCCGCCCGCGTCCAGCTGCGTCTCCGGCAAACCTGCAGAAGAGTCACCACGAAGAGCCACGTGGGCAATGAATTTGCCCACAAAACTGATCCTCCTTCACGACGCTACAGCACGGTGGGTCCCAGGGTGAAGCCCCTAATGCCCTGACCGCTCAGGGACACCCAGCGATGCAAGCAGTATTGGGAACTTGTTTTTTTTCAAAAATTGCAAGCAAATCTCTCCCTTCCTTCCCCAAACTGACATATCCACCCATACCGTTGGGTGGGACCACCAAACGCAACTCGTATGTCCCCTACCCACCCGCTGTGTGCCTGACGGCCGCCACCTGCACACCACGAGGGAAAGCTTCTCCGGAGCCCCAGCAAACACCGCAGCCGCCGGCACGTGTGCTTGGGAGATCACAGGGGTGCGGGAACCGCCTCGCGAACTGCCCCAACCGAATATTTCTATTGCTAATGCTGCACGTTGCGTTTTACATAACATTTATGAGACGCGGAGGAGGAGGTTAGAGCAGGCTGGAGGGCGGGGAGCGGACAGCCAGCTCACCGACCGTCTGCGGGGCATCCAAATGATTTCAAACGCACGGATCCGTGCTGCGCAGTGCAGGGAGGCTGCGAGAACGGGGCTCCTCTTGGGCTGGCACTCCGCATTCATTTGTGTTGCTTTATAAATATACTGCGATCGGACTGTATATAAACCGCTTGAAGAATCTGGGGGGGGAATGCAGTTTGGAGGTGCGAGGGCTGCATTTTTTTTCCAGGTGGTATAAACAAATCATGACTTTCACTATAAAAAACCTTACAAAGCAGTAGTAAAGGCTACTGGAATATTTGTGTTGTTTAAAATCACTTAAAAAGCAGCATGATGCACTGTGGGCATCACAAGTGGACACATGTACCATTGCAGCGGTCCTCTGTATTTTGTTGGTGGCCAAGCAGGAAAAATAACGCTGCATGCTGTGCGGAGCTGCGGTGGGGTGCATGGCCTGAACCAGACGCACTCAGACTGCAGGTTCTGCTCTGGATGCAGATCATGAGCGAGGTCTGCCCGGAGCTCAGCACGGTGCCAGGTGATGGCCGAGAGCTGCAGATCTTCTCTCGTCTCTCGGGCAGGAGCTGCCACGAGGCAGCAGCTCCCTGCCATCAAGCCCTTCTGCAGGGGCTGGCCGGCCTGGCAACGCTCAGGCGAGCACAGACCGGACCTTTCCAAACAGTATCCATTGGACTTTGGTGAAAAAAAATAATTAGTGGTGTCGGTAAGAGCTGCGAGCCTCGGTAAAAACCAAACAGCTCTGGTCTCTCTGCAGAAAACAACTTATGTGTGCAGTGCGACCGCTGCCAGGACTGCTCAGCTCCAAGCCCTGCCGTGCACGCGACTGCTGCCTCCGAGGACACGCAGGGATTTCGCCACTCGGTCCCTCCACCCCCTCCGAGCTGCACTGCCCTCCCGTCCCACCGCCCCAGCCTCAGCTCCCTTCCAAACAGCAAAAACTTAAGTCCTCCCTTCTGCATCATTTCTTGTGCCGAATCCAGATCAGTCAGCAAGTACTGCAGGATACACCTCCCCTAAGGCCACTCACAAACAAGACAACAGCCCGTTTGGGATCTTAAGGGGAAGATAAATGAGGAAACTTCCTAAATTTGATTGTAAAAATATTCATGAAGACACCGAGCGGCGCGGGTACCCCCAGCTGCGCTCTGCAGAAGCGCCCGCCGACTCCCAAGGAAACAGGCGGGCACTTGTCCAAGCCTACAGCCGAGAAGGGTCTCCGGTGGGGACCTGCGGGAGCCCAGGGAGAGGGACAGGCACTGGCGCGGGTACTGCTGACAGCAGGGTATCAACCGACCTCACCCACCGCTGCGACGGGCTCGGAGAAGGCCCCGTGCTCCTCTCCAGGCTGGTGCCCGCGGGGAGCACAAAGGCCCAGCACATCGCGGGCTCTTCCCCAAACCGCCTCGTGAGTCTTCAAGGACACAGGGCTAGAAATCCTAACAACGCCGTGCAAGGATGTAAAAGCGGCTTTGTGCGGAAATCAGCATTGCAATCTGGAAGCAGAAGCCTTGCCACCATTAGTGGATCTGAAAACCCACCCAGAGCCAAGGCACCCCAGCCGGCAACACGGGGTCTCCAGCCCTCGCTGCCCGACTCCGGGGTGAGCCGGCCTCGGGCTCGGCGCTTACATTGCAAAACCAAAGCACTACATGTACGTGGGGCTCAATCTGCATTTTTACAGTTGCACAACGAAAAACAGCAAAGGAAAAAAAAGAAAAAACAAACCACCCAACAGTCATCTGAAAGACCAGTTATTAGATTGCTTGAAATGACTTGAAATGAAATTCCCCCAGATTTTATTGGACTACTCAGATATTGATTCTGGTGTGCTTCCCGCTCAGTCTGCAGCACAGAAATTCACCTTGCTAGAAATCCCACCCGCGCGCTGGGCCAGCAGCACGCACTGGGAACGGTTGGGGTTGCTTTGTTTTGCTCCCCTCTTCCCTGGCCTACAACTGCCAGCGCACATCAATAAAATAAGCCAGGAATTTCAAACAGTAATCTCTTTGTTCCCTGCCTGTCCGCCTGCCACCACGCCGAGAGATGGAAGAGCAGGGAAGCCTCAGTGCCCACGCAGGAGGAGGAGTGTGCGGCACAGACGTCGCACCTCCCGTCCCCCGCCCGGGTGGTCGTCTCTGCGGTGGGCATCACCTGCCCGGATCTCCGAGGGCTTCTGGACCAGACCTGCCGGTTCCCCGCCGGTACCTCCCAGCCTGCCTGCCCTCAGGGATTCCCTCCTCGTGCCGGATCCCCACAGGACCGTAGGACGGGAAGGCAGAGACCGAGGTCGAACACGCCAGGATGTTCTGCTGGTCTCTTCATCGCTCTGGTGGGGTGGTTTCCCTTCCCGTTCCCAAAGGCAGTTCAACTTGACCGGCATAAACGCGGTGGGTTTCACCCCCGGGCACAAAGCGGCACCCCGGGGTACGCCTGTGCCAGCAACGCACCCCCAGTTCACCCGACCAGCAGAGCCGGGACACGGACGGCTCACGCTCCAGCGAGGTCCCCCCCGTCGCTGTCAAATAAGATCATTTTAGATCCTCGTCCCAAATTCTCTCAGGTTATAAATTCACTTGATGCCTAAACGCTTGACACAAAACAACAACAGTATAAATTACTTTTTTACGCACATAAAAAGGGAATAAAGCGATTAAAAGCCAGCCTCTGCTGTGCGTGAATAGCTAGTTCCGAGCTCCAAGAAAGCTCCTCCATCCTCGGCCGTCCAACGCCCGAGTCCCTGTGACGAGGCGCCAGCAGCACGCTCTGTGCTTCACGGCTCGCTTCACAAGGCATGAACCCAGCCCCGAGAAACTGCCATCATTTTCTCCCAACCCCTGCAGATGTTTCAGCTCAAGCGGCCAACACACCAACGTCCACCCCCTCGTTCGCGTGCCTGCGCAGTAAAGCACCGTGCGACGGCACAGCGAGCTCGGAGCCGAGCGGAGCAGCTGGAACATGACAGCTCTGCAACTTCCAAATTCCTATTTAGCTTTATTTTATTTTTTTTTAATTCATGCTTGCAGCATAAACGCACGCTGGGCTGGTACTCCACTCCAGCTCCCTCGTCGGGATGTGCTCACCCTTCGACTCCACAGCTCATCCACTCTTGGGCTGCATCACTGCCTCGTTAGCAGCACCCCCGCCCCGTTAACAAGCCAACGCTCCGTCCCCGTGCTGGGAAGGACAGTTGTGCTCTTCACTAAAGGACCTGCCCTTCCCGCTTTCTCCAGCATCCCACGGGAGGTGCAGGGGATGCGAAGCTCCTGGACAGCACAGGGCGCAGCTCCGGAGAAGGCACCCCAAAGCCGAGCGAGCCCGAGCCTCGGGCCGACCGGCACCGCGTGTTCTGGATGGGCTGGAGGCTCGGCGAGGCTGGGGCGGCCGAGCGCGGCCCGTGGGCCCGACGGAGCCGTGGCACGGATCCTGGGAGCTGTCTGAGGAGTCCCGGAGTCCCGCCGTTCGATTCACTACGCAGCCTGCGAATCAGTCAGCCCTCGCCTTTCGCCTGCCCCGCAGGCTGGGGGCAGGGCTGGCGCCCACCCAAAGATCGTGCCAGTTGCAAAAAAACCTATTTTAAATAAACCCCAAAGCAGTTAATCTGTAGAAATACTATTTTGGAGGAACAGGGGAAAGCTGAAGCCGTAACGGCAAACGATTACTTGCTCTTCTCCCATTCCCTTCCTCCAAGAGCCTTAAAAAGGCTTCCCACCATCCCGCTACGGCCCTTCTCACGTTACACCCGGATAAACCCAGGAGGAGCGCGGTGCTCCCGTCCTGCCCAAGGTCACGGTGACAGCGAGCCGCGAGGAGGAGCCGAGCCCGGCGGTTCGGGGGCTCTGCCCCAGCCCCCGGCGGCATTCCCGGGCTGCGGAGCAGCGCCCGGTGGGCACGACCTGCCCCGGTGGGGAGAGCGCCGGCGGGACTCGGGCAGGGAGCGACGGAGCTTCGAGGCTGGTTTCTGCCGGCTTCATTTCCCTGGATGCCCGCGCGGAGAGCCAACGCAACCTGCCCAACTTCTACCTTCCTAAAAGGCTTTTCTCTCTTCCTCCTTTTCTTCCCCCCAGTTTTTAAAACCCAATTATAGCACGGCGCTCTCAGCAGGGGTCAGTGTGGAATAAGAATCGCCAGAGTTAATGGACATAAGACCAAGAAAGATTAATGCCTAAATGGTTTCAAAAGTTGTATGATGCCGATTTCATTAACATTTTAATTGTAATGTATCTTTTTAATCTTCTTTCACACTAACGGTTTTATATGCTTCAAAAAAGAAAAAACTGCTGACAACAAAAATATCAACATACCAAAATTAACAGACGGAACCGAGTGCTGTAATGGGAACTGAACAAAATGCAGAAAGCCGCGTTAATGATGCATTAAGAGCAGGAATCGTACTCAGACAAGAGTCAAAAATTCAGCGCTACAGTTGCACGCCCTGTCTTTGCCTTCCCCAGACAGTCAGCACAACCCCAGATACGTGTCTTTCAGCGGGGCTGTGCTGAAGCAATAACCCAAGCAGCATTACCAAACACACGCATGGATTTACCCAAAAAAGTGTGCTTTAAACCTGGCAATTCACCTAATTTAACCAGGGCGATACACCGGCGCAGCAGCGTCAGAGCAGGCTGCTCCTGTTGTCCATTACCCTCTTTACGGAACGGCACCAACGCTGCGGTCACCGCTCTGCAGGCGCAGGTACCGTGGCCGCGGCAGCATCCCCAGACGTGAAAGATGCAGTTACATCCACCGTGCAAAATTTTATTTTCCTTAATTAGAAGACAATTAAACCTAAGCAGTAATGTTTCATTAAGCATGGGCATGTATTGATGATGTTAGCATGTATAAACGGAGGGAGGCACACAAGGAGACGGTAATTGCAGAGCAGACAGATGAAGTTTCAAACAATTTTTCCTCGTACAAATGAATGGCCGAGCGATACAGACGCTTCCACCCGCCTGCGAGGCTGGGCTGCAGCTGCAGGAGCGATGCAAAACCCACAGCGTTTTCCTTCGCCGGCCATCAGAACTTGTCAGAAGGGAGAAGATCTCCTCAGCGATATAAACCCTCCATCCAGTCGTTAGCACCTCATAAAACCGTAAGTTTGCGAGGAGAGCGCGATTCCAACCCTCGCTACAACGAAACACAACCAGACAGCACGGTGTCCTGCGAAGGTCGCCGCGGCCGGGGCAGCACCCGGGCAGGGTTCCAGCGAAGGGGCCCCTACGGGAGGGGTTCCCCCGGCTGTGGGAGCTTCCTCCCAGCAGGACCTCGGCCACGAGCCCTGCGCCCAGGAGAAGAGCCCTTCCCCAGGAGGGGCCGTGGTGCCAGGGCAGCCGTCCCGTCCCGTCCCGTCCCGCTGGAGGTCTCCCACCCAACGCTGGCCATGCCCGTCGCCTCTTCCCCTGGCAATCCAAGGCATTTTAACCACCTTCTCCCGTGTAAAACCTCGCTCCCCGTGTCTTTCGGGCACCCGGCCATTGCCTTCCGCACGGCACACCTTGAAACGCCAACCCTTTATTATCCACCCGCGTGTCACACCTCTATGCAGCATAATCCCGTCAAAGCTTAGCGCCCTGGAAAGCGCTGAGCACCGGAACATTACCACTCCTTTGCCGTGGCATCGCTAAACGGCGTCTTCTAGGACATCTCCGCAAGGAATTATGTTATTTCCAAACCTAATCCTTGTTTTCCTAATGCTTCATATAATCAGAGCGTAAATGTTTGTCCTATGACAGAGAGAACTGGCATGTAAAACATGTACCCCCACACAATGTATATATATAACCGAGGCTGCCATATGCTTCCCCAGTGGATACCACGACAGGAACGCGCGCGTGGAGCCGAGCCAGCGCTGGCACCCGAACACAGGACCCTTTCCACACAACCGCTCTGCCACCGAGCCCACGAGCCTGAGTAAGCACCAGCTCGGTCATGTTTAACTTGCGATTCTTCGCACGCGCTATCCTTCACGGCGCTGCCGAAATTCGGGCTGCAGACACCCCGGGATGACAAACATCCGGCTCCTCTCCCCAAATCGACAGACCCAGAAGAGCCCCGACTGCCACAAACGAGATGCTGCAAAGAAAAGAGGGTCCCTCTTCTCCCGTTTTTCCAAGTGATTAATAGATCCCGGTATTGCCTTGATTGCTGCGGGGACGACGGGGCGAGGTGAGGGATTTAATCTCATCCCAGTGACTATATATGGTCACTCTGATGGAGTCACCTCCCTCCCCTCCCGCTCCGCTGCCCTTCGCTCCTGGCACCGGGCTCTGCAGCGCAGCGGCAGCGCCGGGGCACGGCGCCGGCCAGCCGGAGCTCAGCAGGCTCCCCACCTTACCACGCGCTCTCCCCCTCTCCCCATTTTTTTTGGCTTACGGTTTTAAAAATCTTAAATTGAGAGGAGAGAGAATACACAAATAAAAAAAAAAAAATCAACACCATTTTAAGAGTACTTTACAGAGAATTGTTGCACGGGGAAAAAACCCACCCTGTCAAGTTACTTATGTTTAAATGTACAGTTCATAATCACTTAGAAGTTTAAAAAAATAAATAAAATCAATCTTTTTGCGAAAAGTATATCCATTTATTCAGCCCACACACACTGGTTTGTTATCGGAGGGTAGTTTGTGGCTGCTGAAGCAGCAGCAGTGATTTCTGCCCCCCCCCCCATCCGCCCACCTAAGGGAAAAAATGCACTGAAATATTTGTCTTCATAGGAAATGAAACACAAAAATGTACTGGACATGCAAATTTTTTTTAAAAAGTCTGATGTGAGGACCTCTCAAAAGGCTGAAGCCAAACTGCGATGTCTGCGAACAGCCCCGGGAACACACACGGCACGGAACGCACGCCAAGTGCTATTTATCTTCGTTTTATCCCACCGAGCCGCAAGCTTTCGGGGGGTCTCGGTCACCGCACCAAACAAATAACGGCTCTCGGCACCACCGGCCCCAACGCCTCCTCCGGCGAGGGGCTCGGAGGAAGAGCTGGTGTCGGGCACGGGCTGCAAAGACCAGCAGCCCTCCTGCCCTCCCCGTCCGTCAGTCCATCCGCAGGGCAGCCCCCGCCCCAGCCCAATCCAGGGCTGAGGAGGAGTGTGGTACCTTCAGCGGGCTGAACCCCCCTGCCAGGGAAAGGGAGGAAGCTCCGCACGCTCCGTCCATCATCCAGGGCTCTACGTGGCAGGCTCCGTCCCAGCAGTCCGATTTTTATTACCTCCGTCCCCATTTAGGAGTAACTACATGACAAAACCGAGCGCGATCCCGCACGGCGGAGCTCGCCCGGGGATTGCCTCTCCCCCCCGGGCATCACGGCACTTTAGCGAGTTTTCCCTTCGCAGCAGCATTTGTGGATACAAAGACTGTAAGATTGAATATTTTTTAAAATTTCTGTTCTGTCTCCAAACATTTGCTTAAAAACAAGTTGAACTTAAAAAAAAAACAAACCCAAACTGCTAATGAATCACAGTTCCTAGCAAATGAGCAATTGCAGTTGACACAATGAATTATGCCCGAAGCAAGCTGGGAAACATATTTTGCAAATGATCTCATCCACAGGCAAACCTGGCATGACACTTGATTTGCTAAAAAAGACACAAAGCCTGTCAAAATTCCTGTCACTTCGCAAATAAAGTCAGGTAGAGAAAACCAACAGCCTCGCCCTCTTTTAAGCACGCTTCACCTATTTCTCAATGGCTCTACAGCCTTGATTTAAAAAAATGCCCCCCCCCAACACCCCCTTAGGTGTGCCCGTCCCAGCTGGGTGCTGAAGGCTATCGGCTCCGCTTCCACCTCCCCGGACGAGGAATAGATGGGCTGGGAGGCTGCTCTTCCGACGGCAACCATGGGCTCGGGCTCGATTTGAAGGCTAATTGCAGGAGGATACAACGCGCTCTCTGGCCATTAGGTACGGCAGGGAACTTAAATTCAGTTTAATTTCCTCCAGCTGAATGCCTGTGTTTTATTTCTTTCATTGCACTCAACTAAACTCAAAGAAATGTAGGGAGGGGGGGAAAAAAAGGCAATTAAAGCGCAGCCCCCCTGCTCCTCAGCATCCCTGGAGCTCTCTAGGGCCGGTTCCTTTCGGCCCGGCACGGCGCACCCCATTTCCCCACCGAAAAAGCTGGCTGGCTCAGAAAACCTGGGAAAACTCAAACCCCTGGCTGAAGCCTCCTTCTAACCCCATTTTGTCAGGCCTGGGTATTTTTAAACACAGGCATTGTAGGGAGCGAAGCGAGCGCGGAGGCGCAGCGCCCTTGCGCAGGTTGTTCCGCTATGTTTAGCCCCGATCCACGCCGTCCTCCGCCCCGCAGCCACGCACCCGTTTCGGTGCCGGCCCGGCGCTGAAGCCGGCTCTCGGATACGGCGCGTCCCCGCCGAGCTCCGCGGCCCGCCAGAAGGCCTGGCAGGGGAATCGGACTTCGTGCGAAGGCAGTCTAAAATAAATATTTCCATTCCGAGGTGAGATGGTTTGTGTCGCCGGCCGGGTAAGCGCGCGCCGGTCTGGAGGCTCCTCTGAAGCAACCCCAAATCTCGCCGAGTCCAACGGGCTCTGCCGGGAGACTTCTCGGCGCTTCTTCCCCGAGTGCCGACCGGCAACGCCGCAAAGCAGCCTCGCACCTCCTGGCACCTCGGCTTGGGATTTGCCCCAAAGCCTTAGGAAAGGACTTACCTGGACGCTACAGGCAGCTCCTTCAAGCTCAAGGAGAGGGGAATTTTCTGCTCTGGACTCGCTAGCACTAAGGATGCTCTACGCCGCCCGCACCGGCGGCACAACCGCCCCACGGCGACGCCACGGGGATGCTGACCTGTTGCCGACACCCGCTGAGAGGGACCGAAATCTGCCCCCCTGCCCCAAATCCAAGGAGATTCCCTTGGGAAAGCACAGAGTTACGGCTGGGGGAGGGAAAAGGCTCTCGCATTGCAAGAGGGCACTGAAAGCATCGCCTCCGAAGTAACGGGACAGAGCATCACGGCACGCATCGTACCTCAGGGTGTCCATCTTCCAGGAGCAGAGAAGGGCTCTGGGCAATCCCTGAGGAGACCTGAACCGCCAAAACCACCCGGCGCCGGCAGCTCGGGACGCGGTGGGCACACCGGCTGCTCCCGACGGCGCGCCCCAGGCCTGGGCTTGGGCGGGGGGGATGAAAGTTTCCCCGGGGGCCGGTTCTTGGCCAGCGGAGAAAGCGCGGGCTGGCCCCAGGGTGGGCGCCCGGGGAAGGGGCTGGGGACCCGAAGGTGCTCCGGGGACGCTGCCCTGCCCCAAGCACGACCGACCGCTTTCGCCCGGGTGGGCCCCCCGCTCTGCCTGCCGCCCGACTCTCCCCCGGCCGGCCGTGCTCCTCAGCACGCCCTGGAACCGGCCCTTCACAAATTTTAAGTCCTAGAAATCCATCCCCACCCTTCACGTTCCAATATTACAACTTTTCTCCCCTGAAGCCCTAATTGTGAGGCCTCCACAGGAGGAAAAACCCAAACCCACAGTACTTTCAGCTACGGAAGGACATTTATTCTCAGGAGGAGGAGAAGAAGATCCCTAATTATTTTACATTTGCTGCTTACTTCAGATCAAACTCTTGTTACCTCCATTATCCGCACCTTGAGGTCACGGACTTACTGTCCCAGGCTGGGCAAACAGCAGCAATTCAGCCAACAAGGAAAGGCTCAGCTCTATTCTGTTTAGTCGAAGGGGTCTATTTAACAGCAGGCTATGAAGAAGGGAGTAATTCGGGTTTAGCTGCGCTCCAACGCCGTGCTTTTGAGCAGGACCACTCCTCTCGGCCCCCCCGGCACCCGGCGGGCACCGGGGACCCCGCGGGGTTTGCACGGCCGCTGCCAGAGCCGCCCCGGCTATCGCCGCCGAGAAGCCAACGCGCCAGCGAGAGGGCAGCAATCATTCCGGATTGTTTGCCGATTTCAGCTTCTCCTACTGTTTAATATTTCAGCTGGAGAAGGTAAACCGGCACGCCAGCCCCTCAATTACGCGGGGCGCGAGGCAAACATTTGGCAGGCACGAAGCGCATCAAGCTGCCCGCAACCTCGCAAATGCCTCCTGAAAGGAGGGAAAAAAGTGAATATTCAAATTAATGACCCAGCGGGTAATGGAGGCTTGGCTGGAAGCGACCCCGCGCTTTGCCGTCGGTGGGTTGGGGTGAGCCCGGCGGCGCGCAGCACGCGATGCGCTGCTGTCGTTTTATTTTCCTACAGCAGGGAAGGTGTTTGGAGAAGTCCTTGAGCGCAGCAAACGCACTTTAACTACAGCAGGCTGCAGACTGCAGCAGGCAGGGGAACGCGCCGGCGCTCGCCAAGGCGCTCACCCAGTAAAAACCCAACCGCCTACCCCGGTTTTTTCCCCGCTTTGACACCGAGCAGCAGATGAACACCCTGCCCCTCGCCGACAGACGGGTCTCACGCGCAGGGAAAGGGGGGACAGCCGCCCGTCCCGCGGCCAGACCCCAGCCCCAGCCCCGCGAGGAGGGCACCGGGCGCCCCGGCCACCGCGGGGATCGGTCCCGAACTCCGCGTTCAGGCGTTCGGCCAGCTTTTGTTTTTTAATATCTCCCCTTTCGCAGCGTTTTCCTCCCCTGGGAGAGAAAGTACGAGCCTGCGCCTGCATTTAGCCATTAAAAAAGAAAATATCCAGCCAGCACCGCAGCCTCTTCAGAAAGGTATTTCTAATAATAACCCGGTTTTCCACATTCGTGCAAGACTTCAAAACACAGCAGGAACTAACCCAATTTGCCCCCAAACCCCGCTTCCCACGGGCAGGGGGCACCCCTGGGTCACCCCGTCCTCCTCCCAACACCCCCCCCGCCCCCCCAAAAACACCCCCTCGCACCCCGGTTCGGCTGAGCCCAACCCTCCCTCTGGGTAACCGCAGTGCGATCAGGAAAGGAAAGATTAGGATTAAAGGCGCGATGTGTGTGTGTGTGTCCCCCAAAAAAGGGGGGGGTGAGGCGTGTTTGCGCGGTGCACGGCTTTGGCTGAGTTTTAATATCAGGGGGGTAATAGTTATTAAAATAGAAGAAGGGGGGGGGGATGGTGGGGGCGCTGGCTTGCGGGTAACGGCACCGGACCCCCCCCCCGCCCCTCGCCCTCCCGCGCGGGGGTCCCGGGGCGGGCGCGGCGCTCACCTGCGGGGCGCCGGCCCCACGGACGCTGCCCTGGGCCTAGCGGCGGCGGGAGCCGGCGGTCCCGGCGGCGGCAGCAGGAAGTGATTCCAGCCGCTCCTCACATGGACTTTCCCTGACCTCGCCCAGCAGCGCCGGCAGCCGCGGCCGCCGCACAGTGCCGGCCCCGACGGGACCGGGCCGCCCCGCTGCCGGGGGGGGGGGCGGAGAGGGGCGGCGGCGACCGGATGGGGGGGGCCGGTCCCACCTCCCGCCGCCGCCCCTCTCCTCCCCCCCCCCGCGGGGATGCCCCCACTCGCGGAGGAGGGACCGCGGGAGGGCGGGACCCGGGCACGGACGCCCCCCCCCCCCCCCCCAGCCCCGCCGCCCCCCGGGGCATCGCCGTGGAGGGGCGCGGTGCGGGCAGGGGCGGGTCAGAGGGGGCGGAAATCTCGTTTTATTTTATTTTATTTTATTTTATTTTATTTTATTTTATTTTATTTTATTTTATTTTATTTTACTTTGTTTTATTTTATTTTACTTTATTTTACTTTGTTTTATTTTACTTTATTTTATTTTAAATTTACTTTTTAATTTTACTTTATTTTATTTTTATTTTAATTTACTTTATTTTACTTTATTTTGCATTATTTTACTTTATTTTTATTTTAATTTAATTTATTTTATTATTTGTTTATTTTATTTTATTATTTTGTTTTATTTTTTTTATTTCATTTTATTTTTTTATTGGTTTATGTTTTCTTTTTATTATTTCATTTTTTTATTCCCTTTTAATTTTATTTTTATTTCTTTTTTACTTTTTTATTTATTTATGTATTCATTTTATTTTTTATTTCATTTTCTTATTTTTCATTTAATTTTATAGTTTTTATTTACTTTTATTTACCTTTAGTACTTTATTTTATTTTTTCATTTCATTCTTTTTTTGTTTCATTTTTGATTTTTTGTTTCATTTTATTATTTTAATTTTTTTTTATCATTTCATTTCATTTCATTTCATTTCATTTCATTTTTTGATAGAATAGGAGAGTTCCATTGGAAGGGACCTCCAACGATCATCTAGTCCAACTGCCAACTGCCTTGTTATTTTATTATTTTCATTTTTTGTCTCATTTGTTTAAGAGCGTCTTTTCCTTTATCCCTGGGGGGGCTCAGCTGGCGGGAGCGGAGCCCCCGGGTCCCACCCGCCCGCCCGCTCGCGCAGCCCCGCGCCCCGTCGCGGTGCGGGCACCCCGCCCGGCTCAGGCCGCCGGCCCACGGCGCGGGTCCGGCTGCGGGCAGGGTGCGGCCGGCGGGGCGAGGCGGGTGCGCAGGAACCGCGGCGGCGCCTGGCGCTGGTGGGGGGCGTGCGGCCGCAGAGCGTCCCGGCCCAGGCCCTCGCTTTCGCTCCACACTGATCCGGCGGCACCATCTTGCCTGACGTGGTGAACGGCGCGACCCGGCAGCTCCGTCCCGGCGCTTTTCAAATGCTCAGTTACCCCTTTCAACAAGAGCCATCTCCACCCTTCTCCCAACAAAAACCATCTTCACCCTTCTCCCAACATGAGCCATCTTCACCCTTCTCCCAAGCCATCTTCACCCTTCTCCCAGCCCAAACCATCTTCACCCTTCTCCCAACCCAAGCCATCGTCACCCTTCTCTCAAAGGCTCATCCAGAATATTCATTAAAGAAAGAAAGAGAAGAAAAACCACCACGGGAGATGGAAATGTTCATCTTCCAAACAAACCTCTCTCGGTTACGCATCCTGCCGCTCCGAACCCAACGAGGACGCAGAAACTCCGACCAGGCAAACCCCACAATGGCCACAGCTGGTCCCAGACCCGCTCCGGGCTTGTCCCGTCCCTCGCCGCCCGCCCGCCTCCAGCCCTCCTCTCACGCGCGGCCCACGCGACCTCGGCATCGCGAAGCGTCTGCCTTTGAGCTGCCCCGAACGCGCGCGGTTGGTCCCGCTCAGCGGTGGGGCTGGTCCATGGGCAACGCAACCGGCTCCGGGCGCCGGCGGTTGCCTTTGGAGAGGAAATCCCGCAGGATTGGCATAGGACTGCGCTGGGGAGATGCCGGCGTGTCCCCGCGCGTGTCCCCAGCCCGCCTCCGCGCCACCTCCCGCGCCGGCGGCTCCCCCGGTTTACAAAAGCCGCCCGGGTGGTTTCCCAGCCCCTTGCCCGGTTCCTTTCCGTAGTTAACGCCACCTCGCCCCCCGCGCCGCTCCCCTCCCTCCGCTGCTCCCCGCGCAGGCCTGGCGGTCGCTCCTGCGAACCTCTGCTTCTCCAGGCCCCGATCCTCCCGCCGTTGGTGCCCACGCTGAACTTGGCACGGTGGCGAGGGGACCGATTCTGCATCCCGAGGGATTATGCTTGGCGTCACCGCGGGCGGGAGCTGCTCCGCTCAGGGAGGAGCTCAGGGCGGGACGGGGTGACGGATGCCGTTCAGGAGGTTTTCAACCCTTGATGAGGAGCAGACGGTCGCGGTCTGGCCGAGGGAAGCCCCGGGGGAAGCCCCTGGGGGGCACAGAGCTCCCGGCCCCGGTAACACCCAGAGGGGTTTGGGGTTTTGATGGTCTCGCAGCCCGGATTTTGATGGCAGAGGAAGACGTCCCCAGCAAACCGAGACCTGTGCTGCCGCCAGCTCTGCTCTCTCCTTCCGTACCCTTCGCCGGCGGTAAAAAGCCTTTTAAGCGTGACACACAAAAGCGGAGTTCTCTGGGGTGGGACTGCTCGAGGCTTGTGGGCAAATTTTCATTCCAAATTTCAGCCTACAGCCTAAAAAAAAAAGTCATTTTCCTTTCTTGCTTCTCTAAGCCCGAAATATTAAAATCAGCAAACCTATTTGCATGATTAAAGTGTGCACGTTAGCCCTACGTCTTCTAAATAAATTTCAAAGGAATAACAAAAAGCTCTTTAAAGCACGAGCCTCTTTCTGTCTGTTTTGCATGCAAGATTGTGTCAGAACTTCTTTGGATCCGGAAGTTTCTTTTCTCTCACACTCTCGAACATTTATCATTTCGAGGCTGCCTCAAAAATCTGCAGCAAAATATCCCCATATTTTAAAAGTCAGCATTGGATGCGTAGAACTGCTCAAGGCTGAGGAATTTCATTAGCACTTGACACTTTTAAAAACAGTGTCAGGCCAGGCCAAACACGTTTTCTTGGCTGCAGAAGATAAAATCGGGTTTTTTTAGAAATGATGCATGAGAACTACATCCCCAAACCGCATTCGGAGATGGAGCAACCGTACTACCCTTGAGACGTGACGCTCCCTGCTCCCCTCCCCTGGTTTGCATTGAAGCATCTCAACGCGATGCTACAAACGCTTCAGCACCGGCACGGACACCCATTCGCCGGTTCGCAGCCATGGGAACCGGGCCAGTGGTGGCCCTTTGGGGGCCGCTGAGTTCCATTCCAGCGCCAATATGGGAAATACCTCCTGCAAGAGCTCCCCCGTCACAGGAGATGCCCCGGGTGCGCCCGGCGGGACCCCCACGTCCACCTCCTGGGGCCGTGGCACCGGTCCTCGGGGGCAAACGTCCCTGGGGGGACGGCCGGCACCGTCCCCTTGTCCCTCATGGAGGCACCACAGCCCACGTCAGCATCCCCGTGTTGCGAGGACGCGGGGACGCCACGCGAGTGACTCCGATGGCCCCAAGACGCTGCGTTTCTGGCTGCATTTTCAGCAGAGCTCAGGCTCGGCGCAGGGACGGGAGTCGGTGACGCGGATTTTGGAAGCCCACTGCACCTCTCCAAGCGTCATGGGAAACCCAGCCATGTCCATGGGGAGCTGCGAGTTGCTGCGTAGCTGGAAAACTCCTGTCCTTCCCCAAGTGCTTAAGCGGAACAGAAAACCCGAGCTCCGTGACTCGCCCAGGGCCTCCCCCAGCTTTGGGAGCGCAGAAAGTCTGCTAATGCTTCAGCCCAGAGAGCATCTTCCCTCCCTTCAGCCATGGACATTTTAAAAATGTTCTGTGATGGAGAAAGAAACATTTCTTAAGTACCATTTGATGTCTCGGAATGGCTCCAGGGCTAGAGAAAACATGTTTGTTTACTACTATGCTGATTTTAATGCAAAAGATTGGTTCAGCGACTAGAGGAAACAAAATAGGCAACATTTTCCATAATGTCTGCAAAGTGTTCTTGGGCTGACGAAAATATTTTCTTTCTTTCTCTCTCGTCCCTGCAGTTTTTTTTTTAATCTAGCATTTCAAATTGAAGAATGGCTTGAGGGCTGAAGAAATCACTTGATAAAATACCCAACATTTACATTCTTGCAGGAGAAAAGCTAACTTTTTTCTTTTTTTTCCATCTGAGCAGTAGTTTAGTGAAGCAGAAGAAATAATCCTGCAGCACCCCACGTCCGTTTAACCCTTCCTGGCTGCAGCTCTTGAGTTAAACGTTAGCCGTTCACTGCGAAACTTGAGAGATTTCGTTCTTTCTCCAAATTTCGGGCTCTAAGGACGCTGGCGATGGTTAAGACAGGCTTTGCATCTCGCCTTCCAGCCGTGTTTCGCTCCCTCCCTGTGCGAGGAGCCGGCCGGGCTGGGTACCAGACCCGCGGCTCTCAGGAGCCCACGGCAAGGCGGCGCTGCACCAAGGCTCCGCTGCAACCAGCCGCAGAGGACAAACTTACCTTGTGCGGAGACGTGACCTTCCAGCAGACTCGGTGATGACCAAGACGTGCAAGACCGTTCCCATCGCCCTGCCTCCGGACACGCTGCCGCAGGGACGGCCACGGATGCGGCCGCGCCGTGCCGTGGGGCAGGCTGGGCGGCTCCCCCGCGCCTCGGGGCCGTGGGAATCCCCACGCGCGCCCCGCCGAGCGGCGCCAGCCTGGGAGAAGATGCTGGAAGAAACGCACGAATTAAGAAGTCTGTCCGAGAGACTCATTTTTCTGAAGCAGCCCTTCAGAGGCCTTTGCAAAGCCGATCAGTTGTCACATTAGGATCAATTTTTGTAACTGGGACAGAAGTTTTCTTTGTAGAACCAGATGATCTACCCGGTCCAACACGCGCCACCACGGTTTGCGCTGCGCTGTGAGCTACAGGGCAACCTGGGAGGGAGAGAAAATCACCTGCTACCAGAAAGCTTTGCCGTGGTGGTACACTCGGCTAACGCTCCAGCGGGATGGGCATTCCCAGGAGAGAGGAGAGGACACGGCAGCTATATTGCACCCGTATATAGTTCATTGGGATTAACATACCATCACGGATAGCAGCAAACGACAAAACAAAAGGTATCAGAAACCCTCGTTTACGTACCTTCTTTATTTACTTATGGCAGAGGGGTTTGCCTGTTCCTCTCCGCATCGTACCCGAACTCTGCCAGATGATGAGTTCTGCTTGCTGTGCTCCAGCCTGCAAGCACAGAGACAGTCTTTAGTGTCCTTGTCCAAAACTGAAACACCGTAAGGGAGGAAAGAGTTGGTTCCTTGGGGGATTTGTTGCAATCTGTAGCAGAGCGGAGTGGTGCGGGAGGATACACGGGTTCTGGCCGTACAGAGCAGTAACTATCTAGTTACACATCTCTCGGCCACGAAGCTCAAAACGGGTCTGAAGGTAGGAATTACGCCTGCCTTTCCCTCTGGAAAATGGAGATAAAGAGGTTGAATGACAACCTGTGACCACCACGGGAATTTATCTGCTGGCTCTGCCTCGTTAGTCTCTTGCTCCTCTGCTCCTCGACCGCTTCGTGGTGTCTTCATTTCACTTCCCGCTCCGGAATTACACTCTGCTCCCATTAGGGAGCCTTGCTGGCACGTATTTCACTGGGAAAGCTTTAACCCTGCTGCAGTAAATCTCTCCTGGGTCACGGGGGGTCTCATTCCAGCCCAGCAATGTTTTCATGTCAGCCCCGCAGAGATCTCCCGGGAGGCCCAGGGCTCGGAATTGGCATTTTGACGGTGTCTGAGCTCTCTGAACTAGACCGTGACCCTGGGAGATAACTGCCGTTGCAGCCTACTTCTAACATCAGGAATTGCGATTGCCAGGCGCGATCGGCCGTGATGGGACAACGAACGGCGTGTTGGCCGCACCTTCCCGTTACCCATCACGCTTGAGGAGGGACAGGGCGCCAACACCCCGTTTTGGGACAAGCCCCCGAAATCTGTGCTCAGGCAAAGCTGCAGGACCCAGGGAGACAATTTCTTACCCAACAAAGCCTTTTGTTTGTTGTCTTTGGTGGCTCTTCAGCTCCGTTATTTTTTCTTCCTCGAGTATTGTCCTTTCCAGCTTTGAATGTGGTGTGACGGCCCCAGCTATCCCAACCTTCCGTCTGCTCCAGCTCACGTCATGCCGACCAGAGAATGGGAAACGTCACTGGCAGGCTCTGCCACCTCTGCTCTGGGCAGGGCTTTCCCACGTCAGCATCCCCAGTAACACGATGAAGTCACCGATGGGCTAAGACACTGCCCAGGGTGAGCCAATGTGACGGCATCGGATGTAAGAGTTGTTATTTTTTATAAATAAAGTAAATAAAGTTCTGAGTTCTTTACGTTAGACATCTACGCAAGGCTCGGGCATCGCCCTGTGCCGCCCAGTTGACATGGTGCAAACCGTGGTGATTTTGACTACAGCCCGGCTTATTTGGTTTACATTAAAATGATTAGGAATAAGTTAAGTGCCTCCAAGGCGGCCGCATTGTCCTACCCACACCGGTACAAGGGTGTGTGTAAAAAGGCTTTGCTTGTTTGTAAACACAGAAATCCTTCAGATCTTGTCGTGAGAATTGCTCCAGAAGCGCGAGGCACCGCTTGTTTCCGTCTGGGCCTCCCAGGAGGTGAGAGCAGGGCAATAACAAAAATAACGTATCGTTGCCCTGGTTTAATAGTTACTTATTACATAACAGTATGGCGAGTGGGCAAACGGGAGCCGAGAAAACCCAGTCCCGGAGGCATTTTCCCTCTGGCTGTTAATTCACGAGCAGGGACTGAATGCCCTGGCTTAGCTGAAGCTGCTGGGCCCTGATCCTGGAAGGCTCCTGAGCTCCCTCGACACAGGCTGCAGACGTTTTTCCCAGGAGCAGCACTAAAATAAAATTTTCAGACAAACATGTACTTTCAACTTAGAGACTCAACGTGCTGGTGGATAGATACCTCTCCTCGTAAATGAGCCTGACGTTTAATTGCCTGTACTGCTCAGAAATTGTATTTGACTCGAACCGGCACAATGGACGGGATTTTACAAGTCCTTCTCTGGCTGACTGCTTTCTCTCTAAGGTCTGACCAGGATTTCTGCTCCCAGACGCATCATCTTGCACCGGGCTGCGTGAGAACCCGGCCCGTTAGCGCAGAACGACTGGACCAAGCCACTTGGGTGACGGCCACGGCTCTCGGCAGGATTAGCCCCTGGCGCAGGGCGTCGCGTTTGAGGTCACCTGGTTGCTTTAAAGAGGGTTGAAACTCGGGAAAGGAGCGTCCCTGTCTGGTTCAGCAGAGGGTGAAGCTGGGCTCTGCGAGCCCCTGGTCACGTGGAGGGACACCGGCAGCCAGCCTGGAGGCTTTGGGGACAGCGAGCAACACCCCGGGATGTCTCTCAAACCAGAACTCCCTGCAGACTGGCTCGGGCTTGTCACAGAGCATGTCTCATTTTTTCTGATACAACCATCACTTTTTCAAAGTCTTTCTTGGATAATAATTTTAATTAATTTAAAGTCGACCGCTCAGTTGACCGCTGAGCAAATAAACGGTGTTCAGCCTCTCCCTACAGGTCCCCTTCCACCCCTCACCGTTTTGTGATTTAGATGCACAGAAACACAAGCAAGATGCCTTAAATCGAGCAGCTCAGGTCACCTTTGGAGGGGCAAATAACTCCGCCAGGCGGAAAGGGGACCGGGTGGCCGCGTGTCTGCTCTGCGGGAGACGGTGATGCCCTCAACGAGGGTGCGGAACTGCCTGGGGTGAAGTCAGGCGCTTCATTTTTCTAAGCTGAGTGTGTCAATGAGAGACTGGCATAATCGGTCTGTGTTTCCCCTTCCTTTCCGAAGAAGAACATTTTGGTTTGAAGTGTCTGTGATGCGACTGATGCAGCAAGTCAGCGTTGTCAGAGCCGTGAGTCACGGGTGATGCTGCAGTGCTGGAGGTGGGAGCGGGTAACCTCGGCTCCCTGCTCCGCCCGGCCAGGCGAGCCCCGCTCCTCCTCCGCCGGGAGCCCAGGATGCGGTGCCACGGCGGGCACTGCTGGGAAGCGGCTCTTTCACCACTGGAAATGGGCTAATACTAACACCGACACCCACTGAAGATTTTATCTGTGAGCGTTAGCCTGTGGACGGCTAAACCGGCAGACCTGGGCTCCTGCCTTCCCCAGCGACGGCCGGGGCGCCGGGCCGGGCGGAGGGGATGGAGCAGCCCTGCCTCCCTGCAGCTCCGGGCTTGGCCCAGATGTCTCCTGAAATATTGCTGCTGGACATGAGATAGCCTGGATTTTTATTCTGAGCAATCGAGGTGATCTTCTGAATGATTAAGCGATAAGTTAATTCATGGCAAGAATTTTAACGTCTTATGACTGTGAAAATTCCTAAACATTTAACTCCAATGTGCTGCGAGAATGTCCGGAGGAAACAGCGCCCGACTGTCGGCTCCTCTCCCACCTCCTCTGCCCACTCAGCCCAGCCTCTCCTGGGAGAGCAGAGGATGGGAATTGGGAAGTGCTCGGCAAACTGCAGGATCAGGCCAAACACCTGCCCTCCGGCACGGAGACACGCGGGGCAGGGGAACGACGAGGGGGAAAGACCCCCTACCTCGTGGGTGCCTTCCACGCCTGCTTAATGACACAGGTGGAGGATGCTCTGCAGGGGCCGGCCAGGTGTAAATAACAATAAAATGTGGCACGACCCCCCCGAATACTCGGAAAAACAAGAGGAGATGGGTATTTGCCTGCTGGGCTCATCCGACGGCCGCTCCCCGAGCCCACTGCCGTGCTCCAGAGCCGCCGGCAGCACCGCGGCCGTGCCGGTGTTCCCCCCCGGCAGTCGCGCCGTACCTGACCTCTGCGCCGTCAAATCAGGAGCATCCAACAGAACACAGAAGAGATTTTGAGGAGAGAACTGTGCCCAGGTTTTCCGTTGTTTGTAAAAGCGGCATCCCATCACCCAGCCAGAATGGCTCCAGCACCCCCGAGTCCCATCAGAAAACACATTTTGACTCTCCTTTCTACTCTGGAAGAGCCTCTTACTGCTCCGGTTACTGCCGGGGCTGAGCTCCTGCGAGGAGACAACTCAACACCCGCAGCAGCCCCTGAAGCACCGCGGGTGCGGCCGGGAGCCCGCGCTGCTCTCGGCAGAGCAAAACTGATGGCTGGCTGTCGGTGCCGAGCAGGGGCTTGCTCATTTGTTAAACTCAGGCTGTTTTAGTATCTCTTTTGGCAGAAATCAGGAGGGGGGAAAAGTAAAAGAAAAAAAAAGTCTTGCGTTTGATGCCTCCCTCTGCTACAAAGGAAAAATGTAAATTTCTTTGGGTGACAATCTTGCCTATTAGTTATCTTAGAAAATATGTATAATTACAGTCAAACCAACTTCTCCCCAGGATAAATGCTCCATGTAATTGGTTCTGCAGAGTTGACGGAGGTTTTTAATACGGCAGCTACGTCAAAAAGCAGATCCTGAAGATGACCGCTCTTACAAGGTTGGTGCATTGCACACACATTTCCAAAGCGACTCTTGCTGCTGAAGTCAAGCTAAAACTCTCAATATTTCCCACACAACCAGCGTGTGATCTTGTCACGGGAGCCGCAGCCAAAGCCCGTGCGTTGGCACAGCTCCTTTGCTATTGTCAAGAAAGTCTCAATTTGAGAAAATTTAGAGTAATAATGATCCCTCCCAAAGCGCATTGTTACTCTTTATTCTGTATTTGCCCTGGTAGCTCCACCGTTAAAAATGGAGAGGACAACCCAAGAAAAGCCATCACTTCGGCTCCCTCAGGACAACGCTCCAAGTGATGAGAAAGAGCTTCGCCAGCCAAAGATCTATTGGAAAGACGACTTCAGCCTATTAATTTTCCAGGTTTCCCACAACAGTTTTGAGAGCTTTTGTCTCCCATTGTTATGAGACAAATTTCTAATCCACTCTTCATTAGGAGCTCTGCAGCGATGTGACGTCCCGCCCGGCCCCCAGACTCATCCGTTCCTGCGGGACGTCTCGTACCTGCTCCGAGGTGCTCCCTGCTCCGGGCCGCGCCGGGCTCACTGGTGCCAGGCAGGAGGAGGAACCGGAGCACCGGTTAATGCACACAAAAGCATGGCAAAAAACCTACCCTGATTTACCCACACGGAGTTCAATAAACATTAGATCTGATGGCAGTCATCGTTTTTTCATAGCGTGCTCGATTACTGCTTCAGTTATTGCTCAAATGACATCATTCCTGGCACAGGAATTGATTGATTTTTTAATGAATATTCATATGGCATTTCAGCCAGGAGTAGGCATTAATATTCTAAGAAAGAAGAATGAAACGTACATCCTAATTTAATGAATGATTGTAAATATGTATCTGATGGATAATGTGACAATGAGCATTTAAAAAGGCATCCATAGTCACCTCGGATGCTTTTCCTGGGAACAAAGGGGCAATGGGGATGCAGGCAGGGCACATGGGGCGAGGGACGGGGTGGCACTGGGCCCCCCCGGCAGGGTGCTTCTGCCCCCCTTGTCGCGACACCGATGTCCTGTCACTCAGGTCGGGAGTCTGCGCCCAGCCCAGCCCGCACCTTAAATGCCCCGAGAGAAATCACTTAATTATTAGTATTAAACTGATAACGCTTACTGACCCCAGGTGATACTGGGGCTGCGACGCGGTGAGCACTGGGAAACACCGACGCGAGTGAGCTGCCAAGCTCTCCACGAAGAGGCAGAGATGAAGAAGGGAGGCAGCGGAGAGCACCCATCCCCTCCGTGTCCGCTGGGTGCTGGGCGCCCGTCCCGTCCCCCCGCCAGCGGCTGCCGTCCCACCCTGGAGATCCCGGGGGCTGGCTCGAGCCGGTCCTGCTGCGGCAGGCAGGTAGCGCGTCGGCTCTGTCCTCCGCGGAGCTCTGTCATGTTCAATACTCGTCACCGTATTACGAATTCAAGGCTCGCGGTCCCCGAATGTACATATATTTGTCAGACACTCTTAAGATGTCTCCCCGTTCTGAGCACTGATCCTTTCCGAAGGCAACAGTTGTAGTGCTTAAACAGCGACAACGGGCTCAGTTCTCCCCCCTCGTGCCAGTCCGAGCTCTGGAAAGCATTAAAACACGGGCTTAGTGCGTCGCTGCTTAGAGCCTCTTAAACAGGCGCTTAATTTAAATGCGTGTTCAGTCCCGTGGGGAGAGCACACACCTGAAGGATCTTCTGGAAGCAGGGCTTAAATCAGGGCATCGCCATTAAAGTCACCGAGGTGACAGGCACGAAAGGCTATTTATACCCAGCGGCTTTCTATTGTGCAAGGGAGAGCACAGGCCCTTGTGCTGACAAAGCAGAAACGCGCCTCATCCCCACGTGAAATGCAGAAAGTAATACCCTAAATTCCCTGCAACCTTTGCGGAACCGCAGCCAGCACTGAACCCTCCCCTTGCATCGAGAGCGAGGAGCAGGGACCCCAACGGGTACGGAACTTGTTTTTCTTTCCCTCTCCAATCAAATCAGCCACTTGCTATTCCTCTTAGCAGCTGGCAGCTGCCAGGCAGACAAGCTACCTTTGCAGGCCAGCTCCTGCAAGTCTGACTTAAGAAAACAGCCATGGAGAACGGCTCCGTTCTCTCCAGCGCCCTGGAAGAGCAGCCCTGCAGCCGGGGCTCTTGTTTGCACATCAAGATGCGTGGGACCGAGTTTGCCGATAAAAATATATACAAAGTTATGCTTGGTATGGAACAAGCAGGCAGTAGCTGCTGAAGACTTCACAACATCCTGCTTTTGGCTTGCCTCCAAAATACCAAAACAAAACAAAATTCAGTTGGCATCTCTGCAGATTGAAGCAAGTTTTCTTTTTGCAGCAATTGCTGAACAAACGTTTCGATATTGTGCCACCGCCCCCGCCCCTGCTTTCTCCCCCGAATCATGTGCTGGAAGGATGTAAAAGATGTTCAAGGTCATGGGCAGGCTGGGAACAAGCCCAGCCGTCGCCCATCTCTGTCCCCTGTGGTTTCACTGCACCGTGTCAACTGACTCGGAGCACAAGCCGAGGGCGATGGGTGCGTTTGCCCAGCGGGACCCACCGCAGCGGGGTGGTTTCTCCAAAGAAAATGTGTCTTATTACGCTGGGGGCTTTTGGACCCCCCAGGGAGGTGCGGCTTGCACACCCGGGCTGAATCCAACCCCTTGTGCTTGCCGTGCACGTAGGGAAAGCAACCCCAGCCTCCCCCCGCCGGTCCCATCCAGGCGCTGCTCTCAAAGGCAGCGGGGTGTTTCTGTGCAAGCCCAGCAGCAACGTGGGAGCTACAACGGCACCAAAGTCCGCCCGGGAAAAAGCCCACAGCGGCGGCCTGAAACGAGGGGCTTCAGGATTCGGCCTCATATTTCTTGTGCTACACACCGACACAAAGCAACGTACATCTTCTGTGCGTACGCACATCGCAACTTGACCTTACGAGCATCGCTTTCAAGTGTTTTATTTATTTCCCCAAGAACAGGCAGTTTTGTTTGAGAAGAACACAAGGTGAAATCCTGACCTCGCTGAAAGCACTGAGAGTTTGCCGTCGACTCCAGCAGAACTAAATGTTTATCCAGAGCTATAACCAGGTTACAGGTCTCGGTTCTTTGTTGGCGCTTGATGCTTTAAAGGAAGAGACCAAAAATCCTATAGCCCTTTCACGCATGCCCAACATTCCCAAAGAACGGAAAAAGCAGCATCAGTCCCCTCCTGTCCTCTCTGGTAAGCAGTTACAGCCCTTGAAGCGTGAAATTTGCTTGCCCTCATTGTGGCACATTGCTATCATGTCGTTACTGATCATAAAAATTATCCCGTATTTTCTCAAAACCAGGCACCGCACTCATCCCTCTCGGCAGGCGTTCACAATGTGTGAATACAGGCATAATTTAAACAACCAACCTCTGTGGAAACCACCCCCCTGCCCTTGCCAAGAGACGCGCACTCCCCTTGCTTTGGACAGCCAGATCTCAGAAATACATGTATTTCTGTGATTTTTTGACCCGGCTGGTGCTGCAAAGCCCTAACAGCAGCCCCCCTAAGCACGGCAGCAGGTACTTCGGAACCGAGCCTTCCCCTGTACCCACAGGAGCTCTCTTCGTACAGCGTCTTAATCAGCACAGAAAACGCTTTCAGTGAAATGCTGCCTTCTTCTGTTTACTTGTCACAACTGATGCTCTGGTGAACAGTAAATAGGAAATTTGTTGGCAAATCAGCACAACCAGCTTGGTTCGTTAGGAAAGGCTGGAGCACAAGAGAACGTGCAAGTCCCCGTTGCGGCTCGCGCTGGACCCTCAGTCCTTGAGGCTCAGCAAGTTGTACGAACCCTGCAGGCACATAAATCTCTCCTAAACTGAACCTGGCAAAACTGAGACAGCACGTGTTTATGTAACTCTTAGCAATAGGGACTGGGTTACTAAAAGGACGTGGGCTGATTAAATCAATGTATGCACAAGAAGAATTCACCGCCAGTTTTGCTAAGAAAACTTCCCATTTAAAATCCATCCCGTTTAGCCGTGCTCGCTGCTCCCCGCTCGCCTGCCTCGCCCCCAGCCCCGCTGCGTTGCACAACGCCGGGTTTCATGTTTGCCACCAGACAGTTTGCAGTCAGCCTCACATGGAAAAGAAGGAAGTAACAGTGCCTACATTGCACATAACTGCAAGCAAACGCGTTTCCAAGAAACTATTAAGCAGTGTTCATTTGAAGTTTAAATGCAAAAAAAAAAAAAAGAAAACCTTGGAAGATTTTTTCTTGGCTTGGAGCTTTTTATGAAATTCAGATTTTAAGTGAGATGTGTCCAGGCAACATCAGTGATGCAGCAAAGCCAGGCTGCACACAGCGATGCAGCGTCTCGGGCTCTGATGGATGGAGCAGGGATCCGAGTCCTCGCCCCCCCGCCGGTCCCCTCCCCGGACAGCGTCCCCGTCCAGCAGGGCTGGCAGGATGAAGCAGGGACCCGCAGCCCCCGGGGCACAGCCTGGCACCCCCGCGCGCTCCCACCCGGGCAGCGATGGCGAAGGGGCTGGCGGGCGCGTGGGCACACGTTCCCTTCTGCTGAGCCTGCAACGGGGCGGCACCGTCCACCCCAGGGACGTGCAGGCAGCTCCTGCCTGGGACTGCTGCCGGGCTCTGCCAACGCCTGCCCCGGCCCAGATGCCTCTCCCCAGGCAAGGGCTGCCCCGTCGCCCCCCAGGCCCCCTCCCCTGGCTGGGGTGGGCTCTGGCCCCAAATCGCGGATGGCGTTAGGGTCAGTGCTCGCCCCGCTGGGCTGGCCGGGGCCGGGGTCCCGGGGCTGCGTGGGGTCCCGGGGCTGCGTGGGGTCCCGCGGCTGCGTGGGTCCCCGCACACAGGGGTGCTGGCGGGAGACTCGCCAGGACACGGCGGCTCGATGTGAAACAGCTCCTTTGTGCCGGGCGGGAACACAAAGCCGGGCGTAGCACACAGCAGCGATTGTTCCTTCCGAGGTTTGCATGGACGAGGCCGCTGTTCCCCGGCGGCTTCAGACCCCCTTGATGTCAGAATAAATGAACAGGCATCACTAAAGTAACCACATTAGGCTTTTAAAACATACATCGCTGTAATTTATTTTTTAAACCATTGCTCAATTTTAGAGGCAGGGAGTTAAGACTCCTCTGAAAAAAAAGTTCTTTGCCCATCTAAATTCTCCCCATTACTGAGCAAATGGTTTGCAACAACAAATTTATTTCACAGCGTCTCCTGTGCTCTTTTTTGTTTGAAAAAGCCACAAACAGATTGTGATTTTCTCTAACGGATTCACCATCTGGGAAATTTTTCATGCAACTCCTTTCCTCACTGGGAGCAAGTTACTCAGAGGGGAATTCCCAGCAGAGAGCAGACTCTGAAGGGATGGGTGGTTCATTTAATTAGCATGCATAATCTTGACGTCCTTACTCAGGCAAAACTCTCACCAGGGCCAATGGGAGATTTATTCTTTTTTTTTAAAGAACCAGCTAAGGACTTTGGTATTTGTCTCTTGGTATTATATACAGTATTTTCCATGCAGGGGAAAGTTGGCGTTTGGATGTATTAGAGCCTGATTTACTAGAGTCTTGTGCCTCCGAGGCCGGGCTGGGGCCCTCGGAGCCCCCACCGCGGGGCCGAGCGCCGGCGCGGAGCGGCTCCCTTTCGCACACTTACCCCGTCGGGGGAACATCACGCATTTTTGGAGCTCGCTCGCTGCAGCCAGCGGAGTGTGGGGTGGAGGTCAGCGGGGGAAGAGGCTCTCCAAAACCCGACATGCGTCAGCTCAGAGAAGCGTCGTGTTTATACAGCCCTTGCGCAAGTTACGTGGTCTTTTTTTTTTTTTTTCCCTCGGTAGATGAATTTATCGCTTGAGAAAGATGCGGGAGATGCAGGGATGCTCCTTTCATCTATGTTAACTTAAAGCTGCTCCTATGGTAAATCAGCCCAGACAAGCCTCGAAGTGCAGCACACACGCGGTCGTGATTTCAAGCCACCCGAGCAGAGAGCAGACCCCCACAACCCAGCTCGGCTCTCACCTCAGCACAGTTCTGAAAGCTGCACAAGAAGATCTTACACTAAACAATTTTCACTGGCTCATTACTGGACAAAACTTCGCTTTGAACTGACATTTTCTGGGCACGATGACTGCTTTGAAGCAGGAAGACAAAATTAGTGCAGAGAGTTGGCAGGTGAAGAAATGAGAGGGTTTTTTTTTCTTCCCCAGCAGCAGAGCTGTCCAGGAGCTATGGAAACCTTGTTTGGCTAAATAAAAACGCAGAAAGATAACAAGGCTTCATATTTTCCAGCAACGTCCTCACTGGAACAGCACGCTATCTGCGTGTGCTAGAGGCTCCAGAATAGCCAAAGCCGCTCCTGAAAGTAAACGTGCCGTGTTATTTTCCACAACTGGTAGTAAACGCCGTCTCCTGCCTCCCCAGGAGGGAAACAAACAGAATCGGTGACTTAGAGAACCCGGGGAAGGATTGCTGGTGGCAGGGAAGGATGCTGGCTCTTGAGGAAGGGCCGGCGGGGGAGGCGAGGAGGGGGTGTCACCCTCTGGCACTGCCCGGCTGGAGGGCACCGAGCTCCGCCTGGGCACGGGCGAGGAGCCGCCGAGAGCTGACGGTCAGGATCTAAGGGAGGGCAGGGACAGGGGACATTACAGTGGGGGGCTGCTACAGGCCACCCGACCAGGGAGACCGAGCGGGTGAGGCCCTCCATGGACAGAGAGGAGCAGCCTCACAGTCACAAGCCCTGGTCCTCAGGGGGACTTCAGCCACTCCGGTATCTTTTGGGGGGACAACACAGCAGGGCACAAGCAGTCCAGGAGGTTCCTGGAATGCGTTGATGGTAACTTCCCTCTCCAAGTGACAGAGGAGCCATCGAGGAGAGGTGCTGTGCTGGACCTTGTTCTCGCCAACAAGGAGGGGCTGGTGGGAATGGGAAGCTCCAGGGCAGCCTTGGATGCAGTGGCCATGAAATGGTGGAGTTCAAGATCCTCAGGGCAGCGAGGAGGGCGCACAGCAAGCTCACTGCCCTGGGCTTCAGGAGAGCAGGCTTGGGCCTCTCCAGGGATCTGCTTGATAGAGTAACATGGGATACAGCCCTGGAGGGAAGAGGGGCCCAGGAAAGCTGGTTACTATTCAAGGATCACCTCTGCCAAGCCCAGGAGCGATGCAACCCAACAGAGGAAGTCATCAGGCAGAAACGCCGGGAGGCCTGCAGGGATGAACAAGGAGCTCCTGGACAAACTCTGACACAAAAAGCAGCCCACAGAGGGTGGAAGCAAGGACAGGCAGCCTGGGAGGAATACGGAGAAATTGTCCGAGCAGCCAGGGATCAGGTTAGGAAAGCTACAGCCCTGGGAGAATTAAATCTCAGGGAATTAAAAGGCAAGGGCAGGGACTGGGAGGATGAAGAACCACCTACTGTAGGAGAAGATCAGGTTTGAGACCATCTAAGGAACCTGAAGGTGCACAAGTCCACAGGACCTGATGAGACGCATCCGCAGGTCCTGAGGGAACTGGCGGATGAAGTTGCTAAGCCACTATCCATCATATTTGAGAAGTTGTGGCAGTCCGGTGACGTTCCCACTGACTGGAAAAGCGGAAACATAACCCGCATTTTAAAAAGGGAAGAAAGGAAGACCCGGGGAACTACAGGCCAGGCAGTCTCACCTCTGTGCCTGGCAAGATCACGGAGCAGGGGGGTTGGAACTAGATCATCTTTAAGGTCCCTTCCAACCCAAACCATTCTGTGGTGCTATGAATTACACCGAGCTTTCAGCCAGGTAAGGCCCTTCAGGGCGAGGGGCTGGTCTCTTCTCCAGTCTGCTCCCAGTGCCTCTTTGAGACTTACACCTGCAGATTGGGTCAGAACCTGCCCCCAGCTTGCGTTTATGGAAAATGGCAATCCTGCCCCTAAAGCTGTACAGGCAGAAGCGAAAGGCTCAGCTTTTGGAGCACACGCTGGCAGTAGGCTGAGTTTGCTGGCACGGCATGGTGCCTGCCTTTGCGGAACCCCGAGGCCGTTCCCTGGGGACCGCTCGGGCTAGGGCACCGGGTCGTTCGGCTTCCCAGCCCGGGCCAGTTGCACTGGCACCGCGAGGTGCCCAGGGTGGAAGCTCACTCCAGGAACAGGGGAAACAAGTTCATCCTACGAGATGGCAAAGGCTCGAGAGATGTATTTAAAAGTAGCGTTAATAATAGAAAATGCACATTTATATAGTACATTCCTGAGCCTTTTACTGTCATTGGGTCTGATACTCCACAGCACTCAACCAATGTTGTCATCTGCAGCAGCCACATTTTTGAGCATTGCTTATGGTTTCTTATCTAATACTGAAAGTGAAAATATATCCACCCTTGCCCACATCATTCTCTGTGTTGGAAATCTCCTTTCCCTTCCTTTCAAGTCCTCCACTGTGACTCTTCAGCTGTTAAGTTGGGGTAACAGAAAGGAGCATCTCATACATGCACAGGAACGCGGGCTGTTCTATCCACACAGATATTTCTTTCTCCAGGAGTTCACCTCCAGCTCGGTCTGCAATGGTCCTCTCTGTGCTGGTTCTCCAAAGCCTGTGCCTCCACTGGCTCCAACCTTGCCAGTCCCTGGACAATAAATCCTGTCCAGCGTCTATTTTAGGGTTTTATGCTGCTGCACATCACTGTAGTACTTTCCACATAAGAACAATAGGGATTAGGAAGTCCATGACAGCAGGAATATTCCTCTTTATTCCCACAGGAATCACCACAACTATGGTCTGAAATGATATAGCTCTGCACTGCAAGCTGAGCTCCACGCAAGGAAAGGAGTCAAGACAGCACCTTTAGTAATTAACTGATGCGCACCTCAATACGAAGTGACAGCTCCTTCAAATCACCCAAATGCCCATGATGGGCAATCCCGTGTGCTTACTAGAGCCAACGCCCAGGAGCTACAATGCTGGGCTGTGCTCCTGGCTCTCCTCAGAAGTCACTGCTGAATGACCCTTCAAGGAGGTATAAGAGGCGTTTTACGCAACACTCAGCGAGGCAGAACCACAGAGGGCCTGATTCTCCTCTACCAGGCACTCACTCTGACTATTCGCACCAGGGCAGAGAGGGAGAGGATCTAGGACATGCCCACATCAGAACGATACCGGCATCATACGACAAAATTCTTCCTTTCTCTTCACAAGCAACCAATCCATCAACATGTTAAAAAAAATAAGTTTAATGTAGGTGGCATGTTTCATACAGAATTTAGCAGGCACCCAAAACACCAGCTGCTGTCATGTTCTGAAGAGTTAACAAGGTGAAACTCCAACACTTCAGTCTCGTTCATACATTCACAGGCTGAACAACAGGCCAAGGCGGCTTTGCCACCGCACGTACCGTCATCCCCGGTCTTAGGTCTGCGCAGCGCAGCCGGAGCCCCGCTGCCGCCTGAGCCCCTGGAAGGCTCTGGAGTGAGCACGACTCACGGGGGAGTTCTCCGAAGGGGTCGGGCAGAGCTGGCACAGGTCTGGGATCGACACGCTCTCCCAAATCAGTATTTCTGGTATTTTTCCTAATTCCTCGAGGCCGTTTTTAACCCAGTAAGTATAACAGCAATATTTGAAGCCCAAACATGGAAAGCAAAAAAAAAAAAAGTAGTGACAGGGAACAAACCAGCTGCTCTCGTTGTTCGGGATGGAATCGGCATGAAGGAATGCTGAAATGAAAATGTCAACAGATTTTAGAGTCACAGCTATCTATATAGTAAGAAGGGAAGACTTAACGCATTTTGGAGCCTGATCCATCCCTCCCAGCACCGATGAATTTGGAAAGAGTAAAGAATCCCAAAGAATATGAACTTCCCCAGTGGGGCACAGTTTGCAAGTACCTGCTCAACATGAAGTATTTCTGGCAAATATCGTCATAAGCCACTTGTTTGACTCTTGAAAAGCAGAAAGTCCAGGTTCTCCTGTTTCCTTACTTGTATTCTATGAAGTTTTGTTTCCCCCCTCCTTAATTAAAAGTGCCAAGTTTTTCAATAAAACTAAAAGGGAACCCTCCCCCCCCCCAGCTTACTCTTTGCATATACTTAATACAACATTTATTCTGCCTCTTTCTCCCTCCCTCAGTTGTGTCTTGGCTCCCCTTGAGCTTGTAAGAAAGTTTTAGAATCTCAGCTCCTTCAGAAAAAATATTTTGGCAAAGTAATCCTAAAAGCTTTAAAGAAAAAAAATCTCTAATTTAAAAACACTGAATTTAAATTCTGAACCATTACCAAGATCTTACTTATTCTGCAGTCTCCTGGGGATGTTGTGAGGTTTAATTAGCTCCAGTTGGAAAAGGCTTTGAAGAGGAAAGTGCCATAAAGGTGCCAAATACTGCTCCACTCATGTCGATCTAAAATGTTCAGATTATTACATCATAAAACAAATCATTTGAAAATTAATTCCTCTTCCTTGCCAGCATGACTTCAAAGGGACCTCACTTCCCCCACTACGCCGGTAGGATCACACCACTCGAGCACTGCAAGGTGTCCAAGTGCTGGTAATGACCAAGAATACGAATATTTTGAATTTCATAGCGCCTTCGAGGCCTCCTTCTCAATTATTTAATCTTGGGGTGTCTATCTTGGTGTGTAACCGCAGACTTGAGACTCAGGGCATTCTGACAGTAGGTACCTGGCCACCGTTGTAAAAGACGACTGGGGAAGCAGTTCCCACTGTCTTCTAAGCAACTTAGCCCCAAAGTCTCTCTCGAGGAACATTTGGGCATTTGGCAAACGTTACTTTTTTGTGATTTGATCAGGACATGTACTTTTTCCTCGGTAAGCACCACTGAATCTGGACGCAGAGTGCTGATGGGACGTCTGTGCAGCAAAGCAATGAACTGCAACGCTGAAGCCCTTCTTTGCTCAACTGCCGCTGCAGGAGCGTCGCGGAGCAGATTTGGACTGCTTAAAGAACCACCGCCAAAGGTAGCAGCAAAAGTGGTTTTATTGAAGTAAGATGTTATAAAAGTGCGGCTTAACAAAGTCTGATGGCAAAGTTCAATCTATTACTTACTGCACAGAGGATATAATAATGATTCAAAGTTGCCAATACAAGACTTCAAGGCCCTGCAATACAAGGTTATGCGCAGTATCGGTCACTTACCAAGGATGTGCAGTTGCTCAGGGGTCTCTCGGCCTCGAGGAGTAACCTTGGGAGGCGTCCCAAGTGAGGGGGAGATCTCCGCCATGCAGCCTGCTGCTCAGCAGGGAGAGCTCAAAAGAAGCTCACTCAGGCTGTCATATTTATGGAATAAAGTGGTTGGCTCATAGTCAAATTACGTGCCATGGAAAAGGTAAGCATGAGGCTCCTTGTACCCACAACCTCCTTTGTTCCTTGACCAAATTAGTCTTGGAAGAACCACCTGCTATTCATGTGTTAATCGCATGATTGGTGTTCCGGTTTCCAAGCTCATATACATCAAAGCTCACCGTGTCACCCTGTCCCTGCGTGGGCTTTCAAAGAACAGGTTGGAACTGGAGAAGTTCATGACCCGGTCACAGCCTAGACCTTTTCTTCCTGCGGAGCCTGAACCAAACTCCCCCAAGTCTGGTCAAGCGGTCGAGTGTATGTGTCACGAAGAGCACCCACCAGCTGAAGGAGGCAGGGGCGGGGAGCGCAGCAGCGCCCACAGGCACCACAAACCACCCTTTTACTCATCGTTGTAAGGAGAGCTGAAATACAGCCACTCCGAGGTGGAAGAAGGTCCTACCATCCAAGCTCCAGCCAGTCTCCGTGCTGTGCCTCCTGCGAAGGGCGAGGCAGAGCTGCTCTCGGCTGCACCTCGCTGGGGTCCCGGCTGGTCCCTCAGCTCGCACCAGGGCTGTTTGCTGGCCACCCGTAACATGTGTCCTGCAGAAATTCCTGAGCACAGCCACCCCGGGAGCCCCGCCGTCTTCACACCAGAGCTGCAATGCCCCGGGCTGGCAGCTGCGCTGGGGAGGAAAGGGCTGGGAATTGCTGGGAATTCCCTCTGCCCACAGAGCAAGCTGTAGCTCAGACCTGCAGGACACCGAGGACCTGCAGTCCGGAGCGCGATCCCAGAACAAAGCTCTGGGGAGCTCTACAGTGAGGAGGAAACTTCCAGACACCAGTTTGTGACATATGCTGGTACTACATCATTCCTGCAGAAACAGCCTTTGGCTCTCGCGGGGCTAATCTAAAGTTCACACCACCATGGCCCATTATTTATTCAGCTCTGCGTGTTCAGTCTGCATTATCTGTAACGCTTGATAATGAGATAATTTCTGGGTTTGCTTTAGCTTTGGGCTTCAGACAGAAGCTTCTCTATTTTGCATCCATAAGCCTACAAATCAAAGTATGTCAGCAAAAGACTGCAGTACTCACAAGCTGAAATATGAAGCATCCTTCCCTGTGTGCAAACTGGCTTTGTTCTCAACCACATTCATATCTCAGACCAAAGAGATCATAAAAGAGCAGCCACGTATTTCCAGTCTTGCTTATTCTGTTAGGATCGACTCCATTGATTTCACAGGGGGCAAAAAAAGGGGTCTCCATCATTTTTACCAACTTGTTTTTAAACAGTTCTTTAAAGAACACAGTGAAGAGAGCAATATTCCATTATAAGGAAAAACAAACAAACAAAAACAGAATAAAAATAAACTTTAGGCCAGCTTCTAGACTCCATAAATAAAGAGTTACTTGACTGACCGCAGAGGAACAGTCTGAAATCTTAGATCGAGACCAGTAAAACTGAGCTCAATGCTTAACGCCCTTCTTGAGCTGTTAGTAAAGCTCGCCAGTGACCCCCCTCACTGCTCCAGAGGTAGGAGAGAGGATGGTTTCTGTAATGGCAGAGAACAATTATTCCCTTTTCAGATTGCACTCTGCTTTCAGTCTCTCCTAGGTGAGACAGTCTCACTCACCATACCCCGTAAGACCTCTGAGAAAACTAATCAATTCAGGGGAAACTAGAACCAAATGCCATGATCTAAACACTAAGGACTGTTGCAACGGGTTCCCCTCAATCACTGCAAAATGATAACATATTTGCTGTGGCTGGGAATTTCAGGAGCACATGATACCAACTTCTGCTCCCATCATTCCTGTGGATTCCTTGTATTAGGGTAAGACTCAATTACTCAGCACTAACTGTCTGAAAAGGACAAAGCCATTCAAAGCTATATAATTACCTTAAAGTGAACAGAACGGTATAGTGGGTCAAAAGCATGTCTTGCACAAATCTAAAAACAAAACAGAAAAAAAACCCCAACCCCCTACACTCTGTTGAATTTGGCTCCATATTCTTAGTAGGGAATATGCAAAATGCAAACTGCACAGAGAAAGGGTAACGCTGGTCAAGCAGGATAAACATTACATGCCTGAGACACTAAGAAACAGTTTTAGAAAAAGGGTGAAGATGGATTAAGAGCGTGGGGTGCAAAGTTATATGGCTTCTGTCCTCCAGATAAATCACTGCCTTTTTCACGCCCACAGGAATACAGGGACAGCAGCAAGGGAGGCTCCTATGGACTAGAAGAAATTTATATTAACTTGCACTGTGCAAAGAAAAAACACCCAATCAAGTGTTGCACTTTGATAATCAAAATGGCACCTCAACCCTCAAAAAAATACAAATTCCAGAGACAAGTACATTAATTTATCAATAAAAAGCAGCACTGATAAATAAATTAATTTATATAAAAAAGAAAAGAAGATATTGACACATTTTGGGGTAGAAGAAAAGTCACCTTCTCAGCCCACATGCGCTTGTTTTATTTACATATCCACAAATACCATGAAACACCATCCCAGCCCCCCCACTAGCAGCATGGTCACATGAATTCCGTAGATGAGCAGTTCATTCATGAGGCTGAAGTCTACTCGCCTTCGCCCCAGTAAGAGGAGGATGATGGAGAGTTTGTACTGGAAACGCAGAAAGATCCGGATGCCAAGGTACTGAAGGCAAAACAAGATAGAGAGTGCCACCCAGAGGATGGAGGTAAAGAGGCTGCAGCTGAAGTACAGCAGGAAACGGATGAATCCATACATCCATCGGGATTTGAGATAGATGTCGAAATTGTTGTACTTGGTGCGCACCAAGTGAGTGGTCCTCACCGGGCCACAGGCCGAATGCAGGCAGGTCGTGTGGGGGCCGTGGAACGAACGGACCCGGCGGGGAATGGGGATTACAGGCATCAGGCACCCCACCGGTCACAGAGTCCCAGGGCAGGATTTACAGGGCACATATCAAATGTTATCCATTAACATGGAAGAGATCCAACGGCCTGGGAACGCTAACTCTTTGCTGAATTTCCAGGAAGGAAGAGACCTGCAGGAAGGCAGAGAAGGAAAACACATTTAAGTAGCCCCAGCAGGAGGAGAGGCAGCACGGCAGATAACCGCCGAGCCGGAGAGAACTTACAACTGCTTTGCAAAACTCAGCTTCTTCGCTTAAAACAACTTTGCTTTGCTTCTTTGCTTATTGTTTGCCAGGCAGACATATAGAAATACAGTTTTGTTTCCATCATCACCAAGCCAGATTCCAGCCAGCTCCCTAGTGGCATGCAATATCAGCACCAGTCGTAGCCCATTATAAGCTTTACAGTGTTAATGCAGGGAAGATGAGAACTTTGTTCTGGAATTATCCTGGCTAGTTCACAGGTCCTTCTTAACCAAACAGCTGTCCTGCAACAGTCCACCCATGCGAGCAGTAATATTAAGATATGTGTTTGCATTGGATCGTATTTCTTTTAAAGGAAAAAAAAAAGTTCCCCACGTGCTTTTGCAAGCGAATTCTACAGCCCAGACACAGCGGTGATTCTAGATTCCTGCCCGTTTCAAAACTTGGCAAAGCTTCACCAAATAAACAAACTGAAAATAATGGCAGGTCTTGCAAGAACAATGGGGCAATCATGTTTTTCACACTCTACAGGATGTACCTCCCCTTGCTCAGCCGAGCCTTGCGGTCTCACTGTCATTGCACCCAAAGGCAAGGCAGCCTTTCAAAGACATCTACGGGTTTATTTCTCCCTTTGGGACCGGCAGAGATAAGTGAAATATCTTGATCTTCTGGAGTGTTTAGGATTTATAATCTTAACATCCTTCCACGCACCCATTGTTGTTATCTGAGTGATGAGCAGTAGCCTGTTAGCTGCTCTCTGCTTCACCCCAGGCTTACGATGTGCCAAATTCCGGGAATTATGAAATGACAATGCACTCATCAGATAATGCCAGAAAACACCAGGGACTTCCCCAGCCTCCTCGCACACCCAGGCATTCAGATCTGGGCAGATCTTGCCTTTGTTCAACAAGAAATCCCATTATTCTTAAAACTGAAGTAATTTAAAAGTTACTTCGAGAATTTTTTGCTTTTTTACTAACACAACTAATCACAGAGTAAATTATAAGGCTGCAGGAAACTGTACTTTGATATCGAAAACCTTCTCTGATACGGTGTGCATCGCTGGGTAAGTCTCTTCGCTGCTTCCTGCCTAAAATGACAGGTAAATGGAAACAGCAGCTCTGACCTCTTCTCCTCGGCCCCAGGTTCTAATTCCTTTTCACCATTACAGAAATTTGCAGGTAGTCTGTTGGCTCTACATGAATCCGGGACTAATAAAAAGGAGCATGGGATAACTAATGATGAAGGGATTTAGGAAATCAAGGTCTGTTCTCAATTATCAAAGACACCCTCATAATTTCAAGTGCCTCTTTGCCGCAATTTCTGTCTGTAGAAAAGAAATACTAAGCAGCTCGGAAGCGTAGCACAAGAATGTATTTTGCAAGATATCTAAAGTGGTCAGATACTAAACCAACACTACTTAAAACCGACATAGTTCTGTGCCTGGAGCACGCAATTGAACACGCTTCCCGAATGCTGCCTGTATACCGCTCAGTGTTTGTTTTCAGAGATATTTCTGGAGAACTAAATCAGCAAGATAGGTTAAAATTCACATACTCTGGATTTAGAGCATTCCATTTCTGATGAAGCAGCCTCTCCTTACAGCCTCTCTCACCTGGACACAAAAGGCAGCTTATCATTTTCCAGCAAACTCTTACGTAGCTACTTAACCTGAGTCCCTGAGGGGCACGGGGAAATCAGCGCACGCACTGTTAGAGCGCTCGGCAAGACCGTGCTCGAGTGACGGAGCACAAACCCCGCTGGCTTAAGCCGTAGTTTGTGAGGGCAAACTCAACACACCGGCTGAGCCCTGTTTTAGAAGAGGAGTTTTGATTCTGAGAAAACCTTCGCTAGCTGAATCCCAGAGAACCACTCAAACGGCTCGGCTGCAGAGGCTTACTCCTTGTGAGCAGCAGCAGCTTGTTCCCGTTTACTGTGCCCACTGCGCGAACAAACAGCCTCTGGTAGGTTCGTGCTCTTCAGACAAAACTCAAATACCAACACTGGAACAGCCACGAGCAGAGGGACATTGTGAGAATAAAATAAACTTTCTGAAATATTACATTTTTAATGGTGTTGCCATCCACTCAGCAGAAGGCCGGTAATCCGCTGCCGTTTCTGGATGCCACTTAATTCTTGTAACAAAAAAGTGAAGTTTTCCTGTGACACCTGGCCTTCTAGGAAGAGTGAAAGAAACTGCTAAGGTGCTTCATAGACTCACAACACTCTACATGTGAGTTGATCTAAAAGATAAAATAGAGAGTAAGTTTCAATTTGCTCATTTTGTGTGTTAAAAAGTTCAAAATTACAAGGCCCCTCCCCAAGCATCAATTTTTAATCCCATGAAGACTCTAAAAAGAATCATGTGCTCAATAACGCAGCTTACTTATACACGCCGGAAAGAATCCCCCGGCTTGTTTTCAACACCACACACACACACTGGAAAGGGGAAATCATGGATAAAGAACTCTTGTCGGTCACCTTCTCCTACCACAGGGCCATCACCGTTCATCCAGGGCATGCGAAACACGATGCAGAGAGCACGCACAGCCAACGTTTTCCAAACAGAATACGGAGGAGCAGGCCCCCAAACCTGCACGTTGGCACATGATACCTGGATGCTCATTCCTCAAAATCATTTTTGGGGGGCCTTTCTGTTTTAAACCACATTGCTGTGGGGCTGCAAAGCCGAGTTGGTCTCCTCTGGGCATCATCCTACAGCGCAAAGGATTTCAACTCCAAGGCCCAGGCAACTCGATGTTAGCCATGCTGCCGTTACCCCATGCATCCCATTAATGACGGACTCATTGGGAAGTTAAAAATCCGAGTAACTATTCACTTTGGTGAGTTTTCACTCCCTCTCCTTTAAAAATGGAGCGTACGATGAGAAAGCTACTGAAATACAGTGCTACTTCTCGTCATCTATCACGCATTCCAAGCAAGGTCTGCTGTCGCTCAGGGTACTCGTAATTCGTGGAGGAGGAGGGATGACACAAAGACCGCAGCGTTCACAGATGATGGGACCATCCGTGCGGGCCAGTGGGACCACAGTGTTACAGGAGGAGCCGAACAAGGTTGGGACAATGACAAATAAAGGTTAGTGCTGATAAATGAAAGCAGGGAGCACCGGAAAGAGAGGAAGTTCGAACTCCTCCTACATCCTACCAGATCCTAAATTAAACCCATCGACTTGGGAAAGGAACTGAAGGCAGGAAGCGCAGCCGGGACTTCCCTGCGGCCTGCGAGGCCGCACGTACAGCCCCGCCAACGCGGAGCCCCGCCGACCGGGCGGCCGCGGCAGCCCCACACGGCGCCGGGCCACGGCTGCGCTCCCGGGGGCGGCACGGCCGCGACTCACCTCGGGGAAACCAGAGGCAGCGCCGGGGGGCACCGGTCGCAGGGACCCCCGGGCCCGGCCCGCACCCGCAGGCCGCGCTGCCACGCGAAGCCCACGCCGGCAGGCCCGGGGCCGCGGCCCACGGTCCCCCGCGGACGGTGACCGCCCGCTGTCACACCCACCGGGCCCAGCGCACCCACCGCAGCGCAGAAGGGGCCCGGGGCGCAGGCAGCCGCCGCAGCAGGGCGAGGCCCGGGCCGCCGCCGCCGCCTCCCCGCGGCCCCAGCCCCGGCGTCGGGGCGTCGCCCCGCACTCACCGTCCTGCCCATGGCCTCCCGTCGGGCGGCGGCCGCCGAGGCCAGGCGCCCCGGGCCCGGGCTGATGGAAGGCCCGGGCCTAGGGGCGAGCGCCGCAATGCGCATGTGCAGGGGGCAGCGGCGCTCCGGTTCCGGCCGGCGGCGGCGACGGCAGCGGCGGTCAGGGAGCGGCCGGGCAGGCGCGCGACGATGGCGTCATCGCGCCGCGCCGCCCCCGCCGGCCGGAAGCGGGAGGGCGCCGCGTTGCCCGGGCAACGGGGGACGAGGAGAGCGGCGGGGCCGCCTCCGGGCGTGGGGAGCCGGGCAGGGACGGCGGGCAAGCCTTGCAAAGGCGGGCGGAGCCCGGAAGGGCGTGTCCGACGTAAACCGGGCCGGCAGCAAACGCCGCTGAGGGGATCGTGGGTCTGGCTCGGCTCGGCTCGTCTCGTCACCGCACGCCGGGGTTCCAGCTGCCCGGCCCCCGTGGCCTGGGGCTGGGCCTAGTCCTGAGGGCGCTGGAACATCCCCAGGAAAAGGATCAGCTGCGGAGCGCACACCGTTGCCTCAAACAAGAGCGCGGCAAGGATTTCTCCATCGCTCGTCGCACCTTTCCTGGCTCTGAGGGCGGTTTTGTGGCGAGGCAGATGCTGCGCGTGGGCTCGAGGGTCGGGTCCAGCCCGCTGAGCGGCTGGGGCGGTGCGGGCAGCTGTGCTTTGGGAGTCTGCATCCCCGGAGAGCCCGCGGCGCTCCGGCCTGTGCGCCCAGGCGGGACCGGGCTGCTCCCAGGGCCTCGCCCGCTGAAGGAGCTTGAGCCCTTTTAGAAAGCAAGGTGGTAAAATTGCAAATGTAGGAGACCTAGACGTCTGAGGAGGCCAGAAAGATCCGAAAAGTTTCTAAAAAACAAGCAGGTGGAGGAAAATTCAAAAGCAATATATAAAAATAAGGAAAAGAAACTTCCTCCCTGCTGTTTTTCCTTAGATTTAATTAGGAGTTACTTTCCGTAATGGAAAGAATACAGAGCATGTTCATTGGCTCCCTGCCCCGTTTGCTGTCTAGGCACTACCACAGTGGAAAAACATTAAATAATAATAACTGACGCCATCTGCCAATACTACGACCTGCCGCACTGCACAGGCCGCTGAGGCACCGGGCCAAATACCTCGCAGCGTCCCAGCTGCCTCGCTCGGTTTTGGTTCCTCCCCGCTCGCCTGCGGTACTGCCTGCCCTGCAGAGCAGTTTTATTCCGCAAATACAATGCGGGGCCTGAGGTGCAGGACGTACGTCAAGGGGAAATGATAGCTGAGGTAATAAGCAGTGGTGCACTCCTCGCAAATTGCCATTTCCCTGTCTCCCACATACCTTCTGGTGGGAGGGAGAAGGGGAGGTGCGAGGCTGGTGCATTTTCCCAACAGCGTGAAACTGGGAACATCTGTTCGGTGACTAAGATAAGCAGGAGAGCCACGTTCCTTTTATTTCCCTCCGCCCTTCCCTGGGACGGGAGCCACAGCCCTGAGACGGGAATTTCAGCCCAAGCAACAAAATTATGAAGGTTCTTTGGCTTTCCGGCTTTGCCTTGGAGAATTACGGGGGTGCCGCTGAATGCAAGTGCTGTGAAGTGGGGCTCCTGGCATCCTGCAGGAGCCCCTCAGGGTGGGAAAGGAGGTCTGGAGGTCTTTCCTAGCCTGTGGAGAAACCCAGGCAGCTCCACGCAGCGACCCCACAACCTAAACACGTGCGCGCAAGGCTGCGACGCAGCAGCGTCGGTGCCGAGACTGACCCTTGTAATTTCTTAGGTCAGGACGACAAAAAAAGTGAGACGGCACTATTCCGTTTTCTGCCAGAAATATTTTGACCCCTTTGCTGCTTAAATGAATGTGTATCTTCATAAAAAAGGCACGGCCCTCAGGTCAGGCAGGAATCGGAGCTGTGACATTCAAAGAGGCGGGATCCTGAAGGAGCGCTTGCAGCTCAGCCCGAAGGGAACCCGCCCACAGCGCTCCGGCGGCGCTCTGGGCTGTATTTCTTCCCCGTGCTAATTTTACTAAAGACACAACTCATATTCCTGTTGATTGAACAGTTTTGTGTTGACAGCATTGAAGATTTGTGATGAAACTTATCATCAGCCCCGAGAGCGGGCCATTAGTACTAGTCACAGCGGCCAGCTAGCGCTGATATATTTTATGGCGCGCTTCGAAGACAAACATACACATTTATATGTCACTTGTTGCAATATAAATGCTAACTTGTACTTCTTTCAAAACTTTTAATGAATTGTATACATTTCACAAGATTTATAGCATGAACCGAATGGCTCAAAATAGTACTTTAAACATATTTGTCACTTTGGCAACAGAACAAAAAAAATCTGGAAGATATTGCGTTTCGAAATAAATCATAAATATATGCATCTTAAAAGAGTTTATTTCGGTCATTAATAGTTGATGGGCCCCCCCAGTGCAGGATTTAAAGTTAAATTATGCAAAATCAAAACCAAACCTTATAATACTTAATCAAACATGCATAAAACTGTCAGGGCCAAATAAATTCTCTCAATTAACTTGCTTCAGATTGTGATTGCATTTACTAATTTAATCAACACTAGAATAATTTGGAGACCGGGTAATGACAAATTGCTATGGTGCTGCACGGGAAGGGCCGCTGAGGCGGTGTGCTGAGACAGGAATGCAAGAAATGCTTTCGAGGCCGAGGGCAAACAAGTTACAGCTGAGTCGTCACAATCATTTTATAATGGAAACATCTTCTTTTTCCCATTTTGGGGGGGAATTTTTTCCAGTAAAGACTTTAAATGCCTGTCGTGGATAGACCTTGTCTGGATGAAGGCCTTCAGCGTTAGCCCGCGGAGTCACTCTTGTTTCCATGTGGGATGAGTGAAGAAGTCGCACCTGGGCAGGCATTCCCTCCGCATTTCTTACTCGTTTTGTGAATGTGCTCTTTTGCTCTGAGCGCAAGGCTGGGAACCGCGACTGCCAGCCCTGCTTTCTGGCACCGATTCATGCCGGAGCCTCGGTCGAGTCGTTTGGGCTGGAGCTGGAGTAACAGCCCCGTAATATTGCGATGTCCTTTTAGCTCAATCCGTTTGCGCTTTGAATGGATCTGCACTTACAATAAAATGGGTCTGACCCCTGTCTAGGAAAAGCTTTCAATACTATTACTTGTGGAGAGCTAAACATCTCATTTTTGCAAGCGTAAGCAAGGTTTTATAGAGAGGTTCTCATTTACGGGTTCATGTGAAGGAGGCTGTAAGGTATTCAACCCTATAAAACACCTGGACCTCTGAAAATCAGGCCCTTATTTGGTCTTTAACCTTTCTACCCCTGTCTTACAAAAAATAACAATGTCCATGTAGCTGCTGGGGGAATGAACTCATCACTGCAAAACTCCCCCTCTCTCTCTTTTTCTCCTTTTTTTCCCCTCTCTCTGCAAAATACACTCCCCACGGGCTAACTGACCGTTTTTGTCACCTTTTATTTGAGCCGGGGATCGTGCTTTGTAAATGCATAGCCCCCAGCGCTGTTTGCTCCCCAGCAGAAATCAGTAAATAAAGATCTGTGTGCTGAAAAGTACATCCAGAAAGACAGCTCACAAGTTTCCTTCGGTGGCCCAGAAACAACTACTTGCCCAGTAATTCTGTAGCCGTATAAATAGCCATAATTCTTAAGGTCTTAAAGATAATAAATGTGTTAACATGATGTTTTTCAAGCTGGCATTCACCGCTGCCTTCCAGTTGGATCCAAAACCACCACTCAAAACCAACGGCATCTTGTGCAAATTCCCTTGGGTTTTGCTGAGCCAGCCTGTAAAGCTAAAATATAACAAATTAAGGTATTAATTCTTTCCTTTTCCTTAAAGGAGATTTAGGGTCAAGTCTGGGCCTTAAATTTTAAATGTAATCGATCCTCCCCGCAAATGTAAAGTGCAAAAGCTTGTGAAATAATTTTTCCTTATTACTTCTTTCCAGATCTCATCTCGTAGCTGAAATGTCAGCTTTAATCAGCTGGAAGAGATTTGCATGTGGTAAATAATAATGCAGTATATTAGACTAATGAAATAAAAATATATGTAGCAGAAAGCAGAACTAATTCCCACTTCTGCAGCACCGCAACACCCGCCCGCAGCCCCCGAGCAGCGCCCAGAGCCCCCGGCTCTCCCAGAGCCCCGGGAAGTCAGCGGGGCTGCGACGCGGCAGCCTCGGCTCGTGGCGTTATTTGGGGTTTCGGTGGCATTGGAAAGCGGGGGAGTGAGTGATGTGCGGGCATCACCGCGCCCCGGCGCAAACACACGCTGCGGAGCTGGAGGGCAGCAGTGCCAGGGACCACTGGAAATCCCAGCGCAGCCGGAGGGTTGCGGAGCACGACGAGGGCAGGCTGCCGTGTCCCTGCAGGAATCCTCTCTCCCGTCATACTTTTACAGATATATATTTTACAGGTGACTTGCAAAATGTAAAACTAGACCAATCTGCAGTTTCTAAAGAAATAAACGGTTTGTGTGAGGCATGGTGAGACAGTAATGTTTGATGTATTCAATATACGTGACACGTCAGCGTGCTCTCTGGCATAATAATCCGCCCGGTGCTGCCGCCAGCCTTCACCGCACTAAAAAGCAGGGGCTGCTGGGTGGGCTGGGGCAGCCTGTCTCCCCTCTGCCCCTGCAAACTGCTCCCTCCCCGCCGCGCGGAGCAGGGCAGAAAGAGAAAGACCAGCGCCGACGTAGGCGGGATCCCAGTGAACCCACAAAATGCTGACACACATGAAAAAATGTGTGTCATCCTATAGCGGGGACACTTAACTGCCCCGGTAACAGAGCGAAAGACGGAGCCTGGCTAGCCCGGCTATTCCCCCACCTCTGGAGAACGGGGAGGTGGTTATTTCGGAGATGCTGGAGTCATGGAAAGATTCCTGCTGACCGCCGGGGGCTGGCGCAGGAGCCAGCTGCACACATACGGCAGGTGAGAAACTGTCTCTAAAACAAATGGAAATAGAACCGGCTGCTCTGCCAGGGACAGGCCTCCTGCCAAAGCTTGTTGCTGCATCATGCTGGCTAGCCCCGATCTGGCTGATGTCAGAAACTGCCTATTATGCAGAAAACTCTCGTGGAGAAGTGTCATTATTGCCTTCTGTTCATTTGCAGACTAGGTCTAATGTAAGCACGAGGCGTTAAAGCAGACCCAATCCATAGCTCCCTTGTGGAGCTGAGGTTGGGCAGGCTCGGGAAGCCTCCCAGCTCCTCCGGCTCTGCCAAGCACTTCTCTGAGGGTGATATTTCAGGGCAAAGTAACACCTTTGCTCCGGGAATCTCAGTTCCCTGTTTTTTTCCATTCGTTAATAATGTGTCGCAAATCGTATCGTGGCAGTAGCAGCTGGGCCCTCTTAAACCCATTGCGCAGATCCATCGGGTCTGCGCAGAGGAGATCTCTCTGCTCTGGGGTCCTTTTAGCAACAGCAACCTGCCCCCCGGGTCAGCAGCAGCGCTGGGGCATGTCCCGTCTCTAGCATTTCCAGTGCCCCCGTCTGTTTTCAGAGGTATTTGAACACCCCGGGAGGGTGCTCGGCACCACACCAGCACGTCGGGCAGAAAGGCTTCGGGGCAGGGAGTTTGCGGTAGGAGCACACCGTGGCTCTGCACGTAAACAGCAGCATCACCAGCAGCTGAACGCTAATAACCGCCCTGGGAGCCCTGCACTGGGCGAAACGCGAGGACTCGGACTCAGGTCTTCAGGGAGGAGACACGGAGCAGATCTCGCTCCACCGTTCCCAACAATTTCCTGGAGAAAAACAGACGATAAGGAAAAAACCACAACCACCACCAAGATACCCAGGCAGACCCTTGCTGTTACTCTGCCAGTTCTTCCCCCCCTCTCCTGCTCAAGCCTCAGTTACCCAACACTGTCACGCAAGGAAAGGGACGGCCCTCGGGGGGGACGGAGAGCGACGGGAGAGAGCGGAGACAAACCCTCGCTCCCCAAAGGTGTATTTCCCCGAGCTCCCCCCGCGCCCATCCCTGCGGCGTGAATCAATGAAGCCATCTACTCTGGGCATTGGCTAAATGTCCAATTTAGAGACAGCATTCATTTTTCCGCGATCAATGGAAAGCAGGGTTTGCCTATATTTCTTAAGCATCGCTGCAGAGCATCAGTCAGAGCCCAAGCCCCCTCTCGCCGGGATGAGCTGGGACGGCACCGTTTTCAGCACTGGGGGCTTCACTGGGCCCGGAACCCTCCAGTGCTGCTCGTTGGGGTGCACACAATGCAGCCACGGTGTTTTAAGGCAAATTCCTGTAAGAGTTCGTTCTTTTGTCAGCCTTTTTTTTTTTTTGAAGCCGTCCGGGAAGCGCAGGTGAGCAACTCCCAGACCGAAACCTCCAGCGCACGTTGCAAGGACCAGCCCCGAGTCCCCGCGCCGTGTCCCCCGGGGGCGTGGGCAGCGCGGGGGTCCCCGCGGCGTGGCCGAGCGCGGGGCTGTGCCTGCGGCCGCGTCCCGCGTGGCGGTGCTCCTGCCCCAGGGATGCTGCTGCGGCGCCGGCATCCGAGAGGCCGGAGCGGGGAGGGGGGAAAAGCGATGCCAAAACACACCGAGCTTTGGATTCCGCGTGTTACGCCGTGCGAAGCCTCTGCTCCAAGGCTTTGCAAAGCCTCCCTGCAGAGAGGGGGTAACGGGGCACGCTCCCCCGGCCCAGGGCGGTGGGTGTCCCGGCCCGGCCCTCCCGAGGTACCAAAGAGGGGAGATGGGAACGGGGCGCGCGCGGGAAGGACCCTCGGGGGAACCCCCGCACCGTCCGTGGCCCATCTCTGCCTCTGGTTCCTGGGGGATAAACCAAACTCTCTCATTTGCGTGGGGCAAAGCGCAGCCTTTGTCCCCCTCGCGAAGCCGAGTTCTGCCGCGTTCAGAGTGGAGCCGGCGCTGGCTGCCCAGGGTGCCTGAGGAAGAGTCTGGCCTCAGTTTAGAAAAATGCTTTGCTGACAGTTTGAGAAAAACTTCAGGTGCTGAACACCTTTCAGGAGTCTTTTTGCCATCGCTTATGCTTAGGCTGTGTAGCGTAAGGGAGAAAAGGCCTTTCCAGAGCCATAAGAACAGCAGCATCCCTATCAATAAAAATGGTCTAGAAAAAAGGAACAAAGGATTTATAAGACAAAACTATTTTCAAATATATCAGCATTTAATAGCAGTGTCTTTTCAAACTGGGGGAAAAACCATTGCAATGAGATAAAGCTGATTTTGCTGTAGACCAGAGCACTGCCCCTCTCCTTATAATTACCTCTGAACTGGGGGATGTGGATCTCCATGACAAAGTTGCCCCTCCGTCAATAAGGAATATCCCTTTATCACTGCAGGGAGCACAGGAACAAGAGCTGAGAACATTGCTTCCAAAAATGCAACACGAAAGTCCACTGAATGGATGTATTTTGCTCAGGGAGCGCAGCAAGGTGGATCGTGCTCCGTTCTCCCTAACTTTCCGGAATTTGGTGCCCACAGGTCAGCCTGTAACTTAACGGTGCAACATTTTGCTAGCGAGAACATGGAGGAGACAAACCCCCGAGCCCTCATCAATCACAGCCTGGCTCCTGGTACAATTAGCAAGTTCTGTTATCTTAAGAATGACACTTGTAGCACAGAGCAAAGCAAGGCGCACCTCGTATTATAATACTGCATGTAAAAGAGGGAAGGCTTGAATTGCATTAGCATTGCATTAGATTCCCATGACTTTTTATATCAGCACTTGTGAGTTATTTATGAATTCATTTATTTACAAGGACAGCCCTTTCTGCATTCAGTTGCCATGGTTGCTTTAACTCCTGTATCCTATTAATTCTGGATGTTATGAAATAAATATAGATCAGACAATCATCGTGTGGTGGTTTTTTTTTTTTTATTATTCTTATTTTACAGTTTGAGCCCCTATGTCCTGGCCAGAAAGGCTTTAACACCAGGCATCTCTCCGGAGCATCCCCTGCCCGATGGCTGGGGAGGCGATGTCGGGGCAATTCGCGGAGCTCTGCCCCCCGCCACGGCAATAGAGCCCGGGCTGGGGCGACCTGTGCCAGCTGACGCCCGGCCCTGGGCCGCCCGCTTTAGTTCGAGGCAGCAAGGGCAGAGCAGAGCCGGGAGCGACAACGGAATGCACCAGGGCCAAGCGCCAGCGTGCCAGCCCGTCTGGGCAGCACACCGAGGCATCGCGCGCCCTCGCCTTCGGGAGCTGCCACCAAATCCCTCATGATGTGGATTAGGGCTTCCTACCTCCACCCTGCAAAGAGCCTATTTGCCAAAAACACGGTTTTCTGAGAGTGCCAAAGCAGGCACAGCCCTAGAGAGACCCGGAGTCACCTCGGGGAGATCAGAGCGTGTCTGAGCGCACGAGTCTCACGTGCAGCTGCTGCCCCGGCTCCTTTTCGACAGAGGAGATGAGTTTGGCTGCCCTGTTAGCTGAGAGACAGGGAGCGACTTCATTCTACAAGGCTGAGAGCTTTGAGGCCGCTGCCTGTGACAGCCGGGAGCCGCCGTCAGCCCCGCGCTGCGTGGGAATGCCGGGACGCTCGGGGATTTGGCTGGCCGGGAAGGAGCTCCTGCTTTGCCCCTTGGAGAGGGCAAAGGTGCCGTTCGGGGAGGAGGACGGTCCTGGAGCCAGGATCCCAAAGCCAACGTGCTGGAAGTGTTTTGTAATAGAATTCCACAAGAAAATTAAATCAATTACTGAGTCTAATAAAGCTCTCAAGGTTTTTAATTAAACTAAGTTTTAATTAAAGCAGCATGAGCCCGTGCTCTTTTGATATTCTGCCTCAGACCCCAGAGGATTGCAACTCCTTCTTGTAATTTACATGGGCTGGATCAATCACTGGAGTCATGAAAATGTGAGAACTTTGTCAATTTTCTGGCATGAAAAACTGTCCGTCAGCCTGGAAACTCCGGCAGCTCAGGGCTGGGAGAGGCGCATAGATTGGGGTGAACGAGCATCCGCCTGGGCCGGTACCAGAGTGGGAAAAGTCCTCTCCCAGGCAAACTCCTGCCATCTAATCCACGAGGCCGCTGTCAGCAGGGAGCTATGAGAGCTCAGTAATTCCCCCGGGCCGTGGCAGAGCCGGTGCTTTTGCCTCACGCTTCCCCGGCAGTGCCGGGCCCCGGCTGCTGCTCTGCCGTGGGGCACCCCACAGCGCCGGCCCAGCACACAGGCAGGAAAGCTGCAGGCGAACCAGACCCACGCCCTCCAACCCAGACATCTGGCAAGTGGCCCCAGAACATTCTGCCTCTATTTTAGTCTTGTTTTGTACACAATATGCCCCAAACATGCTTTATTTCTTAAGGAGATAAGGATCTTTATGTAACCCATTTTTCCTTAACGCTAAGTCCTTTGTCAGGATTAAAGAATCCTAAAACATCTGTACGGGCTTGGGTGGCAGATGTATAGAGAAAGAAGCCTAAAATAACATGGAATATTAACCTACTAAATGAGGTACTTAAAAAATAAAATAAAAGGACCCTCTTGCATTCTTAGTTACAGCCAATTCCTGACCCCGGCTACCACGATGCAGGCAGGTAACAACAGTGTGCCATCCGCAGGGATTTCCACCTGAACGGTCCGAAAATTTTAATCTGATGCCAGGACTCAACATTGCCGGGCGTCTCGGCCATGCCGGAGGAGCGGAGCTGCCCCGGCGACGTGTGTCGGGTCCCCCCGAGCCGCCGCGGGGCTGCATCCATCCGTCAGGAGAGCCGGAGCAGCCGGCTCAAGGCATGCTGCGTAACGCCTCCGGACAGCGGCAACTTCATTTAAATTTATTCAATACTACTTAAAAATCAGTCCTTTGTACGAAGCAGATTGATGGACAGACACTTCAGACGGGTTGGAGGTTGGTGCGAACAGGAGGAAGGAGAAACTCTTCTCTTGGCCGTATCGCTGGGGAAAGGCAGTGCCCCGGCCCCAGGTCACCCTTGCCGGGGGGGACTGTGCTGGGCAGCCGGGCAAGATCCTCCCTCCTGTCTGACTCCCAAACCATTTCCCCTCTTTTTAGTGGGAATAGCATCGCTTTTCCTGCCCAGACCTGTGACACCTCACCCAGGGAGGTCTCACAGGTCCTCTGTTTGCACCCAGGAGACTAAGGAGTGTGGGGAAGCGAACCCAGGGCTGCTTTTGTCACCCCCAGATCTGGTTGTGCCCAGCCGACACGCTGCCCCGCGCCCGGGAGGACAGCCCACGTGAAGCCCCTTCGCTGGGCAAAGCGGCTGCTCTGCACCACCTCTCCCACCACCTCCCCGAAACGGGGCACCGCCGCACCCCCGGGCTGCTGCAGAGCCGTCGACGGACACCAGCGCCCGCCTGCACGTCTCGCCCAGAAGAGGCGAGAGCGTTTCTGCTTGCCTCGCTGGCGGGTCCCGGAGCGAGACCCAGCTCCCGGGGCAGCCCGTGGCGGATTGCAGCTGGAGAATGACGCGTTTGAAAGTTTTCCAAGTTGACAACCCATAAACTGGAGCGGTTTCAGAGGGATGAGGGTTTTCCTATGGAAGCGTCTCAGCCCCAGTGCCCCCTCCTCACCCTGAGGTCCCTTGAGCCAGGGCCACGCAGCGGGGAGGCTGGCAGGCTCCGCGGGCAGGACCCTGGCAGCCGCTGCCTGCTGCAGAGCGTCGCGCTGGAGTTTCCTCTGTGTGACAGACAGAGATGGGTACACGAGCTTTCTAAAATCAGCAATGAAGAAAAAACATAGCAGGGAGAAGACAAGAGCCTCCCGTGTTCCCAGTGAAAATACATTGTGGGTCTGAAAATAACCTAGGAAAAATGTCTGCAACACCTTTCAGGGCGGGAAGTGTTAAGTGCTGAGAAATACTAATTCAACTCGTTCAGCCTGGAAGTTAACGCGACCTGGCTGGGGCTGCTCAGGGCTTGGTCGGTCGGGTTTATGGTCTCAGCTCCGGTGTATTGTGTTTCTTCTCCCCTCATTTTTAGGGATTACTGGAGGGAGCAACTCTTTTGACTAAACAATTTGTCCTTCTGTTAAGAAAAGAGTTCATGAAAAGTGCATTTGCTTGAAGAAGCCAGCGAGGAGGAGAGGGGGGGCACCTTTGCTCACCGTGTGTTTGCGGAGGGGCCAAGGGGAAACCTGTCTCCAGCTTCGCCCTGGCAGGGGCTGCCCCGGCGATACCGCGGCGGTGGGAACCAGCGTCCTCAGGCTGCTCCCGGCCACCACCGGGCTCGGACCCCGGGGCCAAGGCGCTGGCAGGGAGCCCCTCTCCAGCCTCTCTCAGCCTTGCTGGTCCTTGAGGCACATCCCCAGCATCCAAGCAAGCCTGGGAGCCGTGGTCTGCTCTCGGTGAGGGCACATCGGGCGCTGCCCCCAGCGAGCCCTGCTCCTGACACCGGGGCTGCTCATCAGCTCTATGGGCCCTCGTTAGCTTTAACAGCTCGGCATGGATGGATGGACGCGCGGGTGCGGGGATGGATGGCTGAGAGCACTCAGCGACTGCTTTCCCAATGTCTTTGCCAATATCCGCGATCAAACCTGATGCAGTTCAAAGTCTCTAGAGCAGGTCAGAAATAACCTGCAGTGCCTTGGCCAGTTAGAGCCCACCGTTAGCAGCCTCTCCCGGCCTCGTCTCCCGGCCCATTTCCAGCGATCCATACAGGTCCCATCAGTCCTGGCCACAGCCAGCTCCCTCCCAGCCAGCCAGCTCAGGCCATTAGTGTGATTACTGGAGGTCGTGAAGTTCAAACCAAAATGTCAATTTTCATTTGGAAGAATGGTCCCGTTTTAGGAGCAAAGGGATTTTTTTTCTCTCTCAAAGAGACCCCGACTGTGAAATCATTGCTCCCCAAAGACTTGCAAATTTCTGGCCAGCGAAAGGTGCCAATAGCTGCTGGAGCCAATAAAAAGATTAACAAGGGTCACCGGTGCTTTCCTCTTCCCCTGCACTCGAAGGCTCTGGGGCCTATTTTGAAGATATTAACCATTGCCTTTACCTTCTGCACGTTCATCACCGGGTTTGGGGTCTTTATGGATTTATTGACAAGACATTACCATCAATCTCACCTGCAGAATGCCAGCCTGGGAGCCACTTAGGTTACATCACCCCTTCAGACAGGAGCATTTAGCCAGTGAAGTTTTCAAAGGAAGATTGAAATAAGACAAAGCAGCTGGTGGGCGAAGGGGAGTGCTGCTCTGCGAGGTCTGGGGCAGGGGGAGCGTCCGCCGAGCAGCCTCTGCGAGGCGGTGAAGGCAAAGACCTGACCTTGGGGAGGCAGCCGGGTTCTGCTCATTGATTCGGTGGGGTCAGGATGTCACCCCGTGCTCCGGGGTTAATGACCCACATCTGGGGGCGATTCGGGAGGACAGAGAGCCGGCTCGGAGCGTCCCTGGCAGGGGTGGTGTGGTGAGGTTATTGGAAATTTCAGATGTCTCCTTTCTGGAGCAACTCAAAACAGCTCCAAAAGGCCTCGCGCGCATCGGGCTGCTGCTGGGAGCGCTGGCGGGGCTGCTGGCACCGCGGGTGGCACAGGGCAAGGCTGGGTGGGCTCCTGCCCACCTAGGAGGTGTCACGCTTCTAAAGTGGGTTTTTTCTTCCGTGTCATTGTGTTAAATAATTAAGTCTGTTCCATCTTTACCTACTGACAATGTGGCACTTAATTAAGTGGTTTAATTAGAAGCTGGCAGCTTTAATTAAGTTTAGGACTGTAGAGGTGACTGGGAGCCTCCAGCTGAGTTGCAGAGCCTTTCCCTGGGGGAACGACGTGGGCTGCTGGCGAGGGGCAGCCCTTTGCTCCCTCGTCCGTCGTCCTTAGCCACGCCAGCGAGGGAACCACCACCATCTCCCCGCCGCCGAGGGGGTGGGTGGTTTGGGCACCCTTTGCTCAGACATTTAGGAGAGCTGAGGTCTCCACTGCGACCATGGTGTCGGAGGGAGACACGAGGGGTATGGCCAGGCAGAGGGGTGGGCTTAGCAGGAGGCGGGTGTCGGGGGCCACAGGCTCTGCCCGGCGGGTGCCCACGTCTCCTCACCGTGGCCAAACCTGCTGAACACCCGGGATGGACGGCGGCGAGCAGGAAAGGTACCGCGGGCGAAGGCTGCGGTGGGCTTAGGAACAGCATCTGCAATTCTAGACCACGCACGGGGCTGTCTAAAAGATGTATTGCTTTTTAATAATGTAAATATGTAAATATTACTGAGGTGCCATTAATCCTCGTTGCCTCAACATGATACCACTCTTAAGAACAAATGTAATAAGATATTATTAATATGCAAAGTAATAGTACATTAACCTGACTAACGCCGATAAATTGCAGAGCTTCGCGCAAAGCGAGAAGTTGCTCACAGAGCAGCCTGCACCCCGCTCGCCTCGGGGCCTCCGGCAGCCCCCCAGGCTCTGCAGCGCAGAGGAACCCCGGTTTGCCCTGGAGGACCCCTTGTCCTGGGGAAACTGAGCAGCTGGGAAGGAGCAAGGAGGCCCTGGGAGAGGCGGCGGGGAGGAGCCGGCTGGGCTGGGCAGACCCTGCTCCCATCATCCTCATTTCGGAGCAAAAGCCCTAACTGCTGAGGCTCCTTTTTCAAAGCCTCGCATGTTTTCCTGAGGGATTTCTTGACCCCTCTCATGATAGATTTGTTTTAAATCCTGTTGCAAGTGTGTATTAGGAAGGAGAGCCTTGTTGGTCCCAGAAGCATGGAAGTTAAGCCAGGCTTTGTGCCAGCTTTCCTGGCTGGACTTGCTAAGAGGGGGCCAAGCCTTCATCTCATCAGCTGTTGGATTCTTCTCCCAAGAAGCTGCGTCTCCATTCACAGACCCACCTCCAGCCCTGTTAAAAGCTTCAAGCCCCCCAGCTCTCACTGCCTGCCTTTGGTGGTGTATTTCCTCTTGAAATACAAGCACACACAGGGATTAAAAACTGCAACGCGTGTCCGGATTTGCATGTGCCAGGCTGGGAGTGCAGGCTATTGCCACCTCTCCTTGGCCCTGGCAGGGCAGCCTCCGGCTTTGAGCTGTGCGAACGGCGAGCGGGAACGGGGGGAGAACACGGGGCAGGCCAAAAGGAGCAGGGGAAACCATGAAGTCTGAATTTAGGGCTTGAAAAGGAAATTATTCTGTGCAAATGGCCGCTTCAGTTCACATCAGCCCTGCCTTGTAAATCCTGCTCATCCTTCTCACAGGGGAAACCTGGTGAAACAACCAATATTTCAGCAGCACACAGACTCCTGGAGACCTTCACCTCTCCATGTCCTCTGAGCCCCGCACCCGGGCACGGGACTGGAGAGCAATTCAGGCACGAACACAGCCATGGCTTATGCAAAAATTAACCTGTTGCCCTTACTTGGGTCAAAGTAATTCCGTTTAATTTGGTAATCTGGGCCCTTTATCATTAATGAGTCCTTGGGGGGCAGCGGTCAGAGCATCTCTTTTTTGGCTGAAGAGAGCAGCAGAGATTACTGTTAATATTCAGGCTGTTCAATAGAGCAGAAAGACCTTTTGCTGTTGACAGCACTGCTGGTTTTCACCTCATTGGTGAATGGAAATTGCCGAATTAATCTCTCATTAGATCTGAAATGAATCCTCAATTTCATGATTAATGAACCTGAGAACCACAGATTTACCTGGGTAGAGTATACTGAGAAATTGTATACAGTAGATGTCTGCAAATAATCAAGATTGTATCCGAGAAAAGGAGTAAAAAATATTCTCGGTTCCTCTCTGTACAAGAATTGAGCGGCACACAGTAACATTATCAAGCAGTTGAATTGTCACGTCGAATTTTTCTCCCCAGAGCATTAGTGAACTGCGGAACTCCCTGCTGGAGGATGTTGTGTGAGCTATCACTATGAAGGGGCTAGAAAAAGGCTGCACAAATTTGTGCATTATACGTTCACCTACTGCTTGCAACCCAGGAGGTCTCTATCGGTGGGACGCTGAAGGCTGGAGGGGCAGCGATGAACAGCAGAAGGATCGCCCTGTTTTCAGACCTTTCCCCTGTGCGTTTGCTGCTGCCTCGTTAGAGACGGCTCCCGGGCCGGAGGGACCGCTGCGGATGCTCACGTGGGTCTGGCCCTCAGGGCAGGCTGCAATATCTTGCAGGGATATCAATTAAACCACTCCAAACTCATGCAGATAAGGCTTTAGGCCAACCAAAAGAGCTCCTGTTTATTTGCCCGAGCTGTTTCTGTCTCTGTTTCTCACCAACGCACTCCTTGCATCCTCTGCCAGAGCCTCTGGTGCTCCTTGTTCTCCTCTTTTTCAGCTACTTGGAGCAGCTACTTTGAGCTCACCGTGTACAAACTGTGTTTCCCTTTCCAGAACATGAACGTTCCCTTTCCTTCCAGGGTTTCTTTTATGCATCATCATTTTAGTAGGCCCTATTGTACTGGAAATCTGTTTGCCACATGTTAGCTGGAGCTCATCTGCTAAGATCCTTGGTTAAATATTCATGGAGAGGTAGCTATTAAACCAGGGGCGAGAACTCAGGTTACACAGCGGAGATGAGAAGGGTGCGCTGGCAGAGGAGACCGACTCAATATCAAGTTAAAAACCCTCATGGAAGTGACTTACCCCACATAAGGCCTGGGCATGGAGAGGTAGGAAAAAATCCCAATCACATTGTGCTGCTGACATGCATTAATTACCTCAATGCCATCAGTAGAGCGGCGTATTGGGCAGCCTGGAGCCCTAAAGCACACCGCCGGCAGCAGGTGAAGTCCTGCGTGAGCCTGTGCCATTAAAGAAGCAAGAGGGAATTTCCAAATGGGTTGGGCTCTTAATGAGGGAAGAAAAATGAAGCGTCCTTGCACAGCGTGTGTCCACGCACACACGTGCAGGGCAAGGAGATGGGTTGGACAGGGAATAGCATCAAAGCTGCTGCTCGGCTCCAAAAGAGCGGCTGGAGCGGTGCTGCAGCGAGGAGGCGATGCTTGAGCGGGGCAGGGAGGGGAGCGGCAGCGGCTGGGGCCAGGGCAGTGCCCGGGGCGGCCGGGACAGACCACCCAGCGGGCCCTCTCCACGCTCCCTGGCTATTAACTCCCACAACCTGCGGGCAGGAACGATAAGGGCAAAAGGACAAGAGAGCAGAAGTCAGTCTGGGGTGTCGGGTAACCGGTTACCTGAGCTCTGCCTAAAGGTAACTTCCTCATGAATAGCCCACAAATGCTCATCCGAACACCGACATGCGAAGCTGGTGAATTATGCAGGGCAGCGGGCTGCGCCGAGCAGATGGCATCGCTGCTGTAATGTGAGCAGCCACACTACACAAAATGCAAAGTCCAGCAATTAACCTTTTCAAAGGTTTCCTCTTGTCTTGGGGATTAAACCTCCTCCAACCCCCCTGCACTCCACTCCTACCCAAGAGAAAAGAGTAATCCTCCAAATAAATAAGGGAAATAGACTTCGATACCTCCAGCAGCCCCATGAGATCGTCACCCGGGTTCCCAGCCCTCCACCCAAATGCCAGCAGGTCTGGAGAGAGGGCAGGAGGGGCGAGAGCTCTGTGCTCCGTGCGGCACTTGCCCTTCCCGGCTGCAGCAGCCTCTGATTTTGTACCGGCCCCAGGATTGCTCCCTGTTCCCACACTTCCCTGCGTCTCAGGCACACGCGGCTCCTACCAAATCAGCAAGTCCTGCAACCGCTGTTGTGCAGCTCGTGTCCGGGTGATTCCGTGCATCTACCTGCCCAAGCAACTGCATCTCCCCGGGTACAGCGGGGCTTGCCCTGGCGCAGGCACCGCGGAGTCCGCAGGGCAGCTGCTGGCTGCGGTGGCACGGGCTGGGGAGCAGCGCGGTCCGCGGTGCTGCCCTCTCGCACCCAGAGTCGTTTGCTCTCTCGTACCCGCCGGCCGGGGACAGCGGGGTCACTCCGAGTGACGGATAGCAGGGTCAGTGCCGAGCCACTGCAGCTGGAGACTGGTCGTGCAAGCAATGCGACATCATGGCTCGGGAGCTTGTCACGGCCCTGAACCCATGCCATCCCGTTATTTTTCTTTGAGATGAATCTTTGGCTCCAGAGGATGCCTGGAATCTGTTTGGGATTCAGTTTTTATTTACATCCCCCAGCTTCAGCATTTTATTCTTTCCAGAGCCTGTCCTCCTGGAGCCTGGGCCAGGGTTGATTCATGAGAGGGAAATAAAAGGAGAATAAATCATTTTGTAAATGAAGAGAGCAAATTGATCTCTTCCTCTTAGAGTGAAAAAGATCCCACTATTTCCAATAAAAAAAGGTCTATGGGCTTGATTACTGGGTTAGAAGGAGGGTGGACAAAAGAGAAGGGCCAGGGGAAGAGCAGCCCTCCACCGTACGGCGCAGGCGAGGGGTTTTGCTCGTGAACCTCTTCTGCCCTGGGCCCAGACTTACAGCCACCTCGCTGGAAGCGGCAACGCGCTCAGAAACCTTTCAGCCTTCAGCCTGCGCTCAGAAAACAGGCAGAGTGGATTTCATCCTGTGAAAAGCAACCGCAAAGAGGGTTTGGGTGGGGTAAAGACAGGGGAAAACTGGAGCACGTTGCCTTTCGCTCCCCGTGCTCCACCTTGGCAGCAGCTCGGTGGCCACACAGTGCGGCGAGGAAGGAAAACACGAACATGGGCAATGATTTACTATTTAGAGGAAAAAAATATGTATCACATGCAACGCGTTCACCTTGGTGTATGACAAAAGCTATTATTTTAACTATGATACTTAATCCTCTTCATAATTAAACTGATTAATTCCCAACAATGGAGCCTATATTGCCTAATACTTTTAATTAACAAAGTGTCGTACATATACTGGCAAAGCATTACTGGCATGCTTCCTATGCAATACACTTAATTCTGCAATAAATTATTAGTACAAATGACTAAGATTCATTGCACCCTGGAAGAGGCTGTCAAGAGAGAAGGACTTCAGACTCTTTGTCCCTGGTTGGACCATCACAGAGCAGAAGAGATGCCAGATCCTTTCCTCGTTTTCTGTGGTGCTCTGCGGTCGGGACAGTGTCTGTCCCTGCTGGAGACATCGGTGCCTTCGCAAATGGCAGTTCTGCTCCGGACCTCAGAGAAGGCCAAGACACCGGTGAGGCCGCACTCGAGTGCTGGGTTCAGTTCTGGGCCCCTCACCCCAAGACAGACACTGAGGGGCTGGAGCGTGTCCAGAGACGGGCAACGGAGCTGGGGAAGGGGCTGGAGCACAAGTGCTGTGAGGAGCGGCTGAGGGACCTGGGGGGGTTTGGCCTGGAGAAAAGGAGGCTGAGGGGAGACCTTCTCGCTCTCTGCAACTCCCTGACAGGAGGTTGGAGCCAGGGGGGGTCGGTCTCTTCTCCCAAGGAACAGGCGACAGGACGAGAGGAAACGGCCTCAAGTTGCGCCAGGGGAGGTTTAGGTTGGATATTGGGAACCATTTCTTCCCCGAAAGGGCTGTCAGGCCCTGGCACAGGCTGCCCAGGGCAGTGGTGGAGTCCCCATCCCTGGAGGGATTGAAAAGCCGTGTAGATGTGGCGCTTGGGGACATGGGTTAGTGGTGGCCTTGGCAGTGCTGGGCTAACGGTTGGACTTGATGCTCTTGGAGGTCTTTTCCAACCTAAAGGATTCTATGATTCTATGATTCCATTGCTTTCCAGGGATCCTGCCTAGAGAAATGCCAGGATGACATTTCTGTATCTTGGTGCAAAAGAGAAGTGTCCCTAAAAGATGGACACTTTGTGCCACTTGACCTGGAGGCTTTGCTTGTTGCTTGCCGGCTGGCATCCTCGTCTGACTGATTCATGCACGGGGATTTTGCCTGCACCAGTTTTTAAGATCTGGACCATTGCCACTAAACAGGGTGTTCCTCTTTCAGGATCTGCTTCAGGGGAGCAATGCAAGGTACAAAACCAAGCCCGTGAAATCAGGGTACCAAGGTCAGAGAGGGATGAAAGTCAGTTTTACAGTTAGTATGAAGTTTAATGCGAAATAATCACTTAGCTCCTTAAGGTGCCTGGGGAAGACTGCAGGAAGGTAAACTCTGTGTGCAAGTACAGCGACACTGACAGCTACAGCACCTCCAGAAAAAGCTGACTGGAGAGCCACTTCTGCTCCTGCTCGTCCCAGTGACTCAAGCTTGGGGTCACCAGTCAATGCAGGGAGACCCCAGGAAGGAAAAGAGTGGGGTTACCAGGGGAAGAAAGCACCCAAAGTGGAACCAGCCACCAGCGCAGCAGGACGTGGCCCTTGGGCCATGCTGGACTTCAGGGCAGAGGGATACACCTCTGCCAGCAGTTATCCCCATAAAAAGTCGGTTTAGAGCTCTGGAGGAGTTTTCTCTGGGCGGGCACGCTGGAGCATCTGTCACCTCCACGTGGCCTCAGAGCAGAGCAGCCCGTGCCTGTGCACGTGTCTTGCTGCCGAGCTGTGAGGTTAGAGGTGACTGATGTTTTTATGAACGGTCATTAGGTCTGAGAAGGAAACTATGTCTTGTAAAGTAAGGATATGAAGGTTAATGGAAGGCTCCTATGTTTTCCCAGGTTTCTTACAAATTAGTTAAGAGACAAATACCCTGGGGCCACATGCAAAGCAAAATTCATTCCTGCAACTTTTATTGGATCACAGTTGAAGAACCTCGCGGTCAGAGGTCGCCAGTGTTGCTTTAAGACACAATCACTGGGGTCAAGCTAATTAGCACCAGGGATCACATCGCAGGCTTTTCCCTTTTCTCTTTGTTTCCGAGTCCCCCCTGACCCCCGACCAGAGCCTCCCAGTCACCACTTGTCTGCAGCTATCGGGCTGACAGACCCCCGGCTGAGCTCAGGCACTCGGCTGAGAAACCTCTAGGTTTCTTCCTCTTTCCGTTCAATTTGCAACCAGACAGGAGACACCTCATGGCAAACACAACTGTATCCCTCTCTCCAACCGGTCCGAGCTGGGCCTGCAGCTCAGCACAACATGAAGGGAAAGGGATGTGGGGAGCGGGGAAGGCAATAAGATCCCCCCGAATCAGAGTTTCAGCGTGGCACGCCATTTCTGCATGGCAGCTCTCATACACACTTATATCGGCAAATGATCTGTATGGAGTGGACATTAAAGCATTGCGCTGAACACGTTTAGAGATTAAGAAACTCGGACCTCAGTGTTACAGCCCACTGCCGAGTGTGTTCTGGCTGTGCTCACTCCCGTGGGAGATACCGGACGGGCCCCGCAGCCCCGCTCTGCCATCGATGGGGCTGATGCTGGTCACCTATCCAGGAGAGCAGAGCCTCAGGGACCAGCCAGGGGCTTCCACGGGCATCAGGGAGGTGGCTGGAAGACAATGGCAATACGCTCTCATTCTTCTCTTGCATTTGTTTTGTTACTGGTTTTATTATGGGCTCTCACATGCTGCTCCTGTTTGCTGGAGAGACATACCCATAACCGGTCATAGTGGTAAGGGCCCCACAGCAGCCGCAGCTGGAGGGTTTTTGGGAACATCCACACGTATGCAAAGGCCGGATTCCTGCCTGTGTTTTCCCTGGGACGGCCCTGCAGGAGCCGTGGCCTTGCTGCGCAGAGATGCTGTTTGCACAGCAGCCCAGGGCCGAGCACGTCTCCCTCCTGTCCCGGGGCAACGTGGGCCAGCACCACTTCTCCTCTGACTGGCAGATCTGAGCCCCTTCTGCTTGGTCAGCACGTCACAATGATGAGTTTCATGCCAAAGCTGAGCCTAGCCCCAGTCTCATAAATTTGTTATGCATTACATCCAATTAATGTAAATTATTACAGTGACTAAATAACGGCTCTGCCATCGGATAAGGGAATAATCACAAGTGAGCCTGCAGCTTCCCAAGGTCCAACTGAATTAAGCCTTTCCCTTGACTCCCCTGGACCTGGTGTCAGAGCTGGGTACCAGCCCTACTCCTTTGTCTGCAGGAGCCGAGTCTGCCTGATCCAACGTTCTTATCACCATCCATGAAAGTGTGGGCAACACCAGAGCAAACACAGTAACTGCGGCTGCCTTTCGGTCACCAGGTAAGAGACACCCTTCTCCCTCCATCTCTTGCTGGGCTCCACTGCCTCAATGGGAGACACTTTGAGAGGAAGGCAAGATCCCAAACAGCTTAACTCAACAGCAAGGTCGGAAGAGTGACCAGATATTCGTTACTTCAGGGAAGGATGCGGATGGAGCAGTGGAAAAAGAGAAATACACTGTGCTGGGGTATCTGCCCAGAGGGGATAGCACGTCACCGGGCTGAGGAGGGCCGTGCTCGGGAGCACAGGGGTATGTGCTTGATTTCCCACTCTCCAAGGCGCACACCCCGGCCGAGCTGGCCGCCCGCCGCCCCGGGTGGCACCGCCAGCGGGTATTGGCCCTGGCACCACCAGCTCACACACCTGGCTGCCTCCTCTGTGCAAAACGTGCCGTGCCCCTGCGGACACGGAGCTCGGGGGGGTGCAGAGCGTCGCCTGGCAGGGTGAACATGGACACGTAGTCCTGTCTCACAGGCAGATTTAACGTGCGCTTGTGGGGGCCGGTGGTCAGAGTGCCCCGGGCAGGGAGCTTATGCTCATCAGAAATGCCTCCAAGTGCCTGTGCTGCTGAGACCTGGAGGGACCCTGGTGTGTTTTTCAAGGCTGAAGTGATCATCAATGTTTGCAATAATTCCTGGGCTCAGATTAAATGGAATAAACGCACAACTTCAGAGCAATAAATAAATAGTCCTCTCCCTGCCTCAACGTGCTTCTCATGGATTCATTCGCAAGCTTCCCTGCGTCTTCCTCCTTGGCTTGCTTGTGCCCAGCTCCTCGTGGCACCCATTTTACCTTGGCAGAGCAGCCCACAAATCATAGTGACACACCAATCAAGAGATCCGGAAATTTTTACACCACTCTGCCTCTTGAAAGATGAGTCACCTTCTGCACCACGTTCCTGGGCATCCAGATAAATCTGTCACAAACTTCTCCTTCCCTCAAGGTGCAAAATTCTTCCCCTTTTTCAATTGAGCTGTATTTCGTCTTTTTAAGCTCCTCTTTCTTGCCCCAACACATTCACACCCCTCAGCCATCTCAGTATATTTCTCCCTTTGTTCCTGTTTCACTGACAACTTCATCCTAATAGTCTCCTCAAAGGAATGATGAATGCATAAGCTGCATATTGATCACTGCAGTGATTGATTACTAGATCTCTTTGACAGATGAGCCTACTAAGGTAGTTGCCAATATGGAGGTATGGATGGCAGGGCCCCCTTGTACAACAGTCTAATGGTATCTGACCTGATAGGGCAGAAAGGCAACTCCCTCATTTCAGCAGGAAGAAAGGCCTCTTTATACTCTTTATAAAATAATTCATAGGAAACTTAAAACACTCAGACACAGAGAGATTGCAAATGGGGAAATATGATGGATTATGGGTTGAAAGGAGCCGACTTCTGGAAGCTAAATTGATCCCCAGGAAAATGTTTTTGTCTGCTGTGAAAAATGGGCAATATCTCAGCAGCTCTGGAGGGCTATAATCTGGAAAATAATTTGCTTTTGATTTCCTTTAGTTTCAGGCATTTTTTTTTTTTTTTTTAAGTTGGTTCCTTGCAGGCTTTGTTGCTCAGCTGGGAGAATCAGTGATGAAACAGGCCAGGGATTAGCCATGCCGACAAATATGAGCTGATCCTTACTTATGGTTATAAAGCCCTCACCCCACCCATTGTCACTTATTCCACAGGAGATGTTACATCCCCTGCAAGAAGTACTCTGCCAACCAAAAAACGAAAAGCCAAGCCCGTAATTGAATATGAGTGTATATGTGAGAAGTTAGAGAATCTCCAGCTATGGTCCTGCACAGCCCTGCAATCAACTGATGCACATAAACGTTACACACGCTCATTTTCTAAATGTTTCCTGATTGCCTGTGTTCCTCCCTAACAATTAAGAAGATAGTGCACAAGGATTGCTCAGTCTCCTTACGCAGTCCTGGCTCAGTGAGAAAACCTCTGCGTGTGATCCTGCGAAATGGGAGTAAGACTTCTGCGGAGCGCTGCTAGCACCCAACAGCCAGGCAGGGAGAGAATCCCATCAGCAAGGGAGGTGGCTGGGCTCCGGGCTTCACCTGCTGAGCAGTTCCACCGCAGAGCTCCGGCTCCTTCCCACAATTACAGAGGTGCAGGGCGAAACAAAGAGCAAACGGACTTTTTCTAACCCCCTCCGACTCGACATCCTCAACGACTGTTGAAGAGTCACGGTGCGCAGCTCCTCAGCAAGACAGCTACAGCACCGCTCCTGTTTGCGGACGGGGAAACTGAGGCATGGAAAAATAACGAGTAACCTCAGCTCTCAGGAGCTTGAGCGGGAGCGACTCTGGGGTCCCAGAGCCAGCTGAAGCAGAGCTGGGGTCAAACCCGAGTTTTTTATCTCCTGCTTCTGCACTCTGCTCCCCGGGTGTCCTGCCTCCCCGGCCTAGGGGCTGGCCAGAGGGAGAACGTAGGACCGGTCAGTAAAACACGTTTAGAAGCTTCCCTTCAGAAAAGGAGTTTCTCTTGCTCCCATTTTTTAATCAGCTTCCCACTTCTACTGCTAATAACAAGAAATGTTGTTCTGGCAACAACTAGAAGAGTTTTCTCAGCATTCAAAGTGCTAAGAAGAAAATTTATAGGGAAGTAGTTACAGCCCCCCAGTGCCTGGAAATTCCTTGGCAGTAGGCTTTCGCTCCAGAGAAATACTGAATCAATGGTGTGCTAACAGCGCAGGAGCCTATTAAAATAACATGCATACCTCGAGTCCAGACAATCAATAACTCAGCAAGATGCAGCTACCAGAAAACAACAACAAATTAGTTAGATTTCCATAGACTATACCTTTGGTGAGTAATAATCAGTAAGTAGAAATGAACCCAGCCTGGAGAGACCACTGAGCCAAATGGAGATCTTTTATTCATGGCTTCAACTACTGCATTCCCTGAGTAGGATGTTTGTGGAGGGCTTCAACCCTGTAAATATACATGTGCATGTTTGCCTTTACACATATTCCTACTGAGCTCAGTTATTTTACTGTTACCAGGACTTCTGTTTGCAGAGGTTTTTCAGTATACGCCAGTAGAGAGGTCCAGTAGTGAAGGGCTGTCAGGCTTAAATTTAACATATCTTATTATTTGCACATTCCTACTTTGAGGTACAGCCGAAGATGCCCTGTGCCTATCAGTAAATACAGTCCAGAGGTCAAATCTTTCTCAGTTTACATATTACTGCTGCTGGCTTATATTCTTAGAAGTCATCCAGAATTGACCTCTGGCTGTATAAAGCACTTTGAGCGTAAGAGCTCTCGGAACAGCGGAACCACAAATCACCAGGTCTAAGTACTACAAACGGTTTTGAGGCTGCTTCCATGGCATCGATACAGCCAAACTGCTGTCTCACTGGAGAGGTCTAACTTTATTTTTCTCCCTCTACAACAAAGAGCATTTTCATTTCTTTTTAATCATAGATAGCTATCAAAGGTTGATTAGCTCTTTATTGCTAGAGCTTCCACTAACCAAAGCTAAATGATAAAGAAAAGCTTGCAAAAGCACAGGCGACACGCGCACCCCCCAAATGAATTCATTCGGCCACAGCTGGGGCTGTCCTGCCCCTCGCAGCTTTGCGTCTCTCAGTGGCAGTCGGGCGTTCTGCCCAACGCCTTTACAGATGGGGAGGGGGCACAAACGATGATCTAAATTACACTCGGCTAAATTCAAAGCAGCTTAACTTATTCACCTAAGTGCAAAATTAGATCAGAAAGTAGCTCTAGAGCATCAGAATTGTGAATGTTTCTCACACTCACTTAGTAGGCAATTTCTGAGGAGCCAGATTTCACAAGCTGGTAGCTGATTTTATCTGCTCAGGTATTAAAGTCTGCTATTCTTGACAGATTTTAAGGAGCCTTTTTCTGAATACAAGGTTTTATTTAGCAGTAATTCTTCCTTTAGAGCAAACTTGAGCTCAGTCTATTCAGATCTCTATAGCTCAGAGCTTCCATAGGGTATTTCTATAAACTAACATAACTTATACCTGCCAGCAATATCTAGGATACCCATTTGTGCTCCTTTAAAATAAATGCCATTCCTGGAACCCTTCTAAGATTGTACCTTCCAGTAGAACCAGCCCTTGCAGCTTCACTAAGACGGGGAATATTTGGTTTATTCACTACCTGCTCAGAAAGGAAAGAAAAGGCTACCGTCGCCTGCGGGTCCCCCAGGGCTTTCCCAGCCTCCCGCAGAAGGCTGGCTGGGAAGGGGAGAGCGGGATTCAGCGGGAGGCATTTACACCGCGGTGGGCTGTGAAGAGAGCCCCGAGCCTCTGCCCAGCGGGCAGCGGTTCTGCTTGGCAGGAAGAGGTTTAGTAAGCGGGTCCGATCAACCGCTTCGCACGGAACTAGTGAGCACTTTTGCTAGCTAGCCGGGAAATGGCTTCGCATCTGAGTGTTGCTGCGCCTGCTCTGATTTGTAGTGCCAGCTGAAACACAAACACCAAATAGGACGTGTTATAGAGATATATTAGCTTATTGCTTTTAGTAAAGTCTAAATGCCTACCGCAAGCTCTCTGAAGAAAGGATGCCCGCATTAGAAGTGGCCTTCTTCAACAGGAGAGAGCATTCATAGCTTACGATATTAGTCATAAAAGCTTTTAATTATGCAGTTCTCATTCTGACTGGATCTAGTGAGCAGCTACATCTGCAGGTGACACCAACCAGAGTGCTGAACAAGTCCATACTCGCCTCTGTTCATTACTTAATTATTTTTCATTTATAAGAAACACAAATTTCCAAAAGAAATAAGAATCCCTATATTAACCCAAAACTTCGGGAGATTTCACACCCATCCCTGCACCACACTCTGATCCAAGCTGGGAAAGAAGGATTAATTTAAATGAAGATATTAAAGATAAGGCTGTGCCTATCAGAAGAGCATACATTAAGTGGCTTCAAGAACATATGTACCTATGGGGGTGTTGGGGAGGGTCCAAAATTGTGAATTCCATTTCAGAGAGACATTTTCATATGTATGTGGCGCAGCATTCAGCAGTGTCATGAAGTGATCTATGTCTATTGCCGTCGGCAGCGCCGGCACAGTCCAGGCACAAGCACCGCAGTGAACTTACACACTCGTGCACGTGGAACTATTTTTCATGGAATTGATGAATTCTGCAGTGACGTTCATAGCAGTAGGACACATTATTGCTGCAATATATGACTATCAGTAACACCTACAAGCCTTTAATATTCTGCAGCTGAACTGTGGAAACAGAAGAAAGTTGCTTGTAAATGCCTAATTCGCAGTTTAACTGGGTTGTCTGTCAAAATAACTCTCGGATGTGAAACTTCAAGTAGGAAGCCTAAAAGTCAGAAAAATGCGAGGAACTTCACGATGAATGTTAAAAGCATTTTAGAGAAGGAGAAACTCACAGAATACTTTCCTGCTTTCATCTTCATCGCCGAGAGTTTCAATTAGCTCTGTCTGTACAGGTATCTAATCACAGGCTTTCCCGCAGTCTTAGCAACTCCATTATCTGGATAGTAAATACCGTAGTTTCAAGCGGCAGGGCTTTGTGGGCAGAGTATGGCGAAATGGATTCTGCCCTTCATTTTCTCACTATAGGAAACGTTTCTTGCTTATTTCTATTCCACAGTTCATTTGTTTCGACGGGAGTGCTGGTTAACTGCGCTTTGCTTTGGGATTCGCAGCTGCACTCCCTGTTTCTCTCCTTCTCTCTACGGATAAAGTTGCTCTCCGTCGGAGCGCCCAGTCACTCGTGGGTACAGGTGCAGGCCCCCAAATCTACCCCTCTGAGCAAGCATGCAAGTTGGTGGCAGGAGAATCACCAACTTTGAGCAGGAATGGACAGAAAAGAAGGGCTGCAACGCGAAAAACATACGCAGAAGTGAGCCTTTTGTGTTATGTGAAGGGATTGTCCACTCCTGTCTTGCCTCAACTGCAAGCCCGTTGCAGGATCAGGGCGATTCGTAGCCCGTGAGTTCACCAGACTTCGCCTGTCCCTCCCTACGTGCTTGCGCTGCACGTAGCCCCGCTGTCACCTTGCAAACAACAAGGCAGAGCTGCCGAAGCCGCAGCACAGAGCGAAGGGAGCTCCCCTCTCCGAAACGCAGCGAGCCAGCAAGGCACAGCCTAGTTTGCATTCCCATCATCTGAAGCGCCCGATAGTTCATTGCATGAAACATTGTCCACGGGTTTGGCAGGAAGTTGTGCTTAACGGCAGACGCTCATAGAAGGCACTTGATTATATTAGACAGATAATTATTGATCCAGCTATAGTTTATCCTTGCTGCCTAATTTCAATAAACAGCAGCTTGGGGGAATTAGCAAGGGATTCTGTTCCCCCTCCCCCTTCTTCTTCAGGATTTGTCAGAAACAAGATGATTTATGTGTATTCCAGTAAGATTCTCGTTTGTTGGCAGGCTGCAAGGATTGTTTGGGGTTGGAAGTACTAAGCTTTTATATTTAAATGCTTCCGTGCGAGTATTCATGGGTCTCACTGCCTTGCATTGTAATATCTGAATAATAACTGTGACTTATGCAAACCAGTTTTCGGCTGTTCACTGTGATCAATTTTTCATTTTAAGCAACTCCCTGCCATCCCAGGGAAAAAAAAAATAATCTGATAGGCAAGAAGAGTGAGATCCAAGGAAGGTAGTAATACTCTTCCCTTTTTAAATAATGCACGACTCATTTCTGGAGCACTTTCAAATGTGTTGCTTTCTATTAAGCACGGATAATATTCTGAAGATGTTCCCCCCTCCTTTCAGGTGAGGCTTTTGGAATAACAAAGCGTACGAGCGCAGGTCTGCCCGGTACAGCGCGGACCAAGGCCCGGCTGGGCAAGCGCCCGCGAAGCACAGGCAGGACTGCAGAAGCTCTGCGTTTGGCACAGAGGGGCTGGGGGAATTACTCCCCGGTGCTGGGTGCTGGTACAGCAGCTACTCCACCCCATTCGAGAGGCACCTGCGGTTTTACTAGAACTAGCAATGCATGAAAAGCACTGCACGAACACAACATACCACCGCAGGCGCTTCTCAAAGCAGCTGAGGGAACGGACCATCTCTTTTCCGGGAAGCGGCTTTGGCTTAAAGGGCAATGGTTGCTGGTGAACTGGGAAAGGACTGGGAAAATATTTGCTCCCTGACAATATTCAAGTAGCCCAAGTCTGTTAAGGAAAATCTCTCCTGCTAGCAGGAAAAGCGATGCTTAACTAGAGAACTTCATTGATAAACGCAAGCATCCCAGACAATTTCACCTGAACACGAGCCTGTGGTCATTCTCCCAGGCTGATTTCGCTGCCGTGCTATGGACGTCTCTGGATTTCACTCCCACGATGATAAATAACTTCAGTTCCTCCAGGGAACACTTCAGTGTCTTTTCTCTTTTTTAATGAAAACCTCCCACTTGGGAAGCGAAAGAAAATTCTTACTGCTAATAGTTAGATCTCTGTACCAATGCTGGTAAACAAGTTTAAAAAAACATCTTGGTTTTATCTCTACTTCCCACCTCATTTGGGAGCCCAAGTTGCTGGACGACTGCTAGGGCTGTAGTTCTCTCTTACTAGGACAATTTGGAAGCTCGCTGTATAATAAACACTTCATTAAGCATCAGACTGATGCATTATGACACGATTTACAGATGAGCGCTTGGAAACACTCTGCTCACTTCCAGGCCTGGGCTTCCCAATGGGAACCAGGTTACTGCTTGCGGTTTTCTCAAGGCCGGTTAGATCGATGCTCCGGTATTTCACCTTATGCCCAAGAGTCATAGCAGCCAAAAATCTTTCCTTAGCTACCAGATACAAAGGTCACATAGAAAATGACTTTCCTGTGCATCCATGGAAAACCCCTGAATCAGCGATATCCACGTACTCCCAGTCTGAGATGTTCCATGTCACGCTCTGCAGTTAGGAGGGGCCTGGACTTCTTGCAGGCATCAGCAAGGAGTCCTGTTGTCCAGCAAAAGCCAAGACAGACAGATTCTACACACGGCATACAGTATTTCATACTGTCACTTGATGAGTTACATTACTTTCAAGAAAGGTTTCAGGACAACTCTTTTATTGCATTAACCTTTAAAAACTGAAAACTAAAAAAAAGAAAAAACCCAAAACCAAACTAACCCTCTTCCCATCTTAATTTCGAGGGCTCCTTACTCCTGAGTCACAGCCCTTATTATAAACTGTGAATTTTGCCTAGAAAAAGGTGAGAGAAGGATCTGGTGTAGCTGGGAATCCCAAAACAAGCTGTAAAGCTGGGCTGGCACAGCCTGCCCATTTCCTTTGACCTCCCACAAAAGGACTAAAGCCCTTTTCCAGAAGCTTTTGCTGTGGTTGAGCAAGAGAACGACCTTCTGACAGGCACCTGGCCTTGTTTTGAAGAGTTCAGTGGCGAACATCGCCACAGCCCCTGGGAAGTGAGGCCAGCAGCGAATCACTAGCACAGCACTGCCTGAGAAAATGTAACAGGTTCAGTCAAGAATTATTGGAGGGAGATGGTTTTCACCAAATATTGAGGCTCTTTTAGAAAAGATCCGCTGTTATTTTTCACCCTCTTGCAGCACAAGGGTCTAGGATTTCCTTTGCTGAATATTTAGTGAACAGCATCTGCAGCATCTTAATTACAGTAGCTGTTCTCATCTTAATCTCTTGCTTCAGAATAAGGTTAAGTGTAATCTGTCCTAGATTCTTATACAGATGGTTCATTTCTTAAATACTTGAGAAGAGTTTAGTCGATCTTTAATTCCTTAATCTGGGAACCAAGACCAACCACCCTGATTCTGAGTGATATTTTATCAGATTCCACAAGAAAAATGTCACACACACACCCCACACCCCCCCAGGGGCTGGTTTCTTTTCAATATTTTTTTCATTCCAATGAAAGTTGCTGGAGGTGAGAAGATCCACACATGACTCTCCCTTCCTCCCATTAACCCCAATAACTACACAGCATTATGGATAAAGAGCATCCGAGAGGCAGGAGAAGCTAGCAAGTACCTCTTTCTTTAGTTGAAATGTAGCAGTTTCTAAACAGTTCAATAACATGTTCAGCAGCTGGGGTTTTTATCTATAGCCAGATTGCTGGCATCGCGAAAAAATACAAATCCTGATTGGACATAGAATTCCTTTCTGCAAGAAAACTGCGCCTAACCAATTATGATTCTGGCAAGGAACAAACTAAGACACGTAATGGCAGTTTTCAGTTAGGTTCATATTGAAACACAGCGTGATTACAGCTGTGAAAATTGCCGATATAAAATTTTAAAACAAAATTTTTTTTTGTGATTTTTTATCCGAGTCTTGAACCAAACTTCTTGACTTCCATGCAGCTATAAACAAGAAAGGGTAGATTTTTCACTCAAGACTAAGGGAATAAAAACCACAAGGGTTTTGCCTACACTTTTTCTTGTCTGGTTCAATTTCCCTTTACGAGCCGAGTTTCTCTCTGTTATTCTCGGTGTTGTACCAAGGGAGCCGCAGCCGACGGGAGCGCAGCCGTGGTAGCTGCTCTGCGCTCCTCGGGAGAGGCGACGCCAGCCCCCAGCAGCGGCCGGAGGACGGTGTTTCGACCTCAGTTGTCAAATGAGCAATCACAGCCCCGAAGTCCTGTGGCAGAGCCAGCCCAGGGCCCCGCACCTCTGGAGCCACGGCCCGTTGCCGGCACACCGCCATTCTTTTCAGAGGAAATAACTGTGTGTGCACTTCTTTAGGCTAATAATCACTTCACCGTTTTAATTCCCCAGCTCTTGGCTTGTGCTTATGATTTCAAGCTTTGCATTCAGTAAGACCCTAAAGGAAGCTCAAGAAATGAGCTCCCCAATACAGTCACTTCTCTTGGCGAACTCTTCCAGAAGAGGCTCTGCCTATGTTGACCTTTGGCGAGCCTCGGGGAGGGCATTCCGACACCCTTTGAGCAATCCTGGTAGCTCCACGTCAGAATAATTGAGATGTTTTATTTTAATTGTGTTTGTTTTGCGGGCATTTAAAAAAATAACCATGATGATGGTCCTAACACTGCTCTGTGGTAAAAGCAGCTGGCTCTGGAGAGCCCTTGCGATGTTCCTATTAAATGCAACGGTCACGGGTTTCTGCATACACCGAAGCGGCAGGTGGCAAAGGCGTGCTGGCTGCTGCAGGCAGGGCCGGGTGTCCCACGCATCACCGCGAGGTTACTGCACAGGCTTTTCAGGCAAAACTGGGGACAGAGATGACAGCGAGCTGGTCTGACTGGGCAGAAATCATCCCACAGTGAAGAGAGCCTAGAAGGGCCCAGGTGAACCCCTCGCAGGTCAGCAGCAGCCCAGACCCCGACCCAAGCGACGCTGTTGAGTGCACACCGAGCTGGTGCAGTTGCCGCTACAGTTACCCGCCTCCTCCAGCCCTTCTTCTCTGGGCATCCCCCCCTTTTGCGTGGTGGTCCGCAGCAGGCGGGGCAAGCTTCCCCACACGCTGCATCTCCACAGCGGGAGAGCTGGTGGCCGGCGCCGCACTGGAGGTGCATCCCCCCACCCTGTGCTTTTGAGCGCAGTCCATAAAACGTGTGCTGCTGAATGACCCTGACCATGATTGCTCCGCTTTGAGAAAGATTACCTACGTCCTTTATGTAAATGCCACCTCAGTCATCACAAATACGTTTGAGAACGGGGGATATTATTGAGAGGGGATCATTCTGGGGATGCAAACGCCTGCCAGCGTGCAGCGGCAGAACCCGAGGTCTCTTTGTTGCCTCCTTCCCTGCTCATTGCAGGGGGGTTGGACTAGATGACCTTTAAAGGTCCCTTCCAACCCAAACCATTCTATGATTCTATGATTCTCCAGACCGGAGCCGAACGGGGGGCCCTGAGGAGCCCCCCACCCCCCGAACCCGCAGGATACCTGCGCCAGTCCTGACAATGCCCTCGGAAGCCTTAAAGCCGCATGTATTAACGCATTGATCTCCGAGTTAACAGTAATCTTTATTTATCTCTCCTCGATAAATCAGCGGCTCCTCAGGCCGAAATCTCCTCGCGGGCCTGACAGGACCCCTCCTGCGCCATGCCGCCCTGCGCGGGCTCTTTGTCACGGCCCCTTCCCCCCGCGCGCGCTCAACTTCCCCAACTTCCTAATGGGCCTCTTGGCAAGCAGCAATTTTTCTCCGAGATTATAAATTTCAGCTGTTGCCCTGATACAGCAGATGTTGGTCTTCCAGCTCTCCTCGATTGGTCCCCGGTGACAGAAACCGATCGATTTTTCGCCTCAGACTGCGCGGACGGATTAACACAGTGATAAATGGCTAAGGATTGATTTGCACTTAATTGACAATTTGGTGAACCTGTTCTAAAACCCCGAGGTTTGGCCCCGGCAGCGAGCACGCCGGGGTAATATACGGCCCGATCGATGGGGCCTGGCCTGGCCTCGCCCCGCCGCCCGGCTGAGGCGCCGCGGCCGCGCGGGCCGACAGGGGGCAGCAGAGCCTGCGGGACGGCGGGCGCGCGGCGCGGCTGTTGAAACCGTTAAAACCGTTAAAACCGTTAACGCGCGTCCCTGAGGCGGCCGCCGGCTTCCCCTCAGCGCTGCGCCCTTCCCCACCGCACGTCTCTCTGTCCCTTTTATTCCTGACCCCGCAGGACATGTCGCTGCCCCTCGGCCCCAGCGCCAGCCCTCCCCAGGCGGGTCGCCTGGAGCACGGAGCCTCTGCCTCAGGGGGGATTGCGCGGAGGGGCAGCCTGCCTCCTGCCCCAGGGCCTTCAGAGGGATTTTGCGGGAGCTGGGGGGACAGAGCTGCGGGCAGCCTGCCTGCTCCCCGTTGTCACACCCTGCCGGCCACCACCACCTCTGCGGCCGCTGGGGACAGGCCTTCAGCACGACGGTCACTGGCGTGGTGATAGCAGGGACCATGCCACACCCCCAGGCCTGCGCCAGAGAGGGAGAGAAAGCACCCAGGCTTGGAACCCCCATTCCCACACCGCATCCACCTGCCCCATCGGGTCCCAAGCTCTCCTGATCTCTATCTGCCTCCTGTGCTGCCTTTCCCCTCCACTCGCCATGCTCCATGGCCCAGCTCTTCAACAAGCCCCATTTTGTGCGCTGCCGTCGTTACTGCTGGATAATCTCACCCCACCGGACTTGGCGGGGGAGTTCCCCTTGCCCAGCTGCTCAGGGAGTGGTTCCAAACTCATTACCTCTGGCTTACCTGCAGCCTTATGTTTACCTTAAATGTAACATAAACTCCCCCCAGGATCAGTCACCTGTGACTGCAGGGCTTTACGGACAGAGCAGGGAATTGGATTGCTGGCAGTAGTGAAAGTAAAGGCCAAGAAGGAAGTTAATTAACAAAAACTATAACCTCCATTTGCCTTTTCTGTCATCTTTTGTTCTTTCCTTCTGTTGTGCCTAATCCCAGAGCTTTTACCCAAGTAATAGCCCCACTACATAGTCTGCATTAAGAGATAAAAGCTCTGTGCAATTCACGATAGCGGAGCAACATTATCCTCCAGTATTTATCTATTATTTATCACCAAGTACTTTTAGAGTTGACAAGAGCAGCAGTATGAACTCAACCTGTTGAACAACTTGATTCGGGCCCATCTTGTGCATATGACTTTTCAAAGGGCTGTGTAACGTGGCTGTACCCTCACAGTGAGCGCAACCCAGTCATCCCCTAAACGTAAAGGACGTCAGAATTTGAATTTTTTCCAATAGCTTTTCAATTCCAACTAACCTGGGCTTCAGCTCCAGCCACATCATCCAGAACCACCTCTGGATTTCAGTCTCTAGGTTACAAGCACAGCTGCTAAGTCTAGTAAAATAAACTGTGAACAAAGCTCAATCCTTCATCTTGAAGAATTACCTCAGGCTTCGCACCTTGTCTTCCCGCTCACGCCAGCCCCATCTCACCCCGGGAAGGTGGCATAAACTCCGCAGTGAGTTTAGGCTTCCGAAACAATTGCAGGACCCCAGACTTGGCAATAGCCTGATCGAGCAGCACGGATCCTGCGTTCCCATAACCATGCTGCGCACACACGCGGAGCCCCTCTTCCTGCGATTGCAGAGCTCCTCTGAGTAATGGAAGCTCCGAAACAAATTACACGGACTGCGGCAGGCGTCCCCTCGCAATGGGCTCTGGCACTGCAAGGCAGCCCTTCCTCGAGGGCAGTCGGGCTTTGTGGAGCACGCAGGAATGGGGCGGTGGTAAGGCTCCGATTGAGGGCAGTGAGTTTAATTTACATCTGCCTGCTGCATGCCTAACTTGCAAACCTGGGCTGCTCACCAACTTCGGGTTCTTTCTTTGGGACAGAACTGTTGCTACTGCTTTCTCCTTTGCCGCATGTCTTGGCTTTGAAACTGCCCAGAGTACTAGCCACTGGCCACAGGCTTTGCATTTATTTGGACGCAGTGAAGGGACATTTCGCTAGTGCAAAAACTGTAGGGTGAGGAGAGATGAAGGCTTCCCAGATTTCTGTGTGTTCGTCTTAAAAGCCCATCTCAAATACAAAGCAATAAGCTTTGTTTTTCCAAACTGCAGGACTTGTCTTCGGCTCTGCTTCAACCAAGGGTGCCCAGTACTACCGAAAAATTAGGCCCACCTTCCCTATAAGGCAGCCTTCTGGACTATTTTGTTACACTGGCTATATAATGGAATGGAGACAGAGAGGCAATTAATTATGTGGGATAAAGAAAAGGGATTTTTTTAATGTCACCTGTAGCTTTGTGGCATCTCTGTATTGATTATACCAAAGGGAAAACAGTAGACTACAAGCCAAGTCAGAATGCACCGTCAGTACATTTAATGGGAAATGAAAAGACAAGTTTACTAGTTAATTAAGAACCATATCAAAAGGCAGCTAAAATTACATGGAAAGAAAAACTTAAAATTTCTCTGGCCCCAGAATGACCCCTACTCCTGCCCGTAGCTCGCTTTTGTATTCAGTACAGCCAGATCTCTGTGTTCCTTCCCTGGAGAAACAGGAATGTAGCCGATAGTGCCAGTAAGCGGAATAACTCTGTATTCATTTATTATGCCAACAACTGTTACAACTCCTTAGCATGGAGAGGGTTTAAATAATCATATATTCAATAATTTCATTTCCTTATGCAAGAATCAGTGGGTTATGTAAAAGGATTGCGCTGCTGATACCGCTAGAATGAAACGGCATCTTCTGACAGTTTCAGCATGGTAAAAGTTGGTGAGTGCTGAGCATTAAGGTTTTAATTATTGGACACACACAAATCATTTATTAGACATTGATTTGTTTTTTAAGAATGTTCTGGTAGTGTGAAAATAGCTGGTAATTAACCTATGATTAGATAGATTTCCCTCCCTTAGCAAAGCAGGGGAATCTCTGAAGGCTTACATTTATCAACAATTTCACTGTTAAGCCTAAAAACAAGTCAAAAGCTCGTATGGCCTTGCTGGAGACACAGACACGTTCATTTGGAAAGTCAAAGAAATTGTCAGAATTCTCACTGTCCGGAAGAACCAAGAGTAAGGATTTCAGATGCATAAGATTTAGGATTGTGCCTGTGATTTTATTAGATTCCTAAGCTGTAGCCAAAGGAACAGACAGCTAATTGGATATCAGGTGTTCATTAGTTGTTCAGAAACGCAATATTGGTAGAAAATAGCTGAATCCTAGGAACAGCAGGAGCTGTTGGTTTGATAGGGTTTTGCATAATATATTACAACATCACGTTCTAAATTCCACAGCGGTGCTGAATCCAGCAGCTGCTGATATCCAGTATTTCTGGGGAAAATGCCATTTATCAAATGTGAGAGCTCGGGGAGGGAAGAAAAGACATAGTAAACCTCAAGCAGTATCTTTATTCATCCAAAAATGGAATGTTTTTTCCATTAGATGGTTACTATGGCGCCTATTTCAGCTACAGTTTTCCCCGTGGTAAAGTTCACTGTTCTCTTAGAGTGTTCCGTTGTTCTGGACGGGAATCTTTGGGGAGAAGTTCGAGCGGAGTGACAACAGTGCCTTTTGCGCCTTCACTTTCTGAAGTTGGAGGTGTGAGGTGGCAGCCTCTAAATTTGTGCATTCAAACCATCCTAGAGGAATTATTGTTTCCGTTTCCATAACAGCTTTCTGCCAAGGATTTCAGATCACCTACTAGCCACGGATGAATTAAACTTCCACCTGGCAGGTACAGAAATGTTATTATCCATCATTTTAGAAAAGGGAGGTTTTGAGGCAGTGCGCAGCTGGGAAACAGAACCCACGCTTTCCAGCTCCCTGTCCTCTGCTTCGCTCCCAAGATCACCCTTCCGGGGAGCGGGTTCAAAATTAGGCATTTTGGGTAAAACCCCAGGCTCACTGCAAACAAGGGCCAGACATCTGCCGGCTCCTCTGGGCTCGGGGTTTCACCCTGCAGCTCAGCTCAGAAGCTTGAAAACTTGTCAGCTCATAAGTTATTGTATTTACTGCACTTTTACAGTGGAGGTCTTAATAAAGAGACTTTCCTCTCAAAACAAACAAGAGGGAACGGAAATGAACCGCTTCGTAATCAGACAAGTCAGTGCAGCAAACGAGACTGGCTGGCTTGAGTTTCTCGTTCGGATGCTATTCAATGCCACTGTTATTGCTGAGCGCGGTGGTGCAGCCAAGTCTGGAAATGGAGGGATTTGAAAAACAACAGGAAGAAATTCCATATCCCCTGCCTGTCCTGTGAAATGCTACAAGAGACCGGGGGATAATTATTACAGGGCGGTACCAATTGCACTCTGGGTCTGCACCAGGTGACAAAGGGTTAAGCCCGAGTTATTTTGAACAATAGCTTTCACTTATTTTCCTGTGTTTCCTACTTTGCAGACTTACATTCTGAGGCTTTACTACTTAATCCCCACTGTAGTAATAAAATTTTTTAATCCTGTGTTTAAAATATGAGATTTACTTGTCAAAATCTGGATCTACAGCAGGAATTATAATCGCTGTTCAGCAAAAGCAATTCCCCTCAAGTTCAGGCTGGCGTTTGGAAGAGTTTGTCAGGTGCTTTGTGTTAGCGCTGGAGGTATGTGGGTTGCGGAGGTCAGAGCAGCTTTCCCTTGGCGCTGGGGACACAGTGAGTTCACAAGCATTTCATAGGTACGAAGGTTTCTCAGGTTTCCCATTTTTCTCTTCTGTTTTTTTAAGCCATCCATTCTTTCTGTGGTGTTAACAGCAACACCGGCTCCCTCAGCCGGCACCTGCCAGGCAATTACTACCTGGCAATTAACGGGCAAAGCCTTTGGCCAGAACTGAAATGCAGAGCAGGTTTGCCATGTCAGCATCTCTCAGCCACAGCTGGGCAGCGCTTAGCTAAGCCTTTTGCGCGAGAGTTTAGTCAGGGAGTTTTAGGTCGTGCTGTGAAGTGGGACCTAGAGGAGGTCCCAGGAGAGTCCTGCAAGCCTCAGCAGGCATCGCTTACCTGCACTGAACGCACTAAGCGGCCACGGGACAGCCAGACCGCCCCAGCGCGGGCACGGCTTCAAGGGGTCAAGGCTGAGCTTTAATTCAGGAGAAGTATACTTGCTGATAAGGAACAGATGCGGGACCTGACACAGATTAACATCCAGTTGACAGTACTGCCTTTCTGGGAGGGTGAATTCCAGGCTGGAGGGTAGACATGACCTGGCCACTTCACTAGTAAACTTGAAATATATTCCTCACTTGAAGAAAATGTGTTTTCTTCACCCAATATTTATTCAGAGCAGATTTGGAATGTGCCACCCACACCTATCAATCTTCTGTTATAGTAATATGACAGAAAAGATTAAAGTCCTTTATGTTTTAGTGTGGTGAAATTAATGCCAACATCCCTGAGCTGTTTAGTGAATTCTTGAACAGCTGTAAGTTCTCATGCACGTATCTGTATCTAGTGTACAGATATCGGCATAGCTCTGTTTCCAACAAATGCATCTCCGGGAAAAATGTTAAGTGCCAATTTATCAGCAGTTTTGTCTGATTTTCTTATGTTTGGTTGGTTTTGAGACCAATAAGCTGGGAATGTTGTATTTGTCACCAAGTCACCTTTCCCGATGTTGATCTTATCCCAGCTGAGAAAAAAGAAGTCACTCCTAGGATTATTTTTTTTCCCTTTAAACACAAAATCTGCCACTTTGGTAATTGCACCCTTTCCTGTGCATTTTTGCAGCTCATCTTGCCTTATTGATTCAAAAATTCGGTACTTGGAAAGGAAAGGAGCATACTACTGTGAGCTAACCTGCGTTTGTGGCAGGGGAGGCTGGTTATTCTGGGGTTAGCCTTTGCAGAATAGCTGGTTATTTCAGCATCGCTTTGAGATTATTTCTAAATTAGCTACTATTTCAACAGAACAGCCCTTTGTCTTGTTCAATGGCAAGAACGTTTTTCCTTTCTGGCTAAAAGAAGGTTTAAATCTAGATGAGGAAGAAAAAGCTAGGAACAGTGATTATTTTTTCTTAATGGAAAAATATAAGCAACTATCAACTAAATCATCCTTCACGCTAGACATGACAGACTTAAGCACTTTGAAATGATTTGTTTTTAAATGATATTATGATTTCACGATTGAAACAGTAATACTTTTTGCTTCACCAGACCCTGCGTATCAACCCATTCCTTACCCCATGGAGACACCATTAAGTAGCAACTGGGGACACTTATTACCAGCAAAGGAGATAAAATTACATGTTTTTATTAGTATAACACCCGCACGTCTCTGCCACGCCAGGCCGTGCGTACTACCCAGGAGACAGCGCTGCCCTGCCCGTTTCTTTTCCCTGGGGTCTGCCCTGGGGGCATCTTGCTGGTCAGGCACCGGGGACACAGCCACTGGCTGTCCCACCCGACCCACGCTGCATCCAGCCCTGCCTTTCTCCCTCTTGGGTAAGCCACTGCTTCATCCAGCAAAAAACCTCTGAGGAACACCTTTAAAATGCAATCAGCCCTCAGCTGAAAATCATCTCCACTCAGTTATCCTGTGCCACAGAATCAGCTGTGGGTTCCAGCTCCAGCAGCTTGATAAAAACGAAGATATTCTCCCTGCCTCACTGGACCCAGCACAAACTCCCTTCCCGGCACATCCAGATGCATCTTTGTCCAAGTACTGTGACCTAAACTGCAACAAATGTAGCCAACCTTTCCATCAAGAAAGGTTTAATTTATTGTGAGCAAAGAACAACAAATCATAGGCTTTCAGATTTATGGCCCCCAGGATCTGAATTGACCGTACAGCAAAGCAGGCTTTCCAGCACTCTACTCATTTCTTTAATAAAGCTGAAAATGTAAAATATGCATGCATGCAGAGCCGCCCGATCTGAATTTTATGTAAAGTGCACAATAAGTTTATGGATGGTAGTAACATATGACTCCTTGTAATTTCATTATGTAAAAAGACACAGTTGGGATCTCTTAGGCCCCTATTTAAACATTTATGAATTAAATAATAGAATGTATGCAAGACTGGGATTGGAGAACAACATTTTCCAACAGGCAGAATTGATGGGAAAAGGTTTTCAGTATTTTACGAGGCTGTAACAATCTCTTTGTTGCCCAATTAGGAGAGAGAATCTGACAGGGAGTGAGGAAAAAAAACCCAAAGGAAAGCAGAAATTTGTCAAGAAGGGGAGAAAGCAAAACTTAGTGCAAATTTAGGACCCTGGAACAAACCCACCCTGAACTTCAGGTAGTTGTAGGGTCAGATCTGGGTGCAAACTAAGACTTGCATCTGACAGCCTAAGGCAGCGGAACAGGTTCTTGCTTTCCCTGGCTGTTACCAGCACGGCACCAGAGCCCCATCTAACCGCTGATAAAAGAGGCAGCACCAGAGAGCTGAAAACAGCGAGGAGTCCACTGATGAAGCGCAAAGCCTGACTCGGTGGGCTGTGCTTAGACAGCGCGCAGTGGGGACCACAGCACAAATACCTTCGAGGAGTGCAGAGAAGGCAGCACAAATCATCATCCTTGCTAAACCGTAGCGGTAAACCTCCCCATCCTGTGCCTCTCTCTGATCCCTCTCCCTGAATCCACACACAAGCAGGTGATACAAACTCATCATCTTGGGAAGTCGCCGTGCAAGGTCTCCCATGGCCCTTCCCAGAGGAGGTTTAAGGATGCCATGGGGCACATCCAGCTGTCTCCACTCAAACTGCACCCCATTTACGGGATCCCCCGAGACTGGTGGTGGTACCCAACAGCCACAGGTGAACCCCCGTGGCTTCAGGGTGTGAATTCAGAGCACCTAACGGTTACTGCGGCAGCTGTGTGCGTACACTATGGATAAGCCTTCGCTATGTCTTGTCAGACTAAAAAAAAATAAATGTGTTCATGCCCTGGGTCTGCTCCTCCCCTCACCCCCCCCCCGAAGATCCTGTGCTTAATTTCATTAAGCGCCTGTCACAAGTTTCTTTGTAAAATAGTTTGGTCAGTGACAGCATAATCAAGGAAGGACAAGCATCAAGTAAATTTTGGTTTTATGATGGTATGCACGGGGCATTTCATGGCCTGAGTTAAGTAAACTCTAACCTGTTTGGGCAATACCTTTTGGTCAATAGAAATGCCATTATTTAGACTATCACAATCAATAAATTGGATTTTGCTTTTGCAAGTGAAAGGGCTGTTATTTTTCATACAGTTTGTCAATAGGCTCTAGGTTATGAGATATATGAAAGATACTCTACGCAGGCCAGAGAGTTATGAGCTCTCAGGCAGATGAATTATTTAAGTTCTTTTCACTTCTATAAAAAATAAATACAGAGATGGCCAAAACGGATGCCATAAATTGTGTTTCTGATGTAGGATTTCCATCTTTACTTGTCTGTTCTAAAAAGCCTGGGTTCTTTGTACTGAAAATCCTTTTACCATTTGCATTCATGCAGGGAAGGACGTTATTATACACTGAAATAGTGTCCCCTGGACTGGACTTACAGGCAAAGACTTACTACATATGAGAACCGAGAAGCAAACGTGTGCAGTTCTGGCTGGAAGCTGGAGGGAAAGATGTAGTCTTCCCAGGCTGAAGCCTTTTCTTGTCCGGTAAGGGTGGCATGCAAACCAACACGGGGATGCTGCTCTCTACAGACGAGTAAAAAGCACCATCTCCTAAGAAAGAGGAGGCAGCCATCCTCCAAGACATCGCCCTGGATGATCCGGAGCAGCGCTGCTTCCCAGGACACTCCTGGCGCCCGATGCATGGCCCAAGGAAGGGCTCCAGCTCACCAACACCAGCCTGGCCCAAGCTGTTGGGTGATCCAGGGAACTGCAGCTGCTGAAGACATTTTATTCCCCCTCCTTGCTCTCTCCAGAAAGACTCGCAGCTCCAGTCCCCAGCGTATCACAGCCAAGGAAAAGGCAAAAGGGCAGAGTTTGCCTTCCATTTTTCCCTGACAGCTCCCCCGTCATTCCTGCCTCTCTGCCAGTCTGGAGGTTACCTGTCCCGGTGAGCTATTGTAAAGAAACCTCAGCAAAGGAAACTGTAATTCACTGCAAATAGAAATGAGTTATTTGAGAATACGATAAAACCTGTGTAATCTGGACAGAGAGCTCTTATGTTGCCATGGTTTGAAATCTGTCTTCCAGCCTGCCCCTTCTCTTTGGCTTCAGTAATTCTCTCTAGCCCTCACACACCCGTTCAGCGGAGTTTTCTGCCCTACCATTCCACTCTGACATGATCCATTATTTAATCTTAATGTGCTCCATATACCTCATCAGCACGTTCAATATATTTATTTTCATTTACAAGTGTGCTCAGAAGAGCCAGGTCAGAGAACGGGGCCTCTGTGTTGCCAGATGCTGCAGGGATGTTTAAGCAGAAGGGGAATGCTTACGCCCAATCTCGCGTATTAGGATATTGCTTCCTTTTCCCCACCAGCATGGGCGTGAAGCACTCTAAGACAGCCTGCTCTGCCCTTGCCGTTTCCTTACCCAATCCACTCTAGTTAAATACCTTTTTCATAAGGAGTTTTAAATTATAAGTCTAAATGAGGCCAATAAATTATACTTCATAAAATCCTGTGCACATCATTTTCTCGCAGAAAAGGCTCCAAAGAAATATTTTCCATGCCACCACCTATGTTCCCATCCCTTTGCAATATAACATTTATTCTAATATTAAAATGGCAGCTGCTCTATAAATTGTGAATCATTAGCACTCTTCATTGATTTTTCCCTTGCAGCCTGCAACCCTGGGCAGCGACTGCGTGTGAATATCAGTCTATTGGATTGAGATTCATATCCTATTTGAGGGTCAAAGACCGAGACCTCATGAGCTTGAACTTCTATCAGCCTAAAGCTGATCAATACTTGGAGATATATTTGATCCTGGCTGCTAGCACAGATTAAGTGGCCATAAATACAATCAAAAACGTGAGGCTGCTGGGGTAAGCGGCTGGGGAACGGGAGCATGACCGCACGCGTGCCAGCTCCGGTGGGCTTTCTGGGAGCGGGGACGAGCCTGCGGGTTCTTCCTCGGCCCAGGGCTGGGTCCGGCACTTGAGGGGAGGGGGCTGGAGGCTCAGCCCGGCGTGCAGCACCGCAGGCGGAGGCATGAAGGAGGATTTGTAACTTCAGGGTCCTGGGAAACAGGATGCCGCATTGCTTTCCAGGACTGGCATTCAGGCCTGGGCATGGGACCCCATCAGGTTCCCATGCAGTCCGCGCCCGGGGCTCCCCGGAGGCGAGGAGGGCTGCTCCTGGCACGCTCGCAGCCCGCCGCACAACAGCCGCTGCGCTCAGCTCGGGCACCGCGGGTGGGCACACCGTGAGGATTGATTGGAAAACATCAAACATAAAATAAGGTCCTCTTTTTTTCCTGTCTTCCCTCTCACCCTCCTCCTCCATCTCCAAGTGAAACTTTAAATATATGATTAAAATGACCTATTAAAGAGGAGAGACTCATACCATTTGAGTATATTAATGCTGATTCTGTGCTGGCTGAGGAAGAATAAAATCCATAATCATAAGCCTTATTAAAGAACAATATCCTTCGAGGGCTTTTTGTTTTCCCCTTTAGATAATGTGAAGCCTTGAAAAATAGACATAGAAACAGAAAGAAATAGAGACATTGTGTTGCACTGCTATGGAGACCGCGGCACTCAGGGAAATTACCTTCCTATTTTTAGGCATGTTTACAACATGCCTATTTGCAGTATTACCTTTGATCCTAAACTCTAATTTAAATGATTCTTGTAAATGCTTGGGAGATCCAGAGTGGAAATAATTAGGAGTGGCGTGAAGTCAATGGGACTCTTTGAAACAGCAAGGGACTAACTCTCTGCGTAAAGCAGTTGTAAGAGGGGATGTAGGATGTAACGCGTCTGGACAAGCAGCGGGCATAAGCTGTCCCTCGCCGTGCGTGGGGAGGGACCCGTCGCACAGCCTCCGACACCGGCATCTCTTCCGCTGACTTTAGGGGAGAAGCCACGGTCTAGCTACAGCCCGATGCGAGCCGGTGTTTATATTTACATGGCCCCGTGTCCTTGTGGTGTCCTTGTGGGAAGAAACTTCATTATCATAAAGAATATGTTTTTATTCCACTACATAAGTACTACTTATTATAGTCTCATATATTTTCTGACACAACCAAGGGGTCTTTATTGTCGCACATCAAGGTCACTGACAAGTAATATATTCAATCTATTAAGTTATTAGGGAGATAAATAATTTGGATGCAAGCTGAACTCTGAACTTTTACCTTTTCCCCTGACAGACGGGTAGTTTCTTGGCGTTCATACTAATCTCGCCTGTGCTTGAATAGTAATTCCATTAGGGTTATGGCTGCAGCTGTACATATGCAATGACCTCAAGTACAATTCCTTTATGGAGATGGGCAATAGGAATATTAAAATTTTAAGCCAAAGAGGATGTAATGTAACTTTACATTATTTATTGTAGGCACAAATCCTCTATGATATTAAAGGATAAAGAATTAATAAAAGAAAGATCCCATAAACAATCCATAAAGTCGAATGTAGTTCTTGATTTAATGCAATTGCTTTTTAGTGTCTTCTGGTTAGAGACTTGCACCTCATTAAAAAAATCTAGTCAAAAATCAAGAGTGTCCTGACTAACCTGATGGTCCCTGGGTGTTTCTGAAAGTAGCTTTTCAGCCCTCGGGTTCCACTCGTACCCAGAGATATCCACTCCTCAGCATGCTTGTGACTAATCTTAATCCAGAGGTTATTACAGTTAATTAGTCCCTGAAACCGGGACCTCTGCACCTGCTGAGCAAGGTGCTGCTCCCTGCAGGCCCACGCGAGCCAGGTCTTTGCGCTGTCAGGAGACCTTGGGGTCGGCTTCAACCTGGCAGTGCCCCAGGGAGGATCTCTAGTATTTAGGAGTCGTGTTTTTTCCCCACCCTAATATTTACCAAATAGTTTTCATTCCTGATAAACTCAGCTGCAGAAACTGCGTGCCTTTGAAATTGTAATATGCGAATGTCGTGCTGAATTCGGCATCATCCCCGAATGCTGCAGCAAGGAGGCTGCTTCCACATCAACACAAAGCACGCTCTCCGGGATGCGGAGGGAGAAGCCAGTCACCCTCCCAACGCGCCCCAACTCAGCCGCGGGTATCGCAAAGGTCAGGTGAGAACACAGAGTGCCAGATGTCCTCACCTAGGAAAAACACGGCCAAAATTGGCACCACAGAGTAAACCCGTGCCAGGCTGAGTCCACCACAGCGCTGAGCTGCTGGGCTGGGGTTGGCGAGGAGAGGAGGAGGCGGCTGGTGGCAGGGGAGCGCCGAGCACGGCTGCGCAGCCCGGGGGAGCCCAGGGGCGCAGGAGCCGCGGGGCACGCGGCTGGAGCAGGAGAAGTCATCCTGCCCTGGCTCGGTCCCTGCTGTGCTCCCACGTGCCTTGGTGTGACACCGGGGGCCCCGCCAGCTGCGGGGCCAGGCTGCAAAGACCAGCGGCACTCCAGTTTTAAACTGGGATTTCAGTCTCTCTCGGGTACAAGCGCTCATCACCCTAACATCTTTCTCTGGGCTGATGTCATGTTGCATGGGACTGCGATCCTGGTACCAAGAATGTTAACTATGCCAAAATCTCACCATATATTTAATAGGTGTTGACAACCAACATGTCAAAGCTGTTTTCATGTCACTTCTCCTAATTTAGACTTATGATGTCAAGAGAATGTTTTCAGCAAGGTTTACATCGGTAGTCTAAATAATTAACTAAACTTTAGAACGGGCTTTTCTCTAATGAGAACAGAATGAAAGTGGGAGAAAAAAACAGTAAGACTTTCCTACCATGACTTAATTTTCCTATTGCAAATACCAATATATTCAAATATCTCCTTATTTTAGCTAATAGAATACTTAGTTTAATGAAAAAAAGGAATTTGAATAATGAAAGTTACCTCATTAAATTCTAAAACCCCAGATGCTGTCCGTAACTGTCACCTTTTGCTGGAAATCCCCAAAATCCTATTGCAAAAATGATTAAACAAAAGTTTTACATCCATGTTTCTAAGAAAGCAAGCCTGCCACTCCTTAGCAGTTTTCATCTGCTTCACTCACTTTTTGGAGCCGAAAGCAGAAACATCTACCTGCCTGAAAGGCGCAGAGCAGCCCGATTGGCAAGCAGTACCATTACAGTTTCATCCCCAGATTTCCTTCAGGCCCCAATCGACTTGGTGCAGAAGCAGACGTGCGCCTGAGCCGCAGCCTGCAGGGCCACGAGGCAGGCAAAGCGTCTGCGTTCCGTCCCTCGCGTCCCCGGGACGCTCACGGGAATGCGGATCAGCACAGCAACAGGCAGGTCCGTTTTACACCTTCTCTGTCAGGGCGTTTGTGAATGGGGTAAAGCACCTCCGGCACCGGTCGGGGGGAGCTTTGGGCGCCGCGGAGATGTCAGGCAGCCCACTGGGGAGGAAGCAGCCTCTCCAGCCACGAGCGTGGGCAGTGACACACACGCTCCCCTTCCAGGGTATTCTCCCAGCACTTCAGCCTGGCTGCGAAGGGCCCTTTCCAGGCCTGAGAAGAGCAGGTGGTTTTACTCGGACTCCAACACCTCTGTGGGACTTCCAACAAGGGGAAAGCCAGGGAAGGGAGCAGTGTCTTCTTTCAGCGTGGGGATCCCGCCCTGGGCATGACCCAGCTGGCTGACACCAGATGGTGGTGGCTGGGGGTGGGTCTGTCACCCCGCACCAGATCGGAGCCTTCCCCGGCCTGGGCACACAGGCACAAACTGGCAAAAGCCACCAATCCGGGAAAGCCCAGAGCCGGCAAGGATCCCAGCTGCAGTCTCATTCACGTAATCCTTGCATCATTACTAGATACTCGCATGCTGATAGGATTAATGTACTTGGTGTGGGTACATGTGACAATAAAGTAGTTAGGATTATTACTTTTTATTGTGTACTTCGGCATTGGAGTTTAGTTTTTACATATGAGAAAGACTGTTCCAATTACCTCCTGGGCTTTTTAGAACTATCACTGTTAACTAACCTGTTTTATTTTTCTCTCCCGAGAACTAGCTGTCCTGATCCTGCCTCTGATTGTCAGGGGCGATGTTTTATTCCTACTGCTGAATGCAGAAGTCAAACCCATCTGTGGTGTAATGCTACCGCAGTCAGAGTTCAAGCACTTCTTTTCACATTCTCCATTCTTGCTTCTTTTTTTCCTCCTCCTCATTTATCATCCCCTGCCCACACCCTTTCACCGCTCCGCAGTGTCTTCTTCTGAGGGGGAAATTGCTGAGGGGCTCACAGCAAGTTGCTCCCCAGGCGCCTGCGGCCGCCCGCCCTGGCTGTCCCTGGGGAGCCCGGGCACCAAACAGCCCCCCAGCGCCCCGCTCGCGCAGACTTGCACAAAGGCCCCCCTCAGCCCCAGGGAAGTGGGAGCTTCGCCCATAGACCGTGTTCGTGAATGTTTTCAGACTACTATGAGCCAGTAAATTAGCTTGATTCAAATTTGAGGCTTTTCTCAGTTTTCCTTTTTTTGGCAGTGCCTGTCGGGTGTTTGGGCTGGTCCGGCTCTGCTGCTCTGCTACAAGCACTAGCTTTTGTATTGCAATAAACAATGAGCAAAATTCACTTAATATTACATTACCCCTTTTAAATCAAATGTCCCATGTGCACTATTAATTTAGATTTAATCAGAACTATTGCTCAGGAAGTAGTTACCGATTGATGATAAGGGACATTTACTGAAGAGGAATCATACCTGGTATATTACATGGCTGTTAATCCTCCTCTGGCATGCCTTAAGTAGTTAATTGGTGGTTACTGAACTTGCAAAGAGAGTCGTTAAGGAGTTGGACTGCAGGGAAGCTGTTCCGCTCAGTATTGCCCAGAAGGGCCGGTGGGCCCGGTCTTGAGAGCGGACACAAAGTCAAGCAGAGCAAAGAGCTTCGGGACTCCCCCGCGGCAGCTGGTCCCTTCCCCAAGTCTGCCGTTCAGTAAAGCCACATCACATTGGTGACCGATGGGTCTGTCAGGTGGACACGAGCCCTAAATAACACCACTGAACCCTGTGGACTAGCTGTCTGGATACTCCCCGTGTCACCGGGATAGTCCTGCCCGAGGAGCGGGTCTCCTCCAGCCGGGGTGGGCTGGGTTATTGCTGCAGCACGCTGGGGAGCACAAGCCCTCGTTCTGTTAAGGAGGGAGGGACGCGCGAGGGTTTAGCTTTGCTGTTGCAAATCAAAAGAATGACATGGATTTCTGGCCTATCATCTTTGACAGCCTCCTTTAAACTGCTTATTTTAAAACAGGATAAACGGAGGATTAATAACCTTGCAGAAGACAGAGAGCCTGGTTCCTCCCAGGGCAAAGGGAGCAGGGAAGCCTCTGCAGCATCTCTCCCCAGCAGCTGGATGAGGGTCTCACCCACCTCCTGCCCCTGCCCTGCACCCTAGAAACTGTCCCCAGCAGTGAGCTGTGTCCACCTCAGTCTGCAAAAATATTCCGCAGGCTCAGGATGTGCCCCTGATTCAGTTACAGGAATAAGGTAATACTGAAACCTGACTTGCCTCTGCACTGCTTGAATTAGGAGGGGGAAAGGTTTGTGTGGTAAATCTGAATAGTTTCTTAATCATCAAAATAAAATAATTTCGAGGTCAAGTCATGCTTCAACACTGAAGAATAGAGTCTTCCCTCTCCCCATTCAAGTTGGATAGAAATGCTCATTCAGAACATACTTGCAAGTTAAAGCTGTTGAAAAATACAGCTTCCCCCCACTAAACACAAACACACGTATTTGCTAGTGAGTAGCTCCACTGACCAGCGGGGGGGGGGGTATTTCGTCCGAGTCCCCATGTCAGTCAGTCGTTTCAGGGCCGATTTTCCATCCAGCACTGCTGGACAGCCCCACAGAGCCCGTGGGGTGGAAGGGTAAGTGAGCAGGGGAGAGCAAGAAGGTCCCTTTCACACTTCTGCAAGACCTTGCTGGCTTGAAAATGCCACATTTTCAGCAAAGCAGCAGCACATTTAATAAATCACATCTGTACACTGCTTTATTCGGAGGCACTGACAGTTTAGGATTGACGACACCCAGGGCAACCTCGTGTCAAGCACTCCTAATGAAAACTATCCCATTTTGCTCCAGTAGTAGCAGCTGCCAACAGACATAATCTACTGGCATATGGAGAAGGCCATGCTAATCCCTGCAAGGTCATTAACAGGAGGGTGAAAATTACATGCAAAGCACCAGCTGTGGCATCCCTGGCTCCCTCACACTTGATGTAGCAGGGGCAACAGAGGTGAAAAATGCAAGTACATCTCGGCAGGCCAAGCATTTCTATTAAGAGCACAGCTATTTTTCCCCCTTCCCCAAACCGCGGTTCAGTACTGTTGAAATTCTTCCTGTGCGGAAGAGCAGAAAACCTTTCACAAGGGTCACCTGTTTTCAGTCAGGAATGACTCGAGGGGAGATCAGCTGCGAGTCGGCATTGCTGCCGGGCAGCTGGAGCGGACAGGCGAACAAGAAGGGCTTGGCCCACCTCGTTACGTGGGCTGTGCTCTGCCGCTGCAGGAGGCAGGTAGCCACGTCCAGTCTTCCCTGACAGCCCGTCATCGCTGGCACTATTGCCCTTTGTGGAACAGATGTGGGGCTTTCCCTCATCAGATGCAAAGAGCATCTTTACACCCTTCTTTCCAAGCATTTTTCTTTAAACCACACTGACAAGCCTGAACCTTCAGTTTTAACACCCAGCCCTGGTTCCCACCGTCCCTGCTGGCTCACCCTCCTCAGATCAGAGACCTCATCTTCTGCGTCCATGCAGTATTTTACACTCGTAGTGACACTTGGCAGGTAGCAGGTACCAAACCCCACAACACACCATTCGCGTCCTCGCTGACCGGGACCACAGCCAGCCCTCTGAACGCCAGCGCTGCCCTGCTCCTTTAGGCTGGGTCTTGGCCAAGTGCATCAGCAGGTACAGGCTCTGCTGCGCTGCCCGGTCCGCAGAGCGCCGAGGTCCACGCGCCCTCACGGCACTGAGGAGCTGCACTACGCGGGGCTGAGGGGAAACCAAGTCTCCGACCGATCTTCCCTCCAGCCCTTAATCTGCAAATAAGGACCCTGTCCCTTCCTGCTCACCTCAGCTTTATAGAGTTTAACATTTACATGTATGTACGAGCTCTGCTTCCATAATCCCAAACTCACTCCCAAAGAATATGCTACCCCCATATTTGCGTGGGAACTCAGGATCGGGTTTTGTCTTTTCATTAAATCATACAAACATTTTTATAAGCAATAAATCAAAAAGTCTGTTAAAACACTCCAGCAACAACTACCTAAAACAAATCTTTTTCAATTTAAATCCCAGCCTGCAAAACGATCAATCCCATAAACCCCATGATTGTTAACATTACTTTGGGTAATTTTTAAAAACATTAATTTCAAAAAATGTAATAGGAAAAAAGCTCTTTAAATCGGCAAAAAGATAAATGGTCTCCAGCAGCATGACCTTTTTCCATACCACAGTGACATTGAATCATTTTAAAGTTATTTACATTTTCATTCTTCCTTGGAAAAATGTTGACAAGGCTTTCACGGGCCATAATGGATACTCAGCAGCATCTATGGAAAGTGTAACTGCATCAAGAGCCCTTCCTCAATTCCTCTTCACTGCTTCACACCAAACAGCTTTAATTAATGGAGGAGAGGCGGCTTCAGAGCAAGCCGCCTCGTTAGCGCGACTGGCTGATCTGTGGGACGCGACACCGCTCCCCAAAACGCAGCTAATGCAACCTGCTCTTTTGGGGGGTTTTCAGCCACCAGCGTCTTTCTGCCTCGAGCAGATGTGCCTTCAGCTCCACGTTTCAAAGATGGATTTGACCTCCAGGCTCATAATTCTGCAGGCTGGTCTGTAACAGCTGAAAAATACCCGAGACAGGCCTTGGCTTTGCTTTCCAACCTGTGACTGGAGTATCCACCCGCTGCCAGCTCACTGGTGGGGGCAGTGTCAGAGCGTACGCACGTACCCCACAGTGCCCAACATATGTAGGGTACGTGTAATCTATAATGCAGTTGTAGGCGCATATGGAGCTATAGCTATGTTGCTGATAGAGCTATCGGTAGAGAAATCTTTCAAATACACTTGCACACAAGTGCGATGGGGCACACGGAACACCCAACACACACGAGCGGTACGTTATAACGGCGGCTCTGCCCTAAGAAGTGCTGGCATGGAGAGACCTGTTACTTTACAAAGCCATTCCCTGGGGCAGGCTAAAGTTTGACATCTTCCCTGCCCCAACTCACAGCAGGAGCAGCGATGGCCTTAAAAAATAGAGAGGACTCTGGTTTTCCCTTCCTCCATCCTCTGCTGAGCATCTGGGTCTTTCTGCCAAGACTAGCAGAGAGTAAAACATCTGCCATGCTGGAAGCAGGAGGGGACTCCCGAGTGCCTCCTGTCCCCACAGACGCAGCAAGCCTGGGGCGATGGGGCCAGACTCAGTCCTGGCTCACAAGCTTTCAACAGATTTCTGTTGTATTCCTGCTGCCAGCCCCAGGCTGGGTACCCCAGCCCTCTCCCCCCAGCCGCTCGGGCGCAGCAGGGAAAGCACAACTGTATCAAGGCTCCGTGCACTGCAACTCGATCTCTGCTTGGCTTGATGTATTATTAACGACAAGTAATGTGTCAACCTACAGAGCCACAAACCGATCGTGTTCCAGCTGTGCTATGCCTGAAGGAGAAACACGGGCTCACCTTGACTCCAGGGCCACGCCGGCGCCCAGACCCCTGCGAATGCACACGAGGGTGCGTCAGCTCCTCGCACCCACGGCCCCGGCTCTCCCACCCTCCTGCCCCTGCCTCCCCGCGGCACCACGCGTGCTGGTGCCGTAAGGAAAGGTGCAGAGAGCTCGGGTGGTGCATGGGACCTCACCCAGCCGCTGCACCTCTCCCCCACGCCTGGAGGGGCTTCCTACCCCCAGGGCAGGCGCTGGGGCACAGGGACATGTCTTATGGCTGCCTGATACCGGGCTCCAGCCTGCAAAAACCTGAGCTGAGCGCTCGGTTGTTTCAGCGACGGGTCCTGGGAACGCTGCTGCTTATTGTGGGGCTGCTCAGGAGCCCACGGCATCATCCTGCGCTTGGCGTGAACAGTAAAACTTGCACACAGGACGTAACCCCCTGCCCTTTACATCGAAGGGGGAAAGAAGGATCCCATCTGATCAAAGCATGTCCAATTAGTGTTCTTCTGAGTTAATGAGATGCTTCGACTAACACAATTTCTGAAAATTATGATTTTCCTGTTGGCAAATCTAGTGATAAAAAACCTGCACAAATCTGTGTTTCAATGGATCTGGGCTACAGCTATGTCTCCAGACTGACTCGGTGTGGTTATGCTGGCCTGCCGCTGCAGCATGGCTAATATCAGCATCCCACAATTAGCATGCAGCTTATTAATCCATGCGAATAAATGAGCCCAGTCCTCTAGTCCAGAAAAAAAACACTTGGGGGACCAATTCTTTATTTCCGAGTGTATGATTAGTACAAATTAAAACCAGAATAAGTTTTAATTTTGCCACATCAGGCAGGTTCATCAAAACACCCTTATCCCCCAGAGCCAAGTCCCAATAAGAGCATAACAAGGGGATATTTCAACTAGAATGATTAGGATAGTCTGGGAAAATTAATTTTGAAGTTCATGGCAGCCTCCTGTCAGAAACAGGCCACAGCGAGGAGGGCAGGTTCAGAAAATGAAAATGAAAAGGCTGTGCTAACTACTGCTGGTGGCAAGGAACAGAAGCAGGATCTGGCTCTGCTCCTTCTCAATCGCTCATAAATGCCCCATTTAATATGAAGCCAATTCAAAATGATAAACTCAACAACTGGCGCCCAGTTCCCAAACGGGGAGGTCTGCTGCCCAAATCCTCCCTCATTTAGCCAAAGGCTCCCCGCGGCGCTGGGTTGGGGGGGTCAGAGCCATCAGAGCGGTTGCTGCTAGACATGGGCCTGAGGGGCTGCACGCCGACCAACACGAGCAGGGTACCGAGGACCGTGTGGGTATTTAAATTCACTTTCCAAAGAGCATAGTTACAACAAATATCTTTTTAACGCGCACACACCCCCCCCGCCACCTTGTCTGCTCGGCACGCGCAGCCTTGCTTTGCTCCATCGTCCTCAGACGAGCCCGTCAGGCACCGCCTGGGCTGCGGGACCTCCAGCCCGCTGCACCCGAGAAAGCAGCAGTTCTGGTGCAGGGATACGCAGCGTTTAGCCCTTCCTTAGCCAGAAGGCAATCACCCTCCCTCCTCTTCCGCACACACACGCAGCTTGGTTTGTCCCTCTCATTTGCCGGCACCCTCCCATCCCCAGCACGCAGAGACCCCCCCGGGACAGGGCAGCAGAGACCCAGGGCAGGACTGTCTCCAGGAGCAGGCGAGCAGGAATTTCAGCACGCAGTCTCCAGATTTTTTTTTTTCTGCCTTTCAAAGCATAATTCCCATTGGAGAAAACAAAACAGATGCCAATAAATCCTAGTTCAGCGTGCAGCACGCAGAAGGGAAAGCAGCCACAGCTCAGCATTGTGTGCCCTCACAGAAAGGACCCAGCAAACAACTCCAGTCCCCCAAATCCAGGCTGCGTTAAAGCAGAGGCTTGTTGTACATCAGGCCGAGATCATCTGAGGTTTGGTTTGGGGTTTTTTAGTTGAGAAAATAATCGCATTTTGGGAACCAGCCTCCCTATGGATGTAAAGAAACAGATACTGCTTAGTCTATGGCCCACGCAAATGGCAGGACAGATCCTGGGGAAGCACCAAGCACCATGTTCTGGAGGTGAGACCAGCCCCACAGCCCACGAATTTACAACAGCCTCCCCCAAACCAGCCCCACTGCCCACGCAACTGACCTTCAGCACGGAGAGAAGGCTTAATCCCAAGTCCCAAATGGTCAACAGAGTGACCCCACGATGCTTGGAAGGCCAGGAGCCAGCAAGGGCACAGCCCTGGGAAAGGGCAGCCAGGAGCCATGAGCTGACTCCCGTCAGGCCTCACCTGCAGAGCCCAAGTGGGACTTGTTGAGGCTGATCCCTCTTTACAGGCAGGTTTGAGAAAATCAGCTGTTTCAAGTGGAAATAAATCTTCCACCCCAAATCCTGCGCAGCCCAGTGTGGGAGTGAGCCCCTGTCTGTGCGGGGACACAGCCTGGGGCCCCCGTTTCGCTCTGCTGCGTTGCACCGCTGTTGGATGCCCCCTGATTTACACCACTATAGAGAGGGGAGCCTGGCGTCGCACCCCCGTGCCTGCTGTTCATAAGTATTCTGATGTGCTATCTCCATAGATTGAGAACAACATCCTCCCTCGGAAAAACAGAAGTGATTCCTGAATTAATTTAGATTTCCCGCTGCCTTGTTAGACCAGCTGGATATGGCACGCTTCATCTTCTCTGCAAACAGTGCCACGGTCCCTCTGGGACACTCAGCACTTTATAAACCTGTCAAGCCCTTAAAGCCGGTGACCATGAGGTTTCACAACAAAATGCGTGGAGGTTTATGGCCACACACACACACCAGCCAGCCCCGGAGAGGAGATCCAGCACGGATGGGTTTGGAAGTGAGGGGATGTTGTTTTGTGCTATGGTTTCATTTAAAAGCGAGAAAAAAAAAAAAAAAAAGCACTGCGTGATTTATTTTAAAGCATCCAAGCTGCTGCAAACTGCAGTGCTTTGAGAGCATATGTATATACATGGGAAACAGGAGATTGTCTCCAGCATCATTTGCATTTGTCCCTTCCCTCCCTCGTGCAGTGAGTGTTTTTAAAAGGCCTTATCCTGGAGATGGCTGGAATATCTGCAACTTCGGCGGAAATCAGAGACTTCTGGGTGCAGAGCACCTGATCAAGCTGGTTTTCATTTACAAAACATATTGTTCTGCCAGTTCCCCCCCGCCCAGCACCTCCAACGCTAATTTATTTTCTCTACTCTTCCGACAAGCTTCAGAAGATTTTTTTTTTTACACAAACAACGTGGATTCGGCATCTCTGCGACGTGCCGCAGGCCGAGCGCTCCCCGCCACCCTCAGCACGCAGCTCCCGGCCGGCTGGCAGAGCGGCGGGGGCGATGCCCAAACCGCCGTGCCCTTGCATCCCCTGGGCATCCCCTTCTCTTTAGACCGGTGCCCGTCCCCGGAGCACAAGGCCACGCGGTTTTGGGCACGGAGCCGCAGGTTGGTCCCTGCGAGCCGCGCTCAGCTGGCCGACGCTGGCTGGCTCCCAGCTGGAGGGGGCTGCCGGCTCCCGCCCGCCCCGGCCGCGCCGCTTTTCCTCCCACATGGCGGTTTGCTCAGCCTAACAAGTCAGCGTCTGATGAAGTCTCTGCCGTTTGGGTCCCTCAGGGATTATAATACGACTGCAGCAGGTCCCAGCTATTCTCTGCAGCCCAGCATGTTGTTGCTTCATTAAACGCCAAATTGTTACATTAATTCTAACTGCCCTGTAGAGATGTAGCTGTCAGGAATGATTTACTCGCCTCCAGCTGACTCGGGGACTTTTTACAGGCTCCTGCGTAGGAGCTGGAAGAGGCCAGTGCCCGGCTGGGAGCGGGACGCAGGACGTGTCCAGCCAGATACTGGCAGCAAGTGGCTCTGCCCTCCCCAGGGAGACAGAGACGCTCTTCAGATCACAGTGGAAAAATAACCCGGGAGCTAAAAAAAGGTGTGGAGTTTGTTTTTGTCTGAACTGGGGGCTGCTGGTGACCAAAATTGCCTGTTAAAATGCAGCATCTTTGCTGGAATATTGACTGAGTCCAAATCTCGGGGATCTCTCCTTCACCCTGGCAGGCGGCTCTGCTCCGCTGCGGGAGGAGGGTCTGGGTCACGTATAAGTGTCAGAAACCATCGCCGGCGCGTCAGGGCTGAGCCATTTGTTAGCTTTCCTCTGTGCTTTCCCTGGGTTCAGAGCAAGAGTCTCGGTGCTTCACATGCAGCGACTCGGTCAGGCCACCGCGTGGGAAGGGACCCGGGTCCCCGCCGGTCGGGTGTCCCTCGGGAGCGTCGCTGTTCCCAGAGCCTGAACCAGCCGCGAGGGAGCGTTGGCCGGTGCCAGTCCCCGCAGCCCCGCTGCCGGCCGCCTGGCCCCAGGGCCCCCGGGGCTGCACCGGGGCTGCTTTATTCGTCTGTCAGGAGTGACCCGAGTCTTCATCCCAAATAGAAAGAAAACAAAACTTCTTCGTAGCCAATGGGCAATTTCTGCTTATAGACCACAAAAGACCATTTAAATAGCATCTTCTGTCAGGGGATCACGGGCTGTGTTTTCTGTAGGAGTGCACACACCTTCCTGCCACTCCGCTCACACACACACACACACACATATATATACGTGTATCCTGCAAGAGAGAGAATGCGCAGAAACTGACTGTGCTCTGACATGGAAAAGTTCATTTAAATCCAGAAGCCTTGCATATTCAGCTATTAAATTATTTTTCATCCCCAGATTGCAAAATGCTGAGCACAAAAGCAGTGCTTTCTGCATCCTAAATCAACGTTTTCCCCAGGCTCTGCTCCCTGTCCACTACACCCGTGTGCCAACAAACGCGCCTGCACGTGTGGTTTAGTGCAAAATGCACTCCCACCGAGACACAAAATAAAGACGTCAGAGAGGGGAAAAAACCTAATTTAAACACCTTTGCTTTTTTTTCTCGGCATATTTTTGCTAGCTGGGTTTTCTTGTCAGCTTTTAACAAAGTCATTTGCTGCTTCTAAATGTTATTTCAGAGTGTAAATCATGCAGGTCTTTGCTTTCCTGCCTTGCTCCCGCAGACCTCGGTGCTTGCAGGGAGAGGCGAGGCGGGATGCGCAGCGCGGTGGGAACGCCTTTGCTCAGATGCTCCGGCACATCTGGGAGAAGCCACCAGAGGGGACCCCGAGGATGACCCGGCCCCAGCCACCTTCCCTGCTCCCCATGGGTGAGGGGTTTCACCTGGCCCACGTCCCCAAAGGGGCATAACATCCCCAAAGGGGCACCAAGGTCCCCAAGCCCTGCACCCTGAGAAGCAGGCTGTCCCCAGGCCAGCCCTAGCACCCCAGCCGGGGACACCCCCCTTTTGCCACCTCGCTCCCCTGGATCGGGCTGCCTGAAACCCGCGTGCACCGGCCCCTCAAGCTGTATCTCCCGCTGTGCGAGCGGAGCCGGGCGGAGGAGCCGCCCTCCCGGCACACGGCTCCCGCTGGCCTCGCTGCTCCCAGCCGCGTCCGCAGGCGTTGGGTTACTGCCCGCTGCCGGTGCCGGCAGCATCGGCCGCCGCGATAAACAGGTTCCCTGGCGGAGCTGCCACCCCCGCAGGACCTGCAGGACGTATTTAGCAGCGAGGTGGTGTCTGTCCCTCCTGCCGTGAGGGGTTTGGTTTCATTGGCCTCGTACAGGAGATCAGAATAAGAAGAAAATAAGTTACTTCTACTATTTGACGCAAAATCTAATCGTTTCCTGCGGCTGTAGGGAAAGCCAGCTTGGGCACAACTGCTTCTAAAAGATGAATACGCTGTTTGGAAAAAAAGATTCATACGTTAGATTTTCCTCCTGGAGAGCACAAAAAATGTCCTGCCTCCCACGACAGGCACTCACGCAAATCAGCGGAGGTTGTAAAGCTCACCTGCAAATTGAGCGATGCAAAACCCCCCTTCCTAATGCTGCGTGGGGTTTACAGGCTGTCAGTCAGTTGGACAGTGTGAGTTTTATTTGCTTCTTTCAAATTGGTTTTGTTTTTAACGGGAAGAAAGCATTTATATTAATGGAATCCCCGAGCCTCAGCCCTGAAAGGAGAGGCTGAAATGCAATCCCTGAATTTTATATCAGGATGTTCGGGGAGCTCTTCTCCGTGTTCAGACGAGCACAAGCATCGGCAACTTTCCGCCCGTTCTGCCTTTCAGAGCAAAGCACAAAGGCAGAGGGGAAATTTGCATTTCTTCCTTTCTTAAATTCAGCCATCCGCTGGGAATTCCCAGGGTGGGAGGCACAACAGTGCCCGTTATTTGCTGGGAGGGAAACGATGAAAAAGAGATCTATAAAATACGTGTTCAATTACTGCAGTTTCTAGACAGTGGTGTTATAACAGCAGCATTATCCTAAAATCAACTACATTTCTGTCTTTCTGTTCTTATTTCCTTCTTTTTTTAGGAAATAAGAGTCTTTTTTAGTCTTTTGTAGGAAAATATTATTTATACTTGAACTGCCAAAACGTTTTGCTGTAAAACACTCACCCAGATTTGGGGGGGGGTGTTTCCAGATCACAGGGCAAGAGAACAGACACCACGGAATTCTTGAAAACACAAACTCTTGTTTCCTGTTTGGGTGAAGTTGTGTAATCTGCTTTTTAAAATCCCATCATTTTCTAGTCACTCCGTAAGTTTCGTTGTCCTTGCCCTGTACTACGGGCCAGCAGCAACAGTTGGCTCTCTATTGCTCAGTTCTGGAGGAGGAGGAGGAAGCAGCAGCTTTGGGCTCTTGCTGCCGAGCCCAGCTCTGGGCTCAGACTCGAGAGCTCAGACCCCAAGGAGGCAAATTTCTGCCTCGGCTGCGGGAGACACAGCGTCACCCGTCTGAAAAGTCCCCCGGGAGCAGAGACACCAGCAAGTTTGCACGTGTCACCCCTGGGGCCAAACTGGCTGGTGTTTTTACACCGAAAGCCCCACGGTGTCACGCAGTGGGGCTTCTCCCTTCCCTGCTGTAGCTCTTGGATTAGGTCTCCTGAAAAAAAGAGTGAGTTTCTGTGTTGAGTGGGTATTGCAGCTCTGGGGCGGTGCGCACGTACCCGTTTTGCGTTGGGCAGGCTTCTGCCAGCTCACCGAGAGCAGAAACTGGACGTGGTTCTCCTCAGATGCAATGCATGCGTAACGGGAGCGGGAGAAGCCGTAAGGACGCTTACACAGCGCTGGTGGTTAACAAGGATTTTGCAGATCTCAATCTTTCTGCGGATATTGTCAATACCTGCTGGCTTCCGGAGACGTCAGCGTCCCGCCCGCGCCGAGCAAAGGCCCAGAGCGGCCAGAAAGCGGGGAGGGATGGCCGGGTGTTACGGCAAGCACCCCGCCGCTGCCGAACAGGATTATAGCAAGAGACAGGACACACGGACACGTCGCCCTGTTCCAGCAGCGGCGATGTGTCCTTTAGAAAAGGTGAGGAATAAAAGCCTGGACTTCCCAGGTGTCACCGCCCGACATCTGGTGAGTCCCCGGGGCAACGCGCGCCGTGCCGGGGCGCTGGCGGTCCCGGGGCCGGCACAGCTCTCCCCGCGGGGGCCCTGCAAGGCGCAGGATGGCGCGGGCCAGAGCGTCGCCCCCGGGGCCGCGTCCAGAGGCAGCCGCAGCCCCGGCCCCGGCGCTGCCTCCCCCGGGGTGTGCTGCTGGCCTCGGGGTCACGCGCTCCCCAAGATGCTTCGTACACAGAAGACCCCGGTACAAATATTCCCCAGCTTCCCGGGGGAGGGAGAGGCTCGAAGCCCATGTGTCTTAAAAAGTGTCTCCCGTCTGAGTCTTAAATCAGAGACTTCAGCAAGTGCTTCCCGCTGCTCCGAGGAGCATGACCACGGCCGTTTGCACACGACGATCCACGCGCCTCTCGTCTGTGTGGACGCGCCCATGGGCTGCGTCTGTTCGGTCAGGCTTAATTCCTCAGGGGTTTTTCTTTTCTTTCTGATTTCTCCTTGAAATATTCCAACATCTGACTTTCAGTGTCTCATGTGCACAACTCTGTCCACAGACAGACAGTATCGGCCTCGGCTATTTTCCTTTGCTTTGTTGGCACAGATTTCTGCTTTACATATTTCTGCCTTTGGGGTGAACGCTGACAAACAGCCCTGGCCCCTCGCAAACAGGTTGGCCACGGTCAAAGCCCGTGCACGCGTGGAGCTGTGCCGTTCGGGTCTCCCGAGGACTGCCAGCCTCCAGAACTGTCACTTTGTGTTCCAGCTTATCACAGCATTTTCAATAGCTCCCCTATTAAAAGGGAAGAGTGTATTTCAACACTTGGTTGAATCATGGCATCGAGTTTTGGGGGCTTTTACTTTTTGTTTCGTATTGTATTTCCCTATATTGATGCTTTTGATGTGAATTTAGCAAAAGACTATTTAAAGTTTAGCTGACAAATTTATTTGTAATCTTGAAGTATTTGATCATCAGAGAGAAAGCGAGAATATAAATAAAAGACACTGGACATTCACGTAATCTACAGTTAATTCAGTAATTTTTACAGATAACGATATACATATTGTCTTGCCTTTCCTCACAATCAGCTCGCACGATATCTGCGGAAATACACAAATGCCTGGAACAGAGGGGTGTCACCAGGAAGGCGCGTGCTCGCTCCGACACGCTCCCAGCGGTGCCTGGGGACGGCTTGAACGAGACCGGCCGACCCCCTGCTGAGAGACCCCCGAGAGGGTGTTTGGCAACAAGACATCAGGGTGAGTTTTGAGACGCTTTGCAGTAAAACTGTTGCAAAGGAATTGGAAAGAAAAGCCTAAGAGTCACAACCCAGAGCCGCTAGTGTTCCTGGGTCAAGAAAAATCACCTCTTGACCTCGTGATAAAAGTGTAGTTATTTGGTAATAAATACATCTATTCACGGTTTAATGCTTATAGGGAAGAATAAAACTAGCAATCTACAAATTAAAAAGATGAGAAGCAGAATTAACGTATGACTTTCATTTTACAAAGGAAAAGGGTTGTTGATAAATGATTGGCATATTAAAGAGCATTTCATTTTAGAAAAGTTAATGTAAATTCAAAATAAAACAAAACATACCGCATCGGTGCGCTTTTTAAAAAATCTGCTGGAAGAACAGAGAAGTTTTCTACCATGGATTTCTGAAGTGATTCACTATCAACATTTCTCCTATAGAAATATAAACATTGTCACACCTTTTACCGTGGATGAGGACTTTATTTTCTCTGAAAAAGGTTTCGGTGTGGGTGGGTGGTGAAGCAAGTCCTCGCTTTGGAGAATGCACTGACAACAGAAAGCAAAATACCTTCTATCAAATCTGTAAAGCACAAGTCTTGGTGTTTGGTAAAGACACAGTAACCAGTTCCGTTTGGGCGCTCCGTACGCTCGTCGCTGCGGTGCGACCGCCTGTGCCCACCGGCCGCTGCCAACCCGCCGCGGGGTCGCCCCCAAAAGCACGTCCGCTCTCTCCGTGTCGTCACGCTCCCCTGCCCCGCTCGGCAGTCCCACTCCGTCCCTCCTCTATCTCCAAGGGTAGATGACGTTTAACAGCACCGAGTCCTTTCCCTTCCCACTGCGCGGTGGTGGACCCCGTATCAAAATTGAGCGTGGTCGACTTCATCCAGCCAAGAGGCCGGGCTGGCGGGGAAATCCGGGTATCCCCCGCTGCTGCCGGTGGAGAGGTCGGAGCTGGGTCCGTTCCCGGCCAGGACCCTCATGGACTGGGGCACCCCTTGTCCGCTTTGTCCCATGATGCCCAAGCCGTTGTCTGGGTAAACCAAGCTGGAGATTAAGGGCTGGTGGCCTGGCAGTGCTTGCAAGGAGGCTGGTGACTGGGGTATCCCGTAGGGGCTGTTGGACCGCAGGTCGTGGTACTGGTCCTGAGCTGGGATGCCGCTGTGGTCCAGAGCGAAGCTCCCGTTGGTCCCAGCCTGTCTCCCCAGGGCAGGGGACGCTTCGCTGAGGTTGCTGTAAATCCCATTGGAATGGCTCATCTCGGACATGGAGGGCTCATCTGAAAGGGAAATGGACTGGTTTTACTGGGAGAGCGATGGCCACGGCTGGCGGCGGTCGCACGGGAACCCCTGCAAGCTCCGGGTGTAAACAGATTAGATGGATGAGAGCTGGGCAGCCACGCGCTTGCCACTTGTAATTCCTTATTATTCCTGTCCTTGTTGGCGGGTCTTCGTAGAAGGCCACGGGATTATTATTTTTTTTGAGTACAAACATCTAATATATTTTGGATTTTAAAAATAGGCATTAAAAGTACATATTAAAATATAAGACTGTGATTTAAAAATAATCCTTTAAAGGGGAATGCGCGTTCAATGTCTTTCCACCTTTTGTTCTGCATTTCTGTTTGGCTTTGAGGTTTATCTTGAATTTTTATATCCTTTTTAAGAGCTACTTGAACACTCACCGATGCAAGAAAAACTCTGCATCGCTCAGAAAAAAAAAAATTCAATCTCAGCAGTATTTGTCTGCTCGGGAACAGGCTAATGAAATGTATTTGTACGACTTAAAAACACTTCTGAAAAATGGGCAATATTTTTTAAGTTACCGGCAAAAATTGTTTGCATTCGTTAGAGGCTTTATGGACAGTGAGAGCTGCTCTGTTGCCTAGGATACAAACCTGTTGGTGGCATCTAGCTATCAATAATTGTTCAACATTTTTTAGTTATTATTTATAGTATATTCATATTTAATGACGCTGATGCACAGTGTGTATAAACAGACTTGAAAATCAAATCGTTTTTAGGAACACGGGAGAGAAGCCGAGAGGCAAAGCTCTGTGTATACGCACACATGCATTATAGACATACGTCTGTGTAAATATGTACAGAGAGTTTTGCCTTTCAGCTCCTCTCCTGTACCCTAAACCTGATGCACACACACACACACTCGGGGCTGCGGCAGCACGGACCGGGCAGCGTCGGCAGCAAGCGCGTGGCCCTGGAGCAGCTCTGGGCTGGAGTTGGGGCTGTGCGGAACGTGCCCCCACGCAGCACCGCGGGCACCGATCCCCCCCCAGCACAGGGCCGTATCCTGCTCCTGCAGCAGGTGCCCTGGGGCTGGAGGGTGCGGGACGAGGCTCCGCAGGACCAGAGTTAGTGCAGCTGTGTCCCTGCCTCTGCTCCAAAAATGGGACCCTCCGATGCAGAAACCTCCTGACACGCAACATCTCCCTTTGCAGCGCAGAGGAGGGGTAACGACTCCCACAGGACTGGGAAGGGAGTCCTAACCAGTAACCACACAAATAAAACCACCTCGAAACAGGATGGGGAAGAAAAAAGAATCCACATTTCCCCATCGAAACGTCCGGTGATTCTGGACTCTCTGGGTTTTGCATTCCCGAGAGTCCCTTGAAAGGGCTCTATGGGCGCAGCGGCTCCGACACGGCAGCGCCGGCCCGGGGGGCTCTCCCCGCTCTCCCTGCACCTTCTCGGACCGGGCGCAGCCCCCGCGGGAGAGCGGAGTTTCCCCTGCGCTGCCCCCGCCCCGGCCCCGGCCCCCCCCCAGCCCTGCCAGGACCGGGCCCCGCGGCCGCGCCGCCGTCCGTCCGTCCCGCCGCTCTGCGCCTCTCCCGCCTCGGGCACTTGTTTTCGCTCATTATATTGTGGCTGAAAATTACCAACGTAGCGCCGAGGGGGTGCGAGGAGCCTGGGCACGGGCGGTAGCTTCGCGGGGAGGGCGCGGACCGCGCTCGGCGAAGCCCCGGCTGGGAGCGCGGCTGCGGGGACCGACCTGTGAAGGAGACCTCGGCGTCGCTGTCGGGCCCCTCCTCCTGGATGCTGTCCTTGTCGGACTTGGAGGTCCCCCGGGACCGCTTCATGTTCCTGAAGTACTGACCCCACCGCTGCCTCCCCGCGTCCTTCTTCAGCCTTTTCTCCTTGGCCCTGCGGTTCTGGAACCAGACCTGCAAGCAGGGCGGCCCGGGGAGCTCCCTCTCTGCCGGGCCGGCTCCTTCCCCGCCGCCCCCCGCCCCGCGGCGCGGTGGAGCCGGCGGGGAGCGAGGGCCGCCCCGTCTCACCTGCACCACCCGCATGTCCAGCCCCGTCTCCGACGAGAGCTGCTCCCGGACGTGCCGCGCCGGCTTGGGCGAGTTGTTATAAGCGTTTTTGAGGGTTTCCAGCTGCTTGGCCGTGATGGTGGTGCGGGGCCTCTTGGCCGTGGACTCGGCCTCTGCCGACACGGTGCGAGTTAGAGGTGAAGTTACCACGGAGTGTCCCCGGGGACGCGGGACCCCCGTCCTCCCTCCAGCCACCCCCTGAGGGCAGACGCTCCCGGCACCCCTCCCGCCCGGTGCATGAGCGCGTCCCGGAGGGCAGGACGGCCCCGAGCCGTCTCCCTCCTGCCCTCGGGGGGTGGGAGGGACGGGGAAGGGGTACCTCTCTGCTTGGCCGTCTCGTAGTCCGCCTTGCAGACCAGCCTGCTGTCCTCCATGAGGTAGAACTCGTCGCCGGTGGCCAGCTGCCGTTTGCAGACGATGCAGGCGAAGCAGTGCAGGTGGTAAACGAAGTCCTGGGCCCGGCGCACCACCTGGGTCGGGGGGATGCCCTGCTGGCAGGCGGCACACTTCGTCCCGAAGCGCCTGAGCGGGGGCACAAGCGGCGGCGGCTGAGCGCGGGGGGGCGGCGCGGGGGGCGCCCCGGCCCGGCCCGGCCCGGCCCGCCGCTGTCCGCGGTGCTGAACCCCTCCCGCCGCGCCGCTGTCCGCGGTGCTGAACCCCACGCGAGCCCCCGCGCGCCGCTGTCCGCGGTGCTGAACCCCACGCGAGCCCGTGCGCGCCGCTGCCCGCGGTGCTGACACCCACCCGGGCTGCCGCCCCTCCCCGCCCCGGCTTCTCCCCGTGCCGCCCGCCCCGTCCCCACGCACTTGAAGAAGTCCTCCTTGCAGTAGACGCCGTCCCCGCGGCTGAAGCACTTCTCGGCCAGCTGCGTCTGGCAGTCGGAGCATTTCAGGCACTTGCTGTGCCAGTGCCGGTCCAGGACCTTGAGGATGAACCTGTCCACGATGTGCTGGTTGCAGCCGGCGCACAGCGGGATCTCTGCGGGGAGGCAGCCCCCGTCAGCCGCCGCCGCGACGGCCCCGCTGCCCCCCGCCGCCGCCCGAGACCGGCCCGGCCCGCCGCCCCCGGGGTTGCTGCCGCCCGACGGCGGACCCGGGGCTGGCCCGGAGAACGGCCCGAAAAAGATTAATATTCGTTCAAATTCGTTGGCGCGGCGCCGTGTGAGCCTCTCCCCGCGCCGCGGAGAGCGGTGACCGCCGGGCCGCGCACACCGGGAGCACCGGGGAAAAGAAGAAGAGAAGTGATGGGAACGGAATTAAGCCCCGGGCCGAGCCGCCGGCACAGTTGCAACGCGATTATTCCAGGCTCTTTTTCCTTTTCCTACACTTCCAAAATTCACCTGCAAATAACGGCGGGGTAGCCCGGGCGGAGCGGGGACAGAAACTGCCAAAAATTACGAGAATTGCACTGAAAATAAAAATGCGGTAGGCTTGTCCCGTCGCCCTGCAGATACCGACAGAGATGATACAGAAAGAGAAGATATAAGGATACAGATATAGAGAAATAGAGATCTAAAAATAAACAGATACAGTAGCTAGAGAACGAAAATGTGCAGATATATAGAGATAAATACATAGATATCGGTATTTCGTATAGATATAGATAGGTAGGTAAAAATGTAGATATAGAGGTACATAAATATAGATAAATCGGTATAGATAGAGACGGAGAGATATATAGACACGGCTGTATAGATATAGATAGATGCAGACATAAGAGTATCTATATGTAAAGATAACTATATATAGATATATAGAGATGTATAGCTGTGGGTAGGGGTCGAGGTGGAGATGATATCGTTATCGGTATTAATCGCCTCCTCAACAATTCCCCGCGTCCAAACAAATAACCCCGATAACGGCCGCGCTGAAGGCAGCGGCCCCGGCGCGGTGTCACGGCACAGCCCGGCGCAGCCCCGGGCGCGGCAGCGCGGAACAGCCCCGCAACGGCCCGGCCCGGCCCCGGCTCTTACGCTGCATGGCGACCCCGCGCCCGCGCCGCTCCCTCAGGCGGGCCGCGGGCACTGGCGCATCTTCCGCGGGGCGCGGGCGCAGCCCCCGCCGCCCCCCGCCCCGTCGCTGCCGAGGCCGGGCCGGGGTGCGGAACGGCCGCGCTCCCCCCCCGCCGGCCCTCCGCGGCCCCCCCAAATCACGGCGGCTGTTGCCCCCCCTCCCCCCGGCCGCTGCCACCCCCGCGGCGCCGGGGATTTAATTCGCTAAAGCGGGTTATTTTTAGGCGCCGGCCCTCCCCGCCGGTGCCGGGCTGAAGCGCCGGGCAGGGCATCGCGGCGCGCTGTATTTAATCCCCCCGGGGCCGGCGGCACATCCCCTCCCGCCGCCCCTTCCCGGCTGGGCACGGCGGGAGGGCGACGGCTCCGGGGCGCCCGGAAACGAAACCCGGGCGGGGCCGCCCCCCGACGGGGCCGGCGGCGGGCGGGGGGCCGAGCCGGCGGCGGGGGCCGCGCCGGGGGGAGGCAACGGCGGCCGCTGCCCGGAGGTCGTTGTGCGCCGCAAACCCCGGGATGTGCCCCCGGGCCGGGCGAAGCACCGCGCGGCTCGACCCCTCCGCCGGCACGAAACCCCCGCCGGGCCCGGTCCTGCCGCCGCCCTGCCCCGGCCCTCCGCCACGGTAAGCCCCGGTGAGCCCCGCTGCTCCCTTCCCGCTGCCTCCCCGGGCCCCGACGGAGCCCGGCCGGGGACCGCGGGGCCGTGAACGGGCGTCGCGTCCTGCGGGCAAACGGCGTTTTCGCGTCGTTCCTTCTACCGGGGCTTCGCTTTCGGCCGTGTCGCCTCCTCCTCCCGAGAGCAAAAGCATCTCCGCACGGACGGGGTCAAACGCGCAACTACCGCGGCTGCGGTGACCGCACGGCGGAGAGCCGCGGAGAGACAAACCGGGCGCCAAGCGCGGGGCAGGACCGGGGGCACCGGCCCGACGGCGGGGGGCTGCGGGGCTGCCCGGCCCGCGGGGTCGGTCCCGCTCCCGGTGCCGCCTCGGCCCCGCGCACCGGCGGGGTCCCCGCCCCGGCTCCCCGTTGTTTTGTTTTTAAGCCCCCGTCGGCCGCGGTCGATGCTGGCGAGAGCCGGGACGGCCCCGCACCGGGACCGGACCCGCTGCCCCAGACCCGGCTCTGCCACCCCCGGCGAGACCCCCGGCGCCCCGGACACGCCAGGGGAGTGCGGCCCGTTGTCCCCCCCCCCGACAGTGCTGTCTCCGTTCGTTAAACGGGAAGGAAAAAACATTTAGGAGCGGAATTAACGGGAGTTTTTCCAAAGGTGGGAAGAGCCGGGTCGGAGCCGGGCGCGGTGGCGCGGGGGGTGCCCGCCGTCGGGGGGGAACCGGCGGGCAGAAACTCGTTGCGCGGGGAGCGGCGGGACCCCGGGGCAGGAGCCGCCGCTCCGCCGTGCCGGGCAGAGCTCCCGCCGGGGCTGGGCAGCGGCGTGAGCCCGGGGCAGCCGCCGCGTTTCCCCCCGGGAGCGGGCGGGGAGCCCCGGTCCAGACCCGACGGGACCCGACCGGGCGCCTGGAGCGGGCGCGGGGCCGGACCCGCCGGCGTGCGGGGGGCAGCGGGGTGGTCTCTGATGTCGGGGACTGGCAGAAGAGAGCGAGAGGGAGCGTGGGGCGGGCGGGCGGGACCGGGATGGACCCCCCGGTGCCGTCTGGCCGCCCGCCCTCCCCTGCAGCCGGCCCCGACCGCGGCCCCGACGGTGCCCCGGGGAGCGCGGAACGGCCGGGCCCGCTCCCGCCGGGGCTCCCAGAGCCGCTACCGGTGCCTCCGCGGGGGGACGCGGAGGTTTGCGCGCCCCCCCCTCACCTGGGCTCCGCGGGAAGGGGCAGAGCTCCGCTGCCTTCTCCGAGCCGGCGCGGACCCGCTCCAGCAACATCGCGGCCTCCGCGGGCGCGCCGGGCGCCGTCCGAGGTGCGCGGGTGGCTGCGGAGGAGTGGCGGAGCGGCGCGGAGGGGAGCGCAGGGGCTGGCCGCCGCCCGGGGCGGAGCGGGGCCGGCGCGGGGGGGCGGGCCGGGGGCGGCACCGCGCCGTCGGGCCGGGCCGCAGCTGGGCCGCGGTTCACCGCGGGGCTCTTTAGCATCACAAAAGCGGGAGGAGGGGGCACTGTCCCCCACGGCCCACGCGTGGCCAGGGCCGCCGCGCCCGACGCGTGGGCTCAGGCTGTAGCCGCCGCCCTCGGGCGCAAAGCGGCCCCGGGGCCCCCGCAAAGCCCCCGACGGCGGCACGCCGGGCGCCGAGGGAGTCGCCGTCGGGGGGAGCCTCCCCCCGGGACCGGCCGCCCCCCGCCCGCCCCCGCGCCCGGATTTCGTTTGCCCCCGCAGCGCGGGTCTCCCCCGACGCCGCCCGTGGGGAGCGGGGGGGCTCTTCCCCCTCCACTAATCAGTTAATGAGCGCGGAGCGGTAACGGGTGAGGACTCGTGTCTGACCCGGGGCAATCAGCGCCCTGCGCCTGGAGGAGGTTAATTGTACTAATTGCGGACGGGGCGGACATGGACGCGTGGGCGTGTGGGTGTTCGCATGTGCATGCGGCGCGCGTGGGTGTGTGTGCAGGAGCACGCGTGTGCACGTAGGGGTGCAGGGGCGTGCACACGCGGGGCTGCGTGTGTAGTTGTGTGCGCGTGCACGGGGGTGCGCTTGTTTGTATGCAGTTTGGGGGGGGGGGTGCGCTTGTGCGCGCAAGGGGGGTGTGTGCCAGCCTGTGCACCCGCGTGGGTGTGCGGGTTTCGGGGGGGGGGGGTGTGTGCCCGCAGGTGTGTGTGCCTGTGTCTGTACCCACGGGCTTGTGCTGGGTTCCGTGGGTGCTTGTGTGTGCGTCTGTGCGTGTGGAGGTGGTGGTGTGTGCGCAGGGGTGTGTGGGCAGGTGTCCGTGTGTCTGTGTGTCCGTGTGTCTGCGTGTCCGTGTGTCTGTGTGCGTGTGTGCCAGGGTGGACAGCCCCGTGCGTGTGCGCGCCGCTTGCCCCAGGCAGCCGGAGCTGATAATTGTGGTTGTTACTGTGAGCCCGTTAATCCCCCGAATCCCTTTACCTCCTGCTCGCAGGGGATTACAAATTAATAAAAGCAGCTTAGGGGCGGGAGCCTCCAAACACACATATGTTCCTGCCGGACGGCAGCACGGGGACTTTCGCCCGCCCGTGGGGGCAGCCGAGGAGCGGGCCCAGCGCCGAGCCCCCGACCCTGTGGCACCCGCATTGGCCCCACACGGCTACTGAGCACCCCTGGGTGCCCGGCTGCCTTCCTGCCTGCTCCCCTCCTCCGGGTCCTGCGTGGCTCAGGGCTGGGGGGGCCGACGGCCTGGTCAGGGCTGTCCCCTCTGGTGGTTCATCTGGCCGGGGGACAGGTCCCAGCCTGGGGGACAGCTCAGACCCGTCCGGTTGGAAAATAATGCAGGAAGACATTTTGGGGACCAGGGTCTGGGGTCCCCAAATAAAGTACCTAGAAATGGCAGGCTGGGGTGCAGCTGGGGTACGGTAGAGCACTGGCAGAACACGACCAGTACCGTGCTGCCGGGTGCCGCGGCGAGTACCAGCGCCAATGCCGGGTACCGTGGTGAGTCCTGCTGGGAACCACCAGCACCGGCTGCGCTGGGGCACCTCGACCCTCCCCAGGGCCATGAACAGCTTCTGGGGGGGCAGGTGATGGCCCACACGGTCTCTTTTAAGCTCAGTTTTGTAAGTGGATTTTTAGTCTGATCCTCCTAGGAAGCAGTTTAAGAGAGCGTGTGTGTGTGTGTGTGTGTGGCGGGGGCTGTTCCCCGGTGCACGTGGCACGGGGCAGTCGTGGCTTTGCAGGACGGAGGGCAGCAGCCGATGTCCCACTCGGGACCGTCCGTGGCACGCGCCAGCCCTGCGCGGCCTCATGTTTTCAGCCCATGGGTCACTCACGCTGCGGCCCCACCTTGGCAGGTTTCCACAGAAGCCCCTTTGGAAGGTCTCTGCACGCTCCCGTGCCCTCCTGCTCAGGTTGCAGCAGGCATCAGACCCTGCCCACAGTCTTCCTCACTGTGGTTCTGCTACCATTAAAAAAAAAAACCCCAAACATGTATTTATTCCTGTTTTTCTCTCTATTCCCTGGGTTCAGAAGATCACTTCGCAGCCTGAGCTTAAACATATTCCCCTCCCTGTTCCCTTCTGCCAGCTCTTCTGTGGCCAGACCCAGGGGCTGCACCATCCTTCCTCCCGAGGAGCTTGTGCCAGTTTTGTATGACAGCCCTTGTCCCCCCACCTTGACCACAGAGCATCAGATCACGCAGTGATCAAAATTAATGCACTTTTCAAAATCAAATACCTACATAAAATGACCAATTGTCCTGGTTTCGTCCGGGACGGAGCTAGTTTTGTCTCCAGCAGCTGCCGTGTTTTGGGTTTAGTGTGAGAAGAACGGTGACAGCACACTGATGGTGCTGGTTGCTGCTCAATGACCAAGGACATTTTGCAGTTTCCCAGGTTTTGCTGATGTGCAGGTGCAAAAACCTGGGAGGGGCAGAGCCAGAATAGTTGATCCAAACTGGCCAAGGAGAGTATTCCGTACCACGGCCGGCACGGCCGGTGTAAGGGAGGGTCGGCCGGTGGGCCACTTCTCTTAAGCTTCCCTTCTGGTTGCTTTTTGTTCCCTGTTTTTCCATTTTTTCATTCGTTCGGGGCTTTTCATTCGTTTGGCTGTTGGTTCCCTCGCCTGCTCTCTCTGGAACTTGCTGTTCTGGGATAGCTAGGGGGGAATATCCCTGCTCCCTCACTGCTGCTCGGGATGGGCTGTATCGGTCATCGGGTGGTGAGAAATTGTGTATCGTTTGTTTTATATATTCTATTATCCTTATATATTTTATTATCATTAATATATTTTTATATTTTTCCTTTGCTGTCCTGGTGAACTGCTTTTATTTAAACCTGTGAGTTTCCCTTTCTCTCCGATTCTCCTCCCCACCCCACTGGGGAGGGGGGGGTGAGTGAGCGGCTGCAGGGTATTCGGTGACCAGCTGGGGTTAAACCACACCACCAATACGGTTTGAAATGGACGTGCATACAAGCTACCCATGCAATACAGCTTAGCTAAAAAGAACTTGGAAATACAGGTAAAAAGCCAAAACACACCACTTTGCCCAATTTTTTGCAATTTATTTTAAACAAGCACATTAGTTTACAATTTAGTACAAAACGGTCACTTTTCCTTCCTAGAGAGGTATGAGACTGAGTAAAAAACCAAACAAACTAAAACAGAATAGACTTGAAAATGTCAAGCTATTGAATTAAAATAAATAAAACATTTAAATTACGGAACCATTACAGTCACTATTTTCAACACCTCGTATGCGATGCACAGACCTCGACCACACACCCCGGACCTCGTGCCCAGACGGAAGTTCCCATCCAGTTCTGAGCAGGAACAGCAGGATGGATTCACTGCTGGAAATTAAAAACGAAGAGTTCTCAGGAATAACTTCATTAGGTTTCTTTAGCACTTGCAGCTTTTCTTTCTCTCCTGGCACATGCCACAGTACTCCTTTTGTTTTCTATGCAGGGTTAATATTTCCTCTTTAAAAACATCCAAAGAGCAAAGGCTCCATGAATTACAAAGGGCCAAGAAATCCTTCTCGGAAATGACCGCCACCAGCATGGTGTGATCCACGGAGGAAAGGGGCATTGCAGAAACCTCTGCGGGACCGCACCACGCACCAGTGACACCGCCAGGACGGAGGAGCTGCTGCTCTGAGGCCATTTTTAAAAAGGAAACGCTTTCTTGTAACTCACCCACCGGTTACGCACCACGGCAAAGCAGCACCACGCGCTCCCCAGCAGACATAATATACCTTTACGGTCAGAGTGCATAACAGGATATAATTTGTCATTATAAAGACAGAAAATAGGAACAAGTAAACCAAGATTTACACAACTTAATTCAAAGTCAAGAAAACTTTTCCAGATGAGGTCAGTACTAGAAATGAAAGCGAAAGCCTTGGCTTAGCTGGCCACAGTCAGAGCGCCAACACGGATATCAACATCCTCATTTCATGCTTTTACACTCTTAAGAACGAACGAACGAACACTGAAAGTTTGAGTATCGGTTCATTTTGTCGTGTTTCCAGCAGCGTCACAGCAATGTGGAAGTTAATGGTGTGTAGCAGCCCCCCCCCCCCCTTATCCCAAACCCGCATCTGCTGCTGCTTTAATGGCAAAATCATCCCTACAAACCTTTGAAGCCTTTTTTTTTCGTGCGCAGATGAAAATAAGCAGAATGAGTCCAAGCTACCACAAACTTGGGTCTGTGTATTTGGCAGAGTTCTAAACAACAGCGGTAATGACTGGTTTTCAACTTTAAAACGTGCAACGGTGCTGACAGCAGGAACTTCGAGTCCCGCAGAGACCAGCCACGTTTCCCAGATCCAACGCTGGCTATGCTGCCGGTGCTTGGGTTTGAGAAGCTCAATGTCCTTGCTTGTTGGCTTATATCAACATCCCCCCAGATTAGGTCACTTAAAGGTTGCCTGATTTTCAAAACTAAATTTGGGAACTCTGGGCTTTCCTCCTAACCAGCCTCCTCCCGGGCCCTCTCACTGGATGTCAGCACAGAGCGGGTGGCACTGACCAGCCAGCCCGGGCCACCTCCCCCCGCGGGTTCACTGCCCTTCTAGCTGCTTACAGGTTGTTTCGGTATTCAAGGCCAGGTGCTGTAAAGATAATTATAGGGACTCTTATAAATTCCTAAAGAAAAGAGAGCCCCATGATTGCTCCCTGTGCAAGAATTCCTCAACAGCAAGGGTCCTTCAAAAGTGCAGAACGACTTAACATTGCAGACATGACGTCAAAATTAAAGTGATAAGTTTTCACGTTAGACCACAGGCAGAAGCAGCTGCCCACGGGTGCTCCCAGCAGCTCTCGGCTCCACGGGGTGTGTGGCGGAAGGCAGGAGCTGGCCTCCAGCTCCACGGGGAGAGCACGGAGCCAGGCTTCCCACATCAGAGCAAGAGCCATCGGGCGCACACAATAAACAGGGACGATGGCTTAGGAAAACCACAGATAATGCGCCTCTTCACGTACACCAGACTAGGGGTGTCATGCGAATGGAGATTTTGTCCTCTGACATGTTTACAATAACCTCAGAAGGTTATTACTTTGTGTGTGTTATTTTGATAAACTTAAGGAACAAGGGGCAGTAAATCTTTGAAGCTCAATTCTGTTATTCCAATTGGAAGCTGCAGAAACTCGTGTCAGAAATGTTTAGTTCTGTAAACAAACAAGATTTGATTATGAAAAAATATCCCTGTTGAGTTTTTGTGCTTTTAGACCATTCTTGTTACTAGGCTTTAAACTTCCTATGCTAGGGCTTATGCTGGAAATAAGAGGAGGACACACTAACGGTATAAATACAATGAATTGGCCAGGGACTATTTATTCCTCCTCGTGTAACAGAAGAGCTAGAGAACGTTCAATTAAATTAGAAGTTGCAAATGCAGAATTGAAAGGAAAAGCCTTTTTATATAACATAATTAATCTGTAGAACTCACTGCCACAAGAAAACATTGAGGCCAAAACCTATTAGGATTAACTAAAGATTAGGTAATGGATAACTAGAACATGCTCAATTACATTGGATAGGATTATAAACTTCACTATCCAGGACGTGAATTATCCCCCCCCAGCTAGGATCAGAAAGGAACTCCTACTCCGAATGGTAATTTTATAACTGTTTTCATGGTTTCTTCTAATCGCTGCCAGCCAGGACCCCAGGCAGATCTGTCGAGGCAACTGCCACAGTCCCAACTGCTGCCACATCCCAGAACCGAGCAGCTCTCGGACGTAACCGCTAGTTAAACCCTCCCGACCCAACCAGAGGAGCACTCCAGCAGAAGGGCAAGAGAAATGGGCTCTTCTTCCGCGTACTGTGCAGACAGCTTTACAGCTAGCAGGCGATGCTCTCCGTGCGCTCAGAACTGGAAATACCAAGTGAAGTGTTTACCCCACCTTACAAAAAGGAAAATTACTATATTGTAACCGAGTTATCCAACACCATAAGAAACTGAGTATTTCCAGATCTGTAGATTAGTTCTGGCATGCTGATGCAAATCTCACTGTCTTCGCTAAAAACAGTTTCCCTTTACTGGGGTTCATCAGAATTGGCTTCCACCTGGATAACACCATAATTACTCAGCTACTTTCCTGGTTCATAAATGAGTGACACGAATTATCTCACACTCCATCATACATCCAATAGAGGAGCACGTAAAGCACGGGTGCGAGTCTGTCCCTGCTTACATCCAAACTCCATGAAAAGGGATGACAGCATCAGCAATGAGAATCAGGCTGCTGAGATACAAACGGCCCCAAAACTCTCACCCTAGCAGACATACACACCCTTGGCTGGAACGCACAAGAGAATGGAAGACTTATTTGAACACGTAATGCTTTCTACTTTAAATATGCAGCGTAAATAATATTGGAGAAAGTCACATAGGTTTAGAATTGATTTAATCAGACTAGAACTGTTGTTTTCTGAAAAAAAATCAGAATTCTTGCTTCTCCAAATGAAGCAGCCAAGGTAACAGCATAACTGTTTAGTATTCTGGTAGGTAAAATCAGCTCTGGATAAATTAAGAAAACCTGACTTGAAGTACACAAAACAATATCCAATTTCCTTCTAAAACCAGGCACAGTTGATTGCATAATGTAATGTTTACTCTAAAAATGAGTAAAGGACGTAGGTGGTAAGTCACGGAAAAATCTTAACTGAAAAATGCCATGCTTCCTTCAGCCGACATGTTACGATAGCACTAAGTGCCTCAGAATTAAAGGTTAGGGTTCTTACAGCGAGCTCCGTATATTAAGCTAGAACACTTGTGAAATGGCTTGGGAAGAAAGGGTTTTGAAACAAGGAATACTGTATACAAAATCCCTGATCATAAATATTAAAGCTGTATCTGGTACTGAACAGCCACGTACAATGAAAACTCTGTTTCCGATTTAAACTTCTATACAGATGAACGATAATACTTCACTTTCCACCGTTTAGATCTCATTCGGAAAAAAAAGTACATTATCATTAAAAACAAGGACGATGCTACATACAGTATGACACACAGACTCATGTCTATGTTTGAAAATCCGATCCCTAAGAAAGACACGGCCTGCTTCATCTCTTTCAGGTTAACCGACTCCACTGCGCTTCTACCGCTATCTTTGACAGGTCCGTGATTTGCATTTAGTTTATCTAACACCTTAGATTCTGAATCTAGCATGTTTTCTTTGTCCTGGATCTTATTTTCTCTGTTTCCACTTGGTTTCTTCAGTAGGCTTTTGTCTTTCACCTCCCTTGCATCTCCCTGCTCAGTTTCACTAGGGTCAGTCTGGCTTTCAGTGTATTTATATAGAATATTTTCACTGTTGTAGTGATACTTCATGAACTGTAGAACTTGGGCTTCATTCCAGCTGTGTAATCCTTTAATTTCTTCATGACATGCAGGACAAATGTCTGGAGTTGGCCACTGAACTTTGGGAAATTTTGGATCTTCAGTCAAATCACCTAATTGGAAGGAGAAAACAATAAAAATATCCAAAGTGAATGAACTAGGAAAGCTGAACCAGCAGACACTTCACTGGAAACCACTTATAAATAGTGAGGCTGGCAAAAAAAGCCCACAGCACAATCCTGTTTGTATTAAACTGAAGACAATCATGAACACATCTGGAAATTCATATTTCCTATGGATGCATCAATGATGTTCTGAAGTATTGCATCCTCTTTCAAAATACAAACCCTAAATCATAATTATTTTCCTTTTCTCTCAGTAAAAGCTGTGGCGCTCAAATTCCAACACAACAAGATGCCACAATTGCTGTGTTTTTAGAAGGCATGAAACCCTACCATCTGGGCCTTTCAGGGGTTAACTTGAGTTATGGTTCAAAACAAACCGCTCTTTTGCACTCAGGACTCTTTAATCCTGACGCTTGGTTTGCAGCAAGCGGTTTCAAGGCCAAAGACTTGCAGATATTTTCATGCTTCTGTATTGTGAACCACTCCATCAATGCTTTTTTTGCTTTTTCACAGCTTGCGTTACTACTATAGCAAACTATTTTCAGTACTTTAAAAACCATTATCATATTTAAGATGTATTTTTCAGCTAGCTTTTTAGCATTTAAACATATGCCGCTATCTTGAACTAGATCCAATTTTAACCTTTCAGTTGCTCATAGCTCTGGCCACCTTCCTGCCTTGATGGCAAAGAGCTGAACGTTGTGGCCAGTGTCGCACTTTGCTCTAAAAAAATAACATTTTAAAAAGTGGATGGCGATCATTTTTAGAACAAAAATCTCTACTTGGTAAAAAAGCTAATTTATTTTTCTGATTGTTATTAGTACACTAACACTTAAAATATTTCAGAAATATAGATTCTTATTTTATTATTTTTATCCTTTTTTAAAGCAGGAAACTTCCCCATGATTTTGAGCAAAATAATGTTTAGGGATTCAAAGAATGCTTAAAAATACTTGTTTCCTTGATATTTCCAAGGAAGAGAGCAAGTCTGTGTTTCAGGTATCTTTAAATAAAGACCATTCAGTAATCAATTTGTTTCAGTAGAGAAAGCAGAAACAAAACATCTTATGGCAAGATTACAAACAGAAAACTTGCTGTACTTCGTGTTTTCCTGCCAAAAGGAAGAATGCTATAAATTCTGTACGTTCTAACGCAACGGGGAAGAATTAAACAGGGCAGAGCCGTACACAACAATCTCACGACACACACGTGAAGGCTGTGCCAAGGTGTTTTCATTGACCCGTCAAATGTTATTTCTCATCGAAAGCTGTACGTTACCAGAAATACAGATGCAGCTTGTAGGGACTAAAATAAGTCACTGTCCCAAAGAGAAATTTTAGCAAACTTAAAAACCATAATTTAACATTATTATTTATGCTAGTATGTTTATACTTCTTACTAAAAGGGTATTTTAGCCGGCTGTTGCATCATCGGAATCAATATCCATGTGAGTTTTCCAATAACTTAATGTTCTAAATAAGTGTATTGCTCCACCACTTAGCAACTCCGAGTCAACGGGACCACCTCCTTCTGCGTTCAACCTGGCAGTAGTAACAAACCTTAGGGGATGTTTTTATTTAATACCTCATCATTTACTTTTTTCTCCTTGGAGAAAGGAGGCAAACTGTTTATACTCACAACAGTATTTAATACTTCATAAATCTTGGGAATTTGGCGTAACCATAATATAAACACAATATAGCATATTTAAATTGTAACTAATGCTACATTACACAGATCCATAACAGCAGACAGGGATTAAGTGCAAAGAGAAACCAATTTTCTTTAGTGCTTTAGTTACTTGATATCCCCATAACAGAACGGATTAAATACAATCAGTATTTTAACGGTACTTTTAGTCTAACTGAAAACATAGCAATCTAGCAGGGGAACAGATTTTCTTCATACACTAATTTAATTTTATTCAGTTGCTGATCTGCTAATAGTTTAGGCTCTTTTATCCTGAGAAAGTCTCCTGTTCAATTATCATCATTTTCTATACAGCATCTCTCCAGAACAAAATGAAGACAGGTTTTAACATCTATTTAAACTGTTACAGAAAGAAATTTAATTCTTTTTTATCCACTGATAAGTGGCTGAACTGTATTGCTCCTTTTTGAAAAGGCTTTGGTTTGTACTCCAGAAAGAGCCTCTCATCAAGCAACAGGTGAAATCTCAGGAGAAACAGTATTTTTGAGAATGAAGAAGTTTTTTCATTATATATCGTAAGAGATAACTATGTTACTGGAGGACAGTGTATCTCAAGCCTGTATTTCTCATGCATGCAAAAGTTAGCGTGTTGGTCTTCAGTTATAGCTGACCGGGACACTGCAGGTTTTGCTCTATACACGAATGCCCTTTCTTGCACACCAGTGTAAACGTGGAGTTAGTCTTTTGAAGTAAAAATTTAATAAACGAACGTCTACTGTTGGTTTAAACTCACGTTGCAGAGCCTAATTTTCATATCTGTTTCAAATATAAACCACCTTGTCTAAAACGCCATAGCCTTGTCTTTCAGACACAGCTACCCTTGGTGTTTTCCTACGCTGGCTCTTCCATACCTGCGAGCCTGTTATTCACCACGTTGTGTTTCTCCCAGAGCCAGAGAACAGCCTCGTCGAAGGTTTTAACGGAATCCATGGAGTCTTTAGCCATTTCTTCAAAATGCTGAGCACAAGCCTTGCACCCAAAAAAGTGGTGAATGTATCTCCGCATGATCTGAAGTACTATTTGGGGATTGTCTTCCAGACCTAGGGAGACAGATGATAGAAGCATTTAGCACCATCTGGACAAACATAGCTTCAACATACACACTTCAACGTACATGAAAGTGAACTGTGGGAAAAGGAAAGGAATTGTTGCTACCTTCTTGTTCCATGTACATTTACACCTCCACTTTAGATATAGGAAAACTAGCCACTTTTATAATTTAAATAGAGTCACAGCACATGTGCCATCACACAGAACCTATACCTCAGTAAGTTGCAAAGATATTAGAGGGATGAAAAGCTTCCCACAGTTCTTAGAAGAAATAACCCTCCCCAACAAAATACATATTTAATATTGTCACTAAGTAGTTGAGGAGAGACATTTATTTATTCATTGCCAAATAATTTGGTTTCTAATGTAGAGGTTAAAGTGATCTCAAACTATGTTTCAAAACGTACTGTTTTGAAAGGTTGGCTGGGATATCAGATACCAGTAACTACAAGGGAATTATTTCAAACGTGCTGAAGTTCAAAAAATGCTAGGAGATCAGTAGTGTTACTAAAAATGCAGAGCAGCTATTTATGCCGATACATACCAACACATTTACTCCATACAATTGTGTTCAAAGTTACCCTGACCAACACATTAAATATAACAGTTGAAGGTCAAATATTCTTTATGCTGAAATTTCTCCTTTCAAAGAATATCTTACAATTTGAGGGGGGAACAAACTTCGCTAAATGAAAATTAGACGTTAAAAAATTTCAGAAGCCCATTATGAAAGTACACTTTGAAATTGTTAAAACGTGCAAAGCCCACGCTGTCTATACTTCACACAGTTCTTCTGGAAGCAGAGACTCTCTCCAATATCTTGCCCGATAACTAAATGAATATTTATGTTATGCATTCACCATTACATTTATGCTCAGGCACTAAGTTACGGTGACCTTGCTACTGAAAAACCAAGAGTCAAACCCCCTCTGCTAAGTATTTCACAAGGTGTCTGTGTTATCTGTTTGTTACTCCCTAACTCCGAGGTATTACAGAGCACCAAAATCTCATTACAGTTATTAACGCCACGGCTTTTTTGGCAGGCGCTGAAGGCACACACATACATAATAACTACTTCGCAACATTTGAACTTTCAAGAGCAACTCAGGAATTCCTCCTGAATAAATACAAACACATTATTCTTTCTGTAACATTCACATTTTTACACTAAAGATAAGGCAAAAAAAATCATAATTTTATTCAGAAGTAAGCTAAAGTCTTTACAGATTGAGAACTGTGTCCTGGGCCTTTAGCAGCAGGTAGTCCCATCATCTATAAGTGGCTTGAAAACCTGATATAATTTGTTAAAATCCTAATGGTTTCATCTCTGTCTCACACATTTTCTGATTCATGCTTAATTGACCTAGTAAATTATGCCAAAATGTACTTACAAACACACATTTGTCAAATGAAACACATTTTACGATGCAGATTGATCAAATTACCGACTCCTGCAGTTGAACACCTCTACCACGAGTAATTTACAATGCAGGTTTTGTAGGGTCTGTAGTAAAGGGTTACAGTGCTTTGCTCACCGTCCTGTTCTGGCAGTGAATAACAAACAGTTTGGCAGCACATATGCCCTCTGTACGTGCATTGTTTCTTGGAAAAAAAAATCCTCAACAAAACCTATTCAAAACTATCAGAGTACTTATCTGTTACTTAAGAAACGCAAAAAGATTGTCATAAACACCTTTATTTAGAACAGCAACGTTATATTCTTAAACATGGTGGCAAAAACAAGTCTTCAAAGCCAAAAAGAAATCATAAAAAGCAAACAATCCCTACTCAGACATTCAATATCTGTGATTGACTAGGCATGTATAAATAAAAGCTATGAGATTAAAGCAGATTAAATGACAGTATTAAAAGAAAGGCTGACAAATAATTTTGGAAAGTTGAAACGAATTTCAGGCAAAATGGTTTTACCATGTACACTAAAATATCTATTTAGAAAAAAACACCACCACACACACCAAAGGTAACTACTACCAAACCACCTCTTCATGGAGGAAAAGAGATTCATAAACAAATTTAATTATATCTGTTCTCCTGTGTAATGTTCCGGTCTTGAAAATTCATTTTGTGGGGAGGTCTTTCAAATTCAGCACCAGATGAAAAAGAATCCAGATAATTTTTTTATAAAATCCACAAGCCTGTCTTATTCACACCAATAGATCCTATTACCTAAACCCACATTTCATATAATTAAGCGTGCTCAGGACTAGATTTCTACAATGGTTTTCTACACCCTCTGATGTGAGCGGTTCTGTTCAGAGTTCCTTTGGATTCCCTTATGTCGATCCCACTGTAGGTTCAAATTACACCGTTCAACATTAAAGCATGTCAAATATAAACCAATAAAAATATGATATCAAGAAAGCCATAGCAAGTTCACACTGACTGCCAGGCTCCGAAGTAGAGGAAACTATCAAGAAAAATACAGCTGCTTTAAAAAGAAAACAAACAATTGCAAAATGGCTCATTTTGTTTGTTTTTATCAGCCCAGAGATGAATCTTCTATTAACATCTGCCATGTATCATCGTGTAATCCTCCTTTTCTCTTTCCTCCCAAACTACTGCAATTCAGGGTAACCCTAATCTTTAAAGTGGACAAGAACCATAAAACCCTACCTGTGGTGGGAAGGATTAGGGAGTACATCATGCTTTTTAGTAGATGGGATTTAAACAAGCAATAAGGAGAGGAAAACCTCCCAAGACATAATCCGACAGTCTCAGACTGACCCAATTCTTTCGCCGTAAGAAGTGATCATCACATATCTGTCCCGATTTAAATCGACGGTTAAGTGTGCCAAAGAGTTTTCAGGTTCTACAATGTATTTTTAACTTCAGACTGACTAGAGCTCACACCTGAAACATGGGAGCAATTTAAGATGCAATTTTGTGTAGTTAAATATTAAGAACATTTTTACTTTTAATTAGAACACTTTTGGCAATTGGGACAAAAGGGGAAATTTAACTTATGCATGATCCTGTTGAACAGCTAATATATCATCCAGCACAAAAACCCCAAACTCGCCAGGCAGAGCACGGTACTAAATTAAAGGGATTCAACCCACTGTCCCATGAATAACAAACAAAACAAGAGAAAACAAAGAGAGAAATAAAAATCAACAACAGGATGATTAGCTATCCAAAAAAATCCCTATTCTGCAGGAGATTCAATATTAAGAACTGAGAGATTTTCAGCGTGATTGCAAGTAATGCTGGACAAATATATGCATCCGTAATTTGAAATAATCATTTTTTTTTTTAAACATACAATCAGTAACTGACAAATTGCACCTTTCTGAGTTTTATGATCTAGTAACATTCCATCTAGCATTCTCATACTCCTTGGAAAAGACATTAAAAAGGCTTTAAATGAAAACTAAATAGAATTATAAGCACTGTCCTGGCAAGAATAAAAACATGTGAAGGCCAATATTTTAGCATTAGTAATTCCATTGTGCAAGGAAAATAGATTATATATCCAGCACGTTTCTTACAGAGGAATCATCACCAGAATATTAACACTCTACTTCACAAGATGCTGCAAGTCTAAAAATAAGCAATTTTACAGAGTGCTTGCAAAGTAGCATATCACTGCGCAGATTAATGGGCACTAGGCACATTCAGCTGAAAAAAACCCAGTCATAACATTCGGTATTTAAGAAATAAAATTACAGGACTGGCTAATGGTTGTACAGCTTTTATAGCTACTAAACTGTACAGTTAAATCGCATTCTTCTCAAATTAACAGTGCAACCTCAGGTAACCTGAACAATCTTCATCCCTTTTCAGGTAGTTCAAAATTTCTTTGTTTGAAATTCTCTCCTTTTTCTGCTTTATTGCTCACATCTTTAGGGCCACATACTTTATTTACCGCATTTCTAAGCGAGGACAAACTGACAGGCTTTCTTTCAAAGCCTTCCCGCTGCAGTAAAGCTACGCTCTGACCTCTGCTGGCGCAAACCTGAATGCTAAGCCTCGAAAGCCACTGTCCTCCACCAAGGTACGCGTTGAGTATTTACACACACAAAAATTTCCTCCAAGCCGTTACTTTTTCTATCGCATAGCAGAACTGCTGGACATATTTGTCTCGTCCTGCAAGCGTCTCACGTAACTGCTGCTTACCTGTATTTATCAAAGCTTTTGGTCGCAGCGCAGCTTGAACCGTTAGGATATGAAACAGCTTCCAAAGGGAACAGGTATAACCTCTCAGCTCTGGTCTGCTGCCCTGACATCCGACCCACTGAACTTTCTTAGTGAGAAATATCCCAGAAATCTGAAAAAAAAAAAAAAAAGTCTTTAAGATATACACAGCTCTGGGATCTAAATTCACTACTCAACGTAACAGCAGTTACAGTTGATCCCACCTTGAAATTGAGGTGAACCAAGGATAAAGAATAGTAAATGACTCTCTGCACTTGTCGCTAATGAACTCATGCTTAAGGCAAACATTTTATACTCACAACAATCCCTAAGTCTGAGATACTCTGATGCACCATTATAAAACTCATCCCTCTTGCAAACATACTACATGATACACAACATACAGTCACTGATGTCAAACCTACTAAAATGCACATCACAAATGTCCAATTAGTCTGACAGAATACATTAAGTAGCTTAACTTGAAGTTTTTTTTAAGCACAGTATGAACTCAACACACAGACACACACAAATACTACTGTAAACTCTGAGAGCTACAGTTTCCCTGGGCACATTAAAAATTCCATATTATTCAGCAAGATCTACATGACTTACAGTGGTAAAGTCTTAACAGGCTAAGATGTAGAATTCATTATTACTTCTTCTTAAAACAAAACCACTACTTATTCATTATACCTAGAATCCAGTGCAAGATTTTAGTTTCTGAGGCTTATCTCTCTGTTTCCTAAAACACAGAGGAGGTTTCCAAATTTCAGATAGCAGTCCCATTTCACGGGAAGACAGACTCACATTAACTTCTGTACAAAGACGGCCCTATCACAGGGCTTTGCATCACCAACGTGAGATGGGGTTCCTAGCAAGGCCTTTACTGTGCCAGGAAATTAAAGAGTATTTGGGGAAACTCTCCAGGAATAATGCCCATTGCAGCGGGTAAATGTCCCATCACAAACTCTGGCCTCCAAGAGAATCCTGCTGATAGCAGGCGTAGCAAGCAAAGGCAACTCAAGCATTTCTGCTGGGAATCTTGCATCATTTGAAGCTGCCGTTAGGGAACATCTGTATGTTAGCAATTGCTTGCTCATTATAAAACTGACACAGGACTGTGTATTTCAACTCTCTCATTTCAATTTCTTCGTGTGGATTTTTTTTCTGGTAATGATTTCACTCTATTTTCATTTTAACCTTCTTATAACTCCATTATGACTGAGGGACCATCAGTAAGTGATGTCTTAGATTTATATAGAATCTTATCCTTTACTAATGCTGTATTTTATGCTGGAAAATAGTAAGAGCTTACCCGCATTTTGTTGTTGACCAGATCTAGGATAGCATCATAAGGGATTTTGTCTAATGGAAGGCTCACCAGCCACTCTTGCAAGGTCTCTAACAACTTTACCACAGGCTGACGGCCAGGAAAAAGCTGAGAAAAAAAAAGAAGAAAATACTCATATTTTAAAGCACAAATCTCATTAGCAGCAAGACACTTATCTTTATCCAAATGTATTGTTCCTGTCTTTAAAATGCTTCAGGTTTTCTTTTGTTATGAGGAAATTAATTGCTGCTTCTGCTTTCAATAAAAAGCCATCTCACACTAACTTTTGCTTACAAGATTTAACAAGTTGCAGGCACAAAATGTTAACCAGTAAGATGAAGCTACTCAATAGCAGGCAGAAATGCTACAGAACAACTTTTGACAGATTACGTAGAATTTCGCATTAGGGTAGTTCAGCTCCATGTATAGCTCAAAAAGGAGCATAAGACCTAAGTGAATCTGAGAGGCTGAAATCTCTTCTCACTCCTAGAAGATTAATCACAAAAATTAGTTCTTATAAAATATTTCTTCAGATTTCTGTAAATGTAAATGATATTGGTTATTCTACAAGAGCATTTTCCTTTTCATATGTGGAATAGTGATTTCCAAAGTGATTTGGAAATAGTTCCTTAACTTGCAACTTAAGGAAGTCAGAGTCTGGCAGATGAGTGTGAGGAACTGTAAATCAGAGGTAATGCCATTATTTTACACTAGAAATTGTATTTTGCTTTAGTGATAGTTGTAATTACTATAGAATTAAGTGGAGCATGCATACCATCCTCTAAGTACCCTTCCGGAGGGAGCAGTATTTCAACAGATAGGGAAATAAAGTCCCTGTATCTGCTACATTAAATACATAAAGCAATTTATGACAGAACATGTTATACATACACTAGTCATTCTGCAGCCGTTGTCCAACTATCAATATCTCTAATTCATAGACTGCTTACTTGATACCATGCAAATCTAATAGGCAGGAACTCCCTTTTGCTAATTGTCTGTATGGTATCTAACACGCGGGACCCTGTGCGTTCTTTGGGTTCAACAACTCTTAAATAGTCTGTAAAAAACCAGCACGCCTCTGAACTACCGATGGCATACTATAATGACACTCACTCCTGTAGGACCCCCCGAGTTTCACGCATTACTATCTAAAAGACAACAGTTGCACAGTATCTCAGGTAAGTATCAGTCTCGTCGAGGATTCAAAAACAATGGACTGATTGCCAAAAAACCTAATTCCACAACCATGAAAATTCCCCAAGTAGGGGACCAGAGACCTCTGTGACTTAGGATTTATCAGCACTATAAATGCCGTTATGCAGGAGGAGAGTATAAAGAGTTTCCTAACGGAAACACCTGAGAATCACAAATGAGAACTACGAGGAAAGCGAGGAAAGCGTTACACGACAAGAGAATGCAGATAAAGGACAGCAGTCCCCTCTTGTGTAACGGCAACCTGGAGACGAGCATGCAACTGAAAGAGAGCGTTCCTCATTTACGCACGAATAGCCAGGGAAGCAAATGACATCAGCTGGCCAGGAGCCATCAGGAGGAACAGAGGATGTTTTAGGGATAATATGATGGAAAGATTAACACTACACTTTCTTAAAGAAATGAGGCCAGCTAGAGATTTCTGACCTCTGATGGCCGCGGGGGGGCAAGAAACGGTCGGTCTGATTTTCAGATAAACCCAGATATTTGGAAATAGTTCATATAGGCCTTATTATTCCCTTAAACAGCTATTGATTCACTTTCTTTAAAATAAAACAAAGTGTTAGCTGCTCAGTAAGTCAATATAAAGAGACATTGGGCATTTCAGTAGGCTGACATTATAAAATTAAATTATTTCAATTTTTTTCAAGTCACATCACATTATATTACATATATTATCCCTTCGCTCAAAGGTAATATGTAAGCATCTTTATTTTTTAAATACCCAATTACATTCAATACCTGAATTATTTTGAAATACTCAATTAATTAAATTCAATACCTCAATTATATTCAAAATTTAGACAGAAGTTACGAATATCTCTGAATAGAACACCATTTGTCAAGCACGCACTAATGAAATCCAAAAGTCAAGAATGAAAAACAAAGGTTTTTTTAATCCCACTCAGTTACAATAGCTACTTATCCTGAAAATCTGATAAACGGACTATATTTATAGCATTTGTTCAATATGCTGCAGACTACTTAAACTTTATTTAATTTTGAGCCCTCTAAGATTAAATTAAAATGCATTTCAGCCCTAAAAGTGTGTACAGAATGGCACATAATAACCCAAAAATAACATTTAAAGAAACCCACAAAACTATTTTGTAAGCTAGTGAGGAAGCATATATTTAAACATTCTCAAAGACGTTTTGAGAGACTTATGTCACCTAATAAATTTTATGTTAGAGTCACTTTATTCTTACAAATAATCAAAGACTAGAAGTGTATACCTTGGCAGAGACGGTAACAAAATCCTTGAAGGTCTTTAGCTCAGCTCCCTCAAGTGTCTTGTGCGTAGCGAGCTCTACCCTGAGCAGGTAATGCAATCCCGATTCAAGGTCAGCCATGTACAGCTTAGATCTGAAACACACATATATAATGTTATAAAGTGGCAGGTTCCTTTCGCTCATTTTCTCACCAGTCACGAAGGTAAAAGTGATATATAGTAGGTGTCATTAAAACCTCAACATTTGCCACTCCACCGTGATTGCAGTATATCCTACACCAGTATGGGAAGACACAGCAGTTACTTCAGGCGCTCAGTATGGTGAATGTCAAGTTCAATGAGTTTCACCGTACTCTTTTAAAAGCAATTTTGTGTCATTTGTTCAGAGTTTAGACAAATGAAGCATAACCACACACAAGAATTTCCTTTGTATTTGACTCAACTTTTTGCCTCCCAGCCAACTTTACCTTGTAACGAAATTATAACCCTGACATGGTCAGCAAGGAAATAGCTGGTGTAAAGAAATTATAGCTTCTCTTCCGGATCCAACACAAACAGAAAAATGACATGCTATGAAAAAAGGGAGACTCTTGTTGAACAAAAGTAGATTATACACAGAGTAGGAGTGCAAACAAGACTGAAAAATGTCAATGTTGGAAAGGACTGAATCTAGAAATCCTCTCCCAAATGCAGTAGTTTTACTGTAGGTTCTTTGCAGAAAAGTTTAAGAGTCAATTTTAAGCACACCAGCAGAATTAGGCACCTTATGACAGGTACAAGTAAAACATCTAAAGCAAATAAAAGATTTTAAGAGTTCCTTCTCACAACCAAATACCTTCATAACAACAAAAAACACTTTACAAAGTGCTAATGCATCAAGTAAAACACCCTATCTCTCCATGCTCTCAGAGTACAAACTTCAGACATCATGATACAGAGCAATGTAACCGCACAAACAGAAGATCACATAATTAACAGAGTTAACATTTCTTGTAAGGAGTTCAGCAGCACTACTATTTCTAAAAACAAATAGAACTAAAAAACCCAATCATTCAAGAAACTGGCTGGCCCCACCTCCTAAATAACATGCAGGAAATAACATATTAAAATACAGAATAATCTATATTCTTAACAACACAAACTACAGACTTATTCTGAATTTATCTCCGTAGTTAATAACATACTCACTTAAAATTTAAAAACAGCAAAATTCTGCTTCAAGTTTCTTAAACAAAGAGACATCCATATGAATGCATGAAGTTCTCCCAAAGAATCCTACTTAGAAGATACTTGGACTGGAGATTCATATCAACAAGGTTTTGTCTTGCTGGAGAGCAGCTCAATTTAACTAAGTTGTTTTGATAACAGAATGTTTCATATAAAATATTTTATAATAGTCATTGAATAAAGATGACACTATTAGTGTCCATGAAAGGACAAAATGAAAGTACAAAATGAAAGCACTCAGTCCTACATCTTTTCCATCTAAAGATGCTGAGGGATTATCTCTCTGCAAAGCCTTTGCATCCTTCTCTCAAACAGACAAAGAGGGGAAAGAGGGTGAAGATAAACCTTACCAGATTTTGTATGATAAACATCTTTCACAGTGACTTTAGTATTTTCTCTTATACTCCCATTTGACAAGCACTTTTTAGTGGGCACTGCTTCACTATTATACACACAGAGAATTCTTGTTTTCTACAGAAATGTTTAGCTTGTTATTTTACTATTTATTTTTTCAGGGACACCGATTACCTGCTGAAGTTTTCCAACAATTCAAATTGGTGATCTATATACTTCAGGTAACAGCACAGCTTCCCACGTGGCAAGAAAAAACTGCAAGCAAATGTTTATAACCAAGCATTGATCTGAAAATGGAGGGTATCACTTACTTATCGAACTCCTTCCACACCTTGATTTCTGTACGCTCCTCTTTGTTTTCTCGAGCAGGTAGCTGAAGTGGCAAAAGAAGTTTTTTTCTTACACCTGGCAGTGACTTTAAATACGAAGAAAAGAAAGACCGTAGAGGCTTCAAACTGCATATAAATGGACAAAGTAAAGATTACTTTTAATCTCAGACTAAGTGAATATCCAAAGCAAGTCAGCATATTTATAAAATAAGATATTCACTTTGGTTTTTGTTTTACAGTCCTAGTGCAACATGTTATGTTTGGATACAAAGTGAAATGAAATAATGTTCAATTGAGGAATAGTAATAACAATCATTTGGACTAGTGGTTTGAAATTCCATTCAAAATAAGAACACATCATCTTCATCAAAATGTCAGTTTGCCTTACACAGGAAACAAGTGGAACATGTCACATGGAACAAGTATTTTGACTTACAAGTAAGGGGGTTTTTTTAAGAACTGTGATGCTTCATTAATTTTTTTTCTACTTTTATTCCAAAGTGTTTTCCTTTCAAATCACAGTAATAGGTGAAAGCTATAAATAGGCAAGTGGTAAGCAAAAGTAATATTAGGTCTCTTATTAAAAAATTAGAGGTAACTATATTAAATGGTTCATTAAGAACTACCAGCTCATTGCTCTCAGCATATCAAACTCCATATAGCAAACAGTGGCTTAGAGCTTTTATTTCCAGTTAGAAATACTACTTCAAATCATCTACTCAACACGTGAGTTTTGTCAGCAGCATAAACTTGTTTTTGTAGTCAAACACCACAAGGGTTATAATTAGCCACCACATCGTTTTGGCTAATCTTCCCTACTACATGATGAGATCTAACTTCCAGTGGCATAACCCATGTCTGTTTATTACAAGCACTCACAAAGAGTAAACAAAACCACTAGATGATTTAATAATTGCTAGAGAGCACTCAAGACAGGCAATTTTCAAACACACAGAAATGGAACACACAACTTCAGTCAGTACAATGACTGAAGTACAGTTACATGCCAGGACACAATGCCATTATACATATGCAAAAGAAGGTTATAGAATAACTTACTTTGTATGAAAGGAAGCTATGGAAACTGTTTTCATAGCTTAAATGAACCTCCCCATGTTCCTCAGACGGATAACTACTTACATGTTAATTAATCCATGGGACCCATTTGGATGTATCAGATAGCATGAAGGGACTGAGGTAATACCAAGTTTCTCAAGAAAAGGCTTATCAAAATTCAACGCTCTCTTTACAACGATGTTTTCGTACTGGATCAAGTCTAAGATAACCTGGATAATGAAAAGACGACATGAATTATACCTTGTTCAAGGAAGAGCCAATCTTGTAGGACAAGACATATAAATAGGTGAAGTGCATCATCCTTTAAGGGTATCATTAAGCTGTTCACCAAGGAAGTATCTACGAGTATTCTGTGGACACTAACAATTTCAGTTAAAGAAGATTTACTCTTCTCTGGAAATTATTTACTCCTATCTTCCATGGTTTTTTCTTGGTCTATCCTGATCTTTTCCCTTTGAAGTCTAACATCTGAAGAAAACATGTGAATGAATGATAAAATGTCCTCATAAACCTCAAAAATCCCAGAGGATATTCCACAGGCACCAACAGGTTTATGTTTCATGTTATAAATGTAAGAGTCTAAAGGTAAATTTTCAGGTAGTGAAGAGCATTTATTTGGTCCCACCACTTTAGGGCATTCCGATGCCACAGTCCGTGACTTAGAAAACAATTAAGGGCTTACAGGAGCTAAGGTTTGCCTGGCAAGCCCTGCCAAATCAAGCTGTGTAGGCTGTGGCATCACAGCACCCAGCTGTCTGTTCAGCTCTTCTTGTTTACCAACCCCACAGCAGAGACTCCAGACAGGAACAGCCGCCTGTATCTCAAAAGTTCCAGTTCACAGTCCAGCATCTGAGCTCAAACCAACCTTCATCAGCTGTTTAAACCTGATGCTGGGCTTTTGCACTAGAGCACCTCGGCGTGGGCACAAATTTCTTTGCAAAGTGTAAAATTCAGCCAAGGGCAGAGGAGGCAGTAGAGGGTGGTAACGTCAGGATGCCTCAAAGATTTGTCAGGACTCAACTATCAAAGTTCTTTGCCAGCTACAGCCAAAGCTGGACCCACAAATATGATGAATCAGTTATAAGTAATGGAAATTTGCCCTTTAAAAATAAAAGCTTAAATACTAATTTCTTCTTGTCTTAAATCCTTCAAGATCCCAGTGCTAAAGGCATCTTCTTTTGCCATTCTAATGGCCACACTCCTCACATCCTTCCTTTAGCCTATGCTCTTATATTACCACTTCAAATGTTCCATTCTTACCTACAAAACCTTCCATGTTTCTGACTCTTCTTACATTTCTCCTTGTCATTCTTTTACTTTTACCCCTCTCTGACTCTTCTATATCTTTTCCCTGTTGTTAGTTTCACAGTTTCCAGTATATTTTTCCCTTTCAGGTAAATATTATCTTTGCTACCTTTTCCCTCACTTTCAGACTTCTTGTAATTTAAGAGACCTTTCCATCCCTTCATCAGTGATAAACCCATGGCCTTCCTTTCTTCAGCTGTTGTGACTTCTATTAGGTTTGTCCATATTGTCTTACACTGTAAACTTGAAAACAATGTCATTTTCTATTTTACTAAATTATTCTATAAGGCTAAAATACTACATGATGTTCGCAAATATTTTTTCTTCTGAAAGCAGACTCCACTTTCTGTTAATCAGGTGACACTCAGCTTTCCCTATAACAGCAGGTAATAAAACTAAAGTAAGGGTGACAAAATGCTGAGGAACTTTATAATCATCACCTTTCTTCTTTTCAGTAATGCCCACTTGTATGAACACAGCAGCTTCCAGAAAACAAACGTCTGGAAGCAGCCTGCTTCTCAAAGTGATTCTCGCTTTTGGCAGCACACCCTCCTCCACTTGTGCAACGGGGCCAGCTCAGCATCAAATCTAATTAGAAACATTTCACAGACATTGGACGTTTCTACACAGATTATGCCTAGATAATTATGCAGTTTATTTTCTTTACTTATCCTAGATCTTGGCAGGAAGAGAAAAGTAACAGTTGTCTAAGCTAACAGCAGGCTCATTAGGTGGTGAAGTGATGCCAAATCAAATACTTCATTGGGAGGGTAGGGGAAGCAAAAAACCAAAGATTTTCACGTCCTCAGAGCTGTGAAAATAATTTTATGCTAACATCTTAATTTAAAACATAATTTCCTAAAACCTATATGCAAAGAAAGGGAACCAGAGAATTTAGATTATTACAAACAGTTGAAATCACAAAAGCTACCCAGAAGAATGAATATTATGAACAGTTCTCAGCAGCACAAAACAGTAACATAATCTGACAATATTTTTGCTGTGATCTTCCAAATCTTGGAAGACAAAAGAATTGTGCTAGCAATGAAATTGATAAATTGATCTTCCACTAAAACGTGAATGGAAGTTAACATGATAGCACACTCATTTGTAACAAGTTCCTCTGTGTGACTAAATACAACAGCCCTATACTATCCCTCGACTTTGTAATATCTCAAATATGCATGACCTGCCCTTTATGGCCCTTTAATGCAGTCCTATCGTCAGAAATCTCGTTGCTTGGCTAAATAACATAAAACTCAGCTGTGTTATGATAACATTCATTCATATCCATTATGTCATTCATAAGTCATTCATTACCTCTCGGCCAACATAGGAGTTATTACTTTCAAACACAACGGCAGTATAATGACGGCTGTTCTTGTCGAAGAGAGAAGTAATATCACTGGACCTTTTAAGAAAAGAAAAGCTGTTCAGCACAGGTAGAATGCAGTACACCCACTGCTACTGATGGAATTTCCTTCTACGATCTTACAGCAGAACTGATAATAATAAGAAAAAAGCTTACTTCATCTTGAATAGGACCCTCTACATTTTATTTCGTTAACACAGTAAGCATACACCAGCTGCATTTTAAACAAGGAACTTACGAAACTGGATCCAATGGGGGGCAAGCAGGTGGTCTCAGCTCTTGGGAATGGTTCTGTAAGAAGTCAATCATCATCTGACGAACTGTTTGCAGCTCTCGGTCTGCTCCTGCTGAGTACGGGTTACAAAACAAATACATCACTTCAGAAAACTGGGAAAAAATGACTCGCGTGCAGGTTTTCATATATTCTCATGCGGAGAATGAGAAACAGAATATTATTTGGCTGAAGAACAGGGACCAAGGATTTAGTTGTGGGATTTCATTCTAATGTTGAGATGAGATCATATTTAAAAGCTGTCATCCCACCCCCAAATTAATAAAACCTCAAGACTTTTCCAAATCTAACCATCTGCCTGCCTTGCTGATTTTCTCTTCAAACAATGCTTCGTTCTAAATCTGTGCTCATTTTCACAATACTTGGCATGGGCAACTTCAGTAGCTTTTTTGCAAGAAGGATATTCATCATGCATTAAAAACTGCAAAGGTGTACCGTTCTTACCAAACAAAGCCATGTAACAATACGCAGAAATAACTGAAGTGTGACAATATTTTATTTGCTTTAAAGGAAATAAATTAAAAAGCAGAAACTCTCACAGATGGCAAAAAGCAACAGGTAGAACTACGGTCTACTTCTGCATAAAGGGTTAATGGTGCAGGTGGTCTCTCTTCTGACCTCTGGCTTTTTAAATGTTAATCCATTGGAAAACACAACATTACTTTTGTCCCCAGACAAACCACCTCAAGCTGTGATCCTGTCAGACACACAGGATAAGCCTATTTTCAGTTAGTCAACATGTGAATAGGGGGTTCTCCCAGTGAGATTGAGGATGCCTGGAAAGTGGCTGACAGATCAAAAAGCACCAGAGTCAGGATTGAGCAAATTGGATCTCACGCTGATAAGGTGTGTGGTCGGAAAAGGGGAATTTTAAAAAATGATCTAGCCATTTGTGAAAATTAAGAATTGCATTTAAAAAAAACGAGGAATGTGAGCCCTACATTCTTGAACAAATGTTTTCCCTTCTAAAATTCTGCCTGCCATTCCATTTTCATACGGTACTTGTAATATCATACCTTAAAGAGCTATTAAGTGTCCATCCCATCTCTAGCTGCTAAACTAATTGACAGGCAAAGAGATTTTGCTTATTGTGTGACACATTCCTGGCTGATCGGATAACTGCTCTGGGGATTTCTTACAGTAGGATATTCTCACCTTTGTAATTTTCTCCAGTAGTAAACTGCTTTGTAAATGCTTTGAAGTACTACGAGGGGAAAAAAAAAAAGTATTATTGCTTTGAAAATAACTCACTGTATAAGACACAAGCTCGGTTTAGAAACAAAAATGGCTTCAAGAGTTTTTACTTTTTACAGCTCTAATTATGAAACATTTTTATCTATCTGTTCAGAAGACAGTTTTCCCTCTTAGCCTATGAATTCCAAAGTCCTGCTTCTCATCTATACGAGGGTAGGTACTCATAGGTACCGGTCGAAACTCTGACATACAACAACGCCAACTTTTAGAGGAAAAATAACACAATGCATAATTCAATACTGTATATTGATCCATTACTGCAAACATTAACCCAAACACGAACTAACTGATTACCAAATCAGTACTACCAACTGTGTATATACTTAGAACACTATTCACATTTTCTCAACTCCCTCCAGTGGTTAAACAGGATATATAATGGAGCTTGACTGCCTTCTGCTATAAAAAATAAAACAGAGAAGATTCAGCATCTAATAAAGAGTGTGTTCCAATTTACACCCAAAACTTTAAAGATTAAAAAAAAAGAATATTGTTCTTTCTATCAGGGTAGAACATCACAAATTCTACAGTGAAACATCCCCTGTTCCCTCTCCTGTCATAACAAACAGAGTTTATTCAATCCTCTCCATCCATCCCATTCTGCTTACACTTCTGGTTAATAATGTGATTATACAGATTGACAAAGACAGAGAGGTTAAAAACGGCACTTAGACCTGGAGATGAGCAATGGTAGATACTTTTGGCAAATACAAGATCCCTTTTAAAAGCCAGTTTAAGCAAATTATGAAATTAATTAGAAAAATACTGAAGGATCAATCAAGGGTAAATTTTTAATGGGAGCCCTGGTCATGAAATCAGCTGATTTCATGATGCAACGTCAATGTATTACCTTTACTTTCACATACTATAACTAAAACCACTATTAATAATCATGAACATTTGAATTTGGAAAATATTTATACGAATTGTTATTATCTAATGAATATACCACCACTAGGTGTTATATAAACGTAGCAACATAGTACTTTCTAGCATGGTATCTTCTTTCAATAAGAATTTTTCAGATTCAGAACTGAGGACTGAATTACTACTATAAATAAGTGCATCAGCTATGGCATTCAGCAAGAAGAACTCGAATTAATCTTTTATCAACCCTGCAGCTTTCTCACCAAAAGCAAAGAAAAAGTCCAGCTGAAGAACAACTAGTTACACGTAACACTCTGCGCAAGCACGTCTGTAACAGTTTTAGTTACTCTAAAGCATGCATCATTTACCTGAGCCAATATATTACGCCACTTACCCTAAAAGTTGGGTAATAGTGAATGCCATATTCTTTGCACGTCTCGTAGTTCTCTTCTTCCCCACAATCCAGCACACCAACTCTAATTGCAGATTCCCACTCTGAAAACAAAGATATCTTTCAGTTTTCAGCAGAAGTGACCACAGATCCCAGCTGATGGATTACCCTGCTTCCCATGGAAATCAACACCACAACTCCGGTAGATTCCAATGGCATAAAAATCAAGCCCTCGGTCGATTCTCATTTGCTATTCATTTCTATCCTCAAGTGTATTACAATCTACTGATTTTTAAAATAACTAATACCTCCCTCTTTTTCTTAGCTGCACCAGTATTTTCAATACAACTAAATAAAAAGAATCCCAACACACAATGTAGCAGTTCCAGGGCCGAAGACATTCCATTGAATCCAGGGAGATGAAATAGGGGCAAGATACCGGATTGTATTCCCTAGCTTTTTCCCGTTAGCTAACCTCATAAAATAAAGCATGCATAATACATATAAGTGAACAAAATGAAGCCAACAGTTACTCATGCACATGGCTGTCAATTACAAAGCCATAAATTTGATGCATCTTGTATTACAGCTGTTTTAACGAGGACTCACTATTTGCTGAACTCACAATTTTCGCAGAGGCCTCCAGAACTGCACACAAGCCAAGGCTCACATATTGTCTACTGGAAGCTGTCCTTATCTTCTAGCACTGTTCAGGAATACATTACAGATACCTCCAAAAATATCGGAGGTTTAACCAGAGTGCTAAATAGTTGAGTTTGAACATCACTGTAACTTTCCTTTATAAATGTTTCATAGCAATAGCCCCAAGAGTTCAAGTATTTCTATAGATATGCTTATATAACTTCAATAAAAGCTCTCAACTCATTTATAGATTTTTCCTTCTCATTTTGCTAGCAACTTCTCTCTTTGAGCCATGCTCTGCTGCAGCAATCCCTTTAAGGCAGAACCACTCCAAGAGACTCCTTAGACAGTTACTTTTTAAAGCTAAGCTAAATCAAAACAGCTGCAGGCAGAATTTGAAGGTGCACCACAATTCCCAAGTATCAATAAAATTTAAAAAGCACTAAAATTAAACTTGCTTTTATAGCAAAGAGCATGAAAGCTTCATCAAGTTCAAGATCTGATTGACAGTTGTATGCCTAGCTGCTTTTGAAATTTAGCTTGACCTTTATTTGTCTTTGGAGGAGGATGGGGCAGCTGATGGAGAATTTCAGTTGTGCTGAACATGCCAACAGCTGAACAGGCACCAGGAGTAACTACAAGCATGCTAGAGCAGATGGGCACGTATTCACAGGAGCACAAAAGATACCACAGCCTATTTCATCAAATAAAATGCAAAATAAAAAAAAAGTTTGGCTTCTGGGTATCTATCTCATTCAACTTTCACCACTCCTCCTCCTTTTTCCACCTGTCTTGATCCCCCTCCACACAATGAATAGAAGCACTATGAACCCAATGCAAATAGCCTGCTCGCAACAATGCAAACCCATCTCTAGCTAAATACTCGGGTTAAAGAGCACCAGCTGGGATGTGTGCTGCTTAGCATTTGCTTCAGCTTGAAAAGAAGCTTTTCCTTTCTAAAAGATGCAAGAAAGTCGCTGGAGTGCGCAGCCTAGGCTGTGTAAGTTTACAGTGGCACTGTAGCCTGGATTGTTTTTTTTTTTTTAAATGCTGGTGAATTTTAAATTAGCATTAGTATTTTTGAAATCCTAACTCACAAACTATACGAAAGGGGTAGATGAGTGATATCATATTAACCAACACTATTTCTGTTTATGCTAAACAAGTTCCAATGAATGACACGAACGTATTGGACAAAGTGGGAATCCAGCAGGTCGGCCAAACCTCCCGCTTCAGAAACGCTACAGAATACCAACGCGCCGCTCATCGTGTGTTACGAGGAAGATACTGTCTTCGCATAAACCTTGTGTATTCCCTCCAGCAGGTACCTGCAACGCCATGTGTTATCTTCCATTATGAAGTTTCAGTCAGGGAGATCAGAGATGCATCACAAGGAACCTCTCCCCGCACGCTACTCGAGAGTTACGTACTTTAATGCATAGGCTGCTTCCTCAGTAATGGCAAGGTTTCCGCAGTTCCCCACCAAATGTGCTTAAAGAACAATTTCTACAAGGAAATCAGTATTGCTAGACTTGGAACAGTTGTTCCAAACCCAGAGGAGTGGATTATTTCTGCATATAATTCAAGGGTGGTTGTATATGGGATTCCCAAGGGTTTGTTACTTCTACACAGAAAGTTACTACATATAATTCCAGCCCACAGGCATTTTGGTGGATAGATGCAATCATCTTTTAAGACAGAAAAAGTACAATTAACTATAACGGCCACTTCGGACACTACTGTAATAAAACTAGATGTGTGGTTCGGAATGCAGCAGCAATGACCCATGCCTAAAGCCTGTTCTGAAAGGAGAGGGAGTATCAAACTCAAAACTTAAATTACACAAAAGCAAGCACCGCTCCTGTTTTTCAGGAGGATTATCTTCTGCTATAAAGTTTGCAATGATAGTATTGCCAAGATGTAACAAATGACAAATGAAATAAAATTAAGTATATTAGCACAGGCCTTTTATGGACAAAGTAGTTGCACCAATTTAACTGGACTATACCAAATTAGCAAATACAACCACAGTGACCTAGGAGTTCTCTAACGTAGATGAGTCGGCATCCTCGAAGACAGCTGTAGTATCCTAGCAGATGGGTAAATATTTTTGAACAATAAATGTTGAGACAGCCTAAGTGGGCAAAACGTTCTTGGGGTTTTTTTGGATGAAGCTACCAACAAAAAGTGTGACTGTTCTCAGTCTCCTACTGAAACCCATTCATTCCAACTTTAAAATGGAAACATTTTGCTGACAAATAACACCAATGTCCACAAACATAAAAATCCACTTTTTAAATGAAAGTCTTCATAAAAAGTCAATGGCTTAAAGAGTAGACAGGCCTTTAACTGGTTATAGTAATACGAGTGTATAACATCGTTTGCAGTTATCATGACTGCAGATGAGAAAGAAAATATATATTTGAAGAAGTCATGATAAGTTACAAAATATATTGCCTACACAGGTACCATGCTGCTGTAGCAATATATAAACATATCCCTGTCTTATTTTGACAAAAGCTCTGGTCAGTTCAGGCTCTTCATGATCTTCACTGCAGTGTTCAAACACCTCCTTGTTCTTACTTTTCTTCAAAAAGGAAGAAAATCTAATATTATTTTGGCCACGAGCAAATAAAACGAGAAGGTGAAAACGTTACACAAACTTATGCAAAGGAAACAGAAAAAAGTGACTGCTTTTACAAACAAAACACCCATGCAAGTAAGGAGCCTTTGAAGTGCTCTGAAACCATTCCTGCTGTGTTTCTCGGTTTTTGAGTTTCTGCTCATCAGCCAGCAATCCTCAGCATGTGATGAGTTCATCAGGACCTATTTTTGGGTAGGCCTGCATTTCCATATGTCTAAAACCACGTACGCCTAATACTGCACCTATGTTTCATGTTGATCGTTAATACTTTTCACATACACGGCTGCCAGAGAAAAGCCAAAGCTCTTTGTTGCTCCCTCTCAAACTGAAACCACCTGAATGCATTAGAACTGCTGTCTCCATCCTGGAAACGCCTCTTGGGTCAAATGCTAAATTAAGAGTAGTTTAAAAGCCTTTAACACAACTACATTAAGCATAACATTTCCTAGAAATGTGATCTTGGGTCTCCTCCCCACCACAGGTACTGTATTTAACCGATACCCGAGGGGCCTGTTTGTTTCCTTACCTTAGATCTACAAATAGAGTAAAACACTTCAGCACCTGCCAAAAAACCTGAGCAGACCAAGACACAGTGACGCAAGACTCGCTCAGTATAAACCGTGGAGGCCACCGTTTCTTTTTAAGTCACTATTTGATCAATCTGAAAATCTGACTCTTGCTTAGCTTGATTTTTTATTATTTCCTGGCAATCCTTTTCCCCCTTCTAGTCCATTCACGCTACACTGAATTTGCAAGATATAAATCAAACACATGCACGGCCTCTCCAGTACAATATTTATTTTTCGTTTTGCCTCTATAATAAGCTAGTCTCTTTACAAAGCATTCAGAAGATAAAGATCTTGCCTCAAAGAGTTTAGTCTAAACATACCTCCTGAGCCTCAGCGCATCCCCTTGCATGCTGCAACGCACACAGAGACGCTTGCGTGTAAATCCACAGCTGGATCACTGTGTGGATGTGAGAGGTGGTGATGTTTTATCCCTGGATTCTTACGAAGCGTTTAATTTGGAGACTTGTTACCATCACCCATGCCTCGCTCTGTGCCATGTGCCGTTCCAGCAGCGTGGCAAGGGCCGTGCCCGCCACCAGAGATGTGAGACGAGGGGCGACGCTCACGCGCTGAGGCACCGCGACTCACACGAAGCACGGCCACGCGTGGCAAAGCACCACCAAAGCCCACGGGTGACACAGCAAGCCCAGGCCCCCATGCTACCCACGCATGCCAGGGCCCCGCCACAGCCGAGCGCCCCACGGGTGACTACGTGCGCCGAGGCACGACGAGGCACCACTGCGGCCCACGCGGGCGGCCCAGCCCCCGGCCCAGCACCGGGGACTGACGGCCGCGGCCCGGGGACCCGAGGGAGGCCGCGGGGCCGGAGGGCTGCGGGCCAGCGGGTCAGGCCCCGCTGTGGAGAGCCGGGCGGCGGCGGTGACCGCTCCGCGGGTGCGGGGGCCCGGTCAGAGCCCGCCGCGGAGGGGGCGGCGGCGGCGGCGCCTCACCTTTGACGTCCCCCGCCAGGGCCCGCCAGGTGGGGGCGAAGGCGATGCAGTGGCCGCAGGACGAGCTGTAGAACTGCACCACCCAGGCGGCCGAGGAGTTGAGCAGCGCCTGCCGCACCGAGCCAGCCGCCAGCACGGTCAGCGGGTCCTCCCCCACCCGGTACAGCCGCGCCGCCGCCGCCGCCGCCAGCAGCAGGGCCAGCAGCGCCAGCGGCCCGCCGCCGCCCGCCGCCGCCATGTTGGGACGCCAGCGGCGCGCGGCGAGGGGCGGGGCGGGGCGGGGCCGCGCCATAGCAACGCGCCGGCCCTGGCGACGCGGCCTAGTGCCCGGGCGGCGCGGCGGGGCCGGGCCGCCGCTGTGACCCGTCCCCCCTCGGTTCCTTCCCGCCGCGGCGTCCCGGAGCTTTGGCGGCCTGAGGGGGAGGCCCGGCCCCTGTTTCCTTCTGAGGGAAGCGAGGGTCCCCCGTCCAAAGAGAGCGAGGCGGCGCCCCCCGCTGCCCCCAACGCCACGGCACGGCCTTTCCCCAGGCGGGGACGCACCTGCTGGCGGCCGCCCCCCACGAACCGCCGTGTCCTCACCCCTTAGCCCGGGAGGCGCAGGGCGAGGGAGGTGGTAGGGTCGCTCCCGCCTTCGCCCTTCATTGCCCGAGTGTGTTACCAGACCCTGGTGACGGGGACACACCGGCGGTAAACCCTTTGCCGCTGTGTTTAGAGCCACGTTTCCCTCAGGGACTAAGGAAAACAGTAAAACTAATGAGGTTAGAGCAATAGAGCGAGCTTTGGGGCCGATTTTATGGGGCAATCTGCTATAGAAACAGAATTTTCAACTTCTCAAAGCTTCTCACTGAGAGAAGTTTAAAATAGTGCAGTCTGTGGGTCGAGAACTGTTTCACCCCAAAGTACATCACTTGGCAGGGAAGAGCCGTTTCTCCTCAAAACTGAAGAAATGATAAAAAGCTGCACGTAGGATGCTGTGAGCTCTGAAGAGGATATTAGAAACTCTGTCCTTTTACTAAATTCGTTTGATTGTGCACTAGTAATGGATTTTAGCACCTTTTACAGCTGTAGCCACAGCATGAAAGTCTCCTTTCATTTGTAACTACAGGCTCAAGAATTTTCATTACGTTAACAGAGGCAGAAAACCAACAGAGACAATGTCCCCTGAGGACGACTTCAGAGGGGTTTAAAACTCAGATAATGAAAGACTGAGGTCCCCGAAAAGATAATTCTTGCTTCTGTTACTCACAAATGCTTCTTTTAATCCTTCAAGAACAAATAGGAAACAAACAGATCCAAACTCTTACTTCAGGCCCACGGGTGTAAGTTCAGAGGTTAGACTCCAGTTTATCATTGTTTCTGCCAGTAATTCACAGACAGTACAGGGGTGGGAATCTTAGATACAGTAAAAATCCTCCCCTCTGAGAAGCGAGTAACAGATTTCTGCCACCTTGGCCTTTTCTTTTCCTGATCTTCTTTTCTTGACCATTAGTGTCTGAAGTGGTTCAGTCACATATCTTTTGCATCCATATCCGCAGCTGTAAGTTACATGGTTGCCTGTGTCACATCCCAGCTGAGGAGTTTTCTGTCTCTATTTTTCCTGGGTACTGTAAGCAACAAAATTAGACGGTTACAATAGCGGAGTCCAACTGCTTCAAAGATTTGAAAAATCTTTTGGCAGCTGCTAATTAGGATTTTAAAATCCGCAGTGCCTAAGATATTTTAGAGTGCATTTTATTCAGAAGAATTGTTAAATGTGTGAAGATGAAAGAGATGGATTACGGGAAAATTAAATGTAGGGTTTAACTGAGAAATAATCATTTTCTATGAAAGATAATGACTCCTCTTGAGGCTAGTATCAAGATTTATTGACCCAGGAGGTTAATATTGATCAAAACCAAGGCAAACAAAATATTAGACCTTGAAGGAGAGTAATCTTGATATTGAAGTCTTGCCACTGACTGAACAGGTCAATATATCTGGGTGCCAGAATCTGAGGTTTTGAACACAGAATGGTGGGGGATATTAAATATGTCTGACATGTTCTATGTATACACTTTTTATTCTCATCAGCAGTAGTTACTTTATAGCTATGTCCTTCTGTATATAGCACCTTGCAAGGGCTCAGGCTTCACCCACAAACCTAATTGCAAATGTAATGGTTATCTTCCTCAAGGGTAATGTATAGCATAACATAAGGCGCCTGTCTGAAATAAAATGAGTCCTTCGTCTATTCATTCACATATACAAGTGATACTTTTAATAGCTGTCGTTCCAAACACAACAAGGATCCTGCTGCTGCTGCAAAATCATACTGACAATAAACTGAAAAACTGTAGTGCTTCAATATATAGATTTGTCATTGTATCCAACAATTTGTCTGTAAGTCCAGGAGAAAAAAAAAATTAGTCAAATTCTGCTATAAATTGACAACAAGAAAACATTAATCTTAGAACAAATAACTTACCTGGATTAATTAATCAATGAGGATAAAAGTCAGAGACTTAAGAAGAGGTACCACTAGGGACACGAAAATAGTTTGCAGGATAAGATCAACAGTTAATGCGCTTGGGCAGAAGTTGCCTTTTCGTTTCTGTTCGTATGGCATCTAGCAGGACAGGGCTTTTTAATGTCCCCACGAGCCGGCTGCAAAACAACAAAGCTCCTCCCATTCACTAAGAAGAATAGCAGTGTACACAATATCATCTGAAATCAATTAGAATTGCAGTAAAAATAAATAAAAATGAGATACATGGGGTTTATTTTGTTTATTCAGAAAACAAACAATTCAGTATGAAAAGAGTTAAGCCATCAGTATTTAAAAATAGAAACATAAAACACATCTCTCTTTTTCCACTAAAATGAGACTGTAAATACTGTGATTTTAAATATAAATTTATATATAGTTTATATTTAATTGTCTTGCTTTTCTTTTTATTTGAAAGAATTAGATCTGATTTATTCAAATCAAATTTCTTACATTCAATTGTTCAGTAATGAACAGTTTCTGAATACCTGTAAGAAATATTTGCGTAGTATTTATTTAAAAAAACCTAACAAATAAAAATTTATCATTGGTCTTCTCTTAATGCAAAAGAGGTGGGACCACAGCAGTAGACATAGTGACCAATTAGCATGCTCAGGGAATGCCCATATTTCCTTGTTAAAATCCTGATTTTTCCAGTTTTGCCAATGCAAAATAGGATTATTTATTTCCTCTGGTTTGCCAATTAAAGCACACCCTCAGCACCCTATGTTTAGATGTTGTAAGAATTCAAAGGACTCATGTGAAATGCATGATGAATAACCTAATCACACGCACATATTTAATTTTCAGAAACTGGAGTTACTGGTAGAAAAGTACGCCATTTAAAGTGCATTACATTGGTATAGGTCTCGCACACATAAAGTTATTGACATTAAAACTGAATGCCTGGCTCTAGATCCTGCCAGGGCAAGATCATTCCATATGCCACGTCTCTGAAGGCATCTCCAGGCTACTTTTAACTGGTTCCATAGCGTATGAGAAAATGGTGCACAGTCACCTTTAACTCTGCTGTACCCACCAGGGGAAGTTTGAGACTTGTTCCACTTAGAGGAGTTTATGCCAAACGACAGAGGTCCACAGCAGTTCAGTTTCTGGGAGATTTAATTCCATCTGCACATTTACGTTCTTAAGACACAGTCACTGATGATTTTCTGAACATTATTTTCAAAATATGATTCCCCTGTCACCATTCACAACCTGAACATGATAACAAACAATAAGATAATTTACACATAAATTGGTTTTGAACCCTGTTTGTAGAGGCTTGTATACAATTTTAAAACATGTTGTACTCTTAAAATGCATTAGCGAACAAAGTGCTATCTTTACCAAAAAAACAGCAGACAAGAATAAAATTTCTACCCTTTGGATTCTGTGTGACGTCAGTCTGAGAAGAATATTGATCTTAATGAGCATTCCCAAAGCTCAAAACACAAGGAGAATATTTTGTGTAATATTTGTCTATCTGCATAAGACTCTGCTTGCATCCTTTCATTGTAAACATGAACATATAAATTAAGCCAAGACCACACTGGCATTTGGTACAAGTTCATTTAAATTCTTAAATTGTGCATTTCTTGCCTAAAAAAAAAAAAAAATCAGAGATTAAAATTCTTTCATTAGGGTCTTTTGGGAAAAACTTCTAATCACAGGCTTTTCTCAGATAAATCTTATTAAGAACTCTGATTGTATCAAGGATCAAGCTATCAAATATGTCTTCAGTCATTCTCATCTTCACAGTTAATTCATCATCATCATAGTAAGTCCACTGAGATTCTTCTTTGCGGAGCTCCTGAATCTAAAATACAACATGGATATGAATGTTTACTTCAAGAACAAGAGCATGGTCAGTTCTGAAAGGTACTAAGACACTGTACCTAATCCAACAACATTATACACACATGGTTAATTTATTTAATTTAAACCACTCACAAGAACTGGAAATACTGGACTATTATTGCAAGTGTAGTGAAAAGGAAGGTAATAACTTGAAGTTCTGAAGTTTTTTTAAGTAATGATGATTCTCATGAAAGCGTGAGTATTTCTAGTTTAAACCTAGAGAAAGTAAACAAATCTTCATTTGGAAGTCTGCTTACCAGAATAAGGTCCACTCTGTCTCTCTTACAGTTTCCATACTTGGTCATATTAAGGAATTTCCTTTTCATTTCTAAGTCATTCTTTTCCAGGTTCATTATTTTAATAATTTCACCCTGAACAAACGTCTACAAAATAAAAAAGGCTGAAAAGAATTCTTCTCATGGGAATTCTGTCACTGTGAAGGTTGCAGATGAGTGACACGTGCTAGAGTGAAGATGCAGCTTTAAATCTAGAAACATCCCAAAGTTTAGGGAACTGATCTAGAAGTAGCTGGCCAATACTGGGCAACCAACACATTTTAAACATAAGATTACTTTAGAGATTACACCCAAGATAGTCATAACGAGGGAGTTTGAGAAGCCCAATTCCCATTCTTCTACAGAACTCGAAACACTTGGAATATTTAGACTAATTAGCTCAGTCTATATTTGTTCAAGCATTTCAGAGCAATGCTGTTTTCTTCTCTAATCACCTCAGTTACACTGCCATAACCCTCCCAAAAACTTCCCATTTTTGTCTTTTTGCTATTGCCATATCTGCTCTCTGCACTGACTCTTGTTATTGTACACTTTACATTTCCAGAATGTACCTTGACCTCATTGACATCTGTTCTGCAAAGACGCCTGGAACAGTGAGATCCCAAATTTTCTTTCATCCATGGAAATGTATTTGGATTTGCAGTTACTTGATATTCTGCACATAGCAGCTCATGGGTCAAGTCAAATATAACCTGTAACAACAAAAACACAGTACCGACACAAACCGAATCTCTCACTGATGCCCTTTCAGGAGTTTTCTTAGTACTTCTGAAAGATGTTAGGCTGGTGACAGTAAAGGTTTGCATCTCGGTGCAAAATTTCCTAACATCACCTGCGTCACTGATGTTCTATAGCTGATGTTATGATGACCACTACCTAAAGAGCATGTAAGCCTGTACAGCAGAAGGTAGTGGACACTAATGTGTGAACACTCACCAAGTATGGATGGCTTATGCAAGAGGCCCTGATGGGACCCTTTGTAGCCTCCTTGTGTGGACAGAGGTCCACAAAACTCAATAGTTTCAGAATGCTGAGGAACATGAAGATCTGTCCAAACTCAGCAGGACGTCCAAGGCAGGAGACTTGGACTCTAGACTGCAGCTTCCCAAGAAGCTTGGCTTTTTCTGAACAGACCCACACCAGCCACTGGGCTAGGTGTCCAAGGTCTTATGATTGAAGAGCTCTACCAAAAGGCTTGTGTCACAGCAAGGACATCTGTTCTAGTAGAATTATTTTGCAGCAGATGACCAGAAGCAGTATTTTACAGTACCTCTTTCAATGTTCCTTTAGCTATATTTAGTGTTAGTAGCTAGAATAATATTAAGTACTAACTAATATGAGTCAGCCTACAGAACACCAGAAAAGTTTGATAACAGTAGTGCTTTACAAATACCTGATTATACATCCTCTTGCTTTCTGTTTCCAAATCGTTCCCTGGGAGATCATTACATTCAAAGTGCTTTGGCACACTGATTCTCCTGAAGTTTGAATATATGTTTTCTGGGGTCCATAATTCTTCTACAGCACATGCAGACAATTTCTTAACATATGAACTGTAATGTGGTACCACAAGAGGAACTTCCACAGTTTTCTTCCAAGGAGCCGAGTGCCACTGATCTAATTTGTACAAGTATTGCTTTTGTGTTTGTCTCACCAGCATATGTTGGTCAGAATTAGGCTGATCAAAGTCTTCAGAGCTTCCAAAAACACCAGCATCAAGGATTTTTATAAGGAACTTCAGTAGAGAGAGAAAAAAAAAAAGCCAGGTGACATATTCCATATTTTTCCTCAATTTTTAGAGGTATTGAGATTATTAGCAACTGATTAAGGTTACACTTAAAACCATCTTCTTACTCATAGGCTCAAAGAAAGGCTTACTGATGTGTCATAAAACCCCCCAAACTATTTTAACTGTATTTGGAGTTCTATGAAAATTTTTGATATTTTGAAACATTTTTGTTCTGAATTGGGACTACTGTCTGTCCCTCCCCCGCAAAGCAAGTTTTTTGGTTTAGGTTTGGTTTTTTTTTTTAAACTTTCTGTGGTAGTACTTCCTGATGGACTATTTAAGAAGTAAAAGTTAGACATGGTGGGGTTGGAAGCAGCAGGCATCAAAAGCTTCCATTTCACTTGGGGTTCCAGTCTCCCAGGGGGCTGAACTGAGAGTCTTGGCTTTGCTAGAACCTGCCTGCAGAGCTACCGCAGAATTTGAAAAGCTGAAGGTCTCGCGGGCAGGAACTGCAAAGGAGTCAGGCAGATGAGCTGACAGGTGTCCAGGTCTGCTCTGAAATTAATCAAAATTGAAGTTTGTGGAGATTTATCAGTTTTGACTAACTGTCAAATTCCAACAAAAAGTTCCGTTTGCTTGGTTTGGACTAGCTGCAGTCATTATCCCCACACTTGCCTCATCCCTGTCCCCCCATACACATGCTAGCCAGCGGCTGCAGGATAATTCCTTAAATGAGGAATGGGTCAGGTTAAGTGAGAAATTTGGTTCCAAATGTTGACATGATGTGATTTTTATGTACTATGAAAACCAACTGGGCAACACAAAAGCTCGCCTGTGTAGACCCAATTTCAGGCCCAAGTAGACAAAAACTTTCTGACTGTACTTACTGGCAAAGTGGTTGGAGAAGTCTCTGAAGATGAATGAAATATCTTGTCTGCTTTTGATCCATGTTTTCTTTTAATTTTCTTATATTCTTTAACTGCATCATCTACAAATTTAGTTAAAATTCTTTCTGCTACTGTGTGACAACCGTGAATGCTAAGCATATCAAAACCACACAGTAAAACGTCAGAAACCTTTGCTGGTTGTTCAGATGAGATAACAACTGAATTTTCTTTGAGGAGAAACAGTTTCTGATTGTCTTCTTGTCTTAGGCCTTTGCCATAATTCATCATATCTTTTTCAAAGGCACCTTTATGTTTGTGTTGAGCTGTTTCAGAAAATGCAATTAAAGCGTGAAACAGAAGTTTTTTACTGAGTTCATTTGCAATATCATCAGCAAGTTTATTTCTTTTCTGATCCTCTACCAGGCAACAAATATTTTTGCTTGTGTTTACCTCATCTGTGTTACCAATCCTACTTTTCACTGGCAGCACATCTGCAAGTATCCTTTGTTTTATTTGTGTCAGTTCTGTTTTTTCTTTATCCAGTCCTAAGCACGATAAGTTATTTTGACAGAGGATTTTGTTACACTTACACTGGTCAGAATGTGGAAACTTTTGCCCTTTTGCAGACAGCAAGGCAATGTGTAACCTAGACTGGTTTTGTTTCCCTTCTGATCGTCCTACACTGTTTGTATCTTCTGCTTTCTGCTCTGTAAGCCCTCCTCCCTGCTCATCATCCTCAGAGTATTTGCAGTCTCCTTTGAAGGATTCATCACCATGGAAGGAGTCAGAGTCTTCATCCCCAGTGTAATTGGAACCATTTTCGTTAGCCCCCAACAGGTGTGAAATCTCATCAGGTCTGACAAAGATACCACAGTACTGAGCGCACTCAAAATACTTCACCCCTTTGTAAGTTCCAGCGTGATCACCTTCAGCTTTGTCAAGTGCAACACCAGCCCAATGGCCACTATCAAAACAAGTCCGTCCTTTGAACATTAGGGTTCCAGGTTGGGTCTGCTTTACTAACACTCTGTCCCCAATTTCAAATGATAGTAACGGGTCATCACTGTCCTCCTCAGCTTTGGGCAGTGTTAAGTATGTTTTGCATTCTTTCATCATGAAGTCAGGGATTTTACTGGCCTGACCAGAAGAAATAGGATTTGACATAGGCAGAAACTCCACATGCTGCAAAGGTGTCTCACGTTCTCCTTGTTGGTATTCTAATAAGCCCTCCTTTGCACTGGAAATATCTTTAGTTAAAGATTGTTCTGAGAGGCTACCATCCCGAGTTGAAAAAGCATCAGTTGTCTCTCGATTGAGCAGGGGAAATTCTTCAGGCACAGGGTTATCAGGTAATGGGGGTAATGCATCCATTTTCAGTGATGTATCTTCATCCATACGCTGTCTAGTCTCTGGGACTGTCATTTGTTCTGGTGGAGATGGGAAATCATCCATACTGAAGGTAGAATCACCATTTTTCATTGCATCTGCACCTAAAGGGGGAGGAGGAGGATCTTCACTTGGAAATGACAAATCCTTTTTATTAGAGGATGGCAAGTCAGCACTTCCATAGGACAATACTTCATCAACAGGAGACAGTATTTCTGACAAGGTATCCTCATCAGCTGGAGGGAGATCCTCATCACTAATAAAAATTGTTACATCTTCACTTTTGGAAGAGCAGTTCTCAGCTTGAAACAATTGCTTTTTTGAGGAGACAGAAGAAAACAGTTCCCTCCTTGCTTCCTTTATGTCTTGCCTTTCAGTTGTTGAGTTATTTTGATTTCCTGTAGCCACCCTTTGCAAAGATTCGAATGAATTGGTTTCTGTATGGACTTCCTCAGAAATTCCTGGCATGGATGTGGACAGAGATACAGTCTTACTGAGTTTGCTGGATGTGAGTGTCTCATTCAAAAGCTGTGCATGATTATTTTCACCTCCTGAAACCGATAAATTTCTTGAAGATGGACATGCTAATAATTTGTTATTTGTAATATCTTTGTCAGATGGAAAAGAGGGAGTGTTCCTAAGTTGATCAGTAGCCAAATCTAGACATTTCAGAGAACTTGTCAGCAGAAACCCCATTAGGTCTCTATTTTGATCCACAAATAAACTGTTAATTCCACCATCCTTTTTCACTCTGCTAGTTGTAGAACTAGGTTTCTGCTGTTCATAGATCTTAGGTGAGTAAATCTCATCATTACATGAAGAGCTGGCAACTGCATCTTTACCCTGTTTTGTGATCTCCTGAGAACAGGTTTTGTTTCTACTGTAGTTTTCTGAGGCGTCCAAATGTGGCTCATCCACTCCCTCGGCAGGGTTATCAGACTGGGAGGAATGTGCTGACTTTGTTTTGGAGGCGTTTGCTTTGTCTGATGGAATGAAAGAAAGCGAACGATCAGTGCAGCCGTGATCTGAAACATCTCCAGGGTATTTCTGGGAGTGTGATGAAGTCTCAGTGCTGTCATCTTCGGGCACTTCATGCTGATGGTGTTTGTCACTAGGGAACGTTTCCTTTCCATTACTTACTGCTATTAGCGTCTCTTTTGAAACATAAGGAAGCACATCACCATTGTCATAGACAAACTCTTCTGGGATACTGACATCTGTGTCCTCTCCACGTTTCACCTCTAATTCAGAGTCTGAAGCGGAGCTTTCTGAGATGTCAATCCAAACTGCAGACACTTTCTGAAATTCGGGGAGTGAAAAGTCTGATTTGGCACTTCCACATCTCAGAGAGAAGTTGTTTGACTTGGACGATGACTCAGTGGAAGCTAATCCTTTGGAAAATGCTTTTAAATTTAGTTCTTCATCAGAAGCTTCATGAGAAATATGGTCCAAATGCTTCAAACACTGACTACCATCCACCTGATGGATCTCGTAAGTGACAGGCCCTTCCACTTCTTTAACTGGAACGTTTAAAAGAAGATTAAAAAAAAAAAAAAAAAAAAAAAATCAGCATTTCAGAAAAATTTATTTTATAGAAGATGTTGCTGACAGGTAATTTAGGATTCAAATCCTGTAATCCTCAGCTGTAAATAGCATTCAGAAGACAGTAGCATTAAATACACAGGCAAGATTAGGACTGTTTTTAGTATCTATCATTGTACAAAAAATCAGACTTATCAAATAAAGATGAGGAACTCAGTAATGGAGTAAACCAGCAAGTACAATAGTGTCCAGTGTAGCTGATTAGAAGAGTTTGAATGCAGGATTTTCATTAAGATCTCTATTATTTTAGCCCAATAAATAGCTTCACTGCCTGGTACAAGTAGTAGGCTGTTATCCTCTATGGATGAACTCCAGGAAAAGCTATTACTCAGACTGTATGTTAAGTAACTACAGAAACCCTGTTGGGAAAAGGTGTTCCTTACCTTCTGCCAAAGGGATTTCTGGAGGTGCTTTTTCAGCTACATGTGTGATTTCCAATTTTCTCCCAGAGTCTGTGCTAAATCTAAAAATACAACATTACAGTTGGATTAAACTGAAATTATGAAGTGTATGGTATGCATTGTCATTCATGAATGTTGAGTAGAACATTAAATTTGGGTGTATTAGCTACCTACAGACAGCATAATGCAAAGTGTTTAGCTGTTGCTTCAGATGCTTTCTGTCTAGCCCAAAGCCTTCTGAAGACAATTCACCGCCTCCAAACTGATTTCAGCACACCTTCACTTGACTCCAAAGAATTAGATCACCTAAGAAAGATTGGCAGACAATGTTTGATGAATTTGACAAGTATTATGTCAAACTCCTTTTATGAAAGGAATTGGTGGTTTGGGGTTTTTTTGGTGGTGGTGGTGGTGGTGTTTTTTTGTTGTTTGGGGTTTTTTTAAGCTATACAAGACAAAAAAACCTAGGCTAACGTCATTCAGGTCTGCCTCCTCTTTCCACAACAGAGCCACAACCTTGGGCATAAAACAAGGCAAGGTTTGACACGTCAGTAAGAGAATCAGAAGGTAGGACTGAAGGTTTTGGCCTTGACGGATACAGTACCTCTGTTCTTCTGGTGACCTTTCTTTTCTTAACCGGGTTTTCACTAATGTAGCTTCATTTGAAATCAGTGCTGTTCTTTCCCCATCTTCATCAGAACAAAGATCTTCCCTCCTTTTCCCAGCCTGCAGAGAGTGTGATCAAGAATCACTGAATTTAGGAAGCCTAAAGAATACCAGTGAGTTGCTACTGGACTTCCCCCAGACTTAAGGGCCGTATTTTAACATGGTACAACAAAACCTCAACACAACTTCAGCTTCTCTGCCTGCAAGCTGAGTTCCAAGCACAGTATCTCCATGACAGCCACTACTGAAGATTTCTTCTGTTGAAAATTTATGTAAGAAAAACCCAGTTAAGAGAAGTTATAAGCTTGCCACATGCCTGAAATGGACTGCAGGGGTCCTGCTCTTCTCTTAGGCTTTTATGACTTCTCTGCTCCTTGTGTGCTTTCTCCACTATCAGAGACTCTTTCTCTAGATCTTCACCTGAAATACACAGATTATTCAGCACAGAAGGCAAATACAGGGTTTTTCTTTATCTCAGTCACACAAAGTAGCCATGACTACAAGAATCTAAGGCTTGCTACTGGAGTTTATGGCAGTGCCTGTGGACTCACACTCTAGGTTATGAAACAGCACAAGACTCCTTGCCAAATATAAAAATGAAGTCAAAACACTAATGGTGAAATTGTGGTCCACTGAAGCCCATGGAAAAGTTTCTCTTTGCCTGAGGGACAGGATTTATTTCAGACAATTTGATGTCCACATGCTCAAAGCATTACACAAATCTATAGACTCCCTCACTATGGTATCTAGGAGTAAATGCAGAAAGATAGTTCATTAGAAAAATAACACAAATACGAAATATTGCCACAATATGTAAATATTTATAATACAGAGATTATGCATACCCAGAACTATATAAATGATATAACTGGCTCATATATAAACAGCCAGTTTTATTTTTTATATGCCCTACTGAGAGCAAGAAATATGAACTGAGGATAAAACCTGGAAACAAAAATAACTCCAGCATGTCCTGTCGAAGTCTATCTTCAACTGATCTATGTTCTTTTAAAAAGAACACCCTTAAATTATTTTTAAAAAGCCTCAAAGAGAGTAAATTGTTAATGACACAATCAGAATAAGTTATGATTTTGTTCTGAGGAAGCAATATAATCATACCTCATAATAAACCTTTGAGAGATCTCCACCATCTTGCCTAGCAGTGATTTATATGTTGGGTATAGTGAGCAAGACACTCAGGTAATAAATGAGAAGATTGTCTCTCTTTCTGTCTGGATTAAAGTTTGATTGAAGTGGTTGAAACAGATTGGACATAATAGCATTAAATATGATTTACCAGTTCCTTGAAGAGTATTTTCTGCCTGAACCAGGCGTAAGTTACACAAAGTAGAAAGCATCCCCAAGCCTTTCACTGTGAACTTGCTGTCACATGGATTAATATGTTCATTGTCTTTAGGATCTATCTTTGGGTTTGAAGTAAGCGCCTTTTCCTCCAGCACAGATTCCTAGAATGTCAATATTTAGGAGACAGTTAATGTCTTAAGGGAAGAGGACTTTGCTGGCAGAAAGAATAGTTAAGAGATCAGAGATTAAATCTACACGTTCACTCTAAGATATATAAGCACGTATGGGCTCCTACGCGTATATATACCCACGCTGGGGCTGTGTCACTGATGGAGGAAATAGGAAAGGGACTAGTCTCTGCAGCTGCTGTGGGTAAATAATAGTTTACTGCTCCAGGGACAGGTTTAGTTTCTCCTGGAGCAGCACAGCATGTACCCATGGGAGATGGCTTAAACACAAAGCCCCCAGTTAACAACATAGAGAAAATGGAAGGGGCGGGAAAGTTGTGGTAAATCAGCCCATGTCAAAATTTAGTCTTTAGCTGAAGTGCACGTCATCAACACACAAGACTGATTTTCACTTGATGTTCCTAACTGCCAAATGAGTCTTGTGCTGGTCCTGTCTTAAGGCAAATATAAGCTGGGGCACCATTTCTGTAGGCAGAAATGGAATTCCAGAGGTGATCCTTACCGGAAACGCACACTTTCTGCCTTCTCTTGTAATGGGTGTGGATATAGGTTCATCCATTCTAGCTGAATTTGCACGTTCCAGAGATAATGAAACAAGATTCTGAGCCTGAAGCTCTGAAAGGTACAACAGTAAGTTACAATGTTTCCAATGCTGCATTTTTTTTCCATGAATTCCTTGACTATAGCTTTTTGTTTAGCTCAAAAAGGCTTAAAGATATTTATAGTTTGAGTAACTTAGTTTTGCCCTACACATTCCTTGTCACACCAACAGAAGGTGAAAGGACCAATGACCTTATTAATCCAACTGTCACCTTACGTATCATCCAGTTACATGGTACCAACTGTAAAGCCCACTTCCAGGAGTTTCTACACTCTTTCTTTCTTTCTTCATCTATGCCTAGCTACTACCTCAACAAAACAACTTACACCTTTGTTACGCCTTCTTCTTGCTAATCCTGAACAGATCCTGGTACAAAAACCCACACTAGAGGTAACCAAGGAACAGATCAACCTCACAAGTTGTCTCTCATGGGCTAATTAGCTGGACAGGCCTATTCTGAAAGGTCATTTGAACTGCTCCAAAGAACAGCTGAGACTTCAACTTTTGCCCTAGTTCATGCAGTTTGACTAAGTGGTCACAAACATGATTCGCTACAGAAGGCATCTTTATTGGGTACCTGTGTCTATGCAATCTTTAATCATAAAGACCGAGCCTGCGGTTTGACTGGTAGCACCACAGACTTTCTTGGCCACCGTTTCAGGCCCATCAGGACCTTGCACACCAAGGGACCGCTCCAAACCTGGGGACTCCTCTGCTTGTTTCTGGTGTTGTACCGGTGTTTTCTTGTTCTCAGTAGAAAAGCTGTAAACAGTTAGACAAGGAATTAATGATTGGGAGTTGTTTTCATGTTCCGAAGTTAATCATGACAAATCTATATGAAGTCAATAAAGGTTTGAATTAAATGCTTCTGCTGGTGCTTGATAGTGCCTATAGAGTGCTCACATACACATGTTTATAAACCAGCAAATTGGTAAAGCCAGAAGCACTCTGAATAGTGTATTTATTTCTCCATCCCCCTCCCTCTCACTTGATGATACTGTATTTTATATAATGAGGTTTCTAGTCTTCATGTTCAAGAATAGGACACTGAAGAAGTCATCAGCACTAAAACGGCAAAGCCAGGGTCAGACTCTGAACCTGTACGCCTCCTCCCTTCCCAGCCAAGGATACTGTATCAGATTCCAACGGATCTCATTAAATTTTCCACTTTAAATATAGCACGGCAACTTTATGGACATTGGGATGCCGATTGTGATCGTGACTTTGAATTTTCTAAACAGGCTCCTTGCTGCAAAAGCACAAGGCAACACAATTCATACTCACAGACTTTTCCATTAGTGGTACAAGTTGGAGAATATCCAGTTGAGTAAGTTGTTCTGTTCAGAAAAAAGAGTGATCTACATGTGGGGTGTTTTTTTGTTTTGTTGTTTGTGTTTGGTTTTTTTTCATTACAATAACAGTTTAAAAAGTTAGATATATTCTTGAATAGATTAACAATATGACAGTGTCTAGAAGCTAAATCCCTACTCTTTTTTTTTTAATGTGAAAAAAGCAGGCCTATAGAGTATTCGACACCACTAATGTTTAAGGGCTTTAAAATAAGTATTCCAGTTCAGAAGATATATTTCCAATTCTTAGCTAAAAACTTGTCCATTTATAACAATTACAAGTTTATGTATTCCTTGTTTCTAATATTTAATATCCATTAATAAAACACCAAACCAGCAGCTTTTTCTGCATGTTGGCAATCTATTTATTATTTCAGTTTGCTTTCATTTTTAAAAGTACTTCCCAACCCTTCGCATCCCTTACAGCCCTGCTTATTAACTATCTTCCTGATCAGTATAAAATCTGAACGTACCTGCAGTGGTGGCTAGAGAGCATAATTACCACTCTGCAGTCTTACAGGGGGGAGAGATCTCTGCACAATCAGGCAGCAGCCAGCGTCGGGGCGCATTGCGCGTTCCACTAGGCCCTGTCTGCTCTAGACTGACGCCAATATTCACTGTTCTCCTATGAGCAGGCTTGTCAGTAATAAGAGGTGAAAGCACAGCCAAGAAACCTTTTAAAGATTTCTGTGACTTGTAATCAATAACACCATGAATTATAGATCAGTTCCATGCAGGGATTTATTTGAAAGCCTTTCCCTGTGGGGGCTTAAGTAAATGCACAAACCTGACTCACCAGTCTACTAAGGGTCTGGGTAACACTGAATGAAAGGGTTTTTTTAAATTCATATAGATATATGTTTGTCTTTAAATGCATTTATTTTTTTTCTGAAGCAAACTAGATTCCTGTTCACCTGAGCCTGCTTTGGCCGACTGCTGTTCTGAGCAGTGCGGACACTGCTGGGTCCCCGTCTGCACTGCTCAGCGGGAGGCAGACGGGGATGCTGGGGTAAAGCGCCTGGGGACCAGGAGGCCAAGTGCTTTCTCCGAACAGTCTGACTGAACTCCTGAATTACCTCTGACTGTGGGCATTTTACATCGCACCTCTACGCTTCAGTCTAAGCATAAAATTAAAGCCCTGTGTCATACAAAAGCCTTCTGTGGTTAAATCCTAAGTGAAACACAAACCTGCTCTGAGGGGTTAAGTGATACATAGGCTTAGAGTCAGAGGATGACAAAGGAGTGAATTTCACCAATTAAATCAATACATTTCTACTCATTCTGTATGGGTATTTTGAAGTCTAATTAATATATAGTTGCAAAGTGTTTTGAGTTTGTAGTTAAAAGCCACCATGAAAACGTGAACTATCATTAGCAGTTGTGTGGCATCATTAAGAAATATCCTGGTTATTAATGCTATGTGAATTAACTTGCCTAGGCCCGATGTCAAAGCTACGCTTGTTCCTAACATTGCAGTGACAGGCCCCAGTCCCACAGATTTAGATGACACTGCTTAACATTTTATAGTGCAGATAACCATAGTGAAATGTTTACCTGCTTGCACAAAAACACAGAGTTTAAAATTAATATATAAAGCCTGCAAGGATTGGCTTTCTTAAAGCACAGAGGATTGTGACACTGAACGCAAGAGCCATTCTAATGAAAGCACGACTGCCTGGGGAACAAATATTACTCCACCTTTTGCACACAGGATTAAATAGCTTATCACCCAGTGCAGCCTCTTCCACATGCAATAAGCTTACGATGGCAGCCCAACATGGCTTTTTTCAGCCAGAAACAGACTTGTCCAACTTCTAATGATAAATCCAAATCACAGCACGGCATGATTACACATATATGTATATGGACACAGACAGATAGATACATACACACAGTCTCTCGCAATTTCAGAATTAAGGCTCAGATTTAGCTTGTTCTACAGAAGGAGTTGATATTTGTGACGTACAGAAGTACTGAGATCATAATGTAACTCCCTGTAACCACCAGGAGTTTGGGGTTTTTTTTGTTGTTGTTGTATTTGGGGTTTTTTGGTTTTGTTATTATTATTATTATTATTAACATCAGAAGAGTCCCTGATAAACAGTACATTTGGTGTAAATACTGACTCAAACAACTTTCTGGTAAAATTCAAGATTTCACTTAAAACACTTTCCCCCCCTGCATAGAAGGGTACTTCTTTTTAAAGAATGGAAAAATCTGAAAAAAATACACTGTTTCTTATTGATATATTGAAGCGATGAATGTATTCTACCTGAAGAATTTAGTAAGTGGTATGGAAAGGATCTCCAGCTATGTATCCAGACACCTTAATTTACTTGATGCTGTTCACATACCTTACAATAAGCTGGTCCCTGCCCTGAGGAGCTTACTGTTTCAGACACCAGATGGTAGGTTGGACATACGGAGGACACAAATAAACAATGAGGCAATATTGGTCAGAATAGAATCATAGAATCGTTGTGGTTGGAAGAGACCTCCAAGATCATCAAGTCCAACCATTAACCTATAAGCAGTGATCTTGATGCATCAACTGCTTGAACACAGAGGTTTTCAAAATGTATTATTATAAAACTCCCTCTTGGGAGCGTTTAAAGCTCACACAATTTTCTAGGACATAACTGCTTCCATCTTCTCCACTGGATTGGTTCTTATCTATTGCTGTGGAACAGGTTTTACTTACCCCTCATATTTCTTGCTTTGTTTATTCTTTAGCTGGACGCAACTCTCTCTATTCCCTGACAGATCAGGCCTTTCTGGGTGGGCCGTAGACTCAGCTGAAGAGGAGTATAACTTTGGGCTAGAAGTAAGTCTCATTGTCTTCAGCTTTGCTGCTTCTTCAGTTGCTGGGCTCCTTGTAAGCTAAAAGGAAAAGGTAATACATAAGGTTTCACCTGGGTTCTTTAGCTGTAGTGTCAGCTCTGACTTCAGCTATTATCCACTCAAAACACCCACCGAGACATCTAGTGACTGTGACTTAATAACCTCTTCCTTCCCAGCCAAATTATGCAGCTTTTCCTGGAGTTGTGCTGTTGAATGCCGCATCATTAAGATTTCTCTTTGCTGCTTTAATAAAAGCTTTCTTTCTTGATGGGCTGCCCTGTAGATGTTTTGCAGGTGCTGGATTTCTGCCTACAGAAAGCAGAAAAAGAAGGGAGCTTAAGAGAGCTAAGATGACAGAGAAGAGACCTACTTAAGAATGTGTATAGTATTTCTTAACATAAGGCAATACTACTCACAAAATGTCCTGAAAATTCCATATGCGGGGTTTTGTTCCTTTTTTGTAAAAAATTTTTGCAGTTTTATTTTTCACTGAAAAATAAAACTGTGAAAACTAATGACAGGTAAGGGGATATTTCACTCCTGAGAGATGGGGTGTCTGAGAGGTGATACCTTTGGAGATGAATTATCTTCAGGTCATTCAAAACTACAGGATGCTTGTGGTTTGCACTCTGTTTACATAGGAATTCCTTGACATAACGGAGAGGCTTGTACTACATAAGGAGTAGGACAGAAATTTTCTGACTACCAAGTGTGATTATGAGCCCAGCATTCCTCTCAGTAGCGGGAGAACTGAGACTATAAAATTAGCTGTCAGATTAATTTAATATATTTCAACATCAGAAGCATAAATCAGTGAAAATCTACATTATATGACCTGTTTGTTATAGCACAAATAGAAAAATCCACAATAACAGCGGAGTAGCAGGAAAAAAAAAAGAAAAGGTGTTTTCTTTTCTCTAAGATTTACAGACTGCTGACTTTGGCACAAACCCCACCTCACTGAATGTAGGAAGCAAAGCAGAATAATGCGTGTGAAATGACACCAGTGGCTTTTTTTAAAAAACAAGCCCTACTTGCTCCAGCAGCTCCAGGCACCTCCCTGTGTCGCATCCTCCCACTGTTTATAAGATGAAATCCAGCTCCTCTTGCTGCAGTTTTACCTGCTCCTGTTTCAGCTCCGTTAGGATTTTGCGCTGCTTTGCAGCCATGGCAGAGGCTCCCTTACTATCTTGCAGGTTTTCCAGACAGCTGGAGACCAGAGAAGGATGGGAATCACAATCAGGTAACTAAATACCATGAGTTTAATGCTCATCTGAAAACAATGCCAGGGATAGGAGCAGAGCTCCTCTCAAAGCAGCAGTAGCTGGGGAAAGCTCTGCAGAAAGTTTACTAGACTTGGAGGACATCTCACCACCCTGGGACCATATTGCCCGGACCTCTCTGGAGGCAGCCAGACTTCCCCGAGCACTCGGTACACAGCACCGACTGGTGAGGGACACCAAGCATGGCGGGGCTCCAACTGTGCCTCACAGTGCCCCAGCCCAGTCAGCACCAAGGGACACCTCGCTCCAAGGGTCTCACACTGTCCCCAACGGCACCTCAGCCCAGTCAGCGTGAGGGACACCTTGCTCCAGGGGTCTCACACTGTCCCCAACGGCACCTCAGCCCAGTCAGCGTGAGGGACACCTTGCTCCAGGGGTCTCACACTGTCCCCAACGGCACCTCAGCCCAGTCAGCGTGAGGGACACCTCACATGAGGGGGGCTCACACCGCCCCTGACAGCGCCTCAGCCCAGTCAGCACCAAGGGACACCTCACACCAGGGGTCTCACGCTGTTCCCAATGGCACCTCAGCCCAGTCAGCGTGAGGGACACCTCACATGAGGGGGGCTCACACCGCCCCTGACAGCGCCTCAGCCCAGTCAGCGCCGAGGAGGGGCTCACACCACACCTGAAGGAGGCTGCAGTAAGGAGCTCGACTATGCTCTGGAGAGAATAAAACTGTGCAGACTCCTCTCCTTCTGCTTTACCTGCACTTGCTCTGTAAGAGAAGGATTTTATATTTGCTCTTTTCCCCTGAAAGGAAGAAAAATTGTCCTGGCTGAGCAGGCAGCCACACCTCCACCTTCTGCCGAGGGACCTGTCCCCATCAGGGCAGGCCTGTGGTGTCCTGCCCATGTGAGCCCCCCTCACCGTTTCTGGTGGCCCAGCCAGGCCAGCTCAGCCCTGGCTTTCTCCCGGAGAGCTTTCTTGCGGAGCTTGAGGAGGGCAGCCTGGTGTCGGGCTCGCAGCTCTTCTCCCCTCAGACACTGCTCCGCCATGGCCAAGCTGAAACAGCAGAAGGTGCTGGAGCCTCCGTAGTGCCGGCCGACTTCGCTCCACTGGGGACAGAGCAGAGCGTCGTGTTTATCAGAGAAGTGCCATGAGGGTGATGAGTTTGACATGGGGACTAAAAGCCAAAAAATCCCCCCAAAAAACCAAACACCCCACACTATTACGAAAGCTGGTGTTACCTGGCTGTCGGAGCTGGCCTGTTCGCTGCTCTCTCCAGAGTCGTCCCCTGCACAGGTCTCCCCATGGGGCAGATTCACCAGAGGTGACAACAGATTCAAGGTTTCATGATCGTGCAGCGGCTCCCCGTGCTCTGCTGGCAGGAATCCTAAGGAGAAGATTTAAAGTCACCATAAATAAAATATTTCTCTGTAACAGAAGTAAAAAGAGACCCCAAAACTGGTTCCCACAGTACATGAGTTAGCATCCATTCCTGAATTGCAAAGACTCGGCAGCCAGGCCTGTGCGCTGCCCTCGGCGGGAGCCCGAGGAGAGTCACCCCACAGCTGCTCACTTACAGGAGCGAATTGTGAACACTGACCTCACTTTCAGCTGAAATCGCAGTAAACAGGTAAAGAGAAAAAAGGGGCCTATAAATAGGGTAAATAACTCTCAACTCCCAAGGTTATTTTCTGTAGAAGGGTCAGGAGTACAAATGGAGATTGCAATGGTTTAAATATGCATAATGAATGTAAGTATTTAGGGCAAAATTTTCAAAATCAGTTAGGAAATCAGTGAAATTTGTGATTATCTGCTCTGGCCCCTGGATGCTGTGCTGTTTCTCATGCCGTGCTAGGAAGTGGTGTTGTTTGCCCAATACTACCAAGTCCTTTAACTTAGTGTTCACCTGCTTGAAGCACTGAGCAGTATGAACCCCCTCCTCCCAGAGGTTTTCTTTCTCCCACTATTTTGGGATCCACTGGACTGTGATCTCTTTCTATCTTCAACGCAGATTGTTTCAGTGAATGCACCTCTTGATTACTGAGGGTAAGAAAGAAAGGAAATATTTTCTTGTTGCAATCAGAGATACTGTTTCAATTCCTAGAAGTCCTCTATGGAGGCTGAATCTCTTTCAAACTAGCACAGTGCTCATTTTTATGCAATGTTGGAATTTTTACCTGTGCAAAGGTGCTTTTCTGGTAATTGTATCCACAAGACTCTAGAAGCAATTCTCGAGTCTTTATGCCACTTTAAATGAACATAAAAATGTGCACATACAATATTCTCATTCATGCCAAGGTATATGGTGATAAAGCAAAATGAGGAAAATTATGTTTTCCCACAAGTTTCAAAGGGGCTGCTACCTTTTAAAAAATGCAAAATCTCCCACAACAGTTTGGGATTGGGATTTGAGATTGGGAAGGTGTTTATACTATGGTTTGTGCATAAATCAGAGTAGAAAGACTATCGCAAAGATGGATACTTCGCAGCAGAGGTCTGAATGAATAAAATGGTTAGGCCATAGTCTTAAAGATAATGTGATGGCCATGTAAGCTGTTCTTAAATGACCGGAAATGAATATCTGTTTTGGAAACCACACATGCAAATGCTTTAGCGCGCCAAGGTGTTCATATAGTCAAACCACAGGTTAAACCACCAGAGTGCCTCATTGTATCTGCCTTCTGTACCTGCCAGCTGCGTTATCACCTTCTGATCGGTATCCTCTCGGCGTTTGCTCTGCATGGCCCAGTCCTGGCACAGAAGGATAACTGCCTTTGGAGCTACTGCACTCCTGCAAACACAGAAATTGTCTGTAGACCTGAATGATTTGAAAGGCAGAACTTTTAAGCCTTCTTCCCTCATCCTCTTGGGAAAGCCCTTCGTTGTAGATAGTGCTTTTCATATGCCAATAATTCCTGAAGAGTTGGATTAACTAATGAGCTGGATACTACTCACAGTGAAATAACTGCATGGGCATATGGAAGTAAGGGAGTATAACAGCTCACAAACTGTTATGTTTTTAGAGCTGTTTTCATGGGAGTCAGGGTACCGTGTTCATCCTAAGGGCTTTAAAAAAAAAAAAAACATAGAGATCGCTTCTGTCTGAGCTGTTCAAACATATTGAAGACATTAATTGAGCTAAAGTATCCTCCAAAGCAAATACTCTTAACGATGTAACAAGAGCTTGGAATTGCACATGAGGTCTGAGCTTGTGTTTATGCATGTGGGAGTAAATTCTTATTCTAACAAATAGACACTGAAGTCCTTCAGTTCCTGGCTGACTTCAGAATCTGAGGCTGGAAGGTAAACCACAAATAAACAGCATGCTAAATTTTTGTTATTTTTTTTTAAAGGATACTTTTTGGTCAAGATTAGCATCTCACTAGGCTCCCATGTCTGAGCAAGTACCACAGTAATTCTCTTTTGAGGACTTAAAAACCCTTCATTTGATTTTACAGCAAACCCAGCCATAGACACCAAAAGCTGCAGCACCTCAGTGGTTTCAGATCAACAGTCCAAGTGACAGCCTGAGGGACTCCGTTACCTGAGAGACCTGGGCACTTCCAGAAAGTTACCCTGACCTACAGCTTTTATCAGTTAAAAGACCCCTTTTGATTAAGGGACTCTGAGTGAGGAAAAAAACCAGTGGGGACTGGAGGAACCTTTTGCTGAATCCAGAAAGAGCAGCACAGGATCCGAGATGGTAACTTACCTCTAAATTGTGCTGAAGCAGGTCACTCAAAAACCTCTGGCTTTCTTGAACTTCGAGCTTTGCTTTCTCCCTCAGCACTGTAAGCTGCTGTTTCTGCTGGAGGTGATGGACCTGCATTAGGAAATGACACGCTATAAATGATATTTTTAACCAAGTCACATGATTCCTCAGAGCTGGGGACCAAAGGGCAGCAAACTCCAAGAGAAAGCAGCACAGGTATGGTGCAGCCAGCTCCTGCCGCCCGTGGAAGGCAGTACAGGTGCTTGCTTTGGCTGCGGCAGAGCGACGCGTTCTTGCCCACCAGTGCTAGAATGGGATCTCCAAAGAGCAAATTAAGGTTAGCACTTCTCCCTTGCAGCTACGTGGGATGTATAAACCTGATGCAGAGTCGGCTGATGCCAGCTGATTATAGCTCGAATACACCTGAATCCAGGGATAGCTACTGCCTTTTTACCTGGGATAGCAGAATCGGAGTTGCTCTTTGCTTGTTGCAAAGGTTGCTTATTGTACCTTCAGTTTGTGAGCCAGTAGTAGGGAGGTTCGCCTCAAATTGTCCAGATGGCTTCTGTGTTTCTCTCCTGGTGCTGTGTAGCTAGGGTGTCCCACACCTGCAGAAGCTTAGGAAATAGATGTTAACAGTCACCACTTCTTAATTTAAAAAAAAAAAAAAAAAAAAAAAAATTATCCATTTAATGCTCCATTTAATAGGTGCCAGCTGAAGAAAGTATCAGAGTTTACCAGAGGGAGGCAGTGGAAGTAAATTTCCTTCAGATTCCAGTTATTGCCCTGAAAATATGTTTCTACACTGTCAAAGCCTGTGGGGATTTAAGCATTTGCTAAGCGTTTTGCCAGCCCGGCTGGCTTGCTGGGTCACCACTGAGGCCAGCACACCTTGTAAATAATCTAACAGCATCCTGATATTTTCAGTGAGGTCCCAGGGAATTCTTTGCTGCATTTCAGGCCTGATAGTAGTTCTCAAAACATGCCTGAGTCCTAATACCTAGACTTAAACAAGGGATTGCCAAAAGGGGAAGGAGGGATGTGTACATTGTTCCTAACCGCATTTTCCTTTTGAATCCTCCCTGGGGCTATTTTTGGAAGCCTCTGAAATCTGACATCTGCCTTTATTCCTGGAATAACTTCTCTGCATACGTTTACTTTTTCTCCCATATCTGAAGAAGGAAAATGTCACTACCTACATCTTGTCAGTAAATCTGTTAGCATAAAATCCTGCAAGTATTGGGGAGAGGGGAGGAGGTAGGACTCAGGAGGCCTGTGCCAGGAAGGAGAAGGACTGGGGAGCAATTCCCATTCTAGGCCTGAAGTCCAGAGCGTGGGTTATGGTCACTCTTGTTCCCACTGCTCCTTCGCTGCACCAACAGGATCAGCCCCACTAGTTACAAAAGAAGAAAAGCTTCCCAACCTGGTCACCCCTTTGGGAACTCTAGCAGCATCGCGCATGCCCCCTCCATCTTGCATCCTTGTACGGGGGTGCAGGCTTGATTTCTCTCCTTTGTCACGGGGAAGACAAACCCATGAAAAAAAGCTTTCGCTTTTAAGTGGGGAAAACAACTCTCATTCAGGGTGAACCTATTTCACTGCTACTTCCTTACTGTAACGCTCCTGTCTGTCTTTTACAGTATAGGTGATGTAATGTTTACCAGTGAAATGTTCTTGGCTGCTTTGAGCTTCTCAGATGAATTGCTAAGCTTATGCAAACAGGTTGCTTGTTTACTCTGTGCTGTGCCACTGTCACAGCAACCAGAGTCATAAATGAATTGAAGTGTGGGTCATAAATAGAAATAGGTTTGACTTGGAAACTTCAGATAAAATCTGTGTCCCTGTCCAGATTGTCTGAATCCAAATTACCCCATGCCTCAGGATAAGCCCCAACATGCAAGGTTTGTTTTTGCTTTAAATCCTGAAGGATCTTTAACTTGGAAGGAGCAGAGACATGGGCTTCTGTGCATGCCAGGATGCTTTTTGTGTTTACATGGATGTGAGTGAAATAAAATGTTAATGCTTCAAGCCTGATGCAGATTTTCTATTAGAATGCTGCTGTGTTTTTATAAACAGCTTGATTGCAAATTTCACTCACCTCTTACAGTGTTGCTATAGGAGGCTTTTCTTAACCCCTTACTTTCAGAATCAAAAGACTGGATGAAAATCTCATCTTTTATTTCAGTAATGCGTATCTCCTGGTTCTGGAGGGTTGTTTGAAAAGGCAAAATCATACTGAATTACCTAGAAATCGCACGCCCAATGAAAAGTTCATCCTTTTAAAAAGATTTTTGGTTTTACCCCAATCTTTCTAATTTTGAGGACTGATTCAGCCTCTTTAATGCTTATAGTTACCAGCAATGATTTTGTGAAATGGTATATTTAGGAAAATCCTGTGGGTGAAAGCTGTTGTTTCTACAGGGAAGTTTTATTACTGGTTTTAAGCAATGTAATAGAAAAAAGACAACTGAACAGTTCTTCAGCGGGTATACAGACAGCTCATCACTTTCAAAAGCCAGATTTCAATTTCTGCCTCAAACTGAACAACGTTATTGTTGTTCTGCTCAAAGCCTGACCAATGGTATTGATCGCAAAGTGAATAAAAAGTTTGTTCTGATCTGTTTTCACTCCTTTTGAACATAATTTTCCTAATTGTGGCTATTTCCAGATGCATTTCTTGTGTTGCAACATCCTGCATTAAAGAAAATACCATCTGGCTAAACTTTACATCCTCTTACGTTATGATGAATGGCATTTTACTGCATACCCAGATAGCTTCAATGTACATACACTCAGTCTTTTTAAAAAAATGCTATTTATTAAATCACTTTCCGCTGCACCTGCAGAATCTCAGTAAAGCCCTGTAGAATCTCTGTGACACATAATTAAAAAAGCCAGGCTAAAAGTCTCATTTTTCTAATCACTTGAAGCTAGGCAGAAGCACTTACTGCTGCTTTACTCAAGGACAGCTTTTTTGCCTTCTGCCCATGTCAGCAATCAGTCCAAACCACTTATTACAAAAATACGTACTTGCAACTTTAGATGTAAGCACAACTTTGACTACGTTATTGCCTGGACGTGTATGAGGATGGGGTGTAAAGAGCCCTGAAAGGCTGCCGTGGAATAGAGCAACAGATCCAGAAGGAATTGACCCATTTGATACCCAGGTCAGGGCAATCCTTCCCCTCTCCAAAATTACTGTGCTAGCAAAATTGCTTTATTATTTTAGGATGCTCTTCAGGTAAGGGAAGGGATGGGTGAAACACCACCCAGGCATTTCAGTGCTCTGTTAGCGTGCAAGAACTGAGCTGTAGTGATGGCAGGTAAATGGAGATGCAGGAGAGAGGTTTGCTGACTCCTGATCACAACAGATATGCAGCACAGGTGACCAGGATGGCCGTTTGGCCCTTCTTCAGCAAGACCTGTGAACCAAGGGCAATCCCTAAGCAAGAGCCTCGAAACTCGAAGGCTATACTTGTTTACACAGGAAAATCAATGGGCTGATCTGCGTTCTTGAGTACCTTGGAGAATCTGTATTTCCACGCCTGCTGAATCAGTTTCTTCTCTTCTCTATAAATACGTCTGGTATCCCACTTGTCACTGAAGAGTAGCTGCTTGCTAGACAAGGGGATTAATGTGGCCTGTGCTGCTCCTGTCCTCTGCATATTTTGTGTTTACAGCTAAATCCCCTAGCGCGGAGGGTTGGCCAGAGTTCAGCTTCCAGCCAGATGTTGCAGCACATGGCAATACCTCACCCTGCTGCTGACCCTTCCACGTGTGGCATGTCACATGCAGAGCAGCTCTTGCTGCAGGCTAGCAAGAGAGAGCCGGGCCTGAATCTGGACCTAACCTGAATTTTCATGGAATGTTCCTTCTGTCGCTCATCAGTTATACTAAATTCCCTCAAGCCACTACACTTCCAGTATGGATACCAAAGCCCCATCCTGCACGGCAAAGCAACACTGGACTCCACAGAGCAAGAAACGCACACGTGTCCACCTGCTTTGCAGCGGTATTTTCCAAGTAAGGGCACGCTACAGGGTAGTAGCATGGAGAGGGACAAAGTCCTGACTTCTTGTGCACCCACAGGCTATAGGATGATTTATCAGCCAGCTAATAAGCAGTGCAAATACAGTCTCCGTGGGTATGGAAAGAAACTAGTTCAGAGGGAGAAAACTGGTATCAAAGGAAGTGAGAGCAATTCTCAAGAGCAGTTCTCGTGTTGCCTGTCACAGAGTCAAGAAGCATGCTATGCTTCAACGCTGCCATCATTGCAGACTACTTTACAGATGTTTGAAGGCTGATGATGGAGCTCACTGAAGCTTCACCAGGCAGAAGCTTTGTAAAATACAAAAGACAGTGTAGGATTTTGAAGCAAAACATGAAGAGCTGTCTTATCTCAAAACTATCAATCAGAGGACAATTAGCTGAAACTGTGCTGTTACACTTCTTTGCTGATTCCACTAATTTAATCATTTCTTCCTCTGCTACAAGCAAGAAGGCAGCTCCCTCTAGTGATATGAGAAAATATGTCAATCAGTAGTTAAGGGGAAAGATGTTACGTATGAATATCTTTTCTTTGTAATCCAGGTTAAAATTCTGCATTTTAAGATTAATGGCAAGCATTTATTTGCTTTCCTAATGCCAATGCATTTAAACCAGTAGCCATGCTTAAGATTCAACATTTAGAAAATACTTTTTAAAAAATTAATTTCAGCTTAAACCTTGTTATCTCTCAAATACAAAAAAGGAAATGACTCTGGCTCGATGAAATGGGCTTCCTGGCTCATTTAGTCCAATCTGGCTCACAGTCCAGTTGCAAGGCTGTAGGAAGGGGCACAGGCAAAATGTTTTTTTAAATCCCCTAGTTCCCTTATTTAATAGCAATACAGAAACTTGGGTAGTGTGGCTGTATTCAGAGGGTGTGCTGCAGCACCAAGGGGAGTACAGCTCATCTTCTCAGCTCCCTGTGGAAGAGACCTGGTGGTCTGGCAGGAATGATGGAAAGATTTTATGTCGTGGTGTCTCTGAGATAAGCAGAATGTGCAAACCACTTCCTCACCAGCTCACTTGGTTATACCAAGTTTTGTGCCTAAACTGATGAGAGATGCATATAAGAGCTACGTGAAATACTTTCCAGTGATCCCTGTGGAGCCAATTTGTGTTCCTCACAGCACATGCTTATAGCATTTGCAATTCTGGGTTTTATACTGGCTGTGTTTAAAAAGAAAATTCAACAGTTCAGGACAGGTTCACTGTCTTACTCCAGGCAGTAAATAGTTACAAATATTTTGTGAATATCTGCTTCTTATACTGTGCTTTAATATGTTTGAAAATGAAATTTGTTATTTTGCCAAGTACGTTTACTACAGAAAATTGTTCATGTCTTTGGCATAGCAATTAGTGGTTAGGCGATGCATGTATCTTTTAAAGGTAAATATTTATATTGTGCAGCAGTTGTATAATTGCACATCATTATGCTGCATGTGCACGGTGACTTCTGTGTTCTGTGAAAGAGAACAGAATCAACTGCTGGTGTGATGCATCATAGCGGACAATACAGCCTTGCGTCTGAATGCCCTTTTCCTGATAAGAGTGGCGAGCAGATCCACTTGTGACCCATATTTCAAACCCACATTGTCTTCAGAGTGACAATTCTGTGCCTCATCTGCAGCAACATGGTCCATAGTGGAACTGCTGGCTCACAGACAAACCCGGGGCTTGAGCTCGCTCAAACGCTGTCAGCTCCTGCAAATGCTCAGAGAAGGTAAAGCTTTCTCCTGGCATAGACACCAGGCAGCAGTTCCTATTGTTCATGTGGTGAATAGTGGATGGCAGGGTCTTTTTGCCAGATAGCTTCCAGAATTGAGGCCCGTCGTTATTAATATTAAGTAAATACAATGTTTTTCGCTTATGGTAAACATGTCAGACAACAGACTTACTGTCCAATCATGTGAGATGCCCTCCGAGTCCCTGGGGGGTGGGGAGAAGCATAGTAAACAATGCTGGCTTCTCCACCACCTCAAAATCCAATATTACATACCAAATTTTGTGGGGAAAACAATGAAGAATCCTTAATAAGAGCAAAAGCTTTTTGCAAGTACCCTCTTTGAGGAAAGGTTATCTGATCTTGTTCTTTTGTCTCAGAAAAGCCCTTAAAACAATGCACCATCTGCTACTGTTTGGTGGAAGCAAGCAGAGATCTCTTCAGACAGGGCGGCCTGCATGCTACTGTTTGCCATTTAACCCTTTTGGCCACAAACTTTCCCTTGTTTCTATGCAAACATTTGTTCGGAGCAGAAGTGGCGATGCCCTGCACCCCGCTCTTGCCTTGGCCAGCCCTGCAGGATCCTTGAGCAGATCTGTCTGTTCAGCCTGCATCCTTTGTTAACCCCTGTAAATGTTCCGTGCCTTGATGTCTCTTGCTGTACAAGTAGGATAATATCCCACACTTACCTGATGTGGTAATGACAAAGAATTAATTGCAAAGCTCCTTGAGACCTTCAGATGAAGCTGCAAGGTGCTGAAAATATCTCTGATCTGAAGGGGGTTTGTTCCATGGGAGGCTGTAGCTGTCGCTGCGTAACTCAGCACAGGAGCAGCCTGTGAGGCGACGCGCTGGTGAATTCACACCGGTGAGACAGCACAGCACCGCATGGAAAAGGCAAAGCATTTCTATTGCATTTTTCAGTGGGATGTATCTGTTCAATTGGACATGAAGGTTGACAGAACATTTTTTCATATATTCATTCTTCACCTTCGAAATCTGGAACACAAACCAGCTATTTGAAATTCCCCCTCACTCTAGAAGTTTTTTCAGCCCTAGGCAGAACTGTTAGCAAGAATTCTCTTGCAATGAAGGACTGTTCTTTTTTGCAATAGCAGGAGAAGTACCTTGGGAGGGCACTGAGTAACCACCGCGCTCTGACACTTTGGGCAATGCCACCTTACCAAAGTCCTGCTCAAAGCCGTGGTGAGTCTCAGCTCCAGGGCTCAGGGCGGCAGACGGCTGTAACGTGAGGCTGTCCGGTGTCCTCAGGCTCTCTCTGGGAGACTGGTTGGCAATTTCCTCTTGATTCTGAACGTTCAAAATGGTCTCACACTGGTAGTGATTCCTCTGAGCTGTGAGATCTCTCTGCAGACTGTGTCAAGGTAACAACAACAATTATTCAGAGAGTTTTTGAGATCGTGCATGTGTATAAGCAATCTTTTGAACTAAAAAATGGTTATTTCATTTTAACAAAGTTATCATTTATTAAATTTTATTAAAAGGAAACAAAAGACTCACTGAAAAGTCATACCTGCCAATGTACAAAATCTCCTTTCTCGTACCTTGATGTTGCCAGGAAAGATAACAACACTTGTCTTTACCTACTCTAAATACTGCTCTGAAAGAGCCGGAGATTTTTCAACCTGGTGGCAAATAGAAACAACAACCTTGCAGTTTTGAAGCTTAATTTATGAGGGCTGCATTGTACAATCCGTGCCATTGTTAGGACTTGGTTGCACAATCTAGCTCTGAACCTTGGCAACGCTTTCTGAAATCTTTTTAGAAACACAAAGTGCTGCTCTCTGTTCCAGCGTTTCTGGGACATGTGCTGAGCATGGCTATGCCCCAACTAAGATTTGGTATATATACTTTAATACTTCAAAACAATGTCAGCACCAAGTCCCACAGTCCTGATGAAGATCTCGGCTAACTGGTTTTGCTTCACTTTGATCTGTAACTATCTGAGCTGAACTAAAAAGATTAGGAAGAAAGGTGTGAAAATGGGCATTTATTGATCAAGCCTCAGCTGAAACACATGCAGGGACACTGAGACACATGGAAATGGTGACAGATGTTTTCTTTTTTATACAGAAAAATGAATGTGGATTTTTTTTTTTATCAGCAATCAGCTTAGGGAAATCTCATTTCATTTTTCTCATTAATAAGCTTTTCTTTGTTTTTCATGACCCAGAAACTGCTAAAATGATTAGAAGAGCTTCCACTAACGCATCTTGGATGTAGTCTTCAGAAAGTGGGAGCAAAGGTGGATGAGAGAGAAAGAGAAGAGGTAACAGGGATTTCTTAAAAAGTAGTTCTAATATTTGTTGGGCAAATGTCTCTGCATTTGTGTTAGTTTTTTAGTCAATGCCACTCTTTCCTTTGGCTCTTGAGACATGCCTACTTCTGTTTGGAAAGACTGATGTCAAGGTCTGAATCCAACCCTGCCTGTTTCCTGGAAAGATCACTGCCAACAGCAGTGGAAATCGATGCAGATTCTACAGAAAATACCGAGATTACACAGGAGTGGCCAGCAACCCCTCTCCTCCAGACACAACCAGCTCTGCAGTGGGCATAAACCATCACAATTCCCAGATGAGGCTCTTTGGATTTGCACCAGCTGAAGAGGAAGCATTATTGGGTCCACAGTAGGAGGCAGAGCTGTGATCTAACAGCTCAGGCCGTCGAGCCTCTGCCCGGCAGCTGCTTGCTCTGCCCTAGCCCGTGAGGCCGCCCAGGGCACTGAACTTACGGCAAAAGTGTTATGATCTTGTTGACTCTCAAGAGATGCAGAATGTAACAGGAAGCCACTTCTATAGGTAACAGGATCAAAATAAGGATGAGATTGCGTACTCATTTTCTGGCAGTTTGGAGAATTCCCATCAGTGAGTCATTTGCATTAGCAACAAATCTCCGTCAGCCGCCCCTGCGGACTGCAGAGCAGCCGTGCATGAAATGGGAACATTTCTTATGGAAAGAGGCACCTGCGGGATTTCTTGCATGAACATGAGTCACTGTTTTCACAGCTATAATTAAACATGTAAACACAAAACTGTGCTGTGAAACTGGCTGTGGATAAGATCACGTTCAAGAGCGCTGATTTCGTAACACTGGATGGTTTGTATTTGTGAATGAGGCTGGCAAACAGTTTTTAACAGGTGGCTTTGTTTAGATGAACTCCTGAAGACAATATCAGTTGTAGCCAACTGCAGACTCATAACTTGCTGTCACTGGTAGCAACAGTGGTAGTCAGAGCATAGACCCGATTCAGCCGCTTTTGCTGTCACACTTTCTAACCCAGCTCTAGCTGCCCCGGTGATGAGCTATACAGGCTCATACGGGTTCACCAAGGCCTAAGAGCACAGCGCTACCCCCGCCTGGTGCGCAGTCCTGCAAAGTTTTGTATGCCAGTCAAGAAGCAGGCTTCCTTCACTCCCTACGGACACTGATCCCCACGGAGTTCATGCACTCACAGTGCACATGTGTGTGGAGCAGGAGAAATTATGACCCTGGACAGTGTGTTCCTCAGTCACCTCCTAAAGCACTGGTGCTCCTTTACCATGGGGCTTTCTGTCTGATCAGATCATAGATGTACGCCCTCAGCAGGCGTGTGAATCAGTTGATAGCAGAGCAACTTCAGGAATCACTAGATCATAGGACCCTCATGTTGTCCCTACTGGCGGGTGCTGCTCACTGGTGTGTACAGAAGGACTCTCATTCGCTTTTGCTTCCCATGAGTAAGCGTGTAGGCTTCAGGACTAGTTGCAAAATTAGAATCTAGATCATATGCTAATAAAAGCTGAGGACAATTCAAAGACAGGCTTTTACTCTCAACCTTTGTATTATCTACTTTACCAGCAGCTAAGAAAGAGTTAGACATAGGGTGGTCTTTCCTTTATATCGTCCCCTTACTGTCACTACTGCTGCATCAGAGGGAGCCCTCAACCCACAGGAGATGAGTCTGGAGTTGTTCGCAATATAGCAACACTTTCCACTTCTAATCTCTAAATACAGTGATATTTTACCTGCAAGTAGCTCTCCCCATCTTTTGAAACAGCACTTGCAACAGGGTTGTGATTTATTGTTTGAGAGGTTTTATTGGTGGGCTTTTTTCTGTGATGTTCTGAGGACTTTCTTTGACTCTGCGGCTCAAACACACCGGAGCTTTGCTTTCTCGGTAATTGCATTGTTCGGGAGATCAGTGCAATCTGTCTTATTTCTGCTTTGGCTGATGCTTGTCCATTACAGCTGAGGGGCTATTCCCTTCGGGGCCCATGGGGTTCTGCACCTACCTTCCATTACTGTGAATTAGAGTTGCATATAAACACGCACGCATCAAGACAAGAGTAATGGACTCCACCATTTTCTTCAGAGTGGTGGGCTGCGCTCTCTGAGGTGCAGTGCATACGCAGCTCTGACTCTCTTCACTGCACACCCTGAGCGCCGAGTGCTCATGTTTTATACATTGGCCATCTTCTGTGACAGAACAGCTCCATAATCCTTGCAACTGATCTCTCGGAGCAGAAATCAGCCCAACCTTCGTGAATGTGGTGGTTGCACACAAAGAACAGGGTTTTAACTCTCAGTAATTCCAGTAATTACTGTTCATAACTTTGGTAAACTGAGCTGTCTAGACTTATCTCTCCAATTTTCATTTTCCTCTTGTTTACTTTGCACTGTAAAGCTGTAAACAATCTTCTTAAAAAAGAATGCTGTGCCTTACACCCTGCCTTCAGTTAAAAAACCTGCTCTTCTTCCCACTAGAGCTTTCTGCAGTTTAACTGCAAGTGGGTTGGCATGGCCAGCTCAGTCCCAGGCACCAGTGAGCTGCCTGGTAAGCGGAGCCACACCATCCCCGCCGGGGCAGGGATCCTGCAGCACCAACACCTCGTCCTTTCTCGGAACGGGAAGCTGGGGACGCGGTGGCCGGTTTGCTGCACATATGTCCTTTCTTTGGTAATGCCTGTCCAGGTCATATGTAATCTTCTAGGGCTCAGGGGATTTATTCGCTAAGGGAAGACGTCTCTGCAAAGAGATCTGTGTCCTCTGCGGGGCCTCTGGCTTTGTCCTTCTCTGTGGCTGGACAGGGGCACGGTCTGGTTTGCAGTTAGCGGTTGTGTCTGGGCTAGTAAGTCCCTTCATGGTCCTCCCTGTCCCCAGAGATGACCCACTGGGGCAGTTACGTGTCTGTGCTCTCCAAGATACAGGCTGAACGCAGGTTTTCCACTTACATTAAACATTTTAATTAATGCAGGCTGACTGAAAACAACCTTTGTTAATGTAATCCTTTTTTCTGAGCTTCCTGCTTCAAAACCTATTTTCCATAATAATCACCATGCTCCGACACGTGCCCTGTCAAAGGAAACTTAACGTTTGTGAGTGGGTGTTGCTCCACAGACACACAACCTGTGGAGCTGCAGCAATCAGAATTTGTCACCCACTTTTGGAGCAAAGTGAGTGAAAACAATTACTAAAAATGAATTTATAGTATCCAGTTGATTAAATCACCCTTTAATCCGCTGCAAAAAGGAGATCAGTGGAGATTTAACGAGGTACTCGTAAAGATAATCAATTTATTCTTCTGCCGAGGCCGTATGTTAAAATATTGCGGTTTTTATTTTGCCGGGGCGGGGAGGGAGGGAGGCAGGAGCTACGTGTTGCTTTCCGAACAGGGAGGGCAGGCCCGGGGCCGTCGGGGCGCCGCCGCCTTCCCGCTCCCGGGGCCCCGCGGGCGCAGCGAGCGGCCCCGGCGGCTCCGCAGGTGCGGAGGGGCGCGCGCGGCTGCCGGCGCCCCCTAGCGGCGCGCCCCCGCCCCTGCCCCCGCCCCCGCGGCGGGCTCGCGGCGCCACCTGGCGGGCAGCCGGCGGGGACCCAGCTCCCCCCGGGCGCTGCCCCGGCTCCGAGGGGGGGCCAGAGCTGCCTCGGACGGGCGGGGCAGGGCTTGGCTGCATGGACAGAAACCTCCCCTCAGCTCCCAGCCCCCTCACGCTGCTGGGAGGCTGCATCAGCAATAGTGTGGCCAGCAGGACCAGGGCAGGGATCGTCCCCCTGTGCTCGGCCCTGGTGAGGCCACACCTTGAGTACTGTGCTCAGTTTTGGGCCCCTCACCCCAAGACAGACACTGAGGGGCTGGAGCGTGTCCAGAGACGGGCAACGGAGCTGGGGAAGGGTCTGGAGCACAAGTGCTGTGAGGGGCGGCTGAGGGACCTGGGGGGGTTTGGCCTGGAGAAAAGGAGGCTGAGGGGAGACCTTCTCGCTCTCTGCAACTCCCTGACAGGAGGTTGGAGCCAGGGGGGGTCGGTCTCTTCTCCCAAGGAACAGGCGACAGGACGAGAGGAAACGGCCTCAAGTTGCGCCAGGGGAGGTTTAGGTTGGATATTCGGAAACTTTCTTCCCCGAAAGGGCTGTCAGGCCCTGGCAGAGGCTGCCCAGGGCAGTGGTGGAGTCACCTTCCCTGGAGGGATTGAAAAGACGTGTAGATGTGGCACTTGGGGACATGGGTTAGTGGTGGACTTGGCAGTGTTAGTTTAATGGTTGGACTCGATGATCTCAAAGGTCTTTTTCAACCTAACCAATTCTATGATTCTATCTAGGGCAAAACTCCTGTTGGGGAGATCCATCTCTCCAAAAAACCCCAGCTGAACCTTTCCTATTGATCTTCCAGCTCTCTACAAATAGGTGGTTCCCTCTTTCAGTATATCTTGTGTCAAAATCTGCCTACTTGGCAATTTGCTGGGTAAGGAGTAAAGAGCAGTCTGGCTCCATGCTGAATTGGTGCTATTTATTTTAACTACGTGTGTGTGTGGCGCATTTAGCGGAGAAAAATATATTCAAATTTGTTTACCTTCTAGCAAGGAATCTGTGAGATGGAGAGGCTGGGCTGGTTATTGGCTTTTCATGCAATAGGCTTATGTCCACCTCGAAGCCCTTATTCACAGGAAAACCTTTTAAAAAGACAAATGAAGGCATTTAATAAATATGCTCTTTGTAGAAATGAAATGGCCCAAGCTTTGGCATCTATTCTCTGCCTACTTATGTGTGAGCACTTAACTTCCATACAGCTCTTCTTATCCACAGATTTCTAAATACATGGGGTTAGGCTTATAATTCCTTTCTTACTTCTGGGAAAGCCTAGGCACCAGAAGGTGAAGTGACGAGCCCAAAATCAGTGTCAAGGCCACAGGTAAAATTAAGAGATGTAGTTTTGCAGGTGCAATGAGAGAAGAAAGTAATTAGATCATTACTTCTTAATGTGATAAAGCCTCTACTTCTGTCCCATCTCTCCTCTCACAGGGGGACTGATGGACTTTTCAGTGCTAACCAAACAGACATGTAAGAAAAGTCAGTCACTACTAACATTCTAGAAACCTTCTGATCTGAGGAGATTTGCTGGAATTTCGTGGTTCTGCCCTGCTGATCTAAACATACTGAACAGCGCATGGAGTGGCACTTGTACATGCTGCTGCCAGAGGGTCCCTAGCCTGCCTGTGCTGCTTGCTGAGGGCACCCGTGACTCTTCTTGGCATGAGATTTGTGAGCTGTGTGGAGAACAAGCCTGCAAACACTCAAGGCTGCAGCGACTGCTCCCTCTGAGCAGTACAGATACAGCCTAGAAGAGCCACTGCTCAGGGATTTCCCAAGACACCGCACTTCCAATAGTCAAGGGGAGATGAGGCTTAAACCCTGCTTTGGCTTTGAAAGACCTGGGCTATGACATCTGAGTCTCACTGTTGCATTGTGTCAATATGATCTACCTTGCAATGTGTTGCTCAGGTCTTCCCCAGTGTTGAGATGCTTCTGTCCTGTGCTAGCAGTGACCCATGGTAATTCTTTGCTTGCAGCACTCCCACCAGGCAGAGTGGGTATTTCCTTCTGTCTGTCCAGGGCTGGTGCTCCCTCAGTGCTTCCCCCAAGGCTAATCCTACCCAGTCCATGAAATTCCTTATCTGATGACACACGTAACACATCAGGATCTGGGGTGTCCAGAAGCATTTGTATAGTCATTGTCCTGTCTTGCTCATCCTTGGATGTCTCAGGTTCTGGGACAGAAGAAGACTCATTGTAAAGGTCCAAAGTTGTCTCTGTTGATGTTTTGTCAGCAGAGTCTTTAACCCAGCTTGCTGCATTCAGTCTCTTAGTTGCCAGCTCAATCTTTTCTGTAAGTTCCTTGGACAGACTATGTATGACTTTCACTCGATCCTGTTTACTTCTGTATGCAGAAAGACCCAAAGTCAAGTCCTCGGAGTAAGGTCTTGTGTCTTTCTGAGGAAGGGGAAAGCTCAGAGGAGGCGTCTGCAGAGCTGGGGGAGAGCAGTCCCTCAAGTCTTCACATTTCAGAGGACTGAGAAACCAGCATTGGGATTCGAGGGGTGCTGGAGAAGCTAATGCCTCTCTTTCTTTAGGTGATGGAACTGTTTCTAGAAGTTGATTCCTGTTTAAACAAAAAGGAGAAATGTCACATTATAAAGACAAAGTAACAGTAGCTTTCTGCACGGACCAGTATGCGCAGCTAAAGCGCTTCACAAAAGAAAAAGAAACAGATTTCCCTGTCTATAGCTACATTTGTCAAATGATAGATTCAGGATGGAGCATGAACTGCTGATAGATGCGGAGAAGAATCAGCCTGGGGCTGGCAAGGAATAATTATTTTAAAATACAAAACATAAAAGTAGGCTGAAAAGTTTGCCTCAACCTGGAGAGCCAGAGCATCAGTGTCCTTCCTTGCTCAAAAGCCCTCCCAGATGCTCTCAGGTTCTGTAACCGCTCTGGACTTGGGTGCAATGAGGCTGATTTTAAGGTGAGATATGAGAGTACATTAGTCCATTGCTCTATTTTTTATAGTTTCCAACAGAATACTATGAAAAGTCTGCAGTGTGTGCTGAGAAAGAGGCTTTCTGGGATGCTTTTTATGTCTGAGTACCTGCTGCTGTGATCTTTACTTAGAGTACAGGATGTTTTATCCAGCCAGGCCATGAAACTCCTCTCCAGGATTCCACCACTGGTTTGCTCCTGAAACAGAAGTGACCATTAGTGTAAGCACTAAATAGCTAGGCAACATGAGGGTAATATTTTGCTTTTGTTCCACTTAATAATTGGTTCATGTAACTGGGAAGCTGCATGCACCAAGAAACAAACCCGTTCTTTAGCTCAAGCAATGGAGACTTCCAGGCTTTTGGCCCTGAAGTCAAGGGTTCCAGCCTTACTAATGAGCCCAGCAGTTCTTGCCATAATTAGAAGATAATTGCTCTATTTTTCCAGATAAAACTTTTTCTCCCTGGCACTTCAGAGCATTTGTATGAAGTGTTTCATCTCCTACATGGTGCTGTACTGACCAAGATTGGAGGGTTTTCAGTCTACCACTGCTTTATGACTTACTTGCTCAAGTTTACACTGAGGACTTTCTTTTGCAGAAGCTGTTTCCCCGATGAGCTTGCGCATCTGGTCAGAACACGTTTTCTTTCCAATAGCTTCTTTCTGTTTCCTGTATACTTCTTGCAATCTCTTATTTCTCATCTCCATGGCCTGCACCAAAGACTTTTTCTCTTCTAGGCTTTTTTTCTTTCTTTCTTCATTCTTTCGATACATAAACTCCTGAACAATTTCAGGGCTGTAGGGGTGAGGTTTTTTAATGTTTACCCTCCTCCTTGAAGGGTGCTTAAGGTTTTCTTTCTCAGATCCTTTCTGTGCAGGGCTGCTTGAGCCTTTCTGTCTCTGAGATGTGCTTTTTCCTCTGCTGCAGTTTCCTGAGGTGCTGGGCTTGGCTCTATCTTTTATCAATGAAGACTGTATCTTTCCCCCACTGAAGGCAGAGGGAGTTACGCCCCAAGGTCCAGGTGAAGGAGAATGGATCCCTAGGTATCGCTGCAGAACCTCTACCTTTCCTTTCGCAGTGTCTTTTGGGAGCCTGGTATGTCTGTGTTCATCACGATACTGGCTTTGCAAGTGTAGGTTCCTGAGTATCTGTTTTATATCCTTGGTTGGTGCATTGCCGCCCCTTTCAATAGGCTTGCTGGGGGGAACCACGCAGCTGTTGAATTCAGGACTTTTCCCCACAGGTTCATTTCCCTTTTCTCTGGAGCTGTTTTCCATCACTGGCATTGCTACAAATCCTCTACCAGGTTCTGTGGAAAGCGTTTGGAAACAACAGTGGTGTTATTACTTCAGAGAGGTATCTATTTCTGTATCTATCATGTGCATCTCAAAACCTCCTTCCTACTATAGGTCTGAGGACTTTTTGCATGTGTGGCCCAGGCTTGTATGTCTGTTGTAAAATCTGCAGCGTTCTAGGGAGAAGATAAATCTGTAAAGGTGAAATTTGAAGTTGCAGTGGCCAATTGTACAAATGATGTGTAGTTTGTGGCCCTTCAGTATAAACAGAATTTAATATACAGGGGCAGTGAAACCCTTTATCTCATAAACCTCTTATGCTTGTCAGTGTAGCTCAATGAGAACTCAGTGGCCAGCCTCAGCTATCGGTAGCCCCAGGGAAGCGCTACAGCTGTGTCTGGCAAACCAACACAGCTAAAAAGCAGAGTATGCTGGTGTGTGCAGGACATGGAGCTGATGCTGTGTCGCTGCTGCGGAGACATAGCCTGCGACATGATCCAGACAAGTCTTATTTTAAGGACGCAGTGCATTTGCATTGTCTCTTCAAAACCACAATGGATTCAATGTGCCAGCTGACCATGGACAACAGCGTTAGTAATTGCTCTGGGTGGTCATTAACCTGACAAGTGAGTTATTGCAAGAGTCATTAACGATAGGTGCTCAGAGGGGCCTTGAAACCTTTTGTACCAACTAGCTAGTGGTTTATTAACCACTTTTTTGTTTGTGTGCCAAAACAACTAGTGTTGTAGAGAGGCAACTGTACCAAAGGTATTTGCTGTGGTCTGCTCTTCAGCTGTGCTCCTCCGATTTGGAAATGTAGGGGGTGGACCAAGCAACTTTCTAGCTAACTTCTGACCTTCTCTCCATGCAGAAGCACCAGGTAGCTTCACACCTGAAACAGAAGATTTGTATTTAATTACTAAACCCTCACGTGTTCTTTGAAAGAAAACTGTAACTCTATTATCAATCCTTTTAATGGTGATTTCCAGGAATCACACTCAAGGTGTGGGGACATCTAAAAAGTTTCAGTCAGAGCAGGTTTAAAAAAAAAGTTGATGCTACTTTGATAACAAAAAGTTTTTAAAGCACTCAGACTTTGGAGGCTGTCACTCTGCTAGGGTCTATTCACCGATCGACAGAGAACTGGTTTGTGGATCAGATGAGGGCAACTCATGAAGGTTCAGTGGTTTCCTAAGGCTTTACCATTGGCATTTATACAATTTAACACTTGTAGCATGTTCACACAGTTCTTACAAGGTTTACTTAGAAACCATTGACTCCCAGAGTCCTCAAGAACACTGGGGAGGTCGGGACACTGATCTGAGAGGATCTGAGAGCATCCTTCTGTGATGGCAGCTGCAGACAGCTGGTACTTACTGGGTACCAGCAGATTGGAAAACTGGAGGGAGGGGGATAATGAAAATATGATTTTCCTTGTGATTACTTCAAACTCACTAGAGTAAACTAATTCATTTTTAAACTGGTGAGAATCAGCAAGATGCAGTGTGGAAGAATCAATGAACGATACAGGACGAGGGACAATGTATAATGCAAAAATAAATGATACGGTATGCAGCAAAAACAAATTATTCTTGCTTAATAGGTGGTGTCACATAATAAACAACATTTATCACTGTTTTACTTCATAATTTCAGGTTGCATTCACAGCATGCCAATACTTGCACTGGCATAATTATGTATTTATTGCAAACACTTCTCCAGCAGAAGGTGACTAAACAGGTACTTATTTGGTTTTCGCATGGAAATCCTCCCCACCAAATTCTCCCCCAATGAAAATATTCAAGCTTTTTTTTAAGAAAAGATTTTACTGCTAAGTCGGTGTCAGCTTCAGTTCAAAGATGTGGTTCAGTACTTGGTCAATTGACTGAGTCAGGCTTTTGCAGCTTCTGTTCAGTAAACTTGGCTCTGGGCTGAGCTGACGGTGTGCAGCACCTCTGCGAATCACCTGTTGGACACGACGCACTTTCAGAGCCTGACTGCTTAATAGGATTGTCCTGACTCCCCTCTGCTTCGTGAACAACTGCTGTAGGCAACATCCTCTCAGCTAACAGCCCTGGGCTCCGTACCATGGCCACTGGTGGAGTCACAGCCTCCTACATCGGCAGAATTTGCAGCAGGCTCTGAGATGCTCTGGACGCTCATCTTAATCGTGCAGTTTAGGGCGTGTCATAAGAGAAATGATGGTCTTCAGACAAGGAAGAGCTTCGCTCTCTGTGGGGCTGAAGTCACTTCACGTGGACTGGCTTGGGAAGCCTTCAGAGGAATTATTCACTAGATCTATGCAGTTCGGTGTCTGGCAGCAGGAACCACGGATGGAATTGCCAAAATTTGTTGGACTTGGGACAGCTGAGATCCATCAGTGTTTTTAATGAAACACCTTGCTGCATTACTTTGTTTTCTAGTTTAGCTGTATTAACAATGCAGGATGTATTTATTTTTATGGTGTCTTAGTTTCTGTGAATGCAACCGACAAATTAATATGTAGATCTAACAATCTTTGCTTCACCATGTTGTCTGATTTCAATTAAATCTTTTTATCTACACAGTGTTTATTAACTACAGAAACTATTATGCTAAAGTTCAAGAGCAGCCTGCATTTCTGATGAAAACCGTTGCTAGAAGGAAATTTTTTGATTTAAATATTCTCCTGTTTTTTTCTACCTATGAACAGATGAATATTTTATAGCTGTTGTGACTTAATTTTTTGTTAACTACAGCAAATTTATAATTCATCAAATTCCTGAGTACTTTGGCTCTGACCCCTGCCCCTCATTCATCTCTTCATAGCCCTGCCTTGGCTCTTTCGCTGACAGAAACTAATAGCCAATAAAGACACCGTGACACTGGCAGTTACAATGATGAATGCTTCATGTGGCATGGTCTTATTATGACCCACTCTCAGAGGAAGATCAAGCCATTTTTCAAACAATCCATTAAAACAAAAAAAAAGGGAGGGAGAAGGAAATTATTATATATTTCATGCATTTTAAATAGTACTTAGGTAGCAGAGCACATGATGCCACTATGCTCATAATTTCATCTGCACGGTATTAGATAGCTTGGATTTTTTTTCTTTCTGTTTCACACAAGTTACATATCTAGTACCTTGGCTAGTGTAAAATACAACTGCTTTGAGTGAGCAGCGCCCATAGCACTTCCACTATTTGCCTTGTTCCCCACGAAGTCTGAATGCATCTATTTCCAATGCAAAGTAATAGCATTAAATGGGTAAAATCACTCCAGTAATTAAAATCTGCACTTAGACATACCGGTCGAAAAAACCTGAGAACTAGTGATTGGGACTCCTGTTCCTGCTGTTGACTTTGTAGTAAGGCTGTGGATAGTTCATCTGACTTTTCACTACTTTGATTCGGTCCCTGTTTTGCACGCCAGGAATTCCCTGCCTTTTGGTGGCACTCTTCATTCATTAGGAAACACAGGACTGGATAGGTGACAGACAGCTCTTCCCACCTGGGACATATGGCTTATTTTTCAGTGACAGAAAGTGGTACCAGGTGGCCGGTCTGGTACCCCATCCCGGGGGCCTCAGCACGATTCACCAGCAGCTAACCTAGAAATTAACCCTGTGCCCTTGCGCTGCCAGTGGTCATCATCCGCCCCCTTGAACAAATGCTGATTTTTGTCTGTTCCCTCAGTGGTTTTCTTTGTTACCTGCTTGGTATAACTAGGCCCTGGTCCTTGACTGCGGATCCTAGGATTTGGTATTATTTTAATAACCAGCTAAAGACTTTGGCAAGTGAGTGCTCAGATGTCACTGACCTCCAGTAGTTTTGTCCATCAATTTGTGTAACTTCTCCTGATTTTCATCCTTACCTTTACCTGTCGCTGCTCTCTCCAGAACAGAGGACTTGGGTGAAGGCTGGCTCTGGCTTTGTGTTTGGATTCGCCGTGCTGGGCTTCTCTCTCTTTGGTCTTTAATCAGAAGGAAAAAACCCACAGAAAAGTATTAGCATGCAGCTAAAATCAGACTGCAGACATGACTGCTGTCACCAACAAACCAAACCCAGTCCCATTCACTTGGAAGGCAAAAGCGGGAGTGTCTCTAATGACACTGGTCATGGAAGAAGCAGGACTCCTTTTTTCGTGGTCCTGGAGATGTCACAGCAAAGCAAGCATTGCCCTGGATCCCCGAGGTTACGTCTGTGACCCCGTCTACCCGTACAAGAGTGTATCACGCAAACGCCCTGACCTCGCTGGCACAGCCAGTGCAATGGGACGCCTTCCCCTTGCTGTCTCTCTGGAGATCCAGACTAACCTTTCTCTGCAGAGTACACAGACTCTGCATGCTTGGGCGAGTTGCCTGTGACAAACTGTTAGCATACAGCATTGCTAACCTGGGATCTTGGGGGCTTTCTTATAATCCCTCCCTTGTCTAGGGATGGTAAATTCTTCTCTGCCTGGTATTCTGTGCTCTTCATCAGGCAAGGGGAGAGCAGACCTCAGGTTCACAGCACTAAAACCTAGACAAATAGATATTTGAAACCTGTTAGGCTACAAGGAGCAGCACAAATGCTGGTATCCGATAGCACTGAGCTCCTGTCCATGTGGAAAGCAGAAGCGGGTTTCCTGGGCCAGACTGCAGATATCCGACAGAGGTAATACCTGGCAAAGCAGCTGTGACACACTTTTTTCAATGGTAGAGCACAGTCAGACAAACTGAACAAGCTGCATCTGAACCGAGCATCTGGAGCTGTTAATCTTCGGCCTCAGAGGCTGCCTCTGTTCTGTAAGTTGAACAGTTTGTCTGGTAGTTCCCTAACTCAGTTATGTAAAATGATCTGGGTTAAAACCAAACTAAACTAGCCTTCCCCCGAGAATGTTCAACAGAGGCTCAGCAGGGATTGTGGCTTTGGCTTCTGGGTATTAGGAGGGGTAGCGCTGCGCAGTGATGACAGAAAGCGCTGCCTGATTCAGCTGAAAGGGGGAGACGGCAGCACAGACATGTGGTCCCACAGACTCAAGGTGAGCACCGTAAAATACTTCCATACATCACTGTAAAAGGTGATTTGGAGCAAATCTAAGGGAAATGCCCGTGGAAGCTGGTAGTGTGTGACAGGGATCATAGTGCCCAATGAATTAACACTAATGCTATTATAGCAATAAGATTTATTATGTACAGCTTTTCAGCTCGTCTTCTCTAGTCTAATATACCCTCAGTAATCCCCCGTTGGCTGAAAAGACTGCCAAGCAGCAGGCTAACCGGGCTAGCCATCGGCAGCCCTTGCTCTCGAGCCCATGCATTACTCACAGCAATCTGAGATCTTAAATCACGCTAAACTAAAGTGACAGCTGTAGATGGACAGTTCTTCAGGCCCGAATTCAGCAGCAAAGCAGGATAAGGAAGTCTAATAATATTTGCTTTCAGATCCACACTATTTCCACTGAATGAACTGTTAAATCCCCTCTAATGCCTCTGAACTACACCATTCCTGCTTTAAATACCTGTGATGCCTCTCTGCACTACTGTGCTGCTGTTTCCCATTTCATGCTTTCTTTGTGGCAAAAGGAAGAATGTGGGAGGAAAGGGGAGAAAAAAATACATTTGCATCAAATTCTTTACTATTTTGTGGAAAGAAATTTATAAATTTATAAATCTGTGCATGCTGGGGAGTAAATCCAGTGGAGAAGCGAACTCAGTAAGCAGGTTGATACGTATAGCACAGGGAGGTTTATAGCTCCCCCGAGGGCTGCAGAAGTAAATGAATTATCACATGAACATGGTGGCTGCCCAACAGAAACCAAAGCGTGGGGTGGAAGCTGTGTGGTTAGTTATTCAGCTGTGCCAAAGCACTGCCAGGTAATGCACAGTTTCAGCCTTTCTCCATAGATGCCAGACTGCTACTGACCTCTGTAAACTGGAGCAGGAGGAGCAGACGCCACTTTGCACACCTTTCTCTTCAGGGGTCTTTTTTGCAGTGGCTCTTTAGCATAGGCAGAAATCAGGCACTTCTGCTCCTGAGATGCTGCTTGCTGCTTTTGTTTCTGCTCCTGGATTCTCTTCTTGAGTTGCTCTAGCTTCTTTTGGGGTGATTTTTTCCACAACTCTTCCAGCTTCTGATCTCTGGGCTTGCTGGCTGATGAAAGGTGGTATGTAGGAAGCAGGACAGCCGAGAACGGACTGCTCCCTGCAGGGGAGTGAGGTGGGTGATGCAGAGAGCAGGGAGATTTTTCCTTTTGTACTGTGCGGCCTCTTGAATCTACCTGCTTCCTGAAATTGTCCCTTCTTGGTTTGTCCAGGCTCTTTGCAGGAGACCATGTCCCAGCTGTGCCTTCACCATCCGCAGCCTCCTTCCTGGCAGGGCTGCAAGGTGCCGAGCGTGAGTCTCCCCTGGGGGACAGAGGGGTCATTCTGGCTGGGCCAGGGCTCACGGTAGGGCTCTCAGGAAAACAGGTCTGTGGCCAAGCAGGGGAGAGAGCAGCACAGTTTCCCTTTCTTAAGAAAAAGAAAACCAAGATTGAATATGTAGGGTATATTATTAATTTGTTCAATAGACTGCTAATATGAATGACAGCTGAGTTTCTACAACATGCTCCGATGGCGATCTCAGTGTCTCCACAGGATCAGCATTTTGCCAGTTACCAGCAGTTTGGCAAACGAAGATAATATTGGGAAAGTGCAAAGCAAACTGGTCTGATAAGAGTTATTACAAGCATGGGCAGAGAGGCTAACACAGAGAACTGATGTCAGGGCATTGGCATGTTCCACTAGCTTGTTGCTCAGCATTTCCGAGGGTGAAATTGTTTGGTGATTTTTTTTTTTCTAATAAATAGTAAGGTGCTAACATTTTTCTGAAGTCCTGCATCCCAGAATTTTAAATCCCTTTATGTGTGTCTTTGCCTCTTCATCCACCAAGTGCTGTACATTAAGGTTATTATTTACCTGCAGGCTGGAGGAATCTCATTGCTCTTTTTCTCATTCAAAGCTGTTTCATCTCTGTTCCTCTCGCCATCTACAGCGTAGCAAAATTATGTCAATGCCAAAATGTCAAAAAGGTTCCTTAACCATTAAATTAAACCAGTTCATTTTATGGGGGACTATTCCCCAACCAAGTCTGGCCCTTTGGGCACCTGGGTACACTTTCGTTCGTACCTGGTAACGAGCCTGCCAGCATTGCAGTTCTGGGACGGAAAAGTGAGAGTTTGTTCTTTGGTGTAAAAATCTCTGTGTACAGTGTCTCCGTGCCGCCCAGGTCCGCAGGGCAGACTGCGTACCTAGTTACTACCCTGCACAGAAACCCGTGCTACCTTCAGCACCCCGTGTCCCAGCTGCTTGAGTACCCCCGTGTATGGTGTGAGTGTGCTCCACCAGGTCACACCGTGCCTGTCATTTAAACCCTGTGACAAACATTCATCTCGTCTTTCCTTCCCTTGTTCAAACGGCTTGGGAGCAACAAAGATGACTCACATGCAAAACCACAAGCTCCAGCAACGTTTCTAACAGATCAACTCAACACACTGCTCTTGCTACCCTTGTTACCGAGACCGGGGTCCAGGCAGTGAGCCACCTCCATGAGCATGGTACAAAGCCCTGCCGCTTAGGGAGGAAATAGCATCCATAAATATTAAAGGCTGGCAGCTTAAACTGTTCCCAGCCAATAAGCCATCTCAAAACCAAATACCCAGCAGATGCGAAAATAAAAACAAGTGAAGTCTGTTCTTGTCATTAGTTTTTAAGAGTCTAGTGGAATTTGATTAAATTTCCTGCTTTTTTCTTACCCCACTCTGTATTTAGAGATGATTTTAAACACATTATGCATTTTCTGCAAAAGTAAACAAACAAAATTCTGTATTTACATCACTTCAGTTATCTCTAGGAAAAAACCCTCAGAGGACAAGCACAAGTAGCTTTTACTTTGCTGTAGCTGGTGGGTATTAATGCTGCATCCTTTGCCTGAGCTCTCTCCAGCAAGGTGTGACTCCTTATGCATTGTGATATTCTCATGGGAACATTAGGAGAAAGCTGATGAAAATATACACGTTCCTCACTGAAGACAGCCTTTCACTATCTCTTGTCACCTTCCCTTCCCTCCAGCACCAATGCAGTCCCCCTGTCTCAGCAGTTTCCCAGTAACTCAGAACTCACCAAAGCTTTTTTCATGCCAAAGCTTTCTTCTGGCTGCCTGTGATTTGGCACAACTCCACGTTTGATGATAAAATTTGTTTTCAATCCTTTGTAGCTGTGAAAAGGCAGATTTTTCTTTTGAAGGGAGACATATGTTTTTTTCTGTGGTAGCCTTTTGCTGGCATACACTGCTTCTCTGATTAATTTTGCAGCTCCTAGTTACTCTGTAAATACTGGCATGTCTGAGCATGTTCCATGTGGTATTTCCTACAGTTGGAAAGAATGCAATTGACTGGGAAGATAAGAGATGAAATCACCTCTCTCTGTTATTTACACTTTGCATGTATGTGTGCCTCAGATTTTTACCAGAGCTGCTCTGCTGTTTTTAAAACCAGCATAAGCTGGAAGTAACCCCAGCCAACATCAACTTCAACAGTGTGATACTAGTGTCAGGCCTCGACTGCGCAAGCAACGCTGCATGCATTTGGATAATATTATGCATTCATCCAAGCAATTTCACTCTTATGATTGCAGCTGCTGTGCCTGATATAAACATTAGTATGTTTCCTAGTAAGAGGACAATAAGACAGGGAGAATTCAGAGGATGTCCTGGCTCAGTGAGTGTCAGCTATTATTCTGCTCAGGGCTTCAACAACAAGCAAGGCAAACCTTTATCTGTTCTTGTCATTAATTTTGAAGAGTGTTGTGAAATTTGGTAAGATTCCTTGCTTTTCTCCTTATCCTCTTTTTGTCATTTAGCAAATTATTAAGAGGTTATACGCTCATTGCAAAAGAACAAACAAAATGGCACGTTTACATCGCTTTCAATTACATTATTTCCATGAAAGGAAACTCTGTGGAGGTGATGCACAGGTAGCTGACAGAAAGCAATAAAGGTATGTGACAGCAAGTGTTCCCTGAACCGCACGTACCACTGCTTTGGCTTTCTGAAGACTCTTCCAAGCCAAGGCCACATCTGCGGAAGCAAGAGACGTAAGACATGTTTTAGCATCTCTTCACATGTAGCTTCACTATAGACAATGTCCCCTCATGCCCAAGCCAGAACAGATTATAGAGCTGGTGGCTGAAACACAGAACTGCTCCTGAAAAATCTTGCCTGGACTGCTTTTCTATACGGCTTGTTTTCAATGTGTGCTTAGTTCTGTCAGAGCTGATGCTCTTTGAGCTATATTAGTGCTTATTCAGCAAAGTCCTCACTGATATTAGCTGGTAGTTTTGCATGTATTTAAGAAAGACTGAGCTGAATTTCCTAATTTAGTCCTATTTGGTAGTAGTTACTTACCAAAAAAATCCATATAGGATTACTTGTGAGAGTAAGAATGGCTCATGTCTTTTTACAGAAAAAACAAAGCAACACATCAGCTAGAGAGCTCCTAGTATGAACTTACTGCGGACAGTAATTGAGTCTTGATGACTTCATGCTGAGGAAGATTCAGAGAGCAGGTTTCTGTTAGAAAGCAGCACGAAATGGGGAGTTTTGGTATTGCCATAAGAGCTACAAGCACAGTTACAAAACTGTCCAACACTCTCTGGACTTCAAAATGTTTGCTCCATTGGTCTGAAGTCATGCAATCCAGATTAAACTAAGCACTAAAGTCTTTCAATAAGCGATAAATCTTTGGTTTAAAATAAAGTTATCCAAGTCTCTGCTATGACCGTAGAGAGGAAAATGGAAGCTCATTACCCACGTACCAGCTAGAGGATCTGGTTCTCCAGATGCAAAACTGTTATCCATCTTTCAGCTGTGCTAGAGCTCTGCTTACTTGATATCCATGTCTGAAATAACCATGCAAAAGGACTAGTTATTGCTGCCCTTTGAGGACAGGCTAGGTCATTTTTATGCCTATATATATTTTTTCTCCTCTATAATTGCTGACTGCCCACAAAGACCCTCATCATTTACATTTCTGTGGTGTTTGCAGATGTTACCTGTTATTATTAATTTTCTCAGCCTTGTGAGGGAGTCTCGGAGAGAGGCAGGGATATGACACAGTTGGTAAATGTCCTGCTCTGGGTCAATATGCCTTGAAGAGCTGCCCTGGGAGCTCAGGAGTCTAGACCACTCACCTGAGGCAATGACTGTGTGATCAGGGAGTCAAGAAAGTCAGCTCCTTCCTATGTCCCCTGGTTACTGCCTGGTTAACACTTACCTTTTGAAGCCTCATCCATGCATGGAACAAAGTCTCCACTTAGGAGCTGTGCAAGAGCATGCAGAGAAGCACTGTAGAGATGATCTGTGGGAGGCCTGCAGTCTTTCTACAGCGGCTAATCCCAGAAGCCACTTCCAAAGGGAGGTGTGAGAAAGATCTCAGCACTGAACATCCCATTTGCTACTCCTTCCCTGGGCTGAGCCATCCACAGGCACCAGCTCCCTGGCACCAGCTGGGAACGCAGAAGTTCCTCTGAGACAAGTGCCAGGTCAGTCTCTGCTCTGCCTATGAGCGTTGGGAGGTGCGGGAGGACGTCCAGAGGGGTGCCACCAGCCCAGCCAGCCATCAACCATCGCCACACCTTTGTTTGAGCCCCTCTGTGCAGGGCAACAGTAGCGACAGCAAAGGGAGAGGCTGTTAGGAACAGAGGAGAAAGCAAACAGCAACAAGAGGAGCCTGGACGCTGATCTCAGCTTGCAAACATGTGGCAAGATGCCAGCAGCTTTCTTGACAAGCCCTTGTGTCCTTTCAGGGCATCTGGCATCCTGGTGGTGACTGCTCCCAGGGCTGGATGGCTGCAGAGGAGAGGGCAGGGCAGCAGAGGAGCAAGGTGACCAAGGTGGAAGCAGCTCTGCAGTTCTGGGATGGAGAGAGAATATGGTGCCAGAGCAAGGGGAGAAACTAGACCTATCTGAGTCCTCATCACCAGCACCCTCCCTCATTGCAGAGCACATCTTGTCATCCCAGGGCACCTCATCCAGTCTTTGATCCTGCTCTGAGCAGCACTCTCTGTCACACCCGAATCCCTGGTCTCAAGAGTGCTGGGGGCTTAATTCTGAATATTGGCTTTTATTTCGGGGCAATTAAAAAAAAGTGTTTCTAGTCTTTGCGATTATAAAGAAAAGCTTGAGAATATAAAGTAAGCGTATGCTAAGGCCTCAGATAAGGCTTTTCCCTCTTTGTGGGTGTCACTTTTTTTAAGTGTCACAGTTTTCAAGTTTAACTGTTAGAAATCTGGGGATAACCATTCTGGTTCTTCAGGTCTTGCTGTTCTTACCCTCCCATTTTGGATTAACCAGAGGGAACAGTTTATTCAGCAAACAGCAGAGGGCAAACTCAGCTCGCAGACAGGACATGAAGCACTCTCAGAACTGGCGTTTCTGCCAGGACAACCCAGGAGAATGGCAGTTGCCACCTTGGTCAAAGACAACTTGGAATGGGTAGCAGCAGGAAAGCTCTTGTTATAGCAGTGATTCACTCTCCTCTTCATTTTCATACTCAGCCTTTTTGCAGAGCATCTTTCTGATGGGCTTCAATGGGCAGTGACATCCTAGACGGAGACCTGCCAGTGCATTTCTTAAACCCTCCTGAAATAATGGCTGCAGATGGCTAAGCACCCTTTAAGGCGTATCTCAGTTGGTGAATTTGCCTCCTGTTTGCGTGCTGCCCGTGCACTGCTTTGGGAGACTTGGTTTCTGCAGCTCTTTGCCCCACAGTTACTCACAGCTAATTCCTAGATCTGTGGTTACAACCAAAACTACTACAATCAACATATAATGGCCAAGACTAGGCTGATCATTCAGTGCTGCTTCTCTTCCTTGGTTGGATGGTCCTTAGACATTGGTTTCCTGTGAAATTTTTCCGTTTCTGAATTGTAAATTTGCTTCCCACAAATATCCTCTCATATATGCTGAAATTCTGCAGGTCCCAAGGCTATACTTGCTGTTGGCTCAGATATTCATGGAAGGCTTGTAAATATGATAAAGACAAACAAATAGGGGTAAAACACATTTCTTGTTACCCTACAGCAGTGGCCATCACTTACTGCTGTCATGGGTTGAACTGGTCCCTGAGAAGAGGCTTTGTATCCTCTTCCAGGTCCCACCCCACTGCAGAGCAGACTGATGTACTCTTTCATCAGCATTTTGGTTTATATTGAATCTGGCTTTTTTTCTGGTTTATGTCCTCAATTATTTGTTCATGCTTTGTAATTCTACAGATTTGCTTTAGGCAGCAATGTCAGTATTGCGAGCGTTCGTTATTACTGGAAAGTACTCAGATGGTGAGGCAAGATACCGACACCACATCCTTTCATGTACATGGATCCCTGTGGTCTCTAGAGAAGTTCTCTTGAAGAAACAGACTCAGACTGCTAATCGAATAAATGTCACTGCAGTCTGTGCTCAGATATCCCCAGCATTTCAGCTTTTCAAGTCTAACCAAACAAGGAATTCCTGAGCTGCAGACTGGAGTCACAAAGTTCCCATTTCAAGCTGTTCCAAGCCAACGTTTTGGCCTGATGAGAGGTTTCAGTGCTAGGAATGCAGAGCTTGTCCAAGAGGGGAGCCACAGCTATTCAGGGTGCGCAAGTGATAAGAGCCCTAATTGCAGTCTTGGGGTTCACGGGCAGCCATCGTGCCAAGTGAACTGGTCCACCGAAGAGAGAGGAGAGGACAGTAATGTGAAACCCCAGCAGTGGGAGGGCAACTTTCAGTGAAGATTTGGTATGATGGGAAACTGCGACAGTAACCAGGAAAGCCCAGGGCTGGTCCCAGCCTGCTGGGTTGATGGAGGAGCCAAGTGGAGTGGGAACGCACGTGCTGTGACAGGCAGAGCTCTCAGCTGTGTACAGGCGACGCTTCTCAAGTCCCTCAGGTCAGACTGGCATCTATTTTGGCACCATTTTTTCTCAGCAAGCTGTTGGAGCTGACGAAAGCCAGGAGAATGACAGATTGCCAGCGTGTTATGGTGCACATCTTGAAGTGTTAGACCACAAATCTGCTGAGAGATGAAGTGAAACCAACCTATCATTGGGCCAAATCCCACTTCTGCATTGTATGAAACTCCCAAGTCAGGGAGCCAAGTGTGAGCTGAGGCAGATAGGAGCAAATCCATTTGGATTTGTATTTTAGATCTGTATGAGCAAAATGAGCCAGTCATGTACGGTTCTGGCCTGCTGACTCCACAGCTCCTGTCACGTGGAACTAAGACAGAATTAGCCCCGTGTTTTCACCCATATGGCATTTATGATGCATCAGCCCTCAAACACTGAATTTCCTCTGCAGAGATACTCAGACTACCACCTACTAGTTTTAGCAAATTAGACTACAGGCTATCGCATACCCAGTGGAGGTTTTACAAAAGCCACTTTAGGCTTTTTCTGGAAAGGATATCACAAAGTTTCTGGCAGCTAAGAATCTGCGAAGAGAGATGCTGCTAACCCATCGCGTGGGATTATCCCACGGAGAGCATATTGTCCAGATCCGAGTCTCTGCTTTTCCCACCCAGCAGTTTCCGCTACCGTTACCCTCGCATGCACAACGACGAAGTGGGGCAAGAAGTGCCCGGCTCTGCCACACTGGGGCACTCTGAGCTTCAGCGTGGTTTGCTGCCGCTTCTGCAACGCAAAGGCGAGTGGGCTTGGTAATTGCTCAACCCTGTACAAAGCTATTTGGAGTCTGGAGGCTGGTTTGACCTCGTTCAGGTTGCAGGCTCACCTCCCAGAGGCTTCAGTTTCCGCTGTTGTGCTCTGTCACTGTTTAGGAAATGTTTAAACCAATAACCCACAAGGCCTAGCAAAATTCAGGAAGTGCATATGTATGTGAACCAAACCCAGAAATTCCTCCTAAGTGTTTTGAAACAGCTGCATATCATGCAGCTATGCTTTTGCACCCAGCGGATATACTCCAAGGATCTTACAAGCAATAATTCACAGCTCTGGCAGACACACTCCTTTCTTTCTCGTGCAGGTTTGCTCTGTGTGCCTGGCTTTGTGAGAGTGTTGTGAGCTCCCTCAATTTTGGGAAATATGTCCAGCTAAAAGGAAGGGAAATGGTACTTGGTTTTTTGGTTTTGTTTTGGTTTTTTTTTACAGTGCCTGACTAAGCAGTTTACATTGTAAACCACTTTTCACAGCAATTCTCAGTTAGCAAACAATCAAAGCACAAGTTTAGACTTCAATTGCAAGCTGGATGTGACATAAATTTTATAGTAAGCATATGGTGGGAAGAGGCAGCTGATTAAAAAAAAAAAGTGTACTGCTCTGAAGTCTGACAACCAAGGGCCCAATCCTGCACCCACTGAAATCTGTGACAAAACATGAGCTGAAGTTAAAAGGGATAAAGACACTTAGTAAATTGGGATTTGGTTTGAACCTGCAAAGAGCATAGGGTTGACCACTACATATTGAAGTAATTCTTGAGGGTTCTTATCATCTCTCAAATCAGCAGCAAAATAAGACTGAGATAAATGGGCTGCCCCATTAACGATGCTGTGTCACAGTTCCTGAGATAAGACACAAATTTCTTCCTCTCCAGGTAATGTTGTAAAATAGTAATATTCATGTAAAACACCAAGAGATACAGAGGGAGGAATCTGACCCTGGGTGCAGCATTTTTTGCTGGTATCACTGGTCTTAATTCTTTTTTTTGTTTAATCCTAGTGGCTCATGCTGTTTCCCATGTTGTTTGTTAGGAATAAGCAGATACTTTTCCCATGGCCTGTGCCATACACTCCGTTACTGAGTTGGGCTGAGTACTGTACAAACAGCTCAAATGCAGGTGGGAGGCTGCTGTGGGGCTGCCCAAAGCCTAGGGAGGGACTTGCTGCAATAGAGACATACACATCCTTTGCAGCTATTACAGCCAGAAACACAAGGAAATATTAAGCTTGTATTTTCCTACTGATGTCCTAAAATAACAACAGTAATGTGTGTCAGGAAAGAACTAGACCTTCAGAGCATCTGAATGTTATGCTGCATGCCAAATGATGTCTGGAAAAGGGCAAGTGTTCTCTTTATGTGCTAAAATATATATATAGCATCCAGTTATTGGGGGGAAGTGTGTTAAGATAGATAGGAAATAGCTATCCATGGCCCATTTGGGGTTTTTTCCTATCAATAGGAGACTATGTGAATGGAATCTGAAGTGAAGAAGAGGGGGGGCTGCCTGCACTGTGCAGTTGAACGTGGGAGAGCGCAGGATTGCCATGGAAACCCACTATAGTAAATGGGGCTCTCCAGCTGCATGAGAGGATTTATAGCACCAGGCTGGGACTAGGCAATTTAAATCAACAGTCGACAGGTGAAATGGCACATTTCCTTGCACATTGTCTCCGTGCAGTGTGAAATGAAAAAGGAAGGGTAGGTGGGCGGGGAGAATGACAGGACTACAAAGTTATGAGGTGTCTTAAAGCCTGACCTAAAACCCGCAGAAGCTGATGCAAAGATTCTTGTGGGTTTTGGTGGGGGCTGGACCAGGCATGCAACAAGCAGGCGTATGTTCCCTGTGCACCAAACCAGAGCAGCAGGCACAAGGATGCACCCTACCTGTGCCCAACAACTCAGAGAGAGGAGGAGCAGAGTCTATTCCCTGCCTGCACAGCCCCGCGGGTGGCAGACCCCGCAGCTCAGCAATGCTGCCTGCTCTCTGCTTTTGGTTTGGAGCTGGGGAAGAGTCCATTTGGTGAAGGCCCCCAGAACAGCTTGTTACACCTATAAGTGAGACAAATGTGCTATAAGCCACAAACAGTGCTTCTGTAACAAGGGATCAGATGAGTGGGGAATGATTTACTGTTTTCAGATTCTCCCATTTATTGACATTCAAGCACAGTGATATATGGAGTGGTGTGAGACAGCAACAACATTATTTTTGCAGTGCTGCCTTCATCACCATACATTACCAAGACCGGAGTGACAGTGCCACACAACCTGTTCCTGGATCAGACACCGCACACCTGTCTGATTCTGCTCCCAGCTACGAGCAATGGTTAAACCTGACTTACACGGAACCACCATGGGGCCAGAGTGGTCATTAGCTCCTACAGAACTGCATGTGCTTAAGGAACGTGCCTTGTTGTCATATCTAGCAACAAAGTTCAAAATCTCCTGACTTACCATGTGTCCTGGGCTTAATGTGACTGGATTTAAATATACAGTTTAGTACACGTATTTGTGACATTAAATATAAGAGGGAAAATTCCTTTTGAGCTGGAGAATACAGTGTCCTTGGCAGCAAAGACTCAAAGCTCTGTACGCTCTGTAAGCGTGCTTTACTGTGCTCCACAGCTTTTTCTTTAAATGTTATTTTGTTCTGCTTCAACCTTTCAACAAAGCATCAAACAGCTACCTAGAATGGCAAGATTTCAGCCTCTTCCTGAAGGAAGAGTTTTATGTTCAAAATCCAAATAGTCCAATCAAAATCTGGTTCCACTTCCCTTTTGCATGTTTTCCTCTCTGTAGTGCTTTCCTTGGACCTTCAGTGGCTTTCAAAATCCCTCCTGCCACCTTTCAGTTCTTTATATCTACTCAGCAATTTGCAGGCCATTAATTTCAGACCTGCATCATTTGCAAATGACAGAGCGAGAAGCTTATCTAATTACCTTGGTAGAAACTCTTGGGCAGGCTAGTACATTGTGGTGTGTACAGATGCACCGTGACAGCTCATCTCTGATGCGCAGCATCTGTCTTGCATCAGAGCTGATCTGCTCAGTCCCGGTTGGGACACCAGTACAGGCGACTACAAGAGGTTATGACAGCAGAAGAGTTTTATATATCCCACTTACTAAGAACAGTCCCCGGGGCTGTTGACCCTCTGCTCATAAATTCACCTGATTTCCCCTTGATTATATTTGTTTTACCACTAAGTGCCAATCTGAAATATTGTCAATGGAGAAGCAGCAGGGTACGCTAACACAACAGACTGTCTTCTGCCTTGTTATGCTCTGTCAAGTCAGGTTGCCCTCAGATTTGCTGGAGTTTCATTGCTGCTATCCCCGGGGATGCTAGACAGCACAGTCATTCAACCCAAGATCATTTACGACTGTGACTGGAATTTGTTTGTCTGGGCTTTTTTTTTTTTTTCCCTGTCTCTTCCGATAATAATGTAAACCAGCAAAAATATTGCCTTATTATTGACAAAATTAATCTATATGGAGCTAAGTGCAAAGGAAAATAGATACTAGCTGCATAGCCATCTCCAATGGAAAATAAACACAGCGTATGTTCGAAGGCTAAATTCTCCGCTGATGTAAAGTGGTGCAGCCCTGTGCCAGTAAATAGAGCTATCCTAGTTTATGTAAGTAGAGAAGCTGACCCTGAGGAATTTCTGTTTGCTTGCAGCAACGTTGGTGGGCGTGTTACTTCACTGAGAGAAAGAACGGATCCTGGACACCTGGAAATGATGGTTATTTAGGGGCTGAGCCACTGTGCGCAAGGAGTGCCACCACTATGCAAGAATTTGGTAGGAAAATGTGCACCTGGTTAATTGTGCTGTCTCATAGACAGGTATTAAGTTTGTAGAGACGTAGATACATGTGAGTGAAATGTGCTGTCCTGTGCGTAGCCCGGACTGGAAGGGTTCCCAGATGCCCCTTTTATGTTTCTATGACAACATTATTTAGCAGCTTTCGAGTGAAAGTCAAAAGCAGCAGCCAGGAGGGAGACACACTGTTCTGAGGAGCAAAGCCACTACCTTCGCTCCCTTTGCTTTTCCAAGGAAAAGTGAGGGGATGGGATTGTAGAAGTAGACTAACACTGTGCTTTGCCACCCCAACCTTTCACTCAGAATCAGGACTCTGTTCTTTTCCAAGAGGCCAACTCAGCCTTCAGGCTGCAATCAACAAAGGACACAAATATTTGATCTCAATAGACAACCTGAGCAAACGTTAATATTCATTTCGTCCCTTAGGCAATACAGGCTGTTAATCACACAGTGTGATCGATACTGCAGTACAGTTACACTAAAAACACGACTGTCATGTCAACCATAATGTTGAGATTTGCCAACCCAGGAAAAATACCAAATATCGGTAGATAAAACTGATCAATAGGTAAAACAAGAAGAGTGGTTTTACAGATAACAGAGCAGATTGTCTAATTAGAGTTCTGGCATAATGCAGAGTAAACGCCCTCACTCAGCGAATGCTGCATCAGACCCAGAACTTGTGTTTGGACTGCAGCATACTGAAAGACCATTCTTCTAGATATCACCTAATGCAGGGTGCACTGCGTTCCTAAGAAGTTAGTTGTTCCACTGTTTAATTACCTACATTTAAACATCACATCTTATTTCCAGTCTGAATTTGCCTAGCTGCAAGTTCTGGATGTGCCACTTTCTACTAGACTAAAAAGCTTTCTCTTCCCAGAAATTTTCTTGTCTATGAAGTTAACTGTCACCTAAGATTAAGTCACACCTTAAAGTTCACTTAAGCAAGCTAAATCAATTGACCTGCTAATATTGCATCACTCCTGTAGCTGATATTTACAGTCTTTGCTACAGCATTGCTTTGTGGTTTTACACTTGGTTTGTTAGCTCCCAGTCCCCTGATAGCCTTTTCACAGCCCCTTCATTTCAGCATATGCCTTTTCATCTTGTTCCCGGCATGAGAACTGGGAATGCAGCGATGTTTAGGTGTGCTGGAATGCATGCTCCAAAGTGTCCCGCCCGACCAAACAAACCAATCCCCCCTCTTCCATTAATTGTTACTGTTCTTCTAAATTCCATTTTTAACACAAACTTTACTGGTAATGTCTTTATACTTATTTTCTAGATCATTGATAAAAACGTTGGATAACACTCTAGCAAGAGTAAATCCGTTTGGACACCCTAGACATTCCTCCATCAGATAATTACTTTTAGATGCATGTTACCAAATTTTCCATCCATTTAATATAAGCTACATTGACTTTGTTGAGTACTGTTTTTAACAGAATGTCATGCAAGATTAAGTCAACTGCTTTGTAGAAGTCTAAGTCTATTATGTCAGCAGAATTACCTTTATTAACTGAATTTATAATCTCCTCAAAAGAAAGATTGCTTGTTTGATGAGCAGCTTTCTGGAGCAACAGATTGACATTCCACAGCCCTTTTGACTGCGTCCTGTATTAGCATGGTATCAGTATTGGACTAACGAGGCTAAAGTTACTTGGGTCATCCCACTTACTTTTCTAAAATATTCCATTTCACTATTAGTCTCTTTTCAGGCCTTTGAAACTTTCCTTGTCTTCTGTTATTTGCTCAAAAATCAGCATTAATGGTGCAGAGAGTGTGCTGTGTGCCAGTTATCAGTCCTAAAATGAGAATTATTACTTTTAGGAAACGCTGCTTAATGTTGCTATAATATTGTCCTAATAGTCTATTAGAATGCTAAGAACACACTTATCGTCAAGCGGAAGAAATGTAGAAAAAAAAATTGTATACCCTGCCATAAACACTTAGCAGAGTTGAGCTGTAAATGGTGATATTTTTGCATTGGCTTTCATTGCTGATTAAGAATTTGATGGGTTTAGACGCGAGCCTGTGTGGTTACCCTGCAGCTTTGGTTATAACCAGAATGTGCTTCCTGTCACAGAGAGCTGGCTGGGGGACTGCGAGGGGCGACGCAGCCTGGTGCTACTGCAGGAGCCTCTGCGACCTTGCGGTGCAGCTCGTGACACAGAGCCGCTTCGCCAGCTCCTTCTGCTCCTTCTAGCTCTGACTCTCCGAGCTGTTGGTTAGCTAAATAGAAATCAACCCTGTCAGTTACAGGGTGTTTGGAAAGCACTTGCAGAAGCTTGACTAAACAACGCAATTAAAGTGTAAATATTGGCAATCTGCTTTAAAAACAAACCCAAACACGCTTGCTTGTAATTAATGCCATTACCAACAGTTACAATTTAAAAAGGAAATAAAGGCCCCTTCAAAGGTGAAAATGTGTATTTTTCCCCCAGGCTTTCAAGTATAACAAAAGATGGCTTCTTACGTCAGTTAATGCTAACAGGAGGTTTTCCCAGACTTCCAGCAGGAGAAATTGGTTTTTTGTCTGTTGACTATTGGAAACTGAGATTGGGTAAACAAACCCATTGCCATCATTGGAAATGTGAGCTGATCATGACTAGGAGCTCTGAGGTATTTGCCTGAGCAATAAAGCTTTGATAAAGTGCCTCCAAGAAAAGCTCCCTGTTACTGCCATTCAAGTCTTCCAAGCCCATAAAAAAGCCAGCATATTTCTGATGAACCATAAGAGAGACTCCCATCACCCTCTTGGGGTTGGGGTTGAAGTCCTAAGACCTCTTGAAGCAGGCACCTTGCAGGCTGTTAAATTCTCCTGCAGGAACAGCGAGAGCACGTGCCCCCAAGCAGTGAAGAAGCAATGGGAATTTACCGAGAGATGAAAAGGAGGCAGAAATCCATGTGTTGCTCGAGCATGTCCAGCTTGCTGCAAACATCACTGAGATGCTTGGGGGCACGCGTGAGAGGCAATTAATAACGCCAAGGCTGTTCACATCCCCCCCAGCTGGTTATCAAATATCATCCGTCTTGGATATTGCAGTCAGCTCCAGCTTTCCCTCTAGGCCCATTAGTCAGACTGGGTCTCAGAATTCATGGCTACGGCAAAGCCAAGCTGAAACGCAGACCATACCAGCAGCCAGTTTTGATTCCAGGAAAGGAGGAAGATGAGTGTGTCTACAGAGACCCTGAGCACCCTCCACTGGGGTCAGAGCAGCACTGGTGCTGCAGTGCCAGGGCAAGCTGTGCCAGCCTCCCCGTAGCAAGCTTCATGCAGAGAGAGCAATGCCAGGGCGGAGGACAAGGTTGGCATGAGGGAGAACACTGTCACAACATGCACCAGTTGTCTGTGCTTGAAACCTGCTGAGTCCAAAAGCCTTCCAAGGTACTCTGTACAAAGAGTCTTTCCACTCTGAGGTAAAGATTTCAGCTGAAGAGAAGGTGCTGGTGTTTCAAGGCATATGTGACTTTAGCACAAAGAAGTCAGGACAGTCCCCTCTGGCCCTGCCTAAAATATCCCCCTCCACCAAGCAGGCAAAAGGGGTTTCACTTCATCAAACAAGCTACGAGGTTGAGGGCAAGGGAATTTTAAGGGTCTCCTGCTATTTATTTAATGAAGCATTTTCAGTCCGGCTTGAAGCCTAAAGGAAGTGGATGAGTTCTGCCTCTTTGTTTGCCTCTTCCGAGGCTGAGAGGAGTATTAATGAAAAGGAAATTCGGGGACATCAGAGACACAGGATGTATAACTATGCACAAAGCTGGAAGGGCCAAATCCTCAACTGCTGCGTGCACCCAAACATAAAGGAATGTAACTTGTGAAAACTGTTAAGGTCTTGATGTGTGTTTTCATGCTGTACCAGGAGAAGAGAGGGGTGGACATGAGGGGCTTATCCTGGGGCGGGGAAAGAAAGTTAAGAGCACACTTGCTGTGTGACTACCCAGGTTCTGGGAAGGGGTTTGCATCCAGCTCTACTGCCCAACAGGCGTCTTGTCCCCTGCAGCACCGGCTAGCCTGGGCAGCATAGCTCGGGGTGTGAATGTGAGCCCCAGCGAGGGTCTCTTTGCTCAGCAGCTGTGGCTGTTTGAGGCGTGCATGCACCCAGCTAGATTATTCAGAGAAGCTCGTTACTCAGAGCTTTTCCTGGGTCTCTGTGCTCCAAGAGATTAAAAGAGACAACCACAGACAGCAAAGCAACTCTTCACTCTCAGATGATCCTCCTTATTTCAGGTATGAATAATATTCCTGGCTATGAGTCTCTATTACAGGTTATCTGCAGATTGTAATAACCTTTTCTGCTTCTACTTTGGAGAGCAGATAATGGCTCCTTATTGAGTCCCACCCTCTCAACAGAGGAGTTTTGTTGCCTTAGGACCAGATTCAGCAGAAAGAAGGATTGCAAAAGCCCTTGAAAACTGTAATTCCTTTCCAGGTCCTGAAAACAAATTGTGCAGCACAGCAGTTTTATTTAATGTTGTTTTAAATAACAGGAATGGCTGAGCGCTCCTGCTGAAACCCATCCCTATCCCCTCACAAGTTTCCTGCGTGGCTCTGGGCTGTTCTGAGGAGACTGTTGTTGCAACTCATGTAATTATGTTTTATGAAAATCCCCAAACCAAAGCTGGTGTTCCTGGTTCAGACAGGCTGTGTGTGGCTGCAATTTGCACGCCAGCCTTCGCACCCTCCATTTCTATTATACCCTTTTTCTTTGACAAGGATAACTCCTCTCTTACCCGTCTTCACCCTGGTTTCAGGCTTATTCAAACTACTTTCTTGGCTTGCAGCTCAGTAATACACTTAAGATCTTCAGCCATTAATTCTTATTCCTTCCCCAGGAGGGATACATTGAAGTTATTTTGTTATCTCCACTTTACAAACTAGCATATGGCAGCCCCAACAGTGATGCTTCACAAGAAAGCAGTCCTGGCCAAGGCTACGCTGCCCATCATCCCCTCCTTTCCAGTCCTGTGTTCTTCATCTGGTGCCTGCATCTGTGCAGACGCTCGCCCAGCAAACTGGGGGGGAAATGGCTCTAGCAGAAACATACCCACTGTGCATGCGTGTGCGGAGCTTTTCCTGGGTCACTTTTCACTTGGACCAGTTCTCTGATACAGTTCAGTGTGTGGCCACAAGAACACTTGTGCTGGACCAGTGCTCAGGAGCCACGGGGACAGGCTAGGAGAAACTGAGGAAGCTTTACTGGGTTAGCTGTTCACTGACCTAAACCAAGTTTGAAAGGTTAAATGACCTGCCTGGTGGCACAGCCTTGCTCAGGGACTGAGAAGAGCAGAGGTGATGTAGATAAAAATCTGTGTTTGGAAAAGAAAACTCGCCTGTTTGTTACGTCAAGGTCTTTTGACATCTATGGATTTTTCACTCTATATTAAAAGTTAAAATATAAACAACACCACAACATATGCATATTAGAGTTTGTCTGCAAAGAAAGAGCACATGCACCCGCCTGATTTATCCTGTCTCTACAGGTTTTTGTCTCTTCAGTTTTCGCTTTTACCACAGAACTGCTTTTGGCAGCCATTGTTGCTTGCTTGCTTATTCACCTCTACGCACTGCAAACTACTATTGTTGGTTTTAAAGGAATTCTGCTAATTATAAATTTGCATCTATCCCCCCTCTCTACACTTCCTGCTACTTCAGCTAGCATTTAGAAGCCTGCACACCAAAGGAAGTTACATCCACTGGGGTACTTCGATATTAAAAAGGTGCAAATTTCCTCAAAGATATGTTTATCTCCACCAAAATTCACGGCTATAAAACCATCCGATATAAGCCAAGTCAAAGTTTCCTAAATTTCACTGTGTGATTCTTTTTAGGCTGGTTTACACGAGTACAGTAACAGGCGACAGGACAAGAGGAAACGCCCTCAAGTTGCGCCAGGGGAGGTTTAGGTTGGATATCGGGAACCATTTCTTCCCCGAAAGGGCTGTCAGGCCCTGGCACAGGCTGCCCAGGGCAGTGGTGGAGTCCCCATCCCTGGAGGGATTGAAAAGCCGTGTAGATGTGGCGCTTGGGGACATGGGTTAGTGGTGGCCTTGGCAGTGCTGGGTTAACGGTTAGACTTGATGATCTTAAAGGTCTCTTCCAACCTAAATGATTCTACGATTCTATACTGTTCTGTCTGCAGACTAAGATTACCGAGCTGTCTAAAACGTGAAGGAAGGGGGTAGGGAAACTATTACCATCCCCACACTGTTCTGGTTTGTCTACTTTGTCTGTCTGATAGCGGATCATTTATAGCCTCTCTGTCCTTCTCCAGTCTGATAGTGGCCAACTTTCAGCCTTGCTAAGAGTGTCATGATCTTTATGCAAGTGCTGCTGCTCAAAGCCTGCTTTCCTGTGGATTTGTCTCTTGTGATTGGACTCTTAGTTAAGTGTGAACTCTAAAACAAGCCCTGTTCTGCTCCCTGCCTACTAACATCTTCAGCCATGTAACACCATTGGAGTTATCGTTACCCGCTTCTCTGGGCTGGGACAATAATAGATCACATTATCCTAATATTTTCAAGAACCTCCCAGGGACTCTCTGTCTTTCAAAACCATTACCTTTCTGCCAGACTTGCTGAAAGAGAGTTAGGAGTTAAGTGACTGTCAGTGGGGAAGGGGCAGAAATTGGATGCACCTGCCCATAGACTAGGATCACCTGTGCCTTCTTTCCCACCAAAAAGAGCACAAGAAAAACTATTCCACACAAACAGAGACCATACATCCATACGGAGACCATAGCTTGCTTTTCCTTGCAGGCTACCTTTAAAGGAATTTAGAAAATGGCAAACTTTTTCCAGCACGCTGGACAATAAATAGCAAGGTGCTTTCAGAACCTGCCAGTTTGACAAAAAGACAGTGCAAGGTGATGGTGTTTAATTACAGCTCTTGCCAGTAAGAGCTGACAATTCTAATGCCAGTTCAGCAGTGATTTCAGCTGGGGTCTGTCAGCTTCGGGACTCTGCAGTGCTCTTTTTGCACATAAACCCCAGCAGAGGCCACCAGCAATCCATTTCATGAGCTGCAGGAAAGCTTCTATGCTAATTGAGAGAGATCTTTGTTTTTGGAGGCAGTGCCTGGCTCCTTAGAGTGTCTGGATGATGAAGACATTGAGGCAGCAGAGGAATGTTCCTATGTCCTAGCAATCCTTAAAGGATTGGTAAAATTTGCTGGTTGACTACTGTACCACAGTTCTGCATTACTGTCTTGCTGTCTTCCCTTTGGCTCTCTGTGCCTTGTTGCTTCTATGGTTGTTTCTTCCAAGTAGTGGGAAATGTGGCAATAGTTAGAGCTCTTTCGTGTTGTGATAGCTTTGGATATCGATTTTTAAAAGAGATATTAGAAACTGCTCAAGAAGTTTGAAGGATTCTGCAACCCTATTGCTTAGTGTTGTGATTCTGCCTGTGTTTATAAGTGAAGACATAGAGACATTCAGTAACTACGAGGAACAAGATGATGCAGGTAATTCAGTAAGTCTTGCTCTTTACTAGGAATCCGTGGTGCCTTAAGATTGCAGAAACAAAAAGCTGGTGGAGGTGCAGAGGTACGTAATGTCTGACTATCTAAGGTGACCCCTGCATCTCCTGTGGTGGATTCTAGACTGAGTATTTTGTATCCTACCCCCTTTTTCATGATCCATTCCTCCTTTTTGCTGCTCTTTGCAGCAGCCCTTTTCATGTTTAAAGATTACTACTCCACTTCTTGATCTCATCTCAACTGAACAAATCAATTTCTTTTACCTTTTTCTCATAGGTCACACTTGTCATGTTCATCTGGAGTCTTTCTAATTGCTCCATGTCCTTCCCAACACGTGACACAATGTGGACAAAATTCACCAGATGAATTAGCAGCATTTTTAAAGTATTGAGGTTTCTTTCTCTCTGTACTATTGTAATTTGCCTGTCTCATTGCAGCTGAGCAACAGATCTGAGTTGTGGCTTAGGTCCAAGTACTTGCAGGGAGCTTCTTGGCATGAATATGTAGGGTTAACCAAACCCAACCCACAGCAAAGTAACTGAATTATTTCATCTAATGAATTCAAATCTGTTGTGACCTGTTTGCCACTTTTACAAGAAGAAAAAGAAGCTGAGTTTGTCAGATGTTAAATTATCCATTGCCAGCTCATGAATTTTAAGGCCAAAGGGGACCATTATGCTCATCTTAGTCTGACCTCCTGCATAACCCAGGCCATGGAATTTGACCCAGCGATTCCTGTGTCATTAACGTGTGGGTGACCCGCTTGCCCAGAGCTCTGTGGAATATCATATATCTGGCTGGAGCCCAAACTGGAAGCTGGCCTCCACCCTCCTTTCTTTTGCTCCCCTTTCCAGCATTGTTTCTCGAAAGGGCAATTAGTCTATCTGCCCGCATTCGTTAAATGCCGACCCGGCGCTGTGGGCCTAGCACAGCAAAGCACCCTCTGTCTCCTGCGGTTGAGGAAGGGCTGTAGCCAGTGGCAACAGCAGCTGGTTTTCATCTTTTGTACTAGTATTCTTGACTTGAAAAGTGGTTGGGTGGGGGAGGCACGGACAAACACACCCCCTGGAAATACCAGAATCTCTTCGGGCTGAACAGTTACGTGTTTCCATGCGCGTGCGAACAGCTGCTTGCACCAGGATGTTTGCTGCTGTCAGTAAAACCACAAACCTGGGTAAAAACTGGCTGGTGTGAGGCAGAGTGTCCCAGCCTGGCCCATGGGTTCACCCGCAGTCCCTCCAGCGGGGCTTCTGTGGCTGGTTGCTCGGGGGTACAGAGGGGTTCCCTTATTGCTGAGTAGTATGGCACGTACCCAGGACACTGGCGCACCTCCCTGGGCAGGAGGCAGCTCTCGGCCGGATGGTTTCAGCTTTCTGTGCTGTGGTTTATCTACAGAATTGAGACTATTCCTAAGCTAAGGCATGGATACAGGTTTGTTTGTGGGTTTTGTGTTTTGAATTTAAATGCCCAATCAATTAGCTCTTGGGAAAGAGGCTTTTGTGGTTTGCTAGTGGGGTGTTATTGATGATGTTTTTTCCTGAGCAAGATCTCTGCTTGCTCTTGAGAGGGGCTTTTGTGCAGGTCCCCAGGGTGAAACAGTCCAGTAAGTGGGGCATGGCTCTGGGTTCCCTCTGACTACAGGGTTCTTGTGTCTGCAAAGCAAGCTGCTAGAATCTGCCGAAAGCCACGATTTATACCTGCGCTTCTTTGGGGTGTCTGTGACAATAATGATGTTTAATTTGGTGTTGCTGGATAAGTGGCACTAATTTACAGACAGGCTTCTGCTGACTGATCAGCTCACTAACTTTTGCAGGAGCATCTCAAGCCTTGGAAAACAGAGGGAGCTGGATGCAGTGTTTGAAAATGACCTCCATCCATCTCTAGACATCTGGTTGACAGTGAATAGTAAAGACCCCAAGGTTCAACAGGACACAGTTAACAGAAAGCAAGCTGCTGCGGGCAGGAGGGAAGCATCCCTTTTCCTGATGGATTCCTCACTACCAAAGATCCCAGCCCTCTGCTTTGTGGCTAAGTCTGCTTGTGCAGACTTACTGGGAGGGCACAGGCCTCTCCTGGCTCGTGCAAGGCAGACACAGCTGTGCCAGGTCCTGCTCTCTGCTGCTCATCCTAACCGCCTCCAGGTGTAGGCATTTACTTTCTAGGACAAAAGGGCTTAGGCTAAGCAAACCCAGAGACTTCTTATCATGGAATTAAGTGGATACATATGGTGTGGGTCAGAAACCAGCAATCCTATGCCCCCCTCTTTCTGTGTAACATGCAGGTGTGATGCCTGCACTTTGCTGTGTGTGTATGGGACTGCTGTGGCTCTGTCCCTGCCTGCTGTGGCAGCTCTGAAGGTGAGTGTGGGCACGCTGCAATGCGATGTGAAATACAGGGGACAAGCGTGACCCACCCTGCTGCAACGTCTCCTGCGCTGTCTCGGGTGGAGGGCTGGCGGCGAGGGCAGCCCCGGGCAGCGGCGCGCCCCGCCCGGGCGCTCAGCCCCGCTCTCCGGGCTGCCCGAGCGCGGGCGGGAGCCGCGGCCCCCGGGGCGGGCGGCAGCGCCGAGCACGGCGGGCCGGGCGGAGGAGGAAGGGCCGCTGCCCGCCGCGGGGCTGACATCAGCCGGAGGAGGGGCCTGCCCGCGAGTTTCTTTGCTCGGTGCATCACTTCCCGCCGCTGCCATACTCCGCTGCCCGGTGCCGGGCTGCAGCCGCGCCTGCCTCCGCCGCGGCGGGCGGCTCGGCGGGGCCGGCGCCCATGGCGTGCCTGCCCGGCGCGGACAGCCCGGGCTCCGCCGCCCGCCGGCTCTACTCGAGGTGAGCGGGGCCGGGGTGGGCGCTCGGCCGCGGGGGAGCCCGGCCCCGGAGCCTCCCGGCCGGCCCCGGAGCTGCGCCCGCCGCCGCGGGCAGCGCGCCCCGCGGAGCCCCGGGCCCCTCGCCGGGAGGGAGCGAGCGGGGCGGGGGGCTGGCGGCCGCGGGTTTTCCGGGGAGGGGGGGGGAGCGCTCATCCACGGGAAGTGAGAAGCTGTTGCACGCCTGGGGACACAGCGGGAGTAAAGTGAGAGAAGACGGAGGGAAAGGACGCGGTGTTTCCTCTATGGGGCAGCTCTTGCTTCGGGTGTAGGATGGTGGGTGCTGAGGTTGCTGAGAGGGGAAACTGTGGTTTTCCTTGGCACTAGCCCGGAGCGATCAGCTCCTTCTGTTAAGGAGGGTGATGCTGGAACCTGGTCTGTGCTGGGCATTTGCATGGGAGGCTCTTGATCGCACTGCAGAGACTTCAAGTCTTGGCTTTAAAATTGGGCGCTACAGAAATTCACACGAGGCTGGAAAAAAATAGCTTCAGGCTGTCTGGCGTTCGTGAAAATACTGTATCTTGCCCATTCTTTTCATTTAGATCAAAAATAAAAAAGTCTAAACTGGGGTCAATTTGAGGCCTTATGGCACTGCTTGGAGTATTGTTGTTTATGCTGTTCATCCTCATTGTGTTTTATTTCTCCTTTGGCAGTCAGAAGTGGAGGTAATGCAGTCTCTGGACTAGAGGGCAAAAAAAAAAAAATGCTTGAAGTATATGCAATATAGTAGCTTTTCATCAATTCTCTCTGTATGCTCTGCAATAATTACCATGGCAGTTAGTGGGTTGTCTAGTTTAATGAGTATTGGTTCATTAGGAGAGCAGGTGTTCCTCTTTTTGTTGTATTGTATTGCAACTCCTGGGAAAATGAAAAGAGAATGCCGAGTTAAAACCATTGGTCTGCCTACCCTGGTGGAGCTACAGCTGCAGAGAAACATGCTGGCTTTTAATCAGACTGGTTCTTTTTCTTTCTTTCTCTTTTATTTTTCTTGAAAACTTTTTGGGGAATAGACTTCAGTCACTCCTGTGAAGGAAATCCTAGTGGGGGGCTGCGTACCACTGGCGTGTGCCTGTCCAGCACAGTAAACACGGCTGCCAGCTGCTTAGTGAAGAGGGAACGGAAGAGAAATGGGAAGCACCTCTCCTGTGGCTTCGTCTGGGTGGCTCTGGCAGGGTGCGTGGTGGTACGATTCCCTGCAGTGCTCTTCAGGATGGCTCTGCAGGCCTCGGCAGTACGTATCGATGGAGGCTCTCTTTTTACCGCACTATTAACTGGAGTTGTAACTTGGAGTTTCCTCCTTAACTTCACTTTTATCGCAGTGTAGAAACTTCTAGCTTGACATAAATGACTCTAAACTCCATCCAGTAGGCATATCTAGGCTGACAGGTGGAACCTCGGGTGACTGTTTGGGTGGTAAAGCCATAATGACTGGTAGCAAAGTCTTTCTCAGTGTGTGTTTCTTTTTTTTGCCTGGGAGCAGTAACTTAGGTGTAAGAAGGTGCCTGTGCAGGCAGGGAGTGCCAGAGCCCTTATCTGGGGGTCCTGGGGGAGGTAAATTCCTTCTAGGAAGAGGGATGGGGTGGAAGGAAGCGTGCCAGAAAGAAGTGAAATTGTTTGTTCATTTTACTACATCCCTTGGTACTTCCCTAAATTCAACCCATCCTAAACAAAGGTGTCTCTTCTGTTGTGCTCGCCGCAGACAATCTGAGCTGACTGGGCCAAACTCTTCTATTTAGAGAGACCAAAGTCAGGAGTATCTCTGCTACAGCAATAATACACTGCCTGTGTTTTTGGAAAAGAGGTCCTGTGTGGCTCTCTACATCAGCTCTTGCTAGCCTTTCTGATGCCACTTGTTTCATTGCTGTTGCTACAGCAGAACTGTTAGTCTCGAGGGGGAGACTTGTTGGAAGTACAGGGCTGTGGAAGCAGTTGAGTGGTGGTGACTCTCTACAAGGCTGGCCAGCTCCTGGCATTGAACGCAGAATCTCTGGTGGGGCTTGTTGGAAACGTTGTGTGCTGTGATCATGCTCTTCAAACTTGAGTTGAGCAAGTATTACATGAGCCTGAGCTAATGCTTTGCCTTCCGTGGGGTTTTGATCTGGTAGTAGTTTAAGTGCATCCAATTCAGCAGTGTGTAACCTCTGAGGACTCTTGCCAGACAGAATCTGGGCTGTGGGAGCTGTAAAGTACCTGCTTGCAGCAGGTGCCCTGCTCTTCGCTGCTGCAGGTACAGTCTCACTTACCTTTTTGTGCTGGCTGGCTGACCTTGAACACGTAGGACGCATGAAGCCCATCAAATGATTCCCCTGAACTGTGGTTCCTGAGAGTGTGTGTGTCAAGCTCGTGCTGGGGACAAGTCTGCCAGTGTCCAGAGAGCTCCACTGGATTTGGTTGGCCCTTTGCTTTTAAAAGGCCGCTCTGGAGATTTCCGAGTCAGGGAGTGAGTGAGGCATGGGCATGTTCTGGGGAAACAGTCGCTGTACTGCATTGACATCATGGAGACATTATTGATCCCACGCAGAAAGAACATTAGGTAATGCTGCAATCGGACCAGAAATGTGTAAACCTGACATGCAAACTCGGATAGAAGCATGCCTTGTTCCTCCCTCCTGGGCCTCCCTTTCCCTTCCCTTGCTCTGTGCTCTCTTGCAGTGCTGTGTATTTCCAATAGAGCTGTTGGCTTTTGTAATGTTTACTAACTTCTCCTGATTGTGTCATAAACAGTCTCCATCTCGCTCATTAATGTCGCTACAGTGGGTACCTGACCTGAATGCGCATCGGGCAATTAGAGCGCGCTCTCAGAGCACCACAGATTCTTCTAGAGAAGGCAACTTTCTCCTGCTCTGATGGGAAAACTGAGATGGGAGAATTGTTGACCTCCTGACACGGAAGGCAGTGAGAGAGGGCATAACTCAGCATGGCCATTAAGGTGGAATAAGATGGCATTTGCAAAGCAAATTGGGAAGAAAGTCCACCATTGGGGTGGACCTCCCTCTGGAATGGTTCCTGTTTGTTTTGTATGTATCCAAGGGATCACAATACTGTGAAATATTCTGATCACTTCCCATGTGCTAGTACTTGTAAAGTAAACTTTCAAAACTTTATAAGACTGGACTTTATATAATGCTAAAAGTAGTGTTGCTTTTTGTTCATTCAAAAGGAAAAAATAGTTACCTATTGCTTTCTTTTAAGATACAATTAAATACCACCTCCTAGGAAGAAGATAAATATTTTGTATCTGCTTCAGCGATGAAAATTAGCACCACCAGCAGTGCTAGTTCTGGTGTTCGTTAGGAATCTTACTGAATACTCAAGTGAGTAAGCCTTCTGGTGAGAACTAGTGGCTCTGTATTAACTTGGGCTGGATTTGAGCAGCAGTGTGGTGACAAAGAGCTTCATGCCTTGCTACATGTCCCCTGAGCCTGAGGGTTGGAGAGTTGTTGGCTCACAGGAGGGCAGAGGAAGACTGCGGTTAGCTTGTTCTGTAGGACTGGGAAGGGGCTTGGGCGAAGGGATCCCTTCGGACTTGCTAAAGATACCTCTGAACTACTGTGGTTGCAGCTCTCGCAGGCCCTGGAAATGGCTGAAGTGGTGGCAGAGCTCAGGAGAGGGAGCACGGCTCACCCGAGCAGCGGCTGAGCGCTGCGGGTGGCCTGGAGGCCGTGGGGCTGGCTGCACGTGCCGCCGAGCAGCCCGGCTGAGCGGGCGCAGCGTGAGCGAGGAGCTCGCAGGGCTGGCTGGGGTACTGATGCCCGGGGTAGCTCTTGATGGGTGGATGGGAAGTAACTGCTTGTCATCTGCACCAACTCCAAGTATTTTTATAAGGCAAAGATGTACGGCTGTTATGTAAGCAGGACCTACGTAGAAAACCCATTTACGTGATTTTAACCTGCTTGAGCTTGCAGGCTATTTTACCTGCTCTTTATGTCTTTGACTTCCTGGCAGATTTCCCCTGTCTCCCTATTCTGATGCTCTAAATTGTCACAGCTGTCCTCTTCTTGTCTCCAGGTAAGGATTTTCCTGCTGAAAACAGTGTCGTGAGTGCTGTGACTGAGGGTGGTCTGTCCTGGATGGGCAGGTTTGCGAAGTGGGGGCTAGTTGGCATCACAGTGAAAATGTGGTGTTCTGCACCACCAGCAAGCTGGGAATGACCCTTTTTTGTCTCTCTTTACTCTATAGATCAAACTTGAAATTGCTTGATTGTTACATTTGCGAATGCTGTTTTAGAGGCTTCTAAAAGATTACAATTTTTCTTTTGTAGGCCTACGCAATCAGTCTCCATTAGGCAGAAGGATGTGAAAAACGGGACAAATATTTCTAAAATAGCTGAGCTGCATAATAGGTGGCCTGAGCAAAAATTATATGATAGCTTAGCGTGCAGTATTGGTTTTGTTGACATCTGTTTTGGGACATTTTGAACAACTTGCTCGTAGTTTCAGCATTTGCGAGTAATGTGGTCATCCCAACGCAGAGCCAAGCAGAACATTTAGTCTCCACCGCAGCAGGGAGAGGGACCCTTGCTGGTCAGGCCTTGGACTGGGAATCGGCGTCTGGCTTCGTTGCCCAGGACCTTGGGCATCCTTTTTGATTCTTCTATGCTTCACCTCATGGGATGCAGGGAGAGAAGCTCTCTTTCCCTTCTCCCTTTGGTCTCTGATGTTAAATGGGTAGGGGATGTGCCTTGTACCTGTACAGTGCCTAGCACAGCGTGATCTTCATCTTACTTCTGACCTCTAGGTGCTGCTGCAATGCAAACAATTGTTGTCTTCAGGGTGTTAATTTGACTTGTGTGTGCACGTGTAAATCAAGGTGAGATGATACACTGCCGTTTCCCTGTGCTGACTTGCACTTCACTGACTCAAGTTATGCCAGACCTCCTGCTTGTTGTGCCTCGTGCTCCTGGGGTGAGAGCTCTCCCTCTGGATTCTTTATCCCGAAATACTTCGCATTGTACGAGGCATTTGTGCCAAGCAGACTAGAAAGAGAACTTTGTGCATTGGCCACATGTTCATGGGTTATACGGTGTTTGCTACTGTGTCAAATAAGCTTATGTGAGTCGTGTGTGGCCCGAGGGCACCCCTTGAAGCCAGTTCCCTGCGAGATGGATGTTAACACTCTATTTGGTCACCCCAGGGCCAACTGAATGGAGAGATGGGTCTGGAAGCGAGGCAGCCTTTGGCCCTTCCCAGCTGGGATGTTGTCTGTGGAGCATGAGTGAGCCATGCTACCCGGTGGTCCGTGACTAGCTGCTGAGGGGCCTTTTGCTAGCTGTTGCATTAGTCATCAGATGCATCCCTCCTGGGAAAGTATCTGAAAGAGCTTGTGGCTTAACAAGGGAGAAAGGACACTGTCTGGAAAGGTTGCTATAACCAGGAGACTGGTGGGGGCCTGGCTGGGGCTCTGTATTAAGGACAAAGAAAGTCCTTGGGGTTTGTGGTGGTAACAAGGACCTCTTACCACTGGATCATGGTTGGATCATGGTGACCAGGTGTTGCAATTTAGTTGCCTCCATGGGTGGTGGGTCCCATTCTGGCTCCTGCTGGATCCAGGTCTTGCCAGAGCTTTGGCTGGTATCTGCAGCATGACTGACTTATGCCACGTGAAAATCTTGCGTGTAATTAACTTCTGTTTTCCTGGTGGATGTAACTAATTAAGGATCTGCTGCTTTTTATTTTCAAAGTAAGTTAGGGGAGCAGTGCCTATTACACCAAGGATGAAAACTCTTTATGAAGGCTGAGAAATTGATTTGTTATAGAAGAGTGATTTTTAAATTCCTTTGTGGCCATTCCTCTCCAGCTGAATGTGGCTGAACCATGACTGCTCTGGTGATGATAGAGAGACTTGGGAGGTGATAGGAGACTAGAAATACCTGGGTGAAGGAGACAGGAGCAGGCTGCATAGCTCAGTTGGCATTCCGCTCCTCCAGCTCAGTGATGAGTGTCCCAAACATTGCCTTTATTCCTGACACATTACATAAACCACAGGAGAAAGCCTTGCCTTGGTGTGTGCCTTGAGGATGATCATGGCCAGCAGCAGGAAGGCTTAAAGTTGGGTATGTTGGTAAAAGGCTGGAGAGTCAGTTTCTTTCCCTGCTGATCAGGGCCTGCAGGCTTGGAGGGAAACATCTGCAGTACGCTGTGCAGATAGGAAGCGATTTTTTTTTTTTTTTTTATGGACTGAGGCTAATAGAATGACTTTGTTTTTTTAAACGAATGATCAGGATGGAAGATCCTGCCTGGATTCCAACCAGTAGAGTGTGTGTGTGTGTATGTTCCAATGAGAGCAAGAGGTCTCCAGCCCTGAAGGCTGGGCTGCCCTGAGGGATGCTGTTCCTGCTCTGGTTCCCTACACCGAGCTGGCGGCTGGGCTTGGACATGGCTGGTGCTTTCAGCTGGAGGTGCGCTTGAGGCTTGAGCCAGGGCAGAGGAAAGGCAGTGGGGAGATGGCAGTCCTGGGGCAGGGCAGACCTTCCCTTGCAGCTCTGCAGGACCACCCTGCTGCTGCCTGCCCAGCCCTCCTCATCCTGCCCCGAGGTGGATCTGGAGTGACCCTGGCTTGTGTCCGGGGTCCCCTGCACAACCGGAGACTTCCTAGCTTGTCCTACGGCTCCTGCATCCATGCTGTTTTAACGTGCCCCCAGGACACAACTTTGTTACTACACCATAACCATGTGCAGTTTGTGCTCTCCCCAGAGCACGTACTGGTATGTCTTAAGCCTCATCTCCCCGTACTCTTGTGTTCCAGCCCTGCTTTCTACTCTGTGCTGTCTTGCCTCCTCTCCAACAGATCAGGCGTTCTGTCACCAGAGAATATAAACTATATTTTTTGTGCTGGTGTGGTTCCTTTTTTTGCTGTCTTGTATTACTGTACTTTAGGTGATGTCCCAACTTGCATTCAGCCTTGCTTGAAGAACAGGTTTGAATTCTGTCAGGTCTTATGCTGCAAGAAGCCACCAGCAGCAAGTTTCTTGAAGTAGAGGGATGCATCTTACTGAACTCTTGATGCTGTTCTGCTTTAAGAGCAATTTTATCTCCAAATTGCTGCTCAAGTATACCTAGTTTCCACCCCCCCGCTTCCAGTCCTGCTCTGTGTATCGCTTTGATCAGCCAGCCCAGCTTCCAGAATTAAAAGCCACTTCCCTGTTATAAGAAAATGTGCCAACCAAAGCCATGAAACAAAAATTCCTCCTGCGTCTGGGCATGCAGGCTGCATAGCCTGACCACAAAGTGGGGCTGTCGAATTCTGAGCCTGGGCTATTTATATTGTCAGTGGGAAAGCTTTCCATTGACTGAGCTGCTCCCTCCCTAAAGATACTTTTAATTAAATGTTATTTGACAGATCTGACTTTCTAACTGGCTTAGATTTAACTGGTATAAGTGGGATATTTTTTTTTCCACACTGAAAGCTGAAGAAAGTAGGAATAATCTTGTTGGAAGGCTGCTTGCATGCAGAGTCACATCTATCTGTTGTTTAATGTAGTAAGCTGATAGAGTGTTAAAAAAAAAACAAACCCAAACAAAACCAAAACCCCCACAACCAGAAAGATAACAGTCCTGCCAGTGCTTGGGGAGGGGAAGGGGACACCAGCTGCCTCTGGCTTGGAGCGCAGCAGCTCTCTAAACAATGCCCAGCAATGTTATGCAACTACCTAGGGAAGGAAGTGAAAATTTATCATTACAGTGCAGTTTCAAGGGCAATATTAAATGAGCAATTTGCAGCACAACCCTGTACTTAACTGACTTAACTAACTTCTCCCGGGATAAAATGACAGGGCTGGTAAGGGCAATAGCTGTGGCCTCTGCTCCCACCAGGAGTGGAGCAAATACAGGCTCTTTTTAGAACTGAATCTGAGGCATTGGACTGAGAGCCTTTCAAGTGGGCAGCCAAACCCCAAACCAGTGTAGCGGCCTGATCCTGCGAGTGCCTGGCTGATCCCTCTTCCTTTGAAGCCTGGGAAAGGAGGAGCAAGAGTGTGCTGAAGCATCTCACTGATATCTGATTGTTCTTCCTTATTTCAGTGGAAGCAATAAAGACCCCTCTGCGAGGCCCTAGACATTGGAGCAGCAACACAAACCCTGAACGAATTACGTGGAAGGCAGTGCTACTATCTGATCGCTACCTTCAGGGTGAAAATAAATAGCTTAAAATCTTCTGCTATTCCCAGTTTTCTTTCAGCAAGTGGATTTTGCCCAAGGATGACAGGCACTGGAACCACAGGCCTTTCCTTTCTGACTCTGAGATTAGAAATGATATATCTAACGGAGCTTCATCTTCTGCTGTGAGTCAAGTAGCTCTGTGCAGCTGCTAAACCTGAAGGAATTTTGAATGAAGAATATTAGATTGTCTTGTCTCCCCTCGTGCTTTTCTGCTACCCTTTGTATTTTACACCCGCTGGAGCAGCCAGAGGGGCTCTTCTTGGGGAGTTTGGGGCTAATGCGTCTTTCTTCCAGATGCTGCAGGAGAAAGATTAAGAAAATGGGTTTAAAATGGGGAAAACACCTATGTTATACTATTAACATAACTCAGTGTAGAAGCCATTTCATGTTGAGCCCTGGCTCCACCTGAGAGCAGATGTTTTGTTTTGGAAGCTGCTTTTAAAAATGTATGGATAAAACTTAGTGCCGTCAGTTGATATGTGCAGTTTGCTCTCTGAGCTGCAGAAAATGACGGCTGCGTTATGCTCCTGGGAAGCAGCTTTGAACACGCGCTGTGCGACAGGGCTCCTTTCCTGCCCTGGGGATCCAGCTCCGTTTCCCTCCCACGCTCTGGCTGCCAGGGAGCAGACCGAGATGGCTCGTGCGAAAGCGAAGTGCTGCCCCTCTGAGCCCCTTTCCTGGATGCTGTGCAGAGCTTGCTGTGGACACGGGTCTGGCGGCTGATCCATGATGGGACCTGGGGCAAGCTATCTGCCCCTCGCTTGGTCTTGCCTGCCCCGTCTAGCTGGTGGAGGAATGACTTCTGCTGTAGGATTGCAGCAGACTCAGCACAGCTGAGACCGGCTTTGGCATGGGGCTTGCAAGTGTTTTGGCAACACAAATAATGAATAGTTTTGTTGAGTGCCTGAGGGGAAGCTCCAGCACGCTGCTGGGGCAGGCAAGTGGTCCGTGTGTGTGCGGTGGAGTTTCTTCATGCCTTGATTTAAAAAGCTGCACAGCTGTGCACATTTGCAGGTAGAATGGAGGGGTTTGCTGTGCCAAATGGCTTTGCCAGGTTACGTGTTTCCATGACTTTCTCGATGCTCCTGTGATTTTGCAGACCACGGGGCTGTATTTGCTCTTTGGTGGGTATCACAGCCTGTGCCTTTCCTGAGTGTTCGCCCCAGACACACGCAGGGGCTCTGCTGGTGGTACCTCCCTGGGCACTTTGGTGTGAAGTGCTACGATTTCCTGTGCTCTGGCTTGGAGCAGCTTGAGTGCAAATTAGCTGTGGGCAAGTTTCTCCTGTGATCCACACTGCAGAGTTGAGGTTGTTCTTTGTGCACTCTATCTGTGGAGTATCATTCATGCCCAAGGACAGCTGGAAAGTGCCAATTAATATTCATCTTTCTGGGGCTATTTATTAATTACTGTTATTCGTAGTTTGTGTTACGGTACTGCCCAGTGTCCCATGCTGCTGTGCCAGACTGAGCGGATCCTGGAAGGGTAATATCTGTTCCAGGGTTTCAGAGTGCTTGGTAAACATCAGTATTTTATTGCAGCCTTTCTGGGAAACGTTGTTCCTGTTTTCAAGGGTGAAAGAGAATATAGGTGGCAAAGCTGGGAGCTGAATGTCCTGACTCCCACTCCTTCCCTTCAGCGCTTCCTTACCCACGTCACAGTGAGGTTAATTGTGCATTGAAGAGGAGCTCTTGGCTTCGTCTCTTACTGAACCGTGCAGGGCAGTGCAGCGCTTGCATTGCACAGTATTACAATGGTTCTGCTGTTCTGCTTAATATGGGAGGGAGCAAAAGGTTGTTTAGAAGGAAGTTACCAGCTGGTGAATTAAATACCAGGCTCTGCCCATTTACAAGGTGTGCCTTGCAAATGTGGTGGGAACACTGCAAACCACAGGCCCCGGGGGAGGAAAAGGAGCAGCCTGGGTGGCCGTGGGGCCTGGTCAACGTGAACAGCCCAGCTCCAGGTCTTGGCTTGAAGAAAGCAGGAAAGAACAGCCCCGACTTGTTAGAGTGCTCCCATACTTGTGACTCTACATAGTTATCTGTCTCTCAGGCTTTGAGAAGAGAGCAGTTAATTTAAAAAGGGAGAGAGGGACACAGAGAAAAATGTTCCCTGTCAGAAAATCCACCTGCAAGTTAAATTGCGTAAGAACTGAGTGGAGTTCCTGGCTGCTCTGCCTTGAAGGGTGGTTGTCTTTGCGGTATGGTGAAAGATGGAGAGAGAAAAACACACATCTCGATTCTTACAGTCGGGCAGGAAGCTTTTGGGGTGGGCAGTGGCTGCCAGTGCTTTGAGGAGGATCCTGTCATTACTGTACTCCAGCTATGCTCTTGTAAAGTCATCATATCACAGCTGATACTGCATCAGAGAAACAGCCCCTTTTTAGCAACTGTCTGCAGAGTTTTCTATTGAGAAAATGGCATTGGGGATTGCATCTTGCTGCAAACCACAGAGGCCATCAGATCTGACTTGTTTACTGGCCAAGCTTTCTGCAGTATGAAGGCAGGAATATAAACCACCAGTGACTAAACAAATGAAAATATCTAGCATCATAATCAATGTGTGTTTCTCTTTCCTTTCTGACAAATAAGCCCCTCTGATTTCAGTGAGGAGTAGCTTGCTTGGGAAACCCATGGGCCAACATCTCATGGCGAGTGAACAGGGACCTACATACATAAACGCAGATGAATGTCCTGGAATTGTGAGACTCCACATGTGCCTTGAGGCATTTCCTGGCCTCTGAGTTCAGCCGAGTGTCTGAGCTCCTGCATGGGTCTAAATAATAAAACATGTGAGTTCACTGTGACGCGCCCAGAATTTTAAGGCTGCAGCCCTTGGCCAGCTCCTCTATCAATTGCTTCCATCAGGGCTGTAATCCAGGAAACTGCAAGCATGAACTAGCTGGTTGATTGAAGTCTGTGGTTTGGTGCTTTCCTGGGTAAAGCCACTGGAGAAAGGGAGGCTGTTGTGTTATCTGCATTCATCCCTTTCATGGGCACTGCTGGGAGTGCAAACAGCAGAAGTGTGCCAGCAAATACCACAGGCTCTGCGAGGAGATCGTGTTCGACAGGGAGCTTTGACGATGTGTTCAGGTGTCTAAGGAGCTAACAATGAAATGGTGGAAAATACCCACTTTTTCCTCTGCTGTTCTGGAAGAAAATGAAAACTCACTCTGCAAAAAGTACATTTCTTTCAATAAAGCCATTCTTTGGCATCAGTGTTTTTGGCAGAAAGTTGTCATCAGTCATGCCATTGAGTGAGCATTTTGCAGAGAGTTGTGTGAGAGATGAGCAGCGGAAAAAGAAAGCTTGTGAAAGCTGCATGGGTGTCTGAGACACTGGCCTCCGACAGAGGTGTCCTGCCGTGCCGTATGTCTGCAGGAAGGAGCGCCAGGACTGCGTACTGTGGCTCTGTCCTGCCCTGTGGCTGATGAGCACGTCGGCTCACCAGCGAGCAGGCGTCCTCCGTTACGTGGTCTGTGCTCTCTGTGACCGGACCAGTCCTGGCCCCAGCATCCAGGACACTCCCTGTCCCTGTTTTAAAGCCAAATACGCAGTGACACAAGGACGAGGAGTGAGCAGAGAAAACTGTTGTGTGCCTTGCCCTTGGCTCCCCTCCGCTGAACACAATGACATTCTCCTGTGGTGGAAATCTCTCTCTCTGAAGGACGCTGGGTGAGGGTCTCATCGGTGTGATTTCGGGGCATCCTTTCGGGTTTGAGCTGAACCATTCAAGGTTCAGATCCTTGAAGCAGGATCAGACTCCAGCTGTGCTCGGTGAAGCTCCAAGCCTGTGTGCAGAGGGCAGAGCTCACCTGCCCAGGGCCCCGGTGGCTGTGCTAACAGCAGCCTTAGGAAGGGAAGGAAGGAGACACTTTACAGACTGGGCTCCAAATGAGAACTGAGTCATTTGTCAAGGCTGACGGTTCTCTCCGAGCTGGTTGCCTGAGGCTAACATGGCACACAGACAGGAGACGTAAAAATGTATCTATCTATAGACACACACAGAGGAGAGAAAAGTAACAGCTCAAAACATGTGACTGGAATTAAAATTAAAAAAAAATTTCCCAATTAAAGCCATGTGTGTTGGAGGATGTAACTGCTCCTGAAAGGCTTGTAGAGGCTGTTTGTACAGCACAAATGCAGCCACTCCATAATGCCCTGGATTAAAACAGGCAGGCTTCTCCAGCACACGAAATCCCTGTGGAAGCAGTGTTGTTCCTGCATGTCAGCAGCTTCCACAGCCCACCGCCCTTACAGGTTCAGGTAAGGAGCTCTCTTGTCACCCATCTCGTCCTCCCTGTTGCTGCTGCCTGCGCTCCTGAAGCGCGCCTCTCCGTGCAGCCTGCTGTTGTGCCGTGTCTTTCTTTCACTGCTAGATGATGATGTCTTTATGCAGGAACAGATTTTTTTTTTTTTTTTTTTCTGAAGACATGCATTATTCAGTAGTCAGGATAAATGAACTCCCTTGATTTGGGCATGTGTGTAACCCTGATGCTACATCCTCCCTTCTTTCACCAGTGTAAAGGAGGAGGGGAGCAGTGAATTCTCAGTGCTACAGAGCAGCCTGTGTTCTGTATAAAGCCTTGCAACAACACGGAGCTAACCTAAACTTAAAATAGGTCTGTGGAGAGATCTCAGTTATCCGTTCCTGCTCGTTCTGTCTCCTTAACTGTGCATTTCCATCAGGCAGGTAACACACAATTTAACATTAAACTTTTGGCTTCATCCTTTCTATGTGCACAGTAACAAATACTTGCTGTGCCAAGGGGGGCTGTTAAACAGCAGGGAAGGTGAGGGTGAAAAAGAAATATGGAGGATGGGGGACAAAACAAAAAGGAATCGGAAGTTAACGCCGTGAAGGACATGGCCTTAGGAAGCTCGATTTGGAAAGGGTGTCCCCTTTCTAAAGGATGTTGGGTTCTGCCTGTAACCCAGCAGGTGTGGCTGTAGGTGCGGTACAGCCGTGGGGCTGGCTGCCGCTACGTACAGCCAAGGCAGAACGTCCTGGTGAGCTGGGGATCTGCTCCTGCTCTCGGCTGGACCAGAAGCCTCACCTGGTGCCCTAGGGATGGGAGAGGGTCTGCTGTGGCATAACAGTGGCTGTTGTGTCAGACTGGAGAGAGAAGTGCTGAGGTTTGGAGGGAGTCTAGGATATTTTGCTGGAGTTGGATGTGCTGCAGGCCTTTACCCTACTTTGTGAGGAAAACAGAGGAAGCTTTTTGGCATAGAAAAGCTTAAAAATCTGATGCTTCATCCTTTTATTCCCCTTACCAAAGGCTCAATTCCAAGAAACGTATAAAAGAACATAATTTTGTTATTTTTTTCCATAATAGTTTTGCGATTTGTTTAAAAGCAAATCATTATGTGGACTAACTCATGATTTCATGATAGTAGTGAGAAAATTATTAGGGACAGTATTAGCATTCTTGCCGTATCCAGGGAGACTTTCCACGAAACAAAATGTTTATATAAATTCCTCCCATGGAAGAACAGGACCAGAGTCCATTTCACAGATGCAAAGATGTACTATGCTTTGATCTATGTGGCAAACTCATACAGCGATATATGCTTGCCTGCTATTCGCACACGTGATTGAATTACACTAATACCACAGTGCTGGAGCAAAATCTGATGTGGTGCTTTGTCGGGGAGGAGCGGGGACTTGCCTCCAGGCACTTGATTTGTACAGACGTTCAGTGCAGCGGTGCCAAGCGTTTCCAGGGTAGACGTTATCTGTGGAGCTATACTAGGATGCAAGTGCTAAAAATTTGGGAAAATGTGGTGGAGGACTAAGCCGCACGATCCTCTGGAAGAAGTGAAACCAGCTTGCAGGATGCTGGAGCTCCAGGGTTCCCCGCAGAGGCAGCAGACGCCCACCACAGACTGTGCTGCACAGTGCTAGACTGTGGGTCTGTTCTCCTCGGATTAGCAAAGCAGAGCGTAATTCTCGCCTTGCATGCGAGCTGCGTTGCTGTGAGGCGATGGCCTGGCCTTCTGGGAATCCTGCCACGCTCTGATTTATAGGCTTGCAGATTAATCTGATGGTACACATAGATTTTTCCATAATGCCACGAAGAACCCAAAAGCACTTTTGCTGCTGTTCTGCTGAGTCTGGGTTTGCACGGAGGGACTGCAGAAACTGTGTCTAGAGATGCTGGCAAGGGCTGCAGAGGACCCCTAGCTGATAGCTGAGCTCTTGGGGAGCCTCTGTTTCCTCTTTTTCAGACAGATGTGGAATATTATCTTTACAAAATGCAGAGGGGTGCCCTGTGACTGTGCAACAGCCAGGGAGAACAGCAGTGTCCACCACCTGAGCTCTCGCACTGTTTGCCAAGGCAGCCTTTTAAATGCATGAGTGTGTCTGGGCTAATTTCCGATTTTTAGCACCCCTGAAATTTTCAGGGAGAGCACGACAATGTTTTTAACAGCCCTCAGAGCGTGAGACAGCTGCAGAAAAACAATGTAGAATTGGTGCAAGCTGCTTTGCTACGGCTTTGCCAATGAAAATCTGTCCTAGTGTCTGGCATCACTTCCAGCCTGGACTCAAGCTCTGCCCACCTGCTCTTTGCGACCTCGGAGAACCACTGTGCCTGTTTTCATTTGTGGCTTTCTCTGGTTTGGGCACAGGGGATTGTAATCATAGAGGGAGGAACTATCACGGGCTCTCGCTGGTGTGCTCTGGGTTGATGTTGCCCTCTTTACTGGCTTTACGAAGCAGAAGTTTGAAAAAGGAGTTGCTGCTTGTTTGGATTTGCTGGACTTTATCACTTGGTTCCTACTAATTCCTTTTCAATGAGTTCTGCAGAAAGTAAAGGAGGGCCAGGTTCATGCTATTTCTGTCACTAAGATCACATCCAAATCCCTTTCAATCATAGAATCGTTTAGGTTGGAAGAGACCTTTAAGCTCATCAAGTCCAACCGTTCAGCGTGAGTGTTGGTGTGGAGCATCCTGAGCGGTCTCTTGGTGAGCTGCAGTTGCTCAGCATCTCCCTGGCTCAAAGCCTGGATGGCCCGGGAGCATGAGATCTGGGGTGTGTGTTTTCGGATAGATCCCAAAGGCCTCTCTCTCTTGACTTTAAATACTTGGCCTGGGGCTGAAGGGAAGCAGATGAGACAGGAAGGGAACAGAACCAAATTGGCTGTTGGTTGCTGAGAGTCAGTGGAAAAACTGTGGTGTGAACTTTGTCATTGTTGCCTTTTACCCTGCGTCACGACGGCAATCCGTCCGCCGTGCCCTGAGTGCGTCCGTGGTTTGCGTGGGTATGTGGGTAGGAAAGAGCATGCGGGGAGCGTGTGCGACCTCTCTGGCTGCTGGCGCTGGGCGGATGCAGGGGAGGTTTGGGATGAGGCTGTGCACGTGGAGGGGCCATGGGCACGGGGCTGGGTGGCTGCGACAGGCAGAGGTGGCTTCCTTTGTCTGGCCAGGGTTAAGCATTATATTGTCCTTAGTGTTGCTGGGACTTGGCAGCATCTTTTCAATAGCAGTTGTTTTCCTGCTGCAAGTCCATGCTCCAAGGCAGGAGCAATTGGCAGGTTGAGAGAGGAAGGAGAAGGGGGGGCTGCAGTTGGAGGGGTTTCCAGGCAGCTTGCACTGAGAAAAGACTTGGGCCTGTGGCCTCTGTGTTTCTGGGAAGACAAGACTTGCTTTTACTTGGCTTCAGAAAAGTAGTCTGGGTGTGCAGGAAAGGAAACCTCGTAAGGCCCCTCGGCCTGTGCAATTACACAGCACAACTGGAACAATTGTGCTGGGTGGCATTTGTGGAGCTGACCTTGACCCTGCCGGCAGCTGGGGGGGGGCAGGATCCTGGGGCAGGAATTAGGGGGAGGCTGTGATACCTTGCGGCCACAGCTGTCTCGTGGCTTGAGTCCCAGGCTGCACGCGCACGTCGTCTAACCTGCGCTGGCACCGCGGTGTTGTAGCTCCGCTATGGTCCATGAGGACCCATCCCTGGCTCTGCTGAAGAGGACAGGAGGGGCCAGGCAGTGCCCCCTCGTTCTGGGAGCGCGGCTGGGCTCCAGGCTGGCCCCGTGGGAGGTGGCTGCTGAGCCCCCGCTGTGTGTCTGTGGGAGGCAGGCGTGGGGCAGTTGGGGAGAAGAGGTGTCTGAGGCTGGACATCTCTCGTCTCATTTACAGTGCTTAATTTGGAAAGGTAATCCCCCAAACCAGAATCCAGCCATTGTCAGTAACAAGTTTGGCATGAATGAACCCCTGTATTTTGGAGGGTAATAGAAGTTGAATAGCATAAATAAAATGGGTAATAAATAAATGGGCTGTTTTCATTGTATACCTGCTGATATAAGCTGACTACTTAGTTTTCTAATGTATATCATAATTGTAACCCAATGTATTTTGTAGCAGGAGCAGTATGCTGATTTAAATCACAGCATATATTTTAGTGAGAGGATGTGTTGACCTAATTGCTAAAGTAATGTTATAATGAAAAGCCATTCAGACTGCATGTCCTCTCTTGCCCTCTGGTTTCTGGAAGTGACTGAAGGAAATAGCACTTCACTTCTGGTGAAATCATCCCAAGAGTGTTGTTTCATTGCAGTGTGATGGATTCATTTCACTGAAGGCACTAGCGTTGTACAAGAAAGCAAAATGCTCTTGGAAAGCTCAGGAACTGTTTCCCTCATGCTGAAATCACCGAGTTCATTTCAAGTATCCTCAGTGACAAAATCTGAATACCTAAAAATTCGTCCTTATGCAGGGACTGGCCTGCTTGCTACTCTGCGTGGCAGGTTTCAGATGTTGGAGCTGTTACCTTTGGCTGTGGTCTGTAGTTATGGGGGTGAGATGATCTACTGACAGCACAGATCGAGCATCCTCATTTGTGCCTCCTGGAAAGGAAAGAGCATCCTCAGACACGAGCATCGTTAGTCCACTAGCATTTGGCAAGCTAGCGCTGCTGGCCTCTGCGCTTATTTTCCTTGAGCTCAAATGGCAGGTGGTGGTGGTTGGGTTTATACCCTGCTGATGAGCCATGCAAAGAGATTATGATCTAGGCTCTTCAGAAGGTTTCATTCTCGCTCTTCTTGAAAGCGAGTTCTGCACAGTCCCTCTTCTGAGGCATCTTGATCAGTTCATATGTTTGGTGGATTTTTTTTTTTTAATTCGGGAGTCAGAACATGTTTTTATGAATTAATTTTCAAGTTGGTATCTCCTTAATCATAATTTCCTCAGACCCTGGAAAGTATTTGCATCTTATAATTTAAGTGCATTGAAACTGGGCATCAAGTGAAACTGTTAACCAGAATGAGATGAAATTCACGTTTGCACCTTAAATCCCCTCTGAGCTTTCTCAAATGCTGCAAGTTAATTACATTTCATCATGATTCTTTGATATTTGAGTAATTTTGGAGCACAAAGGCTTAAATTTGTGTTCATTGCCTTTTAGAGGTTTTACTCCTCAGATGACACAGAAAAATTTCATTGTGTTCTCTGTTCTTGCTATGGGTTAAGCTGTATTTGTGGGAAAGATTTGGTATATGGATTCAGGATAATTATTACCAGCGTATAATTTGAGAGCCCAATCCTTCCAAGTGTAGAGCAGGTTTCTAGAGGTCACGAGTATCTTAAGCTCCTGGAGCTGGGAGCATCTCTTTGGGTAGGGTTGGATCTTCAGTGATTGTTTGGCATCATGTTGAGCTGGTGGCACGAGCTGTGTGAGCATCCTTGCCTGGGTGGAAAATGCTGCTCCTCATCCCCAGGAGAGCAGCTTTAGTTTGAGCGGTTCCCTTGGCGCTTGCAAGGGCGGTCTGGCAGAGGCGCTGGGAGCCAGGGCTCCTGGGTTCCTTTCCATTCTCTACAGCTGACTCGCTGGGGGTAAGTTATGTCTTGCTGTATCCTAGCGTCCTCTTTGCAAAATGGGGTAATAGCTACCCTCACACCTTTGCAAAATATTTTGTGGTCCTTAGGTTGAAAAGCTTCTACGCGTACCAGTTCAGCATCATAAGTTGCTTCACAAAATGCTACTAAACCAGCAAATCACTCCCACCTGCCTTCAGTTCTCACCATCCCCATGGATCAGAACCGCAAAGGTAGTCGTTCTGCGTGGTCCTTGGTCAAATGGCGAGTTGTGTGCAGCCACAGGGGAGTTGTGTAAGCAGGGGAGTGCTGGATGACTTTTGCTTTCAAGCAGGCAATGGGGAGTTTGAATTTGAATTTCTGACAATGACGCAGCTTGTTGGAGCCATTATGAATTGAAATGGGGTCTTATTCAGCTCTGCTAATAAGAGGGTAAATGCAACTAAATACAGCTGTCTTCCTCACTGTCATTTGGTATTTATTAGCAAATATGCAGTGGAATTGAATCCCTTGTAAGTACTCTGCAGCTAATGGTAGATAGCAATTAACTGAAATGACTACTGTTGAGCACTGATGCTACCATCAGTGAGTGGAAGAGGAAATCTGGAGCCAGCGCACAGACCCAGTGGCTTCCAGAACTCCCTGTAGTTTTCCCCTCTGGATTCTCCGTTTCATGCCCTTATCAAAAGACTGCAGTGAAAACTGCTTCATCTTGGTAATTCCTGGAGGTCCGGCTTGAACAAACACTTCTCAAGCAGCAGTAAGCATGTGTGTGTATATATATTATTTTATCATTTTTGGTGCGGGGGTCACTGAAAGGACTCACTGCAATACTGCCAGTGAAAGTGTGTGGAGTGGAAACCACCTCCCCTCCACATGTGCTGGTGGCACAGGGCTGCCTCTGCAGCACCTCACGTGCCTCAGGAGATGTGAAGGAAACTGGCCCAGATGCTTGGAACAACTTCAGAAGCTGGGAAGGATTGGGTGCAGCATTCGTTGTTTCATCTTTGCCTTTCTTCTCCAAACGAAACAAGAGGTTTTGGTTTCTTGCCCCTCACTAATAAGGTGACATGTAGGTCAAAGTGCCCCAGAGGTTCTGCCCTCCATTGACTGGAGGGAAACCAGCTTCCGTGTGCTGGTTTGAAACTACCAAAAGTAGTTTGAGTCAGGCTGATTTCACGTATATCTTGATTTGTTTGTCACCCTTCCCTGCCAGCCTGTGTTTGATAGGGTGCCTTGTGGGGAAACTGCTTGTCAGGAGGGGATTAGTGCTTGGGTTGTGACGTGGGTGGGAAGCGAGGGGCCGTGCTGCAAGGAGAGCTGTCGGCAGGGTGGAGAGGCGTTGCTGGCCGCATTGCACAAGAACTGGTCTTGGGAGTGAGCTAATTGAGTATTTTTATCAGTGCCCTCCCTGCAAAACAGAGCAGGTTGCGAATGGGTGTGTTGATGATACGGAGGTACGAGCAGTGCAGGGGAGGATGAGTATTGAATAGGAGGAACCGAATGATTGATAGGTCTGGTGTCATGGCAATGCGATGATATTTAATGGTATGAAGTTGCAAGCACGTGTACTTAGGAGCTAGTAATAAGATTTTCTTCTGAGAGATGGGAGCTCATCATCTGGGAGCAAGTGAGAGAGGGAGAGGCAGCTGTGTATGTGCTGGAGATATGATGCTGTGAGCCCCCAGCCTGTTCTGAGGAAAGCGTTGCTTGATGAGGAGCAAGGACCCTGCCTGGGGCAGAGTAGCTGGAGGGAAACTGCCTGAAACACGTTGTGGGAGTCCCCTGGCCAGAGAAGAGCAGTCTAGTCCGGCTTGCAGTGCTGGCCCAAGGCTGAACAGGTATAAATTCACCGTGAATAAGTTTGGGCTGTGCATCAGGACGATCTGGGATAGCTTTCCTCACGTAGGGAAGCCCACGAAAATAGTCAGACCCTTCCTCAAGCACAGCATGGGCTTTGGCACAGGAGAAGCGTGAGCGGGATTGTGTGGGACATGAGCTGCCTCCGTCGTGTCCCCGTGCAGTGACGGGGAACCGTCCCTGGGGAGTTTGAGCAGCTCCTACCTGGCTGTGTTACCTGGTGGTTCAGAGTCCTGGGCTGCTTTTCATGTACAGGAGCTGCATGAAGGCTGGGAAGGGAAATTACTAAAGGGGAATAATTCCCAGCATGATTACTTTCTTTAAGGATGTGCTGCCAGTTAATTATTTAAATGCATGTTTAGTTAGTTAAGCCAGTGAATATACATTTACACTGAGCACCTGATAAACTCGATTCCTTTTTGATTGGGAAAAAATGTTTAATTGCCTCTGTCATCAGTGCTCTGAAGTTACATTTATTTTTGTGTAAAATTCAATCAGATCGCAAGTGAGATGCTAAAAATCTGTTGCTTCGTTAATTCATATCAATAGAAGTAAATTTTATACTAAGAGGGTTTTTTTACTACTCTTGGTGTTTTTGGTGGGGTGTTTTTCTGCCTTACTCCCGTCTAAGAGCTTGTTTTTTATTCCCGACTTTAGAACTACAGCAGCTCTGTTTTGGGAGTGCATTTTGCAATCGCCCCCACTAATATGAATCAAATACCTATAAATATCTTTACCTTTTTTTAAAGGCAGTTTTACCTTGCAGGCAGGAAGAGGTTCTCTTGCCCTGTGAGACTTACAATATTTAAGGCAGCAGACAACTATCTCCTAGCTCTGTCTTGAGACATGATTACGTTCTGCGTAGCTTGATGGATTTGTTGTCAGCGGGATAAGTGCAGTGAGCGAGACAATGCAAACAAGGCAGCCCTGAATGCGTGAAAGGGAGGGCTGGAGTGAGACAAGTGTAATTGCTGGACACTGTATGGTCTCCTCTTTCTCTGCCTGCCTCGCGGGGCTGAGGTGCAGACCTGAGAGGTGGGATGTTGCTGTGTCCTGCTCTGGCTTCTGTGGCCGGATCTCCTGGGCTGCAGGAGCTGCTGCAGCCCTGCGCTTCGGGTCAGTGCATAGCCCATGATCCTGCAGAATAGCTCTTGGCTAAAGGCAGTCTGCGCTGTTGTTTCCCAGCCTAGTGGGGGGAGGACAAGTATGATGTTGTCCATGCAGTGTTATTTTCTTGGAATATTTGGCAAGGGAGGTGCAAAGATTTAGGGGAGAGCAGGGTGTTGGGAGGTCTGACTGTAGCTCCAAGCTTCTGAACACACGTTACAAGTAGTGTTGCCCCTCTGGGGACCTATATCATCACCCAAGTCCTAATTATAGTGCTGTTTTGACAGCAGTCATGATGATTGTTGTTAATGGCACTGATAACACCTTGTGCTGTTTGCTTTGTTTCTTACTTGGCAGTGTTCTCGGCATCCCCAGCGCTCCTGGGACCCTTGCTGCCTTCTCCATATTGCTGTGTTGCTTGAAAACATTTGATGCGTGAGAGTCCTTGCATTTTGCCTGTGCACCACTGTAAAGGAACGTTTTTGCTCTTAAGGCAAGGCAGCCGAAAGGCAATCTGTGATACAGATCATCATTAGCTGCTATCTGACAGTGATGGATGACCCTGGGAAATCTTGTTGTTAAAGGCAACGTTGCTCTTCCTGTTCTGCTCTTTCTGCCTTCAGATCAGTTATCCTTTAAAGAAGTTGTTAAGGAGGAGGGAGGGTGGCCCTGCCCTGTGTTGGACTGGGAAGAGACTTCCTCATCCCTGTCACCGCACAGTGGAAGGTCACCCCTTTCTGCCTCATATGAGTGTCAGAAGCACCATCCCTTCCCGGATTTGAAATTCGCAGCTGTCGCATTGATGGGGGCCGAGTGATCTGCCAGCGTTATGCCACTCACTGCTTCCTCTAGCAGAATGCCGTACAGATTGCCTAACTCATTTGTGGCCAAACACTGCGTTTATATTTGGGCTCTTACTGCTTTTAAAAAATTTTATTCTTTTTGTTGTTGTTTCTTAAACACCTATATTGCCCTTTTTGAAGTACCTTTTGCAGAAGGATCTGAGAGTGCTCTGGGAGCCACCTTCATTGCTGTTTTACAGACACATACATAACCCAAGGTGCAGAGGAGCTGTGGGACTTGCTTAGCGCTCCAGTTGGGAACTGATGCTGGGACTCTTTGCTGTATACACCAGCGCTGTTCTGCTTTCTAGATTACAACTGGTGTCTTCAGAACTTCATTCCTACCTGGCCAGACTTGACTTGGTCTGTCGTCTCCACTTTGCTATACATGGTGTAGTCTTGGTTTGGTCTGGGACTTGATGTGGGAAGGTTGTCAGCCCTTCCTGGCTGCTAGTGGTGGGGCTGGAGTCTGGGATGGGACTTCTGCCAACACTTGGAAATCCTGAACACGCAGATCTGTATGAGTGGTTTGCACTGATTTGGGGCAAGGCTTGTGAACAGGGGCAGCTCCACATGAGCATCTGCCCCTCCCTGCACCTTTGTTCAAACCCACAGGCAGGGACATACCACGCTGTTAGCTAAAAGGTTGAGTGGTGGGGGAATTGCATTACAAGCTCTAGCATCTTAGCTGTGGAAGTAAGAAAAGCAGCTCATGTTCTGCAGTGTCTCTCTTCTGAACCACACCATATGGCCAAGGCCAGCACCTTCGGCTTGTCAGCAGTAATTTGCTGGCTCAGGAGGGACTGAATCTTCTTTTCTGGTATTAAGACATGAATAGTAGGTGCTTGCTGAGGTGGTACAGGCCCAGGTGTGTTGCCTGTGTGTCAGCAGAGGAGAAACTTAATACCTGGGCGGTGGGGGGAAGAGGGCTGTGTCTTCTCAGATGGGGATGTTTTGGAGCCCATTTAAAGGGGCAGCGATGTGCTCTGTGGGATCTGCCTTCTCCTGCTTTTCCCCAGTCTGAGAACTGCTCAGAGAATTTCTAGAACTTGCAAAGCTTCCTGGGTGGCAGATGGATGAGGCCTCTTTTGGAGCCTGTCAAACTAATGTGTGCTTCTGCCCAAAAATGACCCTCTTTTGGAGGAACTCTGAGCTCCTCACCTGACAAGGAGAGGTTCGTAGCAGCAGAAGTCCTTCTGCTCTTGGAGCAAAGAGGCACCAACAGGAGTAGCTGGTGCCACCACAGAGGCAAAGTGCTTTGGGAAGAGACCGACTCAGAAAGGAGTCAGCTGCTTGCCTTTGACTCTGGCCATCTCATTGGACTCTTCTGGGGCCCTTTTTCTTCTTTGGGCAACGCTGAAAATATGTGAATGAACCAAGACACACTCTTGTTTCTGGATTTCAGCTGTGAACTCACCTATCTGGTACGCGAAACCAACAGTGGACGAAGGATGTTATATTCCTGAGAGGAAAGCGGACATTACTTTCTCTAGGTCTCTGGAAGAAAAAGCAATGCTCCTTTCCCTTCCCTTTCAAGGGCAGCATATGGAGAGGAAAAAAAGGTGTCCCAGATAAACAAAATTCAAGATTCCAGCAACTTACTAGTAACGTTGCCCAAGCAGATGGATTGAAAACTGGAGAGCAGTGCATGTTGTACGGGCATGAAGATGCCATCAGCATCTTCAAAACCCCGGATCCTACCTGGGAACTTAACAGAGAGACCTGTCTGCAAAATTGTTCCAAGTAGACCTCAGCCCCGCTGCTTCCTTCTGCCGGTGGGCTTGGAGCTCTGGGTTTATGTTCAGAAAATGCGTAACCTGCAGAAGAAGAGGTAGGGGGAGGGCTCAGGCATGTGCTGTGGGAGGAACTGGGGCTGTAACTTGTCTTTATTCACTGTTTTCCCTTTCCTTTGTCAGCCTGTCAAGGTGGTTCAGGTTGGCTCACTTGAACAGCAGATTTCTGTCTTCTGCCTAAATTGCCCTTTTGGTCTTTTCTTATGGACAGTTGAGCTATGGCCTTTGGAAGCTGTTGTACGCGGAGTGTTTTAGTGTGCTTGAGTTTGTTCGTTGACCTTTAGTTGGTTCCTCTGCCCTTGCCATTGTGTTTGAGTGCGTTTCAGCCTGCAGTGACTGAACTGCATGCAAAGTTGTTTCCCAGAATTAGCTCTGGCTGTGGGGCCCTGAAGACGTGGGAAAGGCAAGTGGGTTTTAGAAGTGGGTTGTGTTTCTATTAATAATTACTGTCGTTGACTCTTGTCCCTTTACATGGCAGCAAAGGCTTGGCAGAGTGCGATGCAGAGGAAAAGCCTCCTCTCCCTTCCCCTTGTTTGCTTAGGTCCCAAACTGAGCAGTGATGTTAATTAGATAAGTCAGATACTCTGCAAAGCAGCCTGCTCAAGGACAAACAGATTTTAATTAAAGGCTGTGTGCACTGGAAGGTCGTGTCGTTGCATTGTGCCTGAAGAGTTACTATGGGAACACCAGGAAAGCACCCAGAGAGCGTGTGTGCAAGTGTGCGTGCAAGTGTATCAGAATGCAGGCCCCGAGGCAGAAATTTCGCTTCTGGTTATGTTTCCGCTGGCAAATACAGCCTGAGCGAGATGCCGTTATTGGAGTGTGTAGTTGGGTTTTGTTGCTGTAGGGTTTTCTGTGTTGCCGGGATGGGAGCCCTCACTTCAAACTCTTCAAATCACACGAGAAGTTTGATCTGAGCTAGACTGCAATGCCATGAATTGGTCTCCAGCTCAGTTTTTAGACTGTTTACAGTTGGTGAACTCAGTTTCTTGAAGAGAACCTGGATTGGGAAGAGTTTTGTTTGTGTTGAAATTTGAACTGAATTTATTTTGAAATTTGCTTCCATCTCTGCCATCTTCTAACTGGAATCCAACATTAATTCCTGTAATAGTGGCTCATTCCTTCATTTCAAGTCCTCTCCAGATTCATCTCTGCTAAGCTGCCTGAATTTGATCTTGCTGATTTGAGTATAAGGGGTTCTTTGTCTGTCTTCAGTTCTGAGCCTTCTTTCAGCTGTTTGGGGTGTATCGCAGAGACTTGTCAATACCTGATGGTGACACTAGATAACCGCTCTAGTGATCTACAAACCGTGACTGTGCCTTGGGACTGATGGAAGTTTGGTATGACCCCCAAATGCGTCCCTCTAAATAACATGCTGTAGCAGAAGCTCATTTTTACTGATTTTCATGTGGTCTAGCAAGAGGATCAATAGAGCAAAGTTAAACATTTTTAGTATTAACAGTCTTAATATTTTTATTTCCCCTATCAAACAGAAGTTGAGGCAGGGACTGATGCTGCACTGGCACTGCAAGCAGCCTTCTTGCGCCAGTAAAATAGCCACTCAAATGTGGGCTTTGCAGTGAGCTTGAAATCAAATATTTGTGTGGGAGTTTGAGGTGGGAGCTCAAATGAGCTGCTTCACAATCCCGTTGTCCCTCTTGTTACTTGGTAGTTTCGGGGACAAACGAACAGTGAGGCAGGAGAAGTCACAAGTGTGTTTGGAAGGAGAGTCTGAAACCAGCTCTTTTGCCCTTTTTTTGTTTTGTTGTGTTTTTTGTGGTTGGTTGTGTGTGTGGTGTGTGTTTTTTTTTTTTGTTTGGACAGTCCTTGTGGGTTGTCCTGCTCTGGAGATGCTGTTGGGCTGCCAAGCGTTGGGTGTTTGGAGCCATACGGAGCCGACTCAGCAGGGAGATTGCCAGGCAAATAGGGTTGGATTTTAGACAGTTTATGCGCTGCTCATAGAGGAGCTGGCTTTGTTTCCTGGCAGCTGAGAAAACGCCATTCTGCCTGTTTGTAGGAAAAATATCAGGGTTGGTATTTCGTACGTGCATCTCCCCGTGCCCCTTTGTGGCAGGGGAAGGCAGGTGCTGGGTGCAGGTTTGGGCAGAAGATACTGGAGCGCATACCTGGAGCCGGAGGAGCTCTGCCCCGAGGCCAGTGTGCACGGGGGTGTGTGGGTGCACGGTGGCGGGTGGTGTCCTTAGGGAGAGAAGCCAGAGCAGCGCAGAGTGCCCCGGCTTGGCCAGCACACCTCAGCCTTGGTCTGCAGAGACCCCGGTTGCAGGGGCTGGGCCTTGGCTCATCGCAAGGGTGGCTTTGGGGGAAGGAAACTGCTGCAGGAGACGTCAGCTGGGCTGCTGCCATTGCAGTGATGATGAGCAAGTTGTTCTCTTAGTCTGGGTACCACAGTCAAACTTCTTCCTGCAAGTGCTCTTTGACTGGGAGCAGAATAGAAACCGCCTTTGGACATTTATTATCTCTTGTCTGACACTTGCTCTTCTGACTCTGGACAAATGGGCTATGTTTTTTCTGAGCAGATGTCCACCTTTGGCCTAGATAGTTTTGCGTTTTAAAAATACATTGAGCAGAAATGAAAAAGCCAAAAAGAGCCAAGAGAAGCGTCTGAATAGCGGAGTGGGAACATGCTGTGTCCATCTGCCTCATGAAGGGGCTGGCTTTGCAGCAGGCAAGACACTTCCAAATGTAGGCTTTCAAATGTGTGCTTTGTCCCTTCTGAGAACCGGAGGATACACATGGTCTAACAGGGACAGCTGTAACTTAGAGAGGACTTGGTGGAGCACTCAAAAGAGCACATTTCCTTTCTCTTGAAGCAGTGTCACTGGTCTCGCTCCTCTCCACTGGCTTGCAGAGCACTCGCTGACAGCACGGCATGCACCATTGCCAAAGGTGTCGAGAGATGCAAGGGAGGAGAGCTAGCCTGGAGGCTAATGTGCAGAGTGCCTGTGGAAAAAGTGACAGCAGGGGAGTTAATGAAAAGCAGACACCGAGCACTGGAAGCTGCTCAGCCAAGAAATTCTGCACAGTCCAGGGTTTTCTGTGGTATCCAATAAAAATGTGTTACAATTTGGCTACCCTCTCTGTTACCCCGAGGAAAGCGGTGCAGGCATGAATAGCCTGGGTACGTGGCTTCTGTGCTGTGCGCCACCTGGAAGAAAAACAGATGCCATGTTACTCTTGTGATGTGAATGTGCATCTTGAGAGACAGGAGCCCTGAGTTTCTTGTCCAGATTCCTACTGGGACGCCCAGGGCTGCCTTTGGCCACTTGCAGATGCAGTCTGTAAATCTGGATGCTCCTGTGTCTCGTGCCTAGGACGCTGGTTTCTCAGAGGGGCTGAGTGCCCACCATGCCTGCTGAAAGCTGGTGTCGTCACCGCTGGGGTGTGCCAGCTGCGTGTCCCGGAGTTATTGTTACCCAAACAGTGTTTGACCTGGGGCTGGTGCCTTGGGGCTGAATGCAGAGAGGCAGCTGCTGCCTGGAGGGTGGCTCCTTCTAGGTTGTTTTTTTTGGAGGGGTGGGGGGGTGGGGTGGGGTGGGTGTTCTTGTGCAGCGAGTAATTAAAGATGTACAATGAAGTAAACTTTTTAACCATTGCGTAGCAGTGTGGGTGCACTGCAGTCTAACTCCTCTAGAAATCACGGTCTTGCTTTTGGCAGAATGGAGGCATCCTGCCTGGAATTGGCCCTGGAAGGAGAGCGCTTGTGCAAGGCTGGGGACTTCAAAGCTGGGGCAGCCTTCTTCGAAGCAGCGGTGCAGGTGGGGACAGAGGACCTGAAGACTCTCAGTGCCATCTACAGTCAGCTGGGCAATGCCTATTTCTACCTAAAGGAGTACTCCAAGGCCCTGGAGTACCATAAACATGACCTTACCCTGGCCAGGTAAGCATGTCAGCAGTGCTTCGTCCTAATCTGATACAACCTGTCAGGGCTTGAGCAAAGGCAAGTTCTGTGGGGTCTGAACCCAGTAGCCTGAGGGAATCTGCCCAGAAATAAGCATCCAAAACTAGCCCTGAGGCATGGGCTGACTGTCCCGTGGAGAACTCGGGAGGCAACAAGAATGGACCAGCCACCTTCAGAGCAGGGAGGTGGGGAAAGGGGATATGGACGTGAGGATGGCACTTGGAGCGAGAGCAGGGCAGTGTCCAGTTCTCCTGTCCCCAGGTACTCATTGTAAGTACACCTGAAGTCATTAGAGCAGTTCACTTGAGACAGCAAAAAACAAGAATCAGTCTTCAAAATTGAGAGAGCTTCTATGAAGCACTCCAGTCAGGCATGTGTGCTGGGAGCTGCTGGATGTGGTGTACGTACCATGCAGTGCTTGCTGCACCTTGGCTCACTGCAGCTTGAATTCTGCCTCTGAGAGTCTGTGAGCTGTTTAACATCTCTCTTCATTCCCCTGGTCATCTTGTAGAACCATCGGGGACCGCATTGGAGAAGCCAAGGCAAGTGGCAACCTTGGGAATACATTGAAAATACTGGGGCAGTTTGATGAAGCTGTCGTTTGTTGCCAGAGGCACTTGGACATTTCTCAGGAGCAGGGAGACAAGGTAATTGGTTCATGGTATCCCAACAGGAAATATTTCCTTGCTTTAAAAATAATCTGTCTGCAAGTCAGTAACTGAGATATGGTGAAGGTGGGCTTTGGAAGGAGATGGAGCGTGAAGCTCTCCCTTCTGGCTGCATCACAGGTCTCATGCTGCTGACAGTATCAGCTGCCATGACAGTGAAGACGGGAAAGGAACATGTGCACCTCTTGGCTTTGACTGTCTCCGCTCAGCAATGGAAAGGTCCATATTGGGATGTGAAGTGTAATACCTTGCTGCTCCCTGTTCTTCCTCCCTTTAGGTAGGTGAAGCCAGAGCACTCTATAATATAGGAAATGTTTACCATGCAAAGGGAAAGCACTTATCTTGGAACATGGCCCAAGACCCAGGCTACCTGCCTCAAGAAGTCAAGGAGACGCTACAGAAAGCTTCAGAATATTATGAGTAAGTATTCAAGCTTGGCCAGCGCTTTCTCCTGCGGGGAACAGGGCTCGTCAGGCATCAGTGATTGCTAAAATGCACACAGGTACACCTTTGTTGAGCTTATCCTGCTCAGATCATAATCTGTATTTGTGGTGTTCCTGTTCTGCTGACAGCTTCCAGGGTCTGCAGGTTAGCTGATAACCGTTAGGCTAATGATAGCTGCACAGGGTGTAAGACAACAATTTTTACTGAGTCCTGTTGGAGGCATTTCTCGTAGGGGGGGGTTTGTTTCCTGGGCCACGGGGGATGCGGGAGCTCTGGAAGATGTTTGTTGCAAAGAATGAGACTGTGGGCTCAGCATTGTTGAAAATCAGGCCACTGGATGAGATTTTTGCATGTTGTAATGAATTAGGAATATTCCCCTGAGATGCCAAGTTATCATGGCAAATTAATCTCAAGGAAGGCGAGAGAGAGACTGCAAGCTTTTATAAAATTAGAGCTAAAATTCATCCTGGCATTGCCTTGGTAAAACTCAGTGTAGTTTGAAGTATGATCATGCAATTAAGTTCAATAGTCTGCTCCTTCTCAGCGCTGTATTTGGAAGCTAAACTATTAGCTTCTGTAGCCCCTGCTGCTCTCTGCTGGCCTTGATGAGAATGGATCCCTGTGTGTCTCCATTGCTGTGGCCACGAACAGACTCTCCATCACCCATGGGAAGAGGCTTTCACATGAAGTCCTGGTTGTCTTTCTCATGGATCTGTAGTTTGTCTTGCTTGTATAACATCCTTCCCTTTCATAAACAGTTTGAGATCGCTCTGATGTCCTACATAGGAAGGTTGTCGCCAGACTTTTGGGATAATGTTTTTCTTCTTGTGCTTCAGAGTTTTGCTTCAATAAAGCAGGTTTTTTAAGTAGCCTTTTTAAATGAAGAGAGTGACAAGATCTTATATCTGCCTCCTCATATCTGAGGATGTGATAGTGCCTATATATAGCATAGCCAGTGGGTAAATTGTGCCAGCTGGGAGCTCTACGCTTCCCTATGTGTCCTGGATGTGTAAAGAGGGAAAAAAACAAGGTGAAGAAATGCTGGGAAGCTCCATGAGCAGAGCCCTGGCATGGGGCTGTGGATCTTGCCCCTGTCCCCAGGTTTGTCCAGGTTGTTACCCTGTGGGTAATCTCCTTTCTCCCATGCTCCTGGTTCTCCCCTGTACAGTGAGGTGGCCGTTTCTTATTTAATGTGGGATCCTCTCAGACCATCGGTGTGTGAGCGCTTGTGCAGTTCCTGTACACAGCTGCACGTTGCCCGAGGTTGAGAGAGCAGCAGGGACTGATGCTGCTGGATCTGCACGAGCTCCCAGAGCTGCAGCTAGCATAGATTCCCAGACTTTCACCTGCCAAGGGATGCACGGGACAGGTGGTTGGGGTGGGGAAATGCCTTCTCCAGGGTCAGCTCTCCTTCCTTTACGGTGCAAGTTTCTTTACTGTCTCCTGCAGAGAGTGTTGGCTGTGTCTCACCAGACATACTGCTTTGACTTCTTTCAGGAGGAACCTGTCCCTGGTGAAGGAGCTGGGGGACAGAGCTGCGCAGGGCCGTGCTTATGGCAACCTCGGCAACACCCAGTACTTACTTGGCAACTTCAGTGAAGCTATAGCCTTCCACAAGGAGGTAGGAAACCACTGCGCCGTCTTCCTGGGGTCAGGGGCTGAGGCTGACTGTTGGGGAGCAGCCTTTCTTCTTGCCACAGCCCAGGAAGTACAGGGAGGCATTTGCCCTCAGCTGTTTTTCTCCCTCGTGTGTGTACCTCAGGGTCTGGCCCTGCTGTACTAACTCGTGCTGAGCAACGTCTTACTCCAGTCCCCATCAGCACCTAATGAGCAGCTTGAGGGAAAGGTGCTGTTGGCTTGGAAACCAAAGGAGATATCTAAGGGCAAATTGCAGCTAGGCTTAGCAAGGCTTTTCTGCTCTTAATTTGTGTCAGGCTAGATTTTAATAAATGCAAGCCATGAATTTAATTAAGCTGCTGAAAGAGCTGTTGATCAGGAATAAATGTTGCTTGTAGAACATAATAACTTTATAGAAAGCTTTACAGAGGGGTGAGGTGACACAGTCCCTGCCCCAATTCAAATGCAATTCAGCTTCTAGTTCAGAGTGTACATCTGTTTCCTTGCAGTGGAAGGTGCTCAGCACCTCGGAAAGTCAGCCCTGTCACAGCTCTTCTCATTTTTAAATGCTGGAGGACAGCAGCCAGCAGTGCTTTGGTAGAAGGGGCTTGAAAGGGGCAGGAAAACTCTGTGCAGTGTTTGGGACCAGGAGCAGGGTGCTGCAATGTGGGGGGTGAGAGGTGAGGAAGCGTGGGAAGCAGGGGGATGTGAGAAGAGAGGCAGGACTGAGGTGTGGGCAGGGGCAGAGGTCTGGGGAGCAGCCGCAGCACAGGCGGTGAGATGGAGTGCACGTGCATGCGTGTTCATTCTGTGCCACAGCACCACGCGAGGCGGCAGCCGTGTTCCTGCACGCTAGTCTGCTGACCAACCACATCCCTTCACAGCCTCACCTACAGCTCTCCATTCGCCTCTTTATTCAGCTGTTGAAGTACGAGCATAACTCCTTTTGCACTTCAGCTAGAGAGATGTGTACTGACCAGGCTGGAGTAGGAGCTAGAGGAGGATGTGGCATTACTCCCGCTTTTCCAAAGGCCTTTCCTGATCCTGAATTGGAAAAGAGGGAGAGATTTCCTGCTGCATCCAGCCTTGATTAGGCGTGTGCACCACTACCTTGCTGGGTGGGAGCTTTGCAAACCAAGAAGTTAATCTCCCAGGAAAGTTGCTGTGTAACAGAAACCTGGCAATGGCCAGCCTGTACTCACTAATCTGTGTCTGCTGCAGCGCCTTGCTATTGCTAAGGAGTTTGGGGACAAGGCAGCCGAGCGGAGAGCGTACAGCAACCTGGGCAATGCGCACATCTTCCTTGGGAGGTTTGACATCTCTGCTGAGTACTACAAGTAAGTGCCAGGGGCTAAGGCAGATTCAGGGCAGATGTTCCCTGGAAATCTTGACCTATTGCAGTGAATTCGTAGGCTCAGGGGGATCTGACAAAGGGGCCTGGAGGCCAATTGCATGTGTGGTGCTCAGCTGTGGCAAGCAATACAGCCACCTGACAGTCAGCACACAGTGCATGCCAAAGTGGTGACGTTCCTGTCGCCTTGCAGAGGTGCCCTGCACTGACCAGGTCTCTTCATTTCCACCTGTTCCATGCAGGAAAACACTCCAGCTCTCCAGACAACTCAAAGACCAAGCAGTAGAAGCCCAGGCTTGCTACAGTCTTGGAAACACATACACGCTGCTTCAAGACTATGAAAGAGCGATTGAGTACCATCTAAAACACCTGGTGATAGCACAGGAGCTGGGAGACAGGTAAGGGACTGCCTCGGGAATGGCATTTCTGCTCTGGTGGGTTCAGAGCACTGACCCTTCCCTGTTGATTTATTGTTCCCTACTGCTGGGGCTAAACAGCGGTGATGTGTATTCTTGAAAGACTTTAGAAATGTCTCAGAACCCAAGCCTTAGTCCAGTCATCTGTCGAAAACGTAACATGATTGGCACCTTTATCATGTCATTCAAACCTGGAGATTATGCCCTTAAACCTATGTCTGTGGGGGTTGAGTGAGATTTCTAATAAGAGATACTTGAAGAAAATGCATTGTATTCAGCACTTTGCAAGGTGGTTACTGCTGTTTTATCCCAGAAGGGCCTCTCTAAAGCTTCCTCAAGTTCACAAAAATAGTATCTTCCTTAGAAACTGTGTGGGTAGGACATACATACGTACATACATACATACATGCCACTTTGTCCCGTTGCTCTGAGATGATGCTGGAAACTTCCATGTAGACACAGATGATGTTACATAGAGCATGTGGAGATAATATATTTTGCTTCTTAGCCTCATTCCTTCTTCTTTAGGAGGTCAGGCCTCATTTTTATTTTTTATTTTTTTGAGAGGTTGGTTCCTTTTTCCTGGAGCCTTCTTGCAGCTGAAGTGACTTTGCAGCCACCTTGTTCAGTGTTACAGCTGATGGCTCCTGGGAAGCTGGGTGTCCTCCACTAGATGGAGCAGAGACATTAAAATGGGAGCTCTGTGGCACTATCCAGGCAGTATCTGCTCAGAGAAGGTATAATCCCACCCAAGGGTGAATCATGCTGTGGGGGTGCAGGCCTGTGGGCTCCTGCATTTCTGGGAACACACCCTATGAGCAGAAGGTATTGAACAGGGTGACAAGAAAAATGTTTAAATGCTGATCAACCCGCCCAAACCTCTGAAAAGGGAGTTGCAGTCACGCTGAACCTCCCCCTGCGCCCCCATGTGCTTTTTTTATCCCATCACCCCCCACATCTGCTCGTTTGCAGAGCTGAGCAGGCTCTGATGAGCAGTAGGTCTCTGCCTGCTTGTGCAAACAGGTGCTGAAACCTGCTCTAGAGACACCTGGGTGTCCAGTGGGGACGGGCAGCACTCGGGGGCTGGGGGTGAGGGCTGCCCGGGGCAGGTTTCTCATTCGCCTGCTTTCTCTGGCTTCTGAAAACAAGAAGCAGCGCCCTGGAGGCCTTGTGGAAATAGGTCAATATTTGCTTGGCTGTTGCGTGCAGTTTCAGTTTGTGCATGCATCCTGGGTGACGTGGTGCTGGTGTTTAGCAGGAGAACGTCGTGTGCCTGCAATGTTCTCTCCTTGCCATGCTCTCGCTAATTTAGTTCTGGGCTGTTGTTGAACTAAAGGGCTGGATGTTACATGTCCTCTTGATGCATTGTGCATCTCTGGAGAAGGAACCCTTGCTGTGTGAGGTGGAAGCTGGACAGGAAGGAGCTCTGGCTTCTGCTCTCAGGCTGGTGCTCACAAATGAAGCTGAACCATCCTGGGCCCTTGCTACGCTGCTTACCTTTTTGCCACTGTGGGTGCAGGCCCACTGCTGAGGCTATTGCTCATTCCCTGATCTTACTGACCTCAGCATAAGTAGAGTTTAAGACGTACAGTGCGTTTAATTTTCCTTTGCAGAACACTTCTGTAGGTGAAAACATAGCTCGGAGGCCTGGCTGTTGGTGCTCTAGAGGAGGAGGCCCTGAAAGGGCTGCTGTGCTGCTGGGTTTTGCCCAGCATTTCTGTGGTTGACAGTTTCCTGTTTTGCAGGGTGGGAGAAGGAAGAGCCTGCTGGAGTCTCGGAAATGCCTATGTCTCTCTGGGGAGCCATGAACAAGCCTTGCACTTTGCAAGGAAACATCTTGAAATCTCCCAAGAGGTAAGAGAAGCTGCTTCAGATCAGAGGGAATCAGCCGTCCCTGTTGAGAGGAAGACTTTATTTTATGCCAATAAGTTATATTAATGTAGTTCTTCTCTTGCTATGACTGCTCTGGAAAGCCCTTGTCTATGTGCTGTTTCAGTAGTCTCTTTAGGAACTGCAGAGCTTGGCTGGAAAATATTCGTTTTATGGGAGGCTCCCAGCCTTCCTCTTAATTATAGCTAGGACATTTGCTGTACGTTCCTCTTAACTGATACTCCTGGGTGAGAAAGGACCTGGGGGCTAGTTGTCTGGTCTCCTGACCAAGGTGTTGTGCACCCAGCTGGTGTGAAGGAACTCAGATACATCTTGGTGTCCGGTTGGTTAGTAAGACCCCCCCTTCCTGAGCACAAGGCTGTGATATCCTGACTGAGATGGACCTTGTGATTCTAGCTGTTGTCTGGCTTGATTTGCTGGCAAGTTAAGTACCTGGAGAAAACAAGGCCAGCTTCTGCCTGGTGACTGGGTGCTCTAAACCTGCTATATTTTGCACTGCCATACAGTGTACATGTGACAAGTTATTTCCTCTCAGTGGAGCTGGCGGGGGGTCCCAGCTGTGAGGTGGTAAACTCTAGCATTGTCCTGATACAACCGGTTGCCCACGCTGGACGAGCACAGCCTGCAGCTCGCCCTGTACCGCTGCTGCACCATTTGGGATTTCATGTGCGGAGCTACTCTGGTTTTCGCAGATGTGCTTGCCCAGCTACCTGCAGCTTTCCTGGTGCAAAAATGCATGGAATTCTCGGGTGGCTCAGAAGTACAGAGAGCAAGAATGCCATTGTTTGGTCTTTCCAGTGTGTTACGAGGCAATCGGCTGTGGCCTCTTTAGTCTTCCCCAGATGAAGAAATTGCCTTCTTGAAGCACTAATTGAAATCACCATATGCAAGTGCTTTGTGTGTTCTCCTGCCTGTCTATTAGGTTGGCTAAATCTTGGGTTAGGGCTGACATAACAGCCTAATTATGTATTTAATTATACTTATTAGACATGCAGAAGAAATACTGTTCTTTGGCCTTGTATGTTTTAGGACAAATTAACTTTTCCAGCTTTAGGACTGTTGCAGCGCAGGGCTGATCACTCAGAGCCAGATGTCGGCTCGTTGATGTGCAGCGTGGATGAGGGGCGGTGGGAGGATGGGAGCAGTAGTGGTCCTGGTGACTTCTGGGGGTGGAGGGGAAACTCGACAGGGTGGGGGTTCACAGTGGCGTTCTCATTCTGGGGTGATGGCTGTGATTACAGGGCATGTCAGGAGTAGGTTACTCGTGGCAGGTGGCTAATAAACTCCCCCCCATCATTAATTATTGAGCAGTGCAGAGACTGTCCGTTTGTGAGGAGAGCCTGCACTAGCTTCTAGCAACTAGTGATTCTGTTCTAAAGCTGATGTTTTATTTTAGCCTTGGGAACCAAGTGAGCTGCTTGTGCTGTTGTGGCAAGCACCAGCATTTTGCCCAGGAAAAACCTGGTGAAGTTAAACCTTTGTACACTAATATGTTTAGCTCCCATCACCCTCTCCCGCTTCTACCCTGATACAAATCTGATGGTGACATTTGAATCCAAATGAAATCTGCTCAGGGTAAGCACATTGGAAGCTGCTGCAGGGTGATCGGAGGTTACTGAAAAATTTCTTCTGAAACAGCTGGAGGGAAGGATGTGTACCTAAAAACCTTGGAAGCTGTCCCAGCTCCCAGACGCTGCTCTGGAGTACCTTTCCCATCTCTGTGTGTGGCAGGGGGGCTCCTGGGAAACTGAGACATCTGAGCTGAGGGCAGAGAACAGGGCTCTGCTGCGGCGTGTGTGGTAGGTCCTGCCGAGGATTGTTGTCCTGCCGGTGTGTTCCTCTGATGTTAATAGGGCGTTGGAGATGAACTGGAATGAGTGGAAGTCAGGGAAGCATTTAACAGAGCATCAAGGACTGTGAGACCTAACCAGGACATAGTAATTTCTCTGGAGATGATGTCAATAGCAAATCTCTTGTAATTGGCAGGGGATTTACGCCTTATGATAAGCTGGTTGATCTGCCTTCCTTTACGAGTACTTGGGGCTTTGTCATAAATAATGTGAGGATTTATGATTTTGTTCTAGGATGGCTCATACTGCAGTCTATCTCGAAGGACCACAGAAGAGCTGTTGCAAGGCATTTAATAGACAGTCAGGCCTCTCCAAGGGAACAGCCAAGGTCTTCCTCTGTAACAGAGGCTGCTGTTCCTCTAAAGATTAGAGACTGTTTCTGAGTGACCTCTCAGTGTTCACTGGTGATATGCAGCGCAGTAGTTTTCTTGTTTTGATAAACTTTGAGGAGGGCCCAGCAGCATGTCTTATAACTCCCATTTTAAGTAGCAGAAGCCACTGGAAAGATCTCTTCCTGAACATGTAATGTCGGCTTCCTTGGCCTCAGGCCAGTGAGAGATGGGAATTTGGAAAAAAATTGGACTCCAAAAGATTTTGGAGTGTTGTGTGGGTAGATCACTAGGAACAACTCAAAGCTGTATGGACCTGAGCCAGGAGAGAGGGCTTTCAGAGCATCCAAGCCCTGAGTGTGACACTGCCCATGTGGCTGACAGTAGTGTGGCTGGCTGGTGCTCAGTAACTCTGGAAATACTTGAGGAAGGGGACTGAGAGTTTTGGGGCTCTCTGCCAAGCCATATGTGGCTGTAGGATGGCCCAGACGTGCATGTTTGCCTCTGTCCCAGTTGTGTAGCCGTTGGTGAGCTGTGCCCCCCCAGGTCCTTGTAGCAAACTCTGCATCTTGAGGTGTAGCCAGTGCACGGCACAGCATGCATGGACCCTCTCCCAGATTATCACTGAGGAATAGTTTTGGAGAGTCACTTTGGTGTTGAAAGCTGGGCTGTGTGGTATCTCAGGGTGTCTCCAAGCTCTCTTCTGGCTGGCTGTGTGTTTGCTTTGATATGGGACTCGCAAACCCTTTGCTAGGGGCTGTTTGCTTAGAGCATGTTGCCTTTTAACCAGCTGCCCTGTTGATTGTCACCCTGTAGATCGGGGACCGGAACGGTGAGCTGACGGCACAGGTGAACATGGCCCAGCTCAAGTCAGCCCTTGGCTTGGGCCCCGGGGATGAGGATGCGGGCATGGCTCACCACTACTCTGGCTATGAAGCACAAGGTGAGTTTCTGGGCCTTTGCTGGCACTGAAGGGCCTCGTGAAAGATGTGGGATGGTGCATGGGGAGGGGGAGGTGTTTGCGAGTGGGCAACATGGGAGGAAATAGGAATGCCAGAGCAAGATGAAGGTATCAAGTGCCTTTACCAGAAAAGAAACTGTGGTATGTTTGCCCTGTGCTTTCCATAAGCTGCCAGGGCAGGGAAGGATCCACCCCAAAAAGGGCACAGAATGAGTTAATGGAATTAATCTGCATTGGGAATGAAATTCCATGTGCCAAGCAGCAAACTAGCTTTTGTCTCTTTTAAAGCTCTGCAGGGCCTTTTTAACTGATTTGACTGATAGAGCAAGCTTTCAAAAGGTGTGACTGGCAGGGATTTTTGGCTGCTTTCGTTCTGACTAGCGCCCAAGGAGTGAGCCTACGGCATGGGCTGAAGGCAGGTTGTGAGCATCAGCACGCTGCGTGCTGCCTCGCTCCTGGAACACCTGCAGCGGTGCCCAGCTTGGAAACAAAGACCTGGTGAGACTTGGTCACAGCAGACAAAATGGCTTTACTCAGTGCACTTGGCCCTGGGTCATTCTGCCCCTGCTCCCCAGGGAGCAGGAGAGCACAGCTGAGCCCTCGCCACAGCGCGCTGTCAGCCTGCCAGCCTGACGTGGCAGCTCGGGGACCGTCTGCCCGTCCTGGAACTGCCCACTGCAGACATTTGTGGGTGCCTGGCATGGGGCGCTTCCAGCTGGTTGCTCTGTCACTGTGGACAGACTTATTAATTCACACAGATGAAACTGCATCCCGGGAGGTGCCGGCTGATTAAATATGACCTTGTTAGTGCAGACACATTTTCTCAGATGGTGTGTTCGCTTTCCTGTTGGTAGAACTGGCATAGAGAAGATGGTGTTTGGGTTGAGGCACAGTGTTCTGGGAGGGAGAAGGGCTGGCTGTGCGTGTTTGCTCTCTCTATTGATCTTGAAGGTGTAGCCTGCTACATCAGTCCTAAAGCTTTTCCTGAGAAGTCAAGCTGTGGGCGAGGGAGCCGGTGTGCCCTGCCATGCCCCGTCAGGAGCTGCGCTGGAGCTGAGCTGTGTCCTCAAAAGCCATGTGGGCCACAACGGCTGCCCCAGCCTCCTTTTGCATGTCAGGTCCATCTTTATAACTACTGGGAAACTTACTGGCTAGGGCCTTCCGTTCTTCCTGGCACCTCGTTAGGGGCTTCCTTTTGGCAAATTATTTTGCTCTGAAAGGGGAACAGGAAATTAACCTTGATGTTGCTGCTGCTCCTGGGACAGTGAAGTGTGGAGGAAATGAGCTGATGGGGTGCCAGGTCCCTCGGGCTGGGGAATGGAGGGGTGCAGGAGGGCAGCAGCAAGGACCGCATGGGCATGAGTGCTGCATGCCGAGAGACACGTTTGACTGGATGCGTGCGCGTACTGTGTAGAACAGCTGCAGTGGAAGGGGTCAGGCCTGGTTTATCTGGGAGAGGGGCTCTGCAGCTCTGACCATATTGCATAACCAGGAGTGCACAGCCTTTCCTTAGCTGGAAATAATTAAAAAATAAAGCAAGGGAGGGGGGGGGTTTGCTCTCATAACACACTCTCCATTAAATGTGAGCTTGAATGCAGCCTGCTATGGACTGGTCTGGTGTCCCACCACAGGCAGGACAGTGCGCCTTGGGCATCAGGGAGGGTCTGGGTCTGAGCAGAGCCCCTCTCGGGGAGAGCTGAGCCTGGTGTGTGGCGGTGTCCCCCACACGGGCGGTGACACATGTCCGCTCTCTCCTGGCACAGCCCCACTGACCGCATCTCACAGCACGAGACTCGGAGAGCGCATGGCACCAAAGGTTTGGGATTTTTGCTTAAGGCACGTGGCCAGCCTGGTCAGTCACTGGGCTTAACTCTGAAGGTGAGGCAGGGCAAGGCAGAGCCAGTGTGTGGCCCGTGAGCTGTTCACTGCCCTCCAGTGATCCAGATGTGCCTGTGCTGTGTTAACATCTGGAGCCAGTAGTGATTTTTCTCTCATCTGACAGAGCTAGAGCCATGCTGGTCTGTGTGTGTGATCGCTGAAGGGTGGGAGAGGGGCTGAGCTGCTGTAGTCAAGGGCAGTGTTTGCTGGAGGTTGCAGTGACCTCGTTAATCTGTGGTGCCATTGCTCATGTTCCCAAGGCTGGAGCTGTTGTCAACAGAAGGACAAAATGTCCTCTGGAGGAAAAACAGCAAATGACTGGGGCTTGCAGCGTGGGAGAGGGGGGGACCGCAGGGCCTGGGGCAGGTTCCCTTGCAGAGTAGGGCTTCCCCAGTTGGTGGGATGTGGGGGATGCTGCCCCTTGCCAGGTCCTGGGAACCTGCTGGGGATGTAAAAATCGGCTGCTGCTGTGTTTTGTGGGCTGGGGCTGTGCAGCAGCATCTTGCTGGAGGAAGGGAGCGCGAGTGTTGCAGTGCTTAGCCATGTGCATGCTTTTACACGTGCATCTCAGGTGGGACAGGTGCCGTCCCTGTTGCACAGAGATTTGGAGAGAGGATGGGTCTGCAGGACAGTCTGTGGGGAGGAGCCTGGCTCCCTTGATTTCTCATTAGCTTTTATTCTGGCTTCAGCTCTCTTATTCTGAACTTCAGTGGAGGATAAGAGAGGCCACCAACTTGTCTCTGAGCCCTTGAGAAGAAGGGAGATGTATTTAATGGCTGCCAGGAACTTTGGTACCCTCCTGTGCACCTATTAAATGATTAGAAAAGCATAATTATTTGTATTATTAATAGCAGCAATTTACAGCAAGAGGAACATCTGTTTCTGTAATAGGAAGCAGGTGAGAGAGTTGAGATTCAAGTTGACTTCTGAACCAGCCGTGCCTTTTGATGTCAACAAATCTCGTGGTGAGGAGAGCTTTCAAATTTTTTTCCCTTCAGATTATTTTCCCTGCTTAAGGTTATAAAATGTCTGCATATTCATAAGGATGCTAAAATCATCTGATAGGGCAGGTGTGTTATAAAATACATTAATTTTATCAAGCAGGTTAGAATAAAGTTTCATAGCAAACTTGAGTTCTGGGAAAATCTGTACCGTTGGCTGAGAAACCCTGAGCCAGACCGTCAGACTCTGATGTCCTTCACAGGTTACTTCTGCTTCTAAGTCGTGGGCATTGACCTCCGCCGGGGGCCTGGGGGAGGAAGGAGTGTCTGATGTTTTCCTCTGCTGTTTTGGCTCCTCTTCCTGAGCTCTTTGTGATTTTAATTAATATTCTGAGAGCAATTGGATGTCAGAAGACAAAGCTGGAGGCCAGGGAAGTGGGGCAGTGCTGCAAAAGTCTTGTGAAAGCAACGACCTTGTCAAGAAACGCAAACACAGAGAGCTTAAAGCAACAAACCGAGAGAAGCTAGCGAGTAGCTAAAACATGCAGCAAATAAACAGAGGTTGTGTCTGTTTCTCCAAACACCCAAAAATGTGGCCCTGAAAACTGGTCTTGCCCTCTTTCACACACTGCAAGTTAAGCATCAAGTACTGGTAGGCTTTTGCCTTTGGAGAGAAGTAAGGGAACTTGCTGTGCCTGTAAGGGAGTTGTTTTGTAGGGGTGAAGGCAATCATGAACAACAAGAAGTGCTGCCTGGTGCTGGGAGACGTCCCATGGTGCAAACAGCCAGCTCTGCCCTCTGCATGGCTGCTGGATGTGGGGTGGGAGCGCTGGCTGCCCGTGCCACCCTCACTTGGTTTGGGCTGCAGTTTCAGCATCTGCTCAGCAAGGAGTCGGCTGCGCCTAGCGCTCGGCGGATAGCAGTGAATCAGGAGCACAGAGCTGAGCCCTTCCTAGACCGAGCCTGGTGGCAGTGCCCGCCTGGGCTGTCCCTGGGTGGGGAACTCGGGTCTCTGGTGTACACTAAACAGAGCGCTGCCTTGCAGCATTCCCCTCTTCAATTCCTCCTTGTCAGCTCTCCCCTCTGGGAGAGCTCTGCCAGCTGGGAGGGGAGCGCAGAGAAGGGGCCCACCCACCACCCAAGGGGTGGAGGTGCTGGACAGAAGGCAGAGAGCAGCCCTGGCCAGCCTCAGTGCTTCTCCAAAGTGAAAACTGACTCTAGGCTGCTTTTCTTCCACTCTCAGCAGCACGTCAAGCCTCAGTCGTCATCTCTGATGGCAGCGGTAGTGTTAGGAGACACTGAGCAGCCCCTCTCCTGGCAGCTGGGTGTAGGTGGGGAGGGATGCAGGTGTTCCAGAAGGCGTTGGCATGTAGATGCTTTCAGAGCATTGTAAGCCGGTTCCTGGCGTGGTTTCTGTGCTGTTTGCAGTACGCAGACACCGCTGCCCAGCTGTGCTCAAGTTCTGAGGGCAGGAAAGGACTTGGCCGTGAGCCTGGCTTCCCCCACTCTCTGCACATCTTCTGCTGAAAAAAGGGTAGGCACGAGGCGAGTTTGCTTGTTTGGTGTTCAGGAGCTGGAGCACCGCTCATCCCTGCGTGAGGGGCAGCCATGCTTCAGGTCGTATTCTCAGGTGGTGAAGTGGGCAGCTGAGCCTGGGTGGGCATGAAACCCCTCTCCTGCCTGAGCAGTAATCAGCTCTGGGTGGCTTTGAATGTGGGTCTTTGCATCCTCAATGCAGTTTTGAGCTTGCCTTCTTCACAGGAATCTTTGAACTCTTGGATCAATTAGATGGGGATAGAAGAAATCGGCTTTTATGTTTCCCAGCCTGTTTGTTTTTGTTTGTTTGCTTACTTTAAATATCTTTGAAGTATCTAAGAAGTGTTTAGGGCTGCTGAAATACGCTGGATTGACCAGCCCTCTATTGACGCAAAGCAGGAAGGAGGCAGTGCTGCTAACCCATGCCAGCCTGTGCCTCGGGCTGGGATGCTGCCCAGTGACAGGGGTGTTCCTTCTCCCTGGTTTGCTCAACCCTCCTGCGGAAGGAGTGTGCTGGGTGACGGCTGAGAGGTGTGACCCTCTGAGACCAGGGTCCTTCTCCACTGAGGCTGCGATTTCAGTGTCTCGGTAGCGTTTGCCTTCCGCTCAGCAGACGAGTACAGGGGTCACATCGCTAACAGCTTCAGCACCGAACCTGCCCTGTTCGTACTGGTCAGGCTGAGTAAGCATAGGAATTGAAATTGCTTAATATTAAGTATCCTCAACTGCATTTGATTTTTACCAGGAGCTGATGGGCTGCAGCTCAGCCTTTTCCATTCTGAAAATGAAAGCCTGAGGCCGTGCTGGTTAGTTGTACCTGCTTACGCAGGGCTTTGATGGATGAGGTGGTTGACTGAAGCAGAGTAGCTTTTGGCCAAGTGGAAGGCAGAAGGCAAGGTGGCCCGGTTGCTTTGTTGTGCTCTAACAGATGCTCAGTGGAGCTTTAGCTTCTGAGCTCAGAGGAGCGCTAGTGCAAATGTTCCCACGTGCCTCCTGGTAAGGCACCTGCAGGAAGGGGTCCAAAAAGACCTGAGTCTGTGGTGGTCCTTGCTGTGATGCTTCGGGGAGCAGGGCAGGAAGGACAGGAGTGCTGCTTGCATGAGGGGCTTCTTGGGTGAAGATTCAGGACTTCTAAAGGATGCCTCTTCATTATCTCTGTAATGAGTCTTTTCCAAATCTGAATAACCTCTGCTGTTACAGCTGTTAAATCATTCCAGCAGCACTGATGGGGGGATGAACCTCTGAGTCATTTGGATTTAAACTGAGTAATTTAGCACTCAGTTCAGACTGCCCCAGTATTGGCTTTATGAAGTTTTAAAATATTCTTCTCAAAGCGTTAAGAAGTATTTAATGTTCTTCTCTCATCTTGCTCTCTATGCGAGCCTCCTTCCCAGTGTCAATGTAAAGTACAGCAAGACTTCTCAGCTCACAGCAGAGGAAATGCTCCGGGACTGGAGGGGAGCATATTGTGCTAATGAAACTCAGGTGCTTATTTTATCTTGATGCCAGGGGAGACTGCAAGTACTGGAAAGGAGGATGAGGAAGAGGCCAGTTCTTGAATCCTGTGGCATAGAAGGTACAACGTGGCTTTTGGCAAAGTCATCCATTAAATCAAGGCACCTCTTGTTGTGGGGAGAGCTAACTTTTTGGAAATTGTCAGTTCCTTACACAAACTCCTGCTCCGAGCTGGGAAGCCTGAAGTTCCCTTTGGCTGCTGTTTCAGGCTCCTGCAGCCATCCCAGCTCTGGTGTGTGCTGTCTGGTTCCTGAATGCACTTTCCACACACAGTTGCCTTTGGTGGCCAACGTGTAGAAAATGCCTACGGTTATGATGATCTCTCTAACAGTACAGGATTACTATTAGGAACAAGATGCCTCTGCTTACTGTATTTTCTTGCGGCAGAGAGCAAGAAAGGGACCAAGAAGACGACAGTTCTTTTCCTCACCCAGCTAGAATTACTTTATCTCTTAAAGGTTTTTGTATGGATGACCATGGTCTGCTTTGGCACTTCACTGAGCAAGGCAAGGCCAGACCCTCAGCATGAGTCACCATTATCTCTTGACTGACCTCAGGAACCATATTCTGTCACTCAGCAGCAAGGCTGGCCCCTAGCCTGGCGGGGACAAGCACTTAGACAACAGACCTTTGCTTAGCAGAGAGACCTGGCAGCTTATAGAGACAGAGCTCATGAATTCAAAGTCCAGCGTGGCCAGCCATGTTCCGGTAGCTGGAAAGCGCCTGGCTGCTGCAAGCTGGTGACTGATTCACAACAGCATCCAGGAGGGAGGGATCAAGTGCATTGACCCTCTTTTTAGAGGATTTTACCGTGAGTGTTTGATCACTGCAAAGCTCTGACAAGTGTGTTGCTCTTTCTCTTGCCCTCCCTGAGCCAGTCTGTAGGACACAGCTGCCGTAGTTGGGCTTGTCTGGCTGCTGGAGATGTTGCCTGTGTTAATTACCGTGTGTCACTTTCTAGCTCACACAGTTTCTTTTTGATCTCTGCTTGTTCAACACAAGCTGATAATGGAAGATTGGAGGTCATGAGGCTCTGCTATATAGTGGCAGAGAAAATCCTGCTCTTAGATGCAAGCCTGCCAGAAGTTCCTGCCAAGCCTTTCATGGCTGCTCTTGAATTAGCCCTGAGGTTACATGCCTCCTCCCAGCCTGCTCCACCCAGCTCAGTTTATCTCCCAGAAAATCCTCCTGTCCCCACAACTGTTAATCTCTTAAGCAGACCATTGCCTGGGGGAGGTTATGGTACTAGGAGGCTGCCTCTGACGTGGCTCCAAGCTTCCCACAAGCTCTAAGGCTTGTATTTGACTGTTAGGTGTTGCATGATTGGGTGCTCTGCATTTTTTAGATCCTGCAAATACACACCCAAATACTTCATTCTTTGGCCTGAATTGCCAACATTTTATTTGCAAATAAGCCTTATTCGAGCCTTGCTCAGGTAGAGAAAAGCTAATGCCCATTGCACATGCGGGGGGGAAACTGGAATCAAAGATGTGCCCAACATCAGGGCAATTAGTAATAGTTTGTAAGGCTACAAGATGGAAGATCACGTTGTACTCAAAGATTGCGGCTTTCCTGACCTATATTGCTTTTGCTCTCACTGGAATGAAAGTAGCTCCCTTGTGCCATCTCTGTCTCCAAGGAGGACTTTTGCTTCAAGTCTTACCTCTTCCATGTGAATGTGAAGGCTCTTCTGGCATGTGGTCCAGAGTGTCTCCTTATTCCCCCTCCCCATCCGAGACGCCTTGGTGCTAGCTGCTCACCCTGAATGCAGTCAGCCGAATGTCAAGGGGCTCCTGGGCGTCATGTGGATGTGCAATATTGCTGTTATTTTCAGCCCAGTTGTTCAGCTGTCAGACTGGATTCTGGAGGATGCGAAACTTGGGTGACACATATGCAAAGCATCTTCTGCCAAATCAGGCAGACGAGCATCTTGATTCAAAAGTAACTTCTCTTTGTTACTGCGTATTGTATATACTTTTTTTTTAAAGGAACAGTTTTGCCATGGAGAAAAAACCTGCAAAATTGTTATTCTGGAGAAGGTTTTTGTAGTGCTCAGGATCTGTCTGGAAGGCTGATATTTGCTCAGCTGTGTGCTGTCTGTGTGCCAATGAATACAGCATGTCAGAGCAAACACGCTGGAGCCCAGATCTTCCCAGCAGAAGGGGTTTCATTCCTGTCCTTTTGGCTCCCAGTTCTGACAATGGAGAGCTGAGGATGGAGGGCCTTGTGTGGGACCAAAGTGTTCCTGAGGAAGTCTGATGTGACAGCACACTGGAAACAACATCCCCGCAGCTTCCCCTGGCCCTCGGCTATGGGTGGCTTTATTATTTTCACGTGTACCAGCCTTTCTGTTGTAAGCGATACCTGGTCTTGGCTTTTGTCTGGACCGTGCAGCTGGAAAAGCCCTCAAATAGCTGATAGGGAGAAAAACGTCGTTTTGCCCATCTAGCTGTATTCTCAGACACACAAGGGGCCAGAGCTGTCAGGATTCCCCTGGTCCTTTCCTGTCTAAAGGATTGGGGGTAAGCAGATGGTCCTTCCCATGGATCGACGCACAACAGCTTGGTGCCAGCATTTTATGGCACAGTCATCATAAATAACTGATATTACTTGCTTTCTCTATTTAGAGAAAAGTATTGTTCTATCCCAGTAACAACTGGGAAAACAAATGCCAGCATTTATCATGCAAGTGCTGGCAATAATAGAGGTCAAGTGGATTTATTGTGCCAGAACCCATTATGTGTTTGAAGACTAATTAAAGCCTTAAATGAGATGCTTGTCCTACCGGAGGCTGCTTTTTTTTTTTTTCCCCTCCTTTCTTTTCTTGCTGCTGTACTTTCCCTCCCCCCTTTCCTCTTTGAAGAGCTTGCTGTAATAATGGAGCACTAGCTTGACAGAGCTTTCCTGATTAGATGTCAGCAGCGTATGATTTGAGATGCTCTGTGTGCATTTGGATTGCTGGACTGTATATCCACTGTCACTTCTGAGCTTGGTAGGGTTTACAGACCAGTCTTCCACCCCAAACAACTGACTGGCTGGTCTAATTTAATCATATTGAACAATATTTAGAGTTGTCTGCCCAAATCAAGGTTCTGAAATGCTGGGGTCTGTACAAATGTGGGGAGGCACTGTCCTGGGCTGGGAGAACTCACCTAAAAGACAAGTCAAGTATTTCCGTTAGTACAGGTACAGAGAGGAATGACCTTTTCGTGAAAACACAGCAAGTGCTTATGCCAAGATTTGTGTTCTTTGTGGTGCAAAGCTTGTGCTCCTTGGGGTGACCACTGCCACTGAGCTGTGTGCGCTGCTCAGCTGGGAGGGCTGGAGGCCGAGGGGAATGATCTTGGCCATACAACCTTTCCCTGTTGGTCTTCTGTGGAGTCCACTGTCAGGTTTAATTCTGCTTCCTCTGGTACAGCCACCCCAGAGGGATACAGCATGTTCCTGGCCTGTAAATAGAACTGTCGCCCGATCTGCGTCTGGGGAGGGGGTTGCTTTGTCTCAAACAGGGATGGAGTAGGCAGCTCTCCAAGCTGCTGGAGATGGGGGAGAGCCTAGGAGTTATCAAAGCACATGTCAACTTGATGAGAGCTCCTGGCAGGGCTCTCTGAGTCGCTGCTACACATGTTCTGCTCGATCTTGTCAACTCTGAAATCTCAGGAGCACCAGCTGGATATGGAGACTGTCCATAGAGGAACAAAACTCTGCCCACACTGTCTACCCAGCTTTGCCCTACTGCAAATTTACAGGGGATGATCCCATCACCATCCTATGATAAAACCCTTCCTCGTGTTTTCTGGCTACATCTCACTTTGTAGCAAGGTACTGCTAGAGAATTTTTGCTACGTGAGCATTTCTCCTTTAATTGCACCCTGAAAACCGAGGGCCTGCCTGTGGCACAGAAGAGAGTCCTTCCCTCTGGAGACCGTACTGATCCTGCCCTTCCAGGCAGGATGGAGCTGGTGGCAGGTACCAAGGGGACAGGAGAAGAATGGGTGGGAAGGTGCTGTGCTTGCTGCGTGCGCCATGTCAGCACTCTGGTTTAGCCTCTCCATCAGACATGCAAGGCCCAGTGCAGCTCTACACTGATTGTCTTAAAATGCCCAAGGAAGGTAGGGAGCATGCACCACCAAGCTTCTGGCTGCGAAGAAGAGATTGTAGATAAAGGTTCCTGTATCCGTGTCATCGCAGGTAGCATAAGGATGTGCAGATGGGCTGTCCTCATCTCTGCGGGGTGAGGGTGTGAGAGGAAAAAAGGTGGGTCTAGATGGGTATCTGACACAATTATATTGGGTTAGTGTCCCAAAGACAGAAGAATAGGGAGTATTTGAGAGATAAGGGGATGTAGGGGAGCTGGGGGAAGCAAGGATGTCTCATATGCATGCATGCAAGCACGCACACAAGCATCCCCCCCTATTCTGTTGCAATAAACATCCCCCTCCCTGGGATTCATTGCTCCCTTCCAGGTGGAGAGGTGACTGCTTCATCGAATTTTAAAATACAGGAATGTGAAAACCGTTAAACTCACTTCAGGAACCAAATTGCAAAAGCAAAAAGTAAACAAAACCCCCCCTTGGTTCATGGTGGTGTTGAGATCATGGTGGGAGGGGGGAGATTTTGAAAAAAAATATTTAAAAAAGAAACAACAACCCTGAGCCTGAGCACTGAAAAGAACAACATCCGAGGAGCTCCAGGAAAACAAGGCATGAATACAGCCAGTCAGTAGCATTGCTCAGCTGATGTTCACAAGAAGGTTTCAACTTGCTCTATTAGAGACCTCAGTAAACCTTAAAGACAGAGAGAGCATTTAGAAATGCCCCTGAGGTTTTCCGTTACTCTGCAGTAGGCTTGGTAAACATGCCAATAAATACTGGAGAGAGAGGAAAAAACCTTCCAAAGGAACAGACCCAGGTTTTCAGCTGCTCGATCTTTTGCGTCCACGGCTCCTGCTGCTGCTGCTGTTGATCGGCACTGGGGAGAAAGAGGCAGAGCTGAACTTTTGCTGAGTATTAGGTGGTGCTGCAGGTATTTCTGGGAAAAATAACTTGGAGGAGGCTGAAAGTTACATCTGGAGCCATCTGAGGGAATGTCCTGGTCGGAGACAGAAAGTTAATGGGACTCCTTCTGTCGTGGGGTGCTTGTGAGTATGGCAATCTCTCTGCTCTCCTGGAAGATGAGTACGCGCAGGCTACCGAGCCCGTCTGCTGCGGAGTAAAGGGGAGAAGCTCCTGCAAGCGCGGTGGGAATTGCTGCCTGCGTCGATCCGGTTTACGATAGCCCTGACTGATAGGTAGCCTCTTAATTCTTCTAGTTGCTCGTTTCAACGTCGCTGCTTGCTCCACCTGTGGGACAGCTCACAGAGAGTGGGGATGGCAGAACCGTGGGCTTTTGCGAGACCGGCGTTTGGCCCTGGTGCTGGTTGTGTTTTCTTCTGGAAGAAAATAGCTGAGTTGGATGGCTCTGAAGTTAAGTTTGTAACTCCTAATTTCTTCCTCTCTTAGCTCAACTGAATGTGAAATCCACGTGGTAACAGAGGAACACCGGCACCAAAACAACTGAAAAAGACAAATTGTTCTGCATGCTCTAATTGCTGGGGTAGTCTCAGCTGACTACGTATATTAAATTAACAAAGGGGAAGGCAGGTTTTCTCAGATCAGAGATTAATGGTTTCTGGCCAGCGGTTTAATGCTATTGCAAATGTACAAAAGCACCTGAGAACGGAGGTGTATAATTAACGACTCTTTAGACTGTTGGAAATGATGTGTGTTTATCTAATCAGACACACTTTGCTTCTTGCTTGCTTTCCTGGAAGTGGCTGTTAAAAGCCACTGTGACGCACGCTCACTTCCAGATGCTGGCCTCGCCTCTTGGGCATTGCTTTGAAACCCAAATGTACCATCTGATTAAGTGTTTGTAGGTGTCTTTTATTCCAGACCCACCTCGCTGCTCCACACATAAGACTATAGGTTATTCTGAGGGAAGCTGAGCTGTGAGCAGCTATAGCAATGTCCAGAATGCCATCATACGTAACCGGGAGCCACTGGGCACAATCCTCCTCTGCCTTCCCCTTGCTGAGCTCCTGCCTGACCGACGTGGCAGCAGCCAAAAGCCCTTCGCTCCTTTGGCAGCGTGGGAGGAGACCTGGGGCCGCCCCACCACTGCACAGCCGCCTCCTCCGTGCTGATGCCCACAGGTTGCTGGTGGGAGCCTGGTGGAGCGATGGGAGCTGGGTGTGGGGCATCTTGTGTCTCCCACTGAGTTGCTACAAGACCTCAGCTTTGTTTAAGAGCTCTGGGTCCTCCCAGCTGAAAACTGGTATCGCTGATGCCCTGGGGGAGTGTAAGCTTGGGTGGCGTTTAGCGCGTGGAAGGCGAGTCCTGTAGGGATTGAACCAGCCTCTCTGGCAGGGCGGTGGGTTGTGCCTGCCCACGGGGAGCGGTGCAGCTCTCTCCATTTGACGGTGGGAGAGGGCTTGGGCTCAATCATTTCAGCTGTCTTCATGGTTGAGTGCACGTCCAGCCTGTGATAATAGATGTGTTCAGCTACCAAATAACCGTGTCATTTCATTGGTATCCAACAGCATGAGCCTTTCCCATCCTGCTCAAAGGAGGTGCTTAAGATACGTTAGCAAACATAAGATACCCGAGATATCTTAGTAAATATAAGCAAGGACTGAAATAAAAATGGTAAAATCAAGAGTTCTACCTGCTTTGTTGAGGGCAGCAAAGTCCCTTTTTCCTGCCTGCTCCAAAGGGAGGGCAGCCCCGTGTCTGAGCCCTTGCCAGTGTCGGCAGCAATCACTGACCTTCTGGGATCAAATCCTGTTGTTCCTGAGCTGCTGCCAAGTGAGCAACTGGCTTTGCAGTGCAGAAGGGGGTAGAGTTTGGTAGGAATGGCAAATGCATGTCATTACATTTTCCTTGCTCACTGGCCTTACTGTGTATTTGCAACAATATCTGTTCTGCACCTATTCTCCAGCCCTGATGTCAGTCCCTCTGAACTCAGAGCCTAGCAATGAAGTCACCTTAAAATGAAACTGGTGCTAACGTGCTTTTTGCAGCAGAGAAACAGAAATGTGCAGAAATATTTTGTGAATTTGAGTCTTTATGGCTGCAAGAAGTAAATCGCTTTAGGGTAGTGAAGAAATAGTGAGGGGCAGTGAAATTAACTTTAGGTCATTTACGCTAAGATGTGATATATACGTGTGACCCTTAGTGAAGTCTCAGGTGATCTGAGCTTCTCTTTGTATCTCCTGAAGCTAAGCAAGGTTGAACTTTTCAAAGCAGCGGTGCCTTTGGAGTTGCTGCCGTTTAGATACAACTGTGGTCGCATCTGGAGCCCTGGCTGAGCTGGATGTGTGTTAGTGCAGGAATCCCTGCTACCTGGTGGCTTTTTCCATTTAAGCACCATGTTCTGCTTACAGTCAGTCTTGAATCCGTTTATGAATTTTGTACCTTCTTTCTTGTTAAGTTTGTCCAGGCGGGAGCTCAGTAGCACCCTGGGTTTGGGCAGGGTCCACGGGTGCTGCTGTAACATGAGCGACGGTGCCGTTAGGTGGTGGTGGGAAACTGGGAAATCTTTAGGTTTGGTGAGTTTGCTGTTGCAGGAACCACACACGGCTCGGTGGTTTCCGTTCTCAGGGCTCAGCATGGGGATGGGTTTCAATTCACATGCATTCATTCACCCTCCCCCAGGATTTCCCCCGAAGCTTGGAAGTTGTCATGGGACCTTGAGCCTAAAGCTTTCATTTCTGCCCCGTTTGGCGTTGCTGGTGCGGGGTGTCATGTGGTGCTCAGCTAAACTGAACCTTCAGGAAAGATCAGGGAAGGGGAGCAGGAGGGTGAAAGGGCAGAATTTTTCCCAGACGTGGTGAAGGCATCCCAGGGCCGTTTTGTGAATCCTGGCTGTGTTAGTGAGCAAGGCAATAGAAGCTGGAAGCAGGTTGGAGGGAGACATGGAGGTAAAGAGAGTTTGGAAAGCAGGAGTCAGAGCTGAACTGTGTTTCACCCACTCTGTTATTGCTAGAATACTACATTAAAATAAATTTTATGAAATCTCAAATAAATATAATGAATACTGCTAAATTTTACAATTTCTCTGTCAGCTTCAGGGCAAGGTTTTGCTCCCCTTAAGGCTGGGCCTATGATAGTTAGAAAATATTTGCTCCTTCACTTAGTTTTCCAGCCCTTGTGACTGTAGAGAAAAGCTCAAAACTGCGTCCCAGATAACATTCTTTAAGTTAAAAACATGAAGATAAAGCAACAAATCCACGCGTTTGTTAAACTATATTTTTATTATGATTTTTCTCAATGTCAGTCCCCTGACTTTTGTTATTTAAAGTGGGGTTTGTAACTCCTGAATTCCAGAGACCTCAGTTGAGATCAGGGTCGTACTATGACCCAGCCACTGGTTCAACAGCAAAAGCTCCACGCAGCCCTAGCTGTTGCTGACTGTGCTGCGATAGTGTTTTGAAAAAGACCCAAAACAATAGAGAAAAAAACCACATTTGAATCTCAAGGCCAGCACAGCTGCAACATCCCGTCCTTTTGACTTTGTAGTTAACAGGAGCAGAGGATCTGCCATGGTTTGAATTTTATCTGTATGACATTAGTGCTGTCAGTGAGTGACACCCTCCTGATGCGAGATTGCGTTGTTTTGCAGGAGCCAGGCCAAAGAGACTCCAAAGGAACAGCATGGACAGCTTAGACCTCCTGAAGTTCCCTTCTGAAAAGGTAAGCAAAGATGTCTGGCCTCGAAGATTAAGTATCGGTCAGAATCTGTAATGACTTGTTGACTGGCTTTATTTGCAGGGAAGTATGTAATTAGCAGATATCATTGGAGTCAATGGGATTACCCAAAGAGGGTTTCTAGAGAGCTTGGAGGAGAGGAACAGCTGGTCTAACTAAAAAAGCACTTAACAACTGAAAGCTGAAAAAGCCACTTTTGTGCTTTTTCGAAAAAACAGCTCTTTATTGAGAGGATAATCGTTAGCATTTTAGCCCCTTTAGTGGCTGGTGGCAAATCTCAGTGCCTTATTAGCCCAGGGGAGTGCTGCATTCAGCAAAGTAGGGAAGGAGAGGTCAGAAGCAGGAGATGGTGTATGGCAGGAGGCAGAGGATTTTGTTTGAAGGGGCTCTGAGGATTGCCTCTGCTCTGGTTCGCTGCTGGAAATGTCAGACCCAAGCAGATCAGTATTTTCTCAGTCTCCCCAGGGCAAAGGCTGTTTCTACAGTCAGCTGAGAAGCACTGAGCCTTTCCACCCAAAGGGATCATTTAAGTTTCTCAGAAACCCCTACGCAGGATCGCTGGGCCTGCCCAGCGGCAGACACTGGTGCTGCCATGGGGCTCGGCGATGCCCGTTTCCAGAGGAGGTGGCCAGGCAGGCAGCCGGGCTCTGCCTTTTTGGAAGGTCTTTGGCACTAATAGCGTACATTGATCTAGCGCTTTCCAGGCACAGCTCTCCCTAGTGTCCCAGGGAGCGTTCCCCCTTTTACAGAAGTGTCACAGAGAGAAAAAACTCACCCAAGTTGTGAGTAGGTGCACGTGGTCAATGGGAAACAACTCAAGCTTGCAAAACCATTTGAATGCCTAAACATCCCAGTAAGCACTGGGAGGGCCTGACAAAAGCTCCTCCCTGAGTTAACTCTCTTTGGGAGTTAAACGCCAAGTGCACTTACGTATTTTTATTAATTCTCCCAACTGCCCACTGGCCGGTTTGGCTCCTGCCTGCTTTAACCAGTGCGACTCCATCTCCGGGGTGTTGGTAGCAGGGGCAGCGGTGCCCCGTGTCAGGGAGACATTCGATTGCGCATCCTTATCGGAGCAGCATGGCCCAGAGGACTGGCAGGGAGAGTTTTGCTGTTGTGTGATTTGCTGCTAATGCTGTTAATGCTGTTTGTTTCCTACTCTTTGCTGTAAAAGCTGAGCCTCATTCAATAGTTCAGGCAGGGTTATGGGATTTCAGGGATTTCATGCGGAGGCTGGAGTAAACAGGAGCTCTGGGTAGTCTGTAACTGTGGAGTCAGACGTGAGTTGTCCCGTTCCCCCTGGAGTGGTCCTGTGGGGTATGTGCAAGGTCACCTCTCCTTGCAAGAGAATTTTGGATGCAATGCCCCTTCCTCTCTCCTGCTGCAGCTCCTAGGGAGAGGTTATTACAGTCATGGGAGAGGGTTGTTTGCTTCAAGCTTGCTATGGTGAGGGTGATAAGACTGTAAAGAATAAACCAGTGGAGTGAACTGTGATCTCTCCAGCACCCTCTCATGATTGTCTCACCCTCTCTGCCCTTTGTCTCTGCCAGAGATAGCCTTCAAGTCAGCAGGGGCTCCTCTTACCGCACAGGCCGGGAACTCTTGTCCAATGCCTCTGCATGGAGTTGTGTGTCTGGACAGAGTGTATCTGCCAGAAAGCACCCACCTCGCCTCTGAACGCCCCAGCAGATAGCGGGAACGCCGCTTCCCTATCATCCTGCTCTCTCCAACCTGTGCCTTATTCCTTGTTTTGAGCTTCTCTGGTTTTAGCTCCCAGGCATTGGTTCTTGTTTATTCCTCTCTCCACCAGACTAAAAGTCTCTTTATCACATGCTGGGTTTTACCCTGAAGGTGCTTACATGCCGTAATTGAGTCATCTATTCTTTTTGTCATGAACTAAACAGTTTGAGGGCTCTAACTAAGGCAGTAAGGCAGTTTTTTTCCAGTTCTGAAATCTACTTTTGTGGCTGCTTTTAAAAATGTGGACACCAGCCTGGCTGCAGTTGGTCCCATCAATAGCATCAAGGGACATGAATCTCTCCTTACTCGTTCTCATTATTCCTGTTTGTCTTGCAAGGAATGGAAAAGTAGTTTTGACTACAGCGTCCTACTGTGCTGTTTGTGTGCTGTGACTTCAGGTCCTGTTCAGTCTCCTTGGCTTTTCAGTGTACGTGCCCTAAAATCCCAACCTCGTGGGCTCTTGGGTCATCTCCTGAGCTGTGCTTGAGCTTCTTTCCCCTGCATGTAGTTGCTGCAGTGAGGACACCCTGGGGAGTTTACTCAGTGCTTTACGCATGATAAAAAGTTGGTTTGCAGTCCCGAAACACCGGAGCCCAAAGCATCAAGCAGGGTTAGGCACTCAGTTCCCACTGGTTACACGTAAAGTGCCTGGTACCTTTAACAAGTGTCTTTGGAGCTAAATGCTGAATACCCATGCAGGTGCTTCTGTATGAGGGCCTCATCTGTGTAACAGCAGTAATGAGGCTGTTATGATAATACAGGCAGGGCCATTAACCCGAGTCTTTTGACAGAGAAGGGATGGAGTTGTGTGCGTCTTACGGGAAGGGGTGAGAATGGGGGAACCAAGCACGGGGCAGGGCCTGGAAAAGCAAAGTGAGGAGCTGCAGGGAGAAGGGACAAAATCTTCAAGAGACATGTAATCTCTGTCACCTCAGTTTCCCCACGCATTGCACGGGGGTAATAATGGTATATTTTATATGTCTATGGGAGCACTGGGCACAAGGACTTAAGAGAGCAAAGGAGAACAGCAGTGAGAGAACAGGGGACTGCTTGTGACCATCTGCTGTAGTTAGTCACGTTACCCTGCGGTCTCCACGTGCTTCTGGTAGCGTGAGGGCTGGCAAAAGAGCTGGATGGGACTCCAACCATTCATGTTAATCTGCTTTTTAGGAAACTGTTGGGTAAAGGCCCTTCTTGATGAAGCCAGTGGGAGACACTGAGGCAGGCAATGCTCCGTCTGTGCTGGGAGCCAAATCCTAGAGGTGGGAAATGCCACGGAGCATCTAGCATAGCCATGTTCCTCGGGGCATGGTCGGGTTATCCGTGGTGCAGTGTGGGCTGCTGCATGGCTGGGCGCTGGGAGGAAGTGAAGATACAGCAAGTGGAGGGACTTGTGCCAAGAGTTTGGTATCCTGGGCAAGATGAGCTTGCCACTCTGTTTGGAAGAGGTTTTTATGAGTGTAGTTGCCAGAAATCACTAGCAGCAGTGACTGCTTCTGGACCTTTCATTTATCATTCCCTATGCCTGTAAATAAACCAGCCGCGCCTCTACTGCCATACCTGGATTTTTAAGAGGATGCTACTTCTCCCTGACTTCTCACTGTGGAGAAGTTGACTACTGTGTGTTGTTTGGGTGATGCTTCCTCTCCACTCATTAAAATCACCCGCTGTGGAGATAAGCAAAATGTCCTCATTTAACCCTGCACATCATGAGTGGCAACTCACACCATCTAAACTCCACATTAACTTCTTGCTTCTGTGCATCTCTTGTTCTGTGGATACTTGCCAACAGATCTCCACGTAGACTGGAGACAGGTAATTTGTGCAATGACTATTTCTTGCTTTTCCAAGGACCAAAATGGGGACAGCCATCATGTGGGAGACCTGAAGATCTCAGGAAAAGAGTTCTTGTCATTACCTGCAAGGTCAAAGAAATACCGGGAGCACCAATCCAGTTCAGAGAGGAAGTCCCAAGGGTCAAGTACGTCGCCACTGGATACCAGCGAAGTCCGAGTCCAGGTGTCACAGTCGGTAGGAAGGTTTTTTTTTTCCTCCAGTACCGATCTGGGAGTTTCTTATAGGATGTTCGTTCTTACCTCATTTCTAACCTGGTATGGGGGTGGCAATGTGGCCTGTTGGCTGGAAAACAGAGCCTGCGTCTAGCTCTGCTGTTGACTGTTTGGGGAGCTGTAGGCAAATCAGTTTGCCTTTTGGAGCCTTAGCTTCACTGTCCCTTAAGCACAACAATGGTACCGACCTCCATCGTGAACTGGTTTATGAGAGCTTGGTATTTAGTCGTGGTATTTGTAACCTTCTCTTGAGGGATGGGAGTTTAGACCTGAACTTCCCAGAGTTTGGGACTGTCAGGATGTGATGCCTTGAATTCCAGAAAAACATAGCAACTTGGAGCCCTTGCTTTGTGGAGCTTGACTTGATCAGCCTCCCGCAGTTCACGAGGAGTGGGCTTGTAGCCTTTAAGAAACAGAGCCCTTTTCAGGTTTTTGATAAGCAACCAAAAATGCTGGTTGCCTTTGCCAAATTGGGGACCTTAGGTCCTGTTCCCTTTCATCTCCTGATCGCGTTGATGGTCTCCAGAGTGGTAATGTGCAGAGTGGTCTCTTTGAATTCAACAATCATCAGGCAGAGACGATGGAAAAATCATTGTCTAGGAGCTTCTCTTTGGAAACAAGTTAGGTGGAGCATGCTTCCTCAAGAGCAGAAGCTGGCAAGAGGAGCTGGCCCTGATGTCGGTGATTTATGGGTTACTGGCATGCAGCAAGTCCTGTGTTGGGTGTTGAAGAGCTGACTCAGTCTGTGCTTGGCTCCCCAGAAGACGGTGGGGATCCGTGTCCTGGAAAGCTCTGCATGTGCCTTTTTGATGTCTTCGGCCTCAACAGTTGAGCTGTTTGTTAGGCCTTGTTCTTCCGGTTGTGTTGATGTTTGTTGTGACACACGGCAAATACAATGTACCGGGGAGGTTTCCTGCAGCTGTGTTGGTTTTGTTCTCAGTCCTGGAGGCAGGGATCACACCCACAAATGATGGCATGTTTCTGGGTCGTGGGAGGGGGCTTGGAGATGTTTGAACTGAGTGATCTCAAGTGAGAAGCCCCAAGTCCTCAGCTGCTTGTTGCCAGGAGATGGAGTGTGACAGCAAAGATTTAATAATCACACGGGTGCTTGAAAGTATTTGGGCTTTTGCTTTATACTGAGCCTGTAACACACTATCACAGTCCTGTGATCATGCAGTGATTCCAGATGGAATAAATCCAAGCCAGGAAAGATAGGCCTGTTTTTTCTTGGCATTTAAGAAAGGCAAAATAAAATATTTTCATCCTGGGTAAGAAAGGGTCTGAGCTGCAGAGGTTGGGATGAAACCTATCTGTAGAGTGGGGATGCTTGAAAGTGTTTCTAGCACTGAGTCCTTTGTTCCTGGTCTGCGGGTTGTGGCGAGAACATGTCCTGCTGTACCTGTGCGCATGTGCGTACGTACACATCCCTTTTTGACCACGGACATTCCTGATCTTCAGTTCTCTGACCACTGGAGACAGGATCTTTACACCAACTGGGTTTTATTTAGACTTCTCTGAGCTCATTCTTCATTCCCAGCAGTGCTCGTGGAAATGTTCTAATAGGAAAAGCATTTCCTACTGCTCACCGGTGCAAACATGATCGTTGAGAAGGAAAACAAAGCTCATCTGAGCCAGAAAGGAGACAGCAGCACGGGGGCATCCAAGGCAATACAAAGACAGAAAAAACCCCACTTCTGCCAGAAATAGCCTTGTATTTTTAACTCAGACGTTCAGCCAGAAACCAAACAAAAGTCATGCTCCATCCAAGAGCAAGGCAAAAAGCATTCCTCAGGAGTGTGCATACATAGGCTCTGTCTAAGAAAAGGCCCCGTGGGACATTGCCAACCACCAGTGACCTCGTACACATGGGGTTTTGGTGAATGTCCGTGAAAGAGCAAGTGTAGACATACACACCTCAGTCACAGGAGGTGCCTTTCAGGCACCCGGGGTACCTGCTGGTTCCTGACTCTGAGGGCAGTGTGTGAGCAGGCCCTGAGAGTCCATTTTTAGTTCAGTTCCCAGGCGTGCCTGGTGCACGTGGTAGTGAAACAGTGTAGAGTGAATTCAACAGGATGAGCAGAGCAGCAGCGTGTGGAAAAAAAATGATATCTTCCTCCTTGCAGGCACCAAACATGTCCCTTTGTATCCCAAGAGAGAATAGATCAATGCAGTCAACAGCGCTCTTGGCTGGAGGAGAAGGGTGACTGCCTGTCTTACGCTTTAAAGAATGTCCCTTATTTGGTATCTAATGGACCATAGTCCATATCCCATAAAATTAGAGTGACAAGTGCTTTATTGGGTTTTTGTTCAGGCCAGTAGCTATGCAGAGTTACATAGCATGGTCGGGGTGGTGGTCTTTGTAGGCAGATGCTCTGAATGGCAGAGGAAAGTTTGCTTGGCAAAAAGCAGGTGGGACACCAGAGCCTCCCAGCATTGCTCTCAGTGGGGCGTCCTGCCGTCCTTCCCTGCCAAGGAGGCCGGAGCTCCCAGCTAGGTTTTGCCCCTGCCTGTGCACCCGCAAAGTGAAGACAGGTCTATTTATATCCACTTTCCTAAAGTTTCCTGAAACACCCTCAGAAATCCAGGAGGACCCCAGAAGCCAGAACTGGAGAGGCTCAGGAGGCATTTGAAACTCTGCCCTGATCCCTGCAGTGCCTGGCGGTGCTGTGTGCGTGCTGTTTGTCCAGGTACAGGAATAAATGGTCCGTCACCCCTGTTGCAGGCAGCAGAGCCCCGCTGGCACATGGCTTACACCAGCTGGTTGTCTTCAGACCGTGCCCCGCCACAAATGAAACACCCTCCAGAAAGGGCTCTCTTGCCAGGAGAACGTCTCTGCAGTATTTTCTGGTGGACGAGGCTTGGTCACTTCATGTGAATTTTGTTTTGTGTTGGTGCTCCCGGCTGGCGGTTACGCCAGCCTGACTTTGTATCGTAGGCCAGACCTCAGAATGTTTAAAGTCAATGTTGTCTTGTTGTACTTGCCAAGAGCGAAGCAGCCCATTGCCTTGTGTTCTGCGTTTGTCCCCATCTGTCAGAGGGCTACCAGGGCCACGTCCGTCTGTTGTATGGGAGTGTGGGTGGGCTTTTTTTGAAAAGCTGTAATTCCCATCCATGTGAGACGTTTTAAATCAAATGTAGCAAACCCCACCCAAGATGGGAGAGAAGCTTTCCTTGGTCAGGCTGTTCAGACAAGAATCCCCCCAGATTCCTCACTTTCTGAATGCTCAAAGCAAAAATCCTCTTTAATCCATCAGTAAACAGCAAGTCCTTAATTAGAGGTGAGCTCTAATGGTTGATTTAAGGTGCTTTTATGGGATGCCACAATACCCGCTGTCCCATCGGAAGGCGTGAACTCAGACTGTGCACGCAGTCCTGTGTGCTGCTCTCCCACGGTCGTTTTGCCGAGGGGAACCGAGGCTCTGCGCAGGGATGCCCAGGAAAAAAACTCATCCCAGGCCCCAAGCTGAGTGATGTAATCTCTGGATAAATCCTGCTGTCCATGCAGCCACTGACCTTCCAAAGGGGCCTTTCTGCAGCAGGGAGGTCCCTGGGACGGGGTGGTCCCGTGGGTGCGGTGCCAGAGTCAGAGCCCCGGGGTTCGCTGCCCATCTCTGCCACCGGCTGCCTCTTGTTTACCTCCCTCTTCCCCATCTGTGTGATGGGGTAATGCTGCTTCCCTGCCTACTCCAGGGAGGTTACAGAGGCGTGATGATGGCTGTAAAGTTGTTTGAGCTTTGGATGGCAGGAGCTGTGGTGGTGTTATTAGCATTGGTGATGATGATGCTAATTACTGAGCTGCTGGGAAACTCCCCATGGGAGGAGGCGGCAGAGGGGAGGGGAGGCAGGGAAAAGTGAAGGGAGGTGAAGTGAGCTCGGGGATGGAGAGGAGCCTGTCCCTGCTGGCAGCTCTGTCAGGCCCTGGGAGAAGGGCTCAGCCTGTAGGCAAAGCTGTGGGGATGCTGGGATGGATAGGAGAAGCCATAACCCAGGTGCTGCATAAGGTAGGAGAGCGTGCCAGGGCCTGCAGGTAGGTCCCTCTGCGTGGCTCAGACCTTCTTGCCACCTCTGTACGAGATGCTGGTGTTGCACATGATGGAGAGCTCGTGTAGGAGAGTCGCATCGCTGGTGGGGCAGTGATAGGGGCTTCCTTACCCCTCCTGTGGCCCCACAAAGTTGGGGAATTTCCCAGCCATGGCTGGTGGTGTCTGGGAGGAGAGGGACTGGCACTGCCTGGGTCTGGGGAACGGGCAAGGGCAGGGTCCTCTTCACCTTTGAGGTCAGGTCTGGAGCTCCCGTGGGAAGACTCGGGGCAGTGAGTGTCTGGTTCTCCACAGGCAGAGCAAAGGTGGGTTTGGTCTGGGAGAGACTGGTGAGGGTGAGACGCATTTGGTCGCATTTTCTATCTGTCACAGCAGAGCCCTGAGCAAAAGTAGCCGCGTTAGAGCTCAGTCCCTGTGCCTGCAGTGGCGGGCGGGCGGGCGGATCAGAGCGCTCGCTGGGACTCGTGCACTGCACACCTTCTGAGTTTCCTCTCTTTTAAAAGTAACATCAAAGCAGAAGGTTTTGTACCACATGAAGCTTGCAGACATCAAAGGCTTGCTCATAAATTTAGCCCCTCTGTTCCTCTGTGGAGAAGGTCATAACACTCCCCCTTTTGATTGACTTGGCAACAGCTGTATTTTACAGAGAGTTACTAGAGGGATGGGATTTTTCTAACACTTCAGAAATATGAGAAGTTGTGTGTCCCTCACCCCCTGCCCTGAGAGTGCAACCACTGCAGAGAAGGAGAGGGCCCGTGGAAGCAATGGGCTGTGTACTCCTGAAAAGACTCTCTGGGGAGGGGCTGGGGACCTGCCCCACTTCTGGGCCTTGCGTTTAAGGTCAGCACTAAGATAAAGTCTCTGAGGTCAATGGGACTGTGCATGTGCCGGAGTTCAAGGACTAAAGCGCTTTATTGGGTCAAGGCTCAACAGCTGGAGCAAAAAGCATGGAGAAAGGTAAGGATCAAAGCCAATCCTCTCCCCTCCTCGGGGATCCATGCTCTTGAAATGGTCCTGTTCATCTGAACTCTCCTCTTCCCAAGGGAGTGCATCAGCTCGAGGGAGCGCTTCCTTGCTCTTCAAAGCTGTCCTCCACCCTGTCCTCAGCAAAGACCATTTATAGTCAAGAGAAAGAGAAGCCGTGTTTGATTGCAGTGATGACTTGCAGAGATGGGTTGCTGATGTATTTAGACACCGAACAATCTGCAAGCACCCTGTATTGCCAAACATTCCCCAGGACACATGTTTTTATAAGACCTTTTTTATGATTACAGTGAGAAGCAACCATAAAAGAAGGGGAAAGTTTGTAGACCGTACCCCCCCGCCCCAAAGGCAGGTTGCCAGAGCTCTTTTGATGGTTTTCTCTCTCATGATTTACTAGTGGATTGTCAGGTTGCAGGAACGATGCACAGAGCAGATGCTCGTCGTTGACCCTCTGCCTGGCCTGCAAGTACGAGAGTTCAGTTCCTGGTGTCACTGGGCAGGGGCCAGAGCTGGACGGCAGCGTGGGGCCTGTGGCAGAGCCGGGCAGGGAGGTCCTGCCTGTCCCTGCTGAATTGTGTGTTGTCCAGGCAGCGCTAGGATGTTGGTGCCCTCATCCATCCCCTGTGACTTCTCCGTGGACAGATGGATGCTGGGGTGCAAGGATAAATACAGCCTCGGTGGCTTCCTCCCAGACGCTCGCACTCTGGCCCCAAAGCATCTTTCCCCTGGTTGTCTTGTATCAGTTTAATCTTCTCTCAAACAATACTTCCTTGCAGTCCCTCAGGAGCTTGAACATGGGGGGTTGCACCAGGCAGGCTTTGCTGCTCTGCGGTGGCAGGCTGTGCATCTTCCCTCTCTTTCAAGATGAGGTAACCTCTTTGTCTCATTGATGTGTAAACTACTGCAATGCACGGGCAGTGCGAATGCACACCCTCCTTTATCCCAGAGTCTTTATGTTTTGTGTAACTGCTTGGGTATAATTATGCTATTATCGTTGGTCAGACTTTCTGGTGTAAACGTGCTCCGAGAATCTGAGAGCGAGGGGGATGGAGAGGAAGAGAGAAGCCAGAGTCAGGGAGAGGGAAGGCGGCTGCTGCTAAATTTAAGACTGTTCCTATGACACCTGGAGGCTGCTGTGCTGGTGTCAGCCCTGTTGGAACTGAGCAGGTAAACACTGAGCCGTGGCTTGTTCTTGTAATGCTTTATCTTCCTGTTCAGTTTGCGGGACCTTCTGTAGTGCTTCGTGCAGACGCAGAGCTGGGAGAGAGGCTGCACTGAGATATCTCCTAGCTGGAGGCAGGACGCGCCAGAAAACTTTCTGGAGGGCTCGAGTCTGACAGGTATCAGGAGACTCTGCCAGGGATTTGGGCTGTTCGAAGAAGCAGCTGGTGATCTGGTTGCCTCCCCTGAGCCATCTTAAATTGTCTGACCTTTCTTTCCATATGTCCGTATGAGTCTTTTTGTTAAGCTCTAGGGCCCTTCTTTTCTTTAGCTCCTCTTCTCTGACTCAGGTGGGCTGGTTGCGCAGATGCTGCATGAGCCAGGAGAGATTTTAAAAACACTCTCCCAAATCTAGAGGTGCAGCAGAGCCAGAGCCAACTCTCGTGAGTTTTGCAATGCAGAGCCCTGGCACGCGCTGTTCCTCGCTGGGACTTTGGTGTTAGCATGGGAGGCAGGGAAATAAATGGGTAGATAGAAAATCTCTGCAGAGTAACTGCACAGAGATGGTGGGGGGAGGCAATAGCATTTTCTGGCTTGCGCTGCCTCTGCTGCATTCATTGCCTCAGAGGTAAATTATCAGTTTCTTCCTTAAATATTAACAGCTGCCAGGTAATGAATTCCCCCTCTCTGTTTTATAATGGCACTAAAATTGGGATTTGCCTTGGTTTTCTCTGTAATTATCCAATGAGAGTGTGAGTGAGAGGGAGGCACGGCAGAGCTGGGCCTTGCAGGCTCTGCTGCAGGGAAGTGTCGTGCCTGGGGGACCAAACCCAGGCACGACCCTTCCCCACGGGCAGCTCCGGTGTGCGGGGCTGGGGCTGCAGAAGTGGTTACGTGACGCTTATGGTTTTATGATCCTTCATTAAGTTACTTTTTCTCAAGCAGAGGGGCGGGTTTGGGAGGTAGGCTAGCATACACAGTTGGAGCAAAAGCCAGAATTACCTGCCAGGCTCCTTGGCATCCCACGGAGGAGAAGCTGGTCCAGGTGAGGTGTGGTAGGGAGAGCAGATGGGGAGGGAGCAGCGTCCCCAGCAGGGAGAGGTGAGGCAGGAGCCATCCTGATTCTTCAGAGTGCTGGGGCCAAATGCCGCACTTGCCTCTCTCTGGGCAGCCCCCTCCTCGCTGGGGATGGCACCTGCATTTCGGACATCTCTGTGACTTGAGGTTTGGTTTTGTGAGAGACCAGCTGTTTTCAAAGAGCTGTGCATGGTTCCCTGCGCTCTGCTGCTGAGTAACAGGCAATGTAATGCCAGTCCAAGGCTTTTCCTTTGCATCCTCTGCCTTGCTTATCTGGGTGGCTAGAGGAGGCTTCCTTAAAATCACCCCCGTGGAGTCCAAAACTGGGAGCCCAGAGACTCTGCCTTACATGCCTTGAGCACAATGTGACGGCTGCCTGGCTTGATTTGAGAAGCAGTGATCATCTCCTCTACCCACAGCTTTTGCTTCTGAGGTTACGGACATTGGCTGCTTTATCCACCCTTTGCAGCCAGGTCCCAGGGGTGTCTCTGCTCAGAGCAACGGGCTGGTTGCGGGTTTTGTTTTGGGAAAGTGACTGCTCTGCTACAGAGTCCCTGAAGGTGCTGTGAGTGGTTTTGACGTTTCTTAATTTAAGCCAGGAAAAGGCCAGACTGTGACCTCTGGGTCACCTGCGAATATTTGAGCCTTGTGAGTGCTGAAGCAGGAGAAATGACCCCTACAAGGTGCACTGTGCAGCACAGGACAAGAGTTAACTACTCCCTCCCCTTTGTCCCACAGACAATATGGAGGATATAAGCGAAGTAGAAAAGAGAACCTGTCACCACTTAAAAGGGGCAGATAACTCCCACGCGCTCCGTGGACAGGACTGGTGTTGGCAGGGCAGATGGTACGTGTATGGGCGGGAGCGTGATCAGGATCCTTTGTCTGGGGCGGCGATGGGTTGAGCACTGCTTGCTCAGGGCTGGTCCCCGGGCTGCCCCTGCAGTGTCCTGCCCACATTTTGCTCTGAACAGAAGCAAGGCAGAGGTATCGCTGCCTCTGTGTCGGCCCCTGGGCCTTGTCCTCGGTGAGATGCTTCAGTGCTTAAGGTCCCAGAGATAAAGCTGAATTCCTCATCTTCCTGTCTTTGGGATATTCTTGTTGCTGGGAACACCCTCTTTCTGCTTTTTCCCACTATGCCTGTCCCTTGTTTTTCCTCCTCCCAGACCGAGGTCAGGTTGTGAATCAAAGCTGTGCTGTGGAAAGGAGATAGGAGGCAGGATTTAACACAAGCCTGTGCTTGTGCATCAACCACACGCAGAAAAAAGAATGTACTGGCTGTCCCGCGTGCAGGGTGGCTCTCCGAGCCCTCAGCTGTGCGGAAGTTACACCGAGGACCCAAGGTCTGGATGCTTCTCAGATCCTTTGGGCTGTGAGGGTGAGGGGAAATGTATAAAAGCATGTCTGAGACCCCATATTCCATCCATAACTGGCTAAGTGTGGAGGCCAATTTTGGAGTTAGAAACTGTAAGAAAAAGCCTCTTACCAGAGGAACCTGCTCTATAAAGGAGGTAAAAGCTGAACTGGTTGTCCAAGGTCCCCCAGAAGACCTTTGTTGGAGATTACGACAGAAGGTCTGCGGACCGGCTGGTCCAGTGGTCCAGGCTGGAGCTGACTAACCAAGCTACCAAAATACATTCTTCTTCCCCTGACTCATTGTAACTGAGTTTTCAGTTATTGGCACTGTGAAGCCATAATTGAGGTCTGCTTTCCTCCTTGCACAGCCTTTTCTCCCGGCAAATTGTCAGCCATCAAGTAGTATGAGACACTAAAAGAGATGTTACACTCACCATTTCCTAGAAACTGTCACTTTAAAGAGAACAATACTAAAAAGAGGGATGAATCAAGGCCAGACCCAGAGCAATAAAACTCCAAATGTTTGACTTCTCTTAAAATCTGGAACTCTTCATTCATTTCTAGGGTCTCTGCTGTGCCTGGGGCACTTTATATGTTCACAGTTCCGGCCTCTCGCATTTAATAAACTGCACATGCCAGAAGAGCTTAAAAAAATCATAGTTCAGGTTCTCTTTGGATGTAAATCAGCATAACTCTGCTTAAATCACTGGAGCTATGATGAACCAGATGACACGGGCCTGCAGTGACTGGGGATCTTGTTTGTGTGCTGTGTTTTGCTGGGGTGCCAGCAGTGCCCTGTATCCATGCTAGCCCTGGTGGGATCTGGCAGGTAAGGGAGCACCTGATGGATCCAGCTCATCTCTGTGCGTGGACTGAGGCTGGGAAGGGAGCGTGGTCTGGCGGTGCTTGCTGGAGCCGTGCTGTGTGCTTTTCCATTGCTAGGTGGATTACATAGGTAATCTTTTCTGTACCAGTAACTTGTGTTTCTCTTTACATGAACTATATTTAAATGCACCCTAATAATAGGGGGTTTGGGTTGCCTTTAAGGACAGACCTGTAGCAGTGTGGGAGCCTGTATAATCAGACCAGTTTTGTCTGTACCTTATCTTTGCTAGTGGCTGTTACCAGCTGCTGGACGGGGCTACGGCGCTGGAGGCTCTCCCAGAAGACACAAACACAGCACAACCTTGGGGCAAGTTTGGCTTTTGTCTGTTATTGCCCAGCTTTGGGGAGGCCAGATCGCAGCCTGTGAGCAGCTTGTCCCATGCGGGCACTTGGGCATCCTGCCCAGAGGCCACCCCTCTGCCTTCATTCATCACCAGCGCAGCTCCGTCCCCAGCACTCATTTGCGGTCAGGCAGAGAGTTCAACCACCCAGGCGACGGGCAGTAACCTCCTCTGGTAGTAGGCTGTTCTCTGACCCACTGCTTATGGATAGATGTGGTCCCATCTAATGCTAGTCCTCTCTTCTGGATCTTGGATAGCCTTGGAGTGGGCAGAGGTTTTGGGGTCTCTCTGGGTTGCCCTTGTGTCTGTGCTTGGACTAGGTGTGCGGCAGGAAACTGAGGCTCCCTGGGAGCTGGCTGAGGGTCCTGCATGGTCACAGGAGTAAGGAGAAGGATGTGAATCCATAAATCAAAGGTGCCTGAAATGAGGAAGGTTCAGCTGCTGATTCTGGGAGCTCTCAATAAAAAACTGTCGTGGCAGCAGGAAGGCTCCCTCTGCCCCCGTATGAGTGTGAATGCAGCTGGGGGGGGGGATGCCAGGGTGAGGGGTGCAAGCAGGCAGATCCCAGCCGGACAGGAGAAAGTCTCCCTGCTTTCGGCAGTCTCTGCTGGCTGCCTGCTGGGCAGGGCACAACCTGCGTCCGGGGTTAATGCGGCAATCACGAGCCTCTGCTCACACCTCACCTTCAGCCTGCATCCACATTTCCCATTAGCAGTGCTATTTTCAAGCCTCCCAAGGCAATTAACACCAATTAATCTAAAAAAGCCTAAATAATGGTTTTTCAGAGCCCCCGGCTCCTTCCTGTTCCCTGTGCGGCCCTAGAAGACTGCAGCCCGAACCTGGCAGAGAGCTGAGCCGTTAAGGGCGTCATGCGCGGGGACTGCTGGGGAAGCTTCTTGGTGAGATGTGCAGTTAGGGAAGGGCCCCAAATGATCCCATGGATCCGACTTTTCCATCCTGGATTGTGGTGTCTGTGCCATAGAGAGAGTTGCAGTTCCCTGCAGTGCTCATTATGCTGGAGGAGAGGGGCAACCAGCTTCTGCAGATCGGTGCAGCCCTCTCTTGCGAGCCAGCAAAGAGTGAGATCACTGAATATGCTTGGGTGCAGGAGGTGCAACTCCCCTGGGATGTGCAGAAAAGTCCCTGGAGGATTTTTTGCCTGTATCTAAAGCCATTTGCATCTTAGTATTCTCTGGGCACTGTCATGTGGAGCAAATCAGCCTCTCCATCTTTGCCTTCCCCAAACGGGGTGTAGTTTCATCTCGCCCTTTGAAACAGCATCTACCAGAGCAAGCGCTGCTTTTTGCTGATAGGAGAAGCTGCTCCTGTGTTTGCATGTGATTTGTGTCTTACCTGTTTAAGCTCCTCTCAGAAGGGCTGTGTCTGACCATCGCTGAACTGGTAAACCCACGGGTACCGGCCCCAGGATCCTCCCTGCCCCCAGCACGGCCAGGATTTCACGTTTTGTGGGGTGCCTTGCGTAACAAGGCCTTGATCTTGAGCGCGGCCTTCAGGCATTATTGGAATATGAGTAAGTAATAATTAAGATTTGGGTGTTTGCTGCAGCGAAGGGTGTTTATATGAAGGTTAGATGTGCGTTATGGGTGCTAATGTAGATGGGTGTGTGTGGATCCACCGACTAACCTCACCAGAGAGTCACCACCCCTGGTAAAGGTGCTGCATCTGTTCGGCTGCTTTTTAAAACAGCGCTGTGCTAAGAGCAAGTAGGTGTCTAAATAAAAGTACGTTTCAAGAAAGCAGCACAATTTTGGCAATCCAGAGACAAGCAGGCTTTTTTGCAAAGCATTTTCAAAGCAAATTGTCAGTAGGTTCCAATTTCAGATGCACTGAGCGCAGTATATTGTGGGGAGGAGGGCATATCTGCTGCTGGGGGAGCGTTGGATCATTTCCATCGCTGAAGAGGAGCGTGTCCTTCGCTGGCAGCGGGCTTATAGGCACCTGTCTCCTCCATCACCACCTACTCCTCGGTAGGGCTGGAAGTGGGGAGGTGGTGCGGTCTGGTGGATAGAGTAGGTGACTGGGAGTTGAGCACTGTATATTAACCTTGGCTTCTGTGCTAATTAATCAAGAATATGGGTTATATCATTTAAAGCAACGGAGTTATTTCGGTTTAGCAAATTACTGCTGCTCAGCTGAGACTCAACAGCTGAGCATGGTCCTAGTTCCACCCCTCTCCAACTGCAGAGTTAAATCACTGCAACTCGTTTCAGCTAAAACATTGTGCTTTGCTGCTTGGGTGTGTTACGGTGTGCATGGCCAGGTACCGCAGCTCTGCGTGAGGGTGAGCATCGGTTACGCTCCAAGAACTTACTGCTTGCTGGCGTCTGCCTATAACCTGAATTGTTCTGAGCAAGTAGTTCAGGTTCTCTCCCACTTCTGGTATTTAAGGGCCCCTCCAGGTTTTTGATGGGCCAAATTGGCCTCTGGAGCTTTTCATCTTCTCCCATAGACTGGAGAGGCTGACCTGGGATGATAATGCTTCTAAATTGTCTCCTTGGTTAGTAATTTAAGCTTTAGGTGCTAAATCTAAGCTTGTGTGTTTCTATTAAATAGTGACAGAGAAACCCACCCTGGCACGGTAAATGCTGTCAAAACCTACGTGGAAAAGTTGCTACATTAACTCAGAGAGTTGCTGTAGCTCTTGGAGGACTGTTTGAACATGCTCACTAATATATTGCCTCCCAAAGAGAAACCAGGAGTAACTTCCATGCCATGGCTGCACTGGTCTCAGCAGTGAGGGCTGACTACCTGCCCTGTGATTTCAGGGTAGATGACGGTGTAGGTGGGGAAAAAGTGTAAATCCAGAATTAATAAGATTGTTGCACAAAGTGGCCAAATCTGAGCACGGTGGCACTAGCTGTCAGCCATCGGATCAGCACTGTGAGTAGCCGAGGTGTCAGTAACGCTTCAGCCAGACACCCACGCAGGCACGCCACGCTCCGCCTCAGAATAAAAGCAAAACGAGTATTGTCACCTGCTATTGATCCAAAGGCACGGATTTAAGCTGCGTGCGTGTCGTGGTTTAACCAGCAGCAGGGCATGCTCCCAACGGGTCAGCAGTTACTATATTAGGGAAGGAGGGAGCGTGGGTGAGTTATTTTGATTTTGTTTGAAACAATAAAACCCAAGTTATTTGAAATCTTAACAACAGAACCAGCTTTTAGCACTGGCGTTTATAGGGATGAGTGGGCGAGTTGTTTAAAGGAAAAAAAGATCTTTGAAAACAGTCCAAGTAAGGGTGATAATTTCATCCTACAAGGGAAGCGCGGTGCGCGCGTCCTGTGTTTGAGCGCTGTGTGTGCAGGGTCCGCACCAGGGGCTGTGGCTGTGCAGTTTGCAAAGCACGCTGAAGGGCACACGCGTGCCGAGGACACGCTCAGCGCGCTCGCGGCTCCCTGGCCTGAGAGCTGGAACCTGAGGTTGCAGATGGTGTCTCTGCAGATCACGGACATCTCACTCGCTCTCCTTTGCTGCATCCTAAACCCAGATACAAAAAAGTCATTTCCTCTTGCTGTTCCAAGCACCGACCTCTTGTGTGTGGGCTCTGTTCTTGTATTATACCTGTCTTCTGCATTTCACCCTCAATACCAGCTTCGGATCCCCCCTTTCATAGCTGTCCCACGCCAACTCAGCTCTTTAGATAAGGGGCAGAGTCTCAGTTCTGGCTCATTGCCCTCCTGCCCCTCTCCACCAAAATATCCCCTCAGTGGAGCCCCCCAGCAGTGCAGCGGCAGGGAAACGGTGGCCGCAGCACAGACGTTCAGCTCACGCGAGCTGCGGCAGCGTCTGTGCCCCCGCACCGAGCGTGGCAGCAGGCAGGTTGGCTCTGCCCTGCCCCTTGCCTTTCCTTGCCCCTTCCTTCCCTCCTCAGTTGCTGTAGCGTTTTTAAAAATTAAGTCACAAACTAAATTATAGTTTAGTATGTGAGCTCCCCAGGCAGCAGCTTAGTTTGAGGCCGATTCCCAACTGTCTCTTGCTTTCCATAGCCTGTGGCACCAGAACAAAATAGGTGCAGAGTAATTGCCTTTTGCTCGCTCTGTCCTGATACTAGGATTTTACAAGGTCCTGTGGGATGGGGAGTTGGTCTCTTGTCCTGGCACACAACAGATGGGGCTGCCCCACAGGACAGATCCTGGCCAGCATCGCTGGTGCTCCGGGGGGGTCCATCTTGCATGTCTGCAGTGTCCCCATCACGGCGGTTCTGCCCATGGCTTGTCAGCACAGGGCATTTTACCTCTTGTTGCTTCAGAGCTTGTATTCACTCCCGAGCACAGCCTGACCCCCTCCCCATCAGCCAGATCGGCCTCGTGGGCGCCGATGGATTCGCAGTCCCCGATCACGGCTGCCCCAGCCCTGCTGCTCTCCTTCTGGAGATGCTTTATGCGTCCGTGACACCTCGCCCTCGGGTCCAGGATCGTTGTGGAGCCCAGTGAGGTTCACAGCCCCTCTTGGGATAGGAGGGGTCTGGGGGCTGAGACCCGCCGTGGCCTGCGCACAGCCTGGCAGCGAGGTACCGAGCCAGGAGTCCTGATCTCAGGCCCCACGCAGTTTCCACGTTTCCAATTACGGTGTGACCCCTGGAAATAAATTACTGGTATGGAAAGGCACAGGTAGTCCCCCAAACCTGCATTTGTTCAGGATAAAGAAATTTCCTACTTTTGCAATGAAAGATGAGAATGAAGTGTAAGAGGACAGTGTGGACAGGGAGCTGAGGGATCTAATGGGGCCTTTGGCAAGCTGCTTCTCTTTCCAGTGGCCCATTTCACTGTCAGAAATTCGCATTTCATATTTCACAAATGGGAGGTAAGAACAGCGCTTTGGCTGTTGCGTTGCATTTCCATCCTTTCTGTGTTTAAAACCTTGTTGCAGTTAGAAATTTTCCTCAGTTAAACAGTGCTACATTTAAATTAAGAGATGCTGATGGCTGAGCATCTTTGGCTCTTGCAATAGGACAAAAAAAAAAATCACGTATCTAATAATAAGAGGAGCAGGAGGACTATCAGGAGCTAAAAATGGTCCTTCAATATTTTGGTACTTTAAATCTGAGTGATCATATTGTGTCTGTATGTGCACAGTGCATTTACTGTCGTGGTGTGTGTGCCTGTGGAGCTGAGTGTGTTTGCAGATGTAGTTTAAGAAAATTGATCCCAATCTATTTTTAAGGTAAAGTGTGTGTGGTGGGTAGGAGGTGAGGAGGTGGAAGGAAAGCTAAATATTCACATAGCTCCACTGTGTGTTTAAGAGCATCATCTAATAACACGGGGATCGTGGCAGCGAGGTGAGGGAGAGACGAGCCCTTCGCTGGAGTCCACCCCTTCGTGCAAGGGCACAGGAGTGACTCCGGGAGGAGCGTGGCGAGCAGGGCTGTCGCTTTAAGCTGCATCTCGCACCCAGCGGGTCATTGGTGCTGGCGACGTTCTTCACATGGCTGCGCGCTCCGCATAAATCTCTGCTCCGGCAGACGGAGCGGAGCTGGGAGAGCTCTCGCTGGCTGCTAGCGGTAGCTGAAGAGCATCGAAGCTGCAGCCCCGCATCGCCAGCCTCTGCCCTGCGAGCTGAGGTCGTCTTGCCCGTGGACATGTAAAAGCTGGAGCCTGGGGAAGAGCTGGCTGCTGAGGTCAGTAAGTAAAACGGGTTTTGTTTGTGTTTCCCTTCTGTTCTCTGAAATGAGAAGCTAGATCGGGGGTAAGAGAAGGAGGTAGATACAGAGATACAGAAGAGAGATTTACTCGGGCCAGGGCTTGGATATTGCCTGTGTATGCTTGTTTTTTTTAAAGTTTGCAGGCAGCTTCACTTTGAACTTTTTATTATTAATATTTTTGCAACTTTCTGGGAAATAGGTGCAAGCAATGCACGGACTGCTCGGGCGTCTGCCAATGTCTTACAACAGTGCGTGGCGAGTGTGGGTGGTTCTCTGTGCCTGGCCGTGCTTCCTGGGGGAGGATGGGGTGTCTGCCGGCCAGCCCTGTCTTTCGAAGGGAGCGCGGCAGCAGTGCTTAAGGATTAGCATGGAAAGGGAAGTGCTGTCCTCAGCAAAGACTGGACAAGTTTAACAGCTTTTCTGACTCTGAAGATGACAGTCTCATCAAGGAGGGGAGACTCCAGCCAGCACCGAGCTGTTGGTGGCCAGGGACTGGGAGAGCCCCGTTCCCGAGCCCAGAGATGATGCTCCAGGCATTTCACCTCCCGGTGAAACAGGCTGCGGCTTTTGACCAGGGGTTTCCTTCCACTCCTCTCCTCCAGCCCCACCTTGCCTTCTGGGAGGCTCTCTGCAAACCTCCCCTCCGGTGCCTTTCACCAGGTGAAGCGATGAGGTGGGGAAGTGCGTTCAGTGCCTGATGCACCTGCGAGGGGACGGGGTTTGGGGTCGTGGTCACGCCAGCGGTGGTGGCCCCCACCACGGGTTCCTCCGGGGCGAGGTGTTGGGGTGGTGCGGGGAGAAAGCAAAGCTGTGTGCAGGGGACTGGCAGGCAGCGGGGCAGCCCAGGATAAAGTGGTCCCAGCACTGGCAGTCACCAGCACCACCCCAGCCCTGCTCCTGCCTGGTGATTTTGAGGTCGGCTGCCTTGAAAAGAGAGGAGGTAAGCAGTTGTGATGCATCTAGTTTACAGAGGGAGAGCCAGATAAGGCATGGCACGCGGGTGTAGATGTGTTGGGATGAAAGTCTGCCAGGCCCTGGGCAGATAACTGCCTGCTAGAACAAGGGGTACCATTTTTCCAAGAACTGTGCGCAGTCAAGAGCTTGGCTCTGGGGACAGATCGCTGGGTCCTGTCCCAGCTCTGCCACTGCATCACCGCGGGACTTGGTCAAGTCACTTCACCTCCAGGCTGTCTCCTCGCTGAAATAAGGTGAGAAGGAGGAATCGTTGGTGGACACTTTTAAATGCCAACGCAGTGCTCTCTGAGGGGTTGCTGTGGGAGTAGCAGTGAAAACTGCTGCGTTAACCCTGAACCTGCTGCCGTCCTCACCTCGTCTCTGACCTGGCTCGCACACCAGAGCCAGACCGCCTTCGAGCAGCAGCTCCTGAGCTGGGTCCACTGTGCCAGACCTGCCGGGGTCCATCCGCTGCTGGGCAGCGGGTCCTGCCCGCAGGTAGGGCAGTGCCGGCCCCCTTGGAGGGCTGGGTGAAGCTGGATGAGCAGTCCTCGAGCTTGATGAGTCCTTGCTGCATCGAGGCAGGTCTGCGAGAAGTTGAGCCTGGAGGAGAGGAGGGGGACCAAAGGCAGGCCAGCGCCCCATGGGGACACCGGCTGCGAAAAGAGAAGCTGATCTGACGGAGGAGAAAGTTTTGGCCCTTTGGGTGGTTCATGAGAGCGTCTGCAGTTTGGTCTGCTGGGCAACGCTCCCTTCAAAGGGGACGTTTCACCCATGCATGGTACAGCAGGTGCTTTTGGCATGTGGCAGCGGCAGGAATTGCTGGGGGATGTGCCGTGGCTCTGCCAGCGCAGAAATCATCTGCCGTGGTCCTCGGAGTCCTCCGGAGCCCTGTTCCAGAGCAGCTCGGGAGCGTGTTGTTGCGTGGCCGCAATCGGACAGGCTTTTGGTGGGGCTCAGCAGCGAATGTGGGGAGAGCTGCCTCCTGCCCTGGCTGCCGCTGCTTCCCGGGGAGCCCTCCGGCTCTGCCCGAGCTGACTTTAAACCCTGTGGGGGCAGCAGGAAGCTGTGGGAGAAGCCGCCGGCGCCAGAGCCGTTCGGTTGAGGGTATTTCTAACAGCAGGTGCCGGTGTGCGGTGGGGGAGCGCAGCCGGGGCTGGCAGTGGGTATGGGCTGCTTGGGTGCCAAAGCAAGACTGGGGACAGGGTGCTGCCAGGGAGCAGCGTCGTGGAGCAGAAAGCCCAAGCCACGGTGCCAGTGGCATTGTGCTGCTCCGACCAAGGATTTCTGCTCCTGCCCGGGATGTGTGTGTGGGGCCGGGCCCAATGACCCCCATCATCTGCTTGCCAGGGAGTGCCGTGTCCTGCTCCACAGGGCCCTCAGGGACCTCAGGCGTGGGAACAGCATGTGAAACTAGCACGGAAATAATTAACACGTCCTTTGCCAATCCCAGGATGGGGCTCGGGAATGGGAACATGTCAGAGAAAGGCTCTTCTCTGCAGAGGCACCGGTGGGCAGCAGCGTCCCGGGGCAGAAACCCTGTGGGGCACTTGTGGGCTGTGGCTTCGGGTGTTGGGAGGTGGAAAGTGTTTTAGCTCTTGCAATTAGGCCTTCTACATTTGTTTAATGGCTTTCCTGAATCCGAGTGAAAACGGCCAAGGGGGTTTAGGCACAGGAGTCTGCTCTGACTTTGTTTTGCTTTGTCTGGGATCGCTTCAGCCTTGGCCTCACCTGCACATCCGGAGCAGCCAGTCCGAGGGATTTCCCCGTGAGATGCTGGTCTGAGCCCTGTACCCCTGTGCCCGTGGGGCAGAGCCAGGCAGCCCAGGGCCTTCTTGGCTAGAGACTGTAAAAGGTTTTATTTAGCATGAGTGAGAGTGTATTGGAGAGGAAATAGGGTGCATTTGTGCTCCGCAGGGCAGCGACCTGCAGCCGGGGAGAGGCAGGGGCTTGGGGCAGCGGGGACTCCCCGGGGTAGCATCGCTGCAGGGAGAGGAGAGAGTGGCAGCAGGCTCCCCGTCACTCCCCGCAGCTGCTCTTTGCTGCCTTTCCAACACCTCAGCCGTGTTTTATACATCCTGGATCCAACCTGGCAGGTTAAGCAGCCCGCTCATCTACCAGCAAATAAATGTATGTAAAAGCCTGGATGCCTTCCAGTGAGGGAGACCTGTTTCAGGTGAGCGAGTCCTGCCTCCCAGGCTGTCCTTAGCCAGGTTGCTCAGCTCTCCGATGAGCCAGCAGCGTCCAGGTGGAAATACCACTCACAGAAACCAAGAACAACGCTGTGAGCCCCAGGTACGGGCCCTCCGCCTGCCTGGGATGGTGGCTGTCCCTGTCCTGCCCGGCATCAGGGAGCAGGAGCAGAGGCTCCACGTTTGTCCTTGTCCCCGCGTGGGTCGAGGTGTGTGTGTCTCCGTGCCCTGTGCTGAGGGCGAGCACGTTTGCAGCCGAAGCTGTCCCAGGGGTGATCTCTACAGTGCCAGCAGCCCATGGTCTGCAAGTGACAGCAAAAGCCCCGGGTCCCTCTGCCCAGCGCAGAAGGTGTTGGTTCGCCTCTTTGCCCATGCTGGAGGCTGGCTGACCGGAGGAAAATAACACTTGGCAGAATTTGGGCACTTGTAGTGCTGGAGATGGAGGATGGGTGATGAGGCCAGGCAGGGGACACCAGCTGTGGGGTGAGAAGTGGTCTCAGGGCTGGAAATCAGAGCTGCTGCCCAGGAACCATTTAGGGATCCAGGTCTTGGGGCCACAGTGACCAGTTGTTGTGTGTCTGTGCTATTGTGGGACCATTGCTCGGCACCATTAGGGGATGCCCTGGCTCTCGGGAAGCCTCCTGACCATCCTGGATGTGCCAAGGCCTGGGCAAGCACAGCTCGGTGGCAGACGGTGGGCCCTGGGGTGAGATTGCGCGTCCATCTGCCCTCACAGCTCGTTCCTCGGGGCCAGGAGCAGACTGTGAGTGGAGGGAGCCAAGCGCTCCGTGCCTTGTCATATTTGGGCATTTTAATTAGAGAGGCGCAGGCCTGGGGCAGCGCTGGAGGGAGCCTGGCGTCAGCGGATGCTGCCGCGGGCCCTGCGGCACCCGGCGTCCCCGGCTGGCACAGCACGTGCAAGCCCTAACGCTGGCCCGCGGGCACCGGCCTCCTGCCCCTCCGGGTGCCACCGTACTGGGAGGGACCCAGGCACGCGGCCAGCCCTGTCCCACACTTCGCGTGCACCGGCTGCTCTGCCGACTGATTCAGAGCATCCTTTCCTCTCCCAGGCACGCTTTGAGCAGAGATCCCGACGCGCAGAATTGCAGGGTCCCTGGCGGGATGCACCCCGGGGGAATCTGGTCTCTGCGAGGGGGAAGCCCCGAGCTGGGGACTCAGACCAACACGCTGCCCGGCTGCTCCCTGCAAGGCAGAACTTCTGTGGACCTGCGACTGCTCTGATTTACTCTGTGTGGTTGCAGGGAAGCTAGAGGGAGGCTTGGTGTGAATGAGCCGGCTTCTTCCTCTAGCCTGAAATTTGGGTCACGCAAACCAACATAGCAGAGCTGTGATAGCTGTAGTTCATCCTCGCTTCAAGCCCAAGCAAGCATTGATTTCCAAGGTGCAACTGTTGGTGGTTCAGAGGGTCCGTCTGAGCCGCTGTTTCATTAGCGGATCAGCACGTGGAAAGAGGTGAGAGGGGTTTTCCCCCTCCCTGATCAGCTCCCACATTGCTAATGTTCCTCTCTGGCCCGCTGCTAATTTTGACGCTGCCCTAAATAGAAGCTGAGTGCATCTCATCTGCTTCGCTTAGCATACAGGAAGATTGTTTTCGTTCATTTACTGAATCCAACTTGCGGCTTTAACCCTGTCAGCACAAGTCTCTCCCCATTGCAGACCTCCTTTGAAGGGCTTTGCGTGCCTCTGCCCCAGGGAAGAGCTCTGCTGGGAACGGCACCGCACGTGGTAGGAGAGGGAGGGCTCCCGGGCTGCCCAGGATGGCCACAAGCAGAGCTGGGAGAGGGGCTTTGCTTCATGAACAGCCGAGGAGATCCCTTTCTCTGCTGAAAGGTCTGGCACTCTGGGCCAGCTCTCCCTCTGCTCTCTCCATCTCTTTGGCGGGATGTGCTGCTCCCAGGAGGGACCCAGTGCCCCTTCCCCAGCCCCGTGCTGGAAAATAGCTCAGCACAGGCAGACCCAGCTGTAGGAGTTTTTGGTTGGTTTCTGTTCTGGTATTTTTTCCAGCGTCTGGTGGGACCAGCTCCGCACGCAGGGACCCTTCCTGAGCCTGACAGATGCCTCTCGTCTTGCTCTCTAAGTCTGTATCCCATTCTGAGTGGCTCCTCGGAAAGATCTGCTGTTCCTACTGCACCGGCCGCTCCAGAGCAGGACTCTGGGTTCGCTCTCCCAGCCCGGGGCACGCAGCCCCTCTCTGTGCTGGAACTGGACACAATACAGCGCTTTCAAAAGGCTGCCTTGAACGTGAACCCTTCTGCAGCGCGACTTAAATATATCACTGTCTAGTGCAAGGTGCTCATTTGGGGCTCTCGTGCAAGAACTGTTTTCCTGAAAACTATAATTTTGTGGCATTTGCAGCTCGGTGACGGTTACAACAAGTGGTGGCTGAGGATGCAGGAGCTCCGAAAGGAAGCGTTGGGAGTGCGAGGGGCAGTGGCCTGCAAAGGTTAAATTTAGCTGGTTAGAAAGGACGGCTGGGTGCTGGCATGCCCGAGCCCGAGCTGAGCCTCAGCTGGGCACACGACAGCCCTTCAGCCAGGGCGTCCATGCGATTCCCCCTCGTCCCTCACGGTCCCTCTCTGAGCCCACCCCTTTGCCAGCCCAGAAGCTCCTCTTCCCTGCGGAGCTGTGCCGGCGCGATGCTGTCCCTTCTCCTGCCCTCTTTCCCTTTCAGCCTCCAGTTTGTTCTGAGTGCTCAAGACACCCTGCAGCGATGGAGGCTGCTCTGCGCGAGGCTCCTCTGCTCGCTGGTAGGGGCCGGGCTCCGGTTTGGACTGTGGAAGCGCCTGGAGCCTCTGGGGTCAGCGACAGCGCGCGTGACGGGTTGGAGGGGCCGCAGCTCCCCACGGGTGCCCCTCTCGCGGAGCACACGTCGCAGAGCAGCAGGGATCCCTGCGGGAGAGGGCACCTTCGTGATGCTCTGCCTGTGGTGTGCTCTAGGAGGATGGCGTTAGATTGTCTACACTGAAGGGTGGCAAGAGAAAAAGGGAGAGGTTATTTCAGAGCCAGGAGGACAGAGGGACCAAGTAGCAGTGACCCCCGGCAGGCTCCGGGCTGCAGGGCTCGGCGAGCCGCGGGCACAGCCGGGAGCCGGCCTCTGAACAGACCAGGAGAGGGCACAACGCGTTGCTGAGGCCACGCCAGACGGAGCGATGGGACATAGGGAGTTGTTTGGGGCGTTCTGACGCTCTTCTGTATTTTACTGTCTTTCCAGAAAATCAACCGGACCCCTTCGGATGAGGAATGCTTCTTTGATCTGTTGAGCAAGTTCCAGAGCAACCGAATGGACGATCAGCGCTGCCCGTTGGAAGAATGCCCGTCGGAGGCTGCAGAGGCAGCTGCCACACCGGTCCCTGCCCTGGAAGAACGGATATGTAAGCATCGCTGCGTTTATAAGTCACTATTTCTATGGGAGGGATGCTGCTCCCGTGGTGGGGCCAGCTGTTGTGGTTTTACTGTGAAGCTTGTGATGTTTTCCCCGAGCCTCGGCTCTCCGAACTTAGCAGTTCTTTGGCAATCTCCGTCATTATTTAAGGGAGGAAGAAACATTCTTATGTTAATGGTTGCCGAGGGAAAGGCTGGAGAATGTGAACTAAGGCTTGGAGAATAAACTAGCAAGAGAAATGCAAAATATACTTGGATTTTTTCAGTATGGATCTTTAGAAGGTCTTGCCTTCTGAACAGCGAGGCTGGCGCGAGGACCTCTGCCTCTGCCAGCATCTCCAGGAAGAAGATGCTGATGGTTGTTACTGAGGGAGCCTTGTAAGAGCCGGGAGAGCTGGGGCGCGCGGAGGGCTGCGGCGGGCTTTCACAGGCAAGTTAAAGTATTGCCAGTTTTTCTCATAGCGTTGCCATGGAGGAAAAACTTCTGGATTTTGTACAGTTCTTGGATGCTGTGGTGATAGGTGCAGTGTGAGAACGGAGAAGCCAGAGGATGGATAAACAATAGGAAGCTCCGGCAGGCAGACAGCTAGCTCACCCGTAGGAAGAACAGGGATAAATTGAGGAAGTGTCTGACAAATAGATGGGACAGGAAAGGCAGGGCAGGTCTGTGTTTGCGCTGCGGTTTCGTGTCTTTTTTTATGATACGGTGTTGAGGGCCTTTGTTTAAACCAAGCTGGAGAGAAGCGCTAAAATGTGCAGGTCACACTTGCACGCTTAATCACCATCACAAAGGGCTCAAAACATCCATCATTTGACCTGATGGATTTGTAAATCGGTTGCCAAATGAACCCGAAGTACAAAGAGGAGAGGAGGAGACCCCTGACATCCCTCTGAGGGCGGCGAGAGCCGCAGCACAAGACTGCTCAGAGAAGCAGGTGCCAGGAGCAGGGGCTGAGGCGGCAGCGAGGGCAGAGCAGTGCGGGGAGGGTCGGGCTGCGGCAGGTTGGCTGGGAGGTGAGGCGGTTTTTGTCTTCTAAAAATAGGGTGGAAACGAGCATCACTTTCTCGAGATACGCATTTCTGATACAGAAGTGCATTTGGCTGTAACAGCTGTGTAATTTAGGAGACAGTTTAAAATATGAAGCTTTATAAAGAACGTACAAGTAGGCACACGTTCTGTTCAGCTCCCATGTGCTCTCTGAGCCTTTCGGACGTGTTAGTTTCGAGGTTTCTTTGTGAGCTGAAGGGGAAGAAACTCGTCTCTTCGCATCAGCGCTGAGATTTTTATGCGTTTCTGCAACTCCACGAGCTGGGGCTCTAAGAAGAGCACGTCGTGTCGAGAGGCTCGAGGCACCCTCTGCTCAAGCGCTGTGTGCTCCCTGGGACAGCAGCACCAATCGCGCCGGGTTTCTTGCAGTTTTCTTTCGCTTGTCCCTGTCCCGAGCGCAGCGTCTGTTGTTTGGGAGCGTTTCACTGCCCAGCAGCTGCCAGGAGCCAACAGGCTCCTTCCATTGAGCGCTGCCCGAGGCGTTTCCAGGGCTGGGGGCTGACCCGCTCGCTTTGCCGAGGTCCCGGCATCGCTCGTGTGCTGCCTTTGAAAATCCTCCCTTCGCCCCGTTGTTGCTCTGCCCCGCGCAAGCCCCTCGGTGGTGCCCACGCGATGCCACCGGCTGCGCTCCGGCCGTGCGGGGCCTGATGGCTCCTCCAGTGCTCCAGCCCGATGGCGGGAAAGCACCAGGCACATTGGGCGCCTCGATGGGATACTCCCCCCAAGGTTTACAGCATATGGATTACATGTATAGGTTCTGGAGCGGGACTCCCCCGCTGCCAGCTCGTGCCAGCCCCCTCCTGGCAGGCAGAGCCCAGGCTGGCTCCGCTCCGCTCTGCGCGGTAAGAACCAGACCCCACGAGCGTTTTCCTCCCGCGCGCTGTGACGCAGGTCCTGCAGCTCATGACCGCTGGAGCAGCGCCTCTACTTGAGCCGGCCCAAAAAGGCCGGGCTTCGGGGGCGCCGGGAAGGCCGTGCCGCCAGGTGAGTGGCTTTGCCAGGCCTGGGCTTTGCCAGTTACCTGCCTGTAATTGTACCCAGCCCTCGGGACCGCACGGGGTGCCCGTCACCGAGCCAAGCGCTCAGGAACTCTGCGCTCACCTGCAATAGCGGGTGCTGCCCAGCCCCGTGCCCCGAGCGAGGTGCGGGTTGGCCCTTGCCCAGCGACGCCTTTTGGCTCGAGGTGGAAACCAGAGCGGAAGCTGCCTATAGTTCCACTGGAACCGACAGCGATCGCTCGCAGGCAGTGGCTAATGTCAGGGCACTGGATCTTCTGGGCTGAGGTGGCATCTTTGGTGTCCCCCAGGAGCTGCAGTACGTAGCAGGGAGCCCCTCGTGGGAGGTCCGGCAGCAGACGTGTACGTGAGGCTCTGCTCTTTGCCTGTCAAGGCACCTACTTTCCCCCTTTGCTGCCCGAGGGGTTGGTGCTGCGTGGCCGGCTTGTCGCGGGAGGCGTGCGCTGGAGCGTACCGTACCGTTTTCACAGCCCAGCCCCATGAATGGGATGTGTTCGTGTGAGAAGTTTGGTGGCCAGGGAGTGTGCTGGAGGCAGCGTGTGCGACGTGGAAACTGCAGCTCTGCTGAACCGGAGCTTTTCTGCTTCCCACAGGGAAGGCAGGGCAAGAGGGTCCCGCTCAGGGGCTTGGCTGCGGGGCCGGGAGCTGCGCGCGGGCAGGCTCCTCGCAGCCGGCCCTGCTCGCCCTTCGTGCGGGGCAGCTCTGGGGATGCAGCCCGAGGCCTTTTTGGGAGGCGGGTACCAAGGGCTGTGCTGTGGCACCAGCCTTCAGAAAAGGGAGCAAGTGTTGCGAGACGGGGCAGTGGGGTTTGCTCCCCGTAACCCTTGTTGCTTTGATGGTGGGGTTTTGCTCACCTGTGTTGCCGGCACTGGCATTGTTTCTGCTCCCCCGTGCAGGGCGGAAGGAGATGCCGACGGTCACACGAGAAGCCAGCACCCTACGCGGCTCAGCCCCAGGAGGCCTGGCTGTCCCTCGGGGGGAGCGTGTAAGGCTCGGCCGCAGCCCGGTTGGGTGAACAGCGGTTTGGTGATGAGGATTTGGGCTTTGTGCAGGGCAGAGCTGCAGCTCAGGCCTGAGCAGGCAGAGCTGTGACCCTGGTGTGCTCCTCTCCCCACTCACAGCACAGTCCTCCCTCATGGCGTCTCCGCAGACGGAGGAGTTCTTCGATCTCATCGCCAGCTCCCAGAGCAGACGGCTGGATGACCAGCGTGCCAACGTGGGCAACCTGCCAGGCCTCCGGATAACACACAACAACCTGGGGCACCTGCGTGTGGAGGGGGATGCCCAGGAGCCCGGGGACGAGTTCTTCAACATGCTCATGAAGTGCCAGGTACGGGCAGGGCTGAGTGGGCTGCCGAGCTGGGGGGACACACACACTAGTTTCTCCCACACAGGCAAACGCCATCCCCTGGTCCCGCCTGCGCTGCTGGGGGGGGCTGTGGCCAGCGGCTGCCCACCCGCAGCCCGGGGCCCCGGGCAGGTACAGGTCTTTGCCTCCGGGTCCTTCTTTTTACCCTGTGCTGAGGGCTGCGCTTCCTCACTGCTCCGCAAGCGAGAGGGTGGCTGGAGAAGCCACCTTCCACGCGGTGCCTGCAGCCCGGGGCTGGGCCACTGCTCCCTCACGCTGGAGCCTGCAGCAGGGTGCAGCCACCGCTGGTCCTGCTGCCCTGCACCCCCAGACGGGCAGCATTGCGTGCTGGACACCTCATGGGCGCTGTCCCAGCCCTTTACTTCCATGACGGGACTGTCCTGTCCGTACTCAGTCCCAATGCCTGTTCTCCTCCCCGTGCAGTCCTCCAGGATAGACGACCAGCGCTGTGCGCCACCAGACTCCATCCCCCGCGGCCCCACCATGCCGGATGAAGACTTCTTCAGCCTCATCCAGCGCGTCCAGGCCAAACGCATGGACGAGCAGCGGGTAGATTTGGCCTCGGCCCAGGAGGAGGCAGCAGAGGAGCAGCAGAGGCCCGGTTCCAGCTAAGAACTGCGGTTTGGTTTGGGGGGGTTGTTTTGGTTTCATTTTGTTTTTTAAAAAGAAAAAAGCGTAGGTGGTTTCAAACCTGAGCACTCCTGCGCGACCACAGACTTCTCCCAGGGACGCGGGGAGCCGCACCTCCGTGGCGTTGCACGGGGCTGCTCCGCGGAGGCAGCGTTACAGGAAGGCCACTGGACGGGGGACGGTTTTTAAACAAGGGGGTTTTTTAGGACACGCGGCCGCTGTAACACTGGGCACAGCACGAGGCAAGACGACTTTGGCAGCCCCTTTGCTCATCACCTAAAAATCCAGGAACTTGTGCTGTCAGCCAAAGGAGGAGCCCAGAGCGGGTAGTTAACTCCAGCCTTGATGTCTTTTATTTCCACAACACTTTTAATTTAATGGGGGAAGGGAAGAGCACCTTTTCCATTTTGAAGTCCTCCTGTCTTGCCTGCATCACGAGGTGACACAAACAGCTCCGGATCCTTCCCTGGAACGTCTTGCTCAGCTTTGCTCTTTCTACAGGAGGAAATGAGCCCAAGTCAGAGGCTACACTCGTCCTTTTAAACCTCGCCCCAGCTGCAGTCACGGTCCCCCACACCTTAAAGTTTATTTTAGGTTTGCCGAGGACTCTGCAGTGAGCCCTGCGCCACCCTCTGCTTCCCCAGCCGCAGGCCTGCGCAGAGCTGTACCGGGACCTCCTGAGCAGGAGCCAAGCCTTGCTCGCCCTGATTTGGTAACCTCTAGAGACCAGCCGTGCAGCAAAGCCCAGCTTCAGCCTGGGACCAAACCCGAGAGGTAACCGCCAGCTGCGCAGCCCGAACGGCAGGCCCGAGGCAGGGGCCTGTGCCGGGAAGGGGGGAAGGAAGTCTCTGCCCGTCTGTTCAGCACAAGGCAAACGCGGGCAACTCATCGCTTCTGGTGCCACCGAGCCAGAAGTCTCAGGCGGGATTGTCCTGTGCGCGGGTGGGTGTGCCCGAGGCAGAAGCCTGCGTTCGGCTACGACCCCCTTCGAGAGCCAGCAAAAAGTTTTCTGGCCGCAGCTTGTCAGGAGAGCAAGCGGAGCCATCCCCTCCTCCCTTTTGTGTCCAACAGCTGTCGGTCAGGGATAACAGCCCTTCCCTCCCCTTGTTTCTCCCCAAACCAGGGCTGAGCTTCTCCCTGTCCCTGCAGGCCCCGGCAGAGCTGCTCTCGGCAAGGCGCTCCGGTTTTGCCCAATCTGTCTCCAATAACTGGAGCCCCACGAGCGCTCCAGACTGGGGCACTGGCTGGGGAGTCCGTTCCACCCCACGCACAAGTGCCAGGGTCCGCATTTACTTTCATCCCTTCCCCTTTGGGAACAGTTGGAAAAGCAAGCTCAGAGAGGAGGGGAGCAGGGATCGCGCTGCAGGAGGTGGAGTATTTTTTCGTTGCTTGACCAGATAGGCCGTCTTGGACTTCCGAAACTCCAGTACTGAGTTCTGCCAAAGCAGATACGTTCCTATAGAGAACAAATCAGCACTTTCTATTTGAAATGCATTTGATGGAAACATTTCCAACCAGCAGTAAGATTTTTAGACCAGTGATGCTGCTCATCAGGCATTTAACCTGCCTGCACTGACCACGAGGAGGGGTAGCTGCATCTGACCTGCTACCAGGAGCACTCACCTGCTACGCTGCTGCATGGATTGCTTGGCCGAGGCTCGGCCTCCGTCCTGGGGCTGGTCAGAGCCTGGAGAAGGGACAGGAGGACCTGCCCAGCCACCTACGTACCGACCCAGCTTGCATTTGTGAAGAGGAGGGAAACATTGAAGATGAAGATAACGCGACCAGCTGCAGGCTCGGGCCTGTGCAGCTCTCAGACAGGTGGTGAACTGGAATCTGACCGTTAAGCTTTCAGAGGTTGTTAATTATTTGCCATATACTTGAATGTATGAGCTTATTTATTTTTTACATGTGCATTTGCTAATGTCATTTTAATGGGGAATTTCCAACCCACAGGTACTTTTTTTTCTAAAAAAATAATCTGCCAAATGAATTAATATATTGGAAATGAATACAGCTCAAGGGGAAGGGGGGGTTGTGCTTAATAAATATTTGTGTCTAAGCTTTAGTGACAACAATTAATTTCCGTTATTTCTTGGCCAGCCTGCCTGCTTTGCCAACAGCAGAGCTAATGCTGGCCCTTTGGAGTGGGGTTGGGGGTGGGCAGTGGTCCCGTGGGGCAGACATCACCACGTGTAAGTGTTAAGAAAAGGGTGCATGCACCCACCTACACATCCCTTTACGTTAAGAGCACGCGGGTCTCTTGGGCAGCAGCCACCATCCCCAGCTGTGCCGGCCCTAAACGCACAGCATCTGCGGGACTGCGCGGCTGCGGAGGGAAGACAAAGCCCTGAGCGTTCCCTGCCCAGAGCAGTGGCCCCAGCCCAGAAGTTACCAGGACGACAGGGCAGACAAACAGCCCTGCAGCGGCTGAGGACGGACCTGCTGTTCTCGGTCAGCTTGAGCCCTCCAGGACCGTGGCCGAGCTGTTCCTTTCAGGCCCTGCCCGGGGGCTCCGGCTCAGCCCTGTCTCGGTGCCTTCTCGGCGCCCGGCCCAAAAGCTGTGTCTTGTTTCCCCCGTGGCAGCTACCAGAGGAAAAGGGCAGCGAGTGCTGCGCAAACCCTGGCATCAACCCTCCGTAAGATATTCACAAAGCCGCAGGCAGCAGCGCTAGCTCATTCCAACGCAGCAGGCGTGAGCAGGCCATTAGACTTTGCTAGAAAGTGGGCCTGAGAGCAGCAGATTTTGGATCCTGAGCCCTGTGAGGATAAAGCCAAGTTACAGCTGGTCTTCCCACGCCTGGCTAACTTGTGCTGTCCACTGCCAGTCCTGATCAAAGATTAATGAAGAGCCACTGGCTCGTTCTCATCAGGCATTCTCACGCCTCTCAGTGCCTGGACACAAGAAGCTCTGTGCTAGAAGTCTCTGTGTGTGACCTGGGGACAGAACTATGCCCCTGGGTACGCAAAGGACAGAGGCTTAGATTCCCAGGAAGAGGTAAAATCCCTGTGAGTGAGTGATGGGCTCTCACCTGCTGTCTCGCTGTCCTTAGCAGCCGGGGAAGGGAGCACACGCTCGCCAGTAAACATTGTCTCTGAGCACCTACCAAACAGAACAATAGCCCCTGTGAGTGGGAGACAACGGCTAAAACAATCTCCAGCGCAGCGCACAGCCTGCCGTGGTTGCTGCTCTGCTGTACCCTGCAGTAGCAGGGACAGCAGTGCGCCCGTGTCCAGCGCCAGCCCTTCCCTCTCCCACGCCGCCAAGGCACCCGGCCCGCAGAGCTTGGTCCCCCGTAGGGAGCCGCTCGCTGATGCTGACACCCGCCGGAGAGACGCGGGATTGGCAGGGCCTGCGCAGCGCTAACGCGGGACTCACTGGTCGGCTTTGGCTTCCGAAGCGCTGCTGCAGCAGCTGTAAAGTACGAGTTAGTTAGTTAGTTACTCCAGCGCAGGGTGCTGTCCCTGGTGAAGGTCTGGAGGTGAAGAGGAACGCTAACAAACCACCAGAAACAAGATACTGATCGACTCAGCTGCACACATGCCCTGAGAGGCGCTTGCGAGACAGGCTGATGTCAGGCCTGTGGGGATTTTTGTGTTGCTCATCTGCCAAGACACGTCAGGGCTGAGTCTCAGCACTTACCTCAGCCCTCCCCAGAGCCTCGTGCTGTTCCTGCTCCAGCCGGCATCGATCTTCATCCGGCTGGAAAGGCTCTCGGCCTGCAGGAGGGGACGCGCTGGCCCAGAGCACCCAGGCACTGTAAATTTCAGTCGGGAGTCGGACAGCTTTCGGCAGCTCTCCACAGCAATCCCCTGGGACCCCGCCTGGCCAGGACACAGCCACGGGCCAAGTTAACTCCTGCACGGCCTTGCAGTAAGGCAGGGCCAGCCCTGCACTGAACAGCCCAGCCCAGGGACACAGCGCAGACACGCGCTGCGGGGTTTTGAGCGGAGGGCTCGCTTACCCTTGCTGTGCCTCTCTGCCTATGCTACGGCAGGGCCTGGCGGCCCGGCACCCACCTATGTCAGCCTCTGCGCAAGCAGCACAAAGAGGCGGTGATTCATTTCACAGCCCCCAGCGCCTCTCCTCACTGCCTGCACTGATGCTGCAGCAAAAGAAACATACCTGCCCAGTTGCCACTTCAGCGAGGCAGGCAAATCCCCCGGAGAGGCTCCCAAGACACTCCTTGGTACAGCTGAGCCCTCCACAGCACACCCAAGCGTGGCAGGGTTTAGAACTGCCATCCCTGCGTGAGGCAGCAGAGGCACAGTCCCGCGCAGCGCGCGCAACATGTTCACGCACGTGGCTGGCAAAAAGCAGGTGGGGGTCATGGCAGGTGGCCCCTGCACCCCAGCCCCCCTCTCGTCTGGGCCTGCGTGAAGGCCTGTCCTCGCCACTCGCTGCCCAGCCCCACGGGCCCCCCTCGACCACCTTTACCAAACACCACCACCTTCCTGCGGAGCGTGGGCCAGCACACCCCTAACCCCGTCAGAGTCCCACGCTGGCCAGATTAACTCTGGAATTTGGATGCGCTACAAAAGGAGGATTTGCTCAAAGAGGCAGAAAACAAGGGGCAAAGTATTTGCCATTTTGCAGAAAAGCCCTTGTGGGACAGGATTTAGGACGAGAATCCATCCCTCAACAGCCACAGCGAAATGCTTCAAGGAACGTGCCAAGGGCTTTACGGCTGCCGCCCATCCTGTGACTGCTACTTTGTGCCCCTTGAAATCGCCACCTCTCCTCTGTGCCGCAAAGACTTACCCTGGTGGGCTGCACCTTCAGTCGCCCTCCTCTGCTCTGCTGCACCAGGCCTTCACGTCGCTTCTTTCCCATCTGGACCCTCCTGCTCAGGACAGAGGCTGCTTCTCCCCGGTCCCTGTCTCTGGCTAAAGCAAGGTCTGCTGGGCTCCTCCTAGACAAAGCGCGCTCTCCCCTGCCCTCTTTCAAGAACAGACACCCTTCCCCGTGACACAACATTTTTCAGAAAAAAACACTTCCAAAGGGAGCACAGAATTCCTTTTTTACCTGCCATCTATTAGCAGCAAATCCTTCTGTATCACATGCAAATTCCCCCTCACAGCTGCAACCCTCTCCCTTTCCAGCTGGAAGCCCCAGAATGTTTTGTCATGAGCAGCACCGATTTCCCGCAGGGCTGCACACTGCAGCCTCTGCTCGGTGCTATGGAGTCCCTGGGGGCCGCACGCCCTGCACCCCCGGCCTGCTGCAGACCTTCCACAGGCCACGGTGGTGTTGTGGTTTAACCCCAGCTGGTCACCGAACACTCTGCAGCCGCTCACTCACCCCCCTCCTCCCCAGTGGGGTGGGGAGGAGAATCGGAGAGAAAGGGAAACTCGTGGGTTGAGATAAAAGCAGTTCACCAGGACAGCAAAGGAAAAATATAACAATATATTAATGATAATAATAATAATATATATAAGGATAATAGAATATATAAAACAAATAATACACTATTTCTCACCACCCGACGACCGATACAGCCCGTCCCGAGCAGCAGGCAGGGAGCAGGGATATTCCCCCCAGCTCTCCCAGAACAGCAAGTTCCAGAGAGAGCAGGCGAGGGAACCAACAGCCAAACGAATGAAAAGCCCCGAACGAATGAAAAAAGGGAAAAACAGGGAACAAAAAGCAACCAGAAGGGAAGCTTAAGAGAAGTGGCCCACCGGCCGACCCTCCCTTACACCGGCCGTGCCGTCCGTGGTACGGAATACTCTCCTTGGCCAGTTTGGATCAACTATTCTGGCTCTGCCCCTCCCAGGTTTTTGCACCTGCACATCAGCAAAACCTGGGAAACTGCAAAATGTCCTTGGTCATTGAGCAGCAACCAGCACCATCAGTGTGCTGTCACCGTTCTTCTCACACTAAACCCAAAACACGGCAGCTGCTGGAGACAAAGCTACTTCTGTCCCAGCCTAAGCCAGGACAGGCGGGCAGCGAGCTCTCTGCGCCCCACACCAGCACCTCACCCTGAAGATCTGACCGCTCTGTGTCATCTGCTGCCTCCTGTTTTCACAGAATCATTTAGGTTGCAAAAGACCTTTAAGATCATTGAGTCCAACCGTTAACCCAGCACTGCCAAGGCCACCACTAACCCATGTCCCCAAGTGCCACATCTACACGTCTTTTCAATCCCTCCAGGGATGGGGACTCCACCACCTCCCTGGGCAGCCTGTGCCAGGGCCTGACAACCCTTTCGGGGAAGCAATTTTTCCGAATATCGAATCTAAACCTCCCCTGGCGCACCTTGAGGCTGTTTCCATGACGTTGCCCTGAACCTTCAGAGCAGCAGCAAAAATCTGCCACCCTCTGTCCCCAGATCTGGGCGCCGCAGAAGCCAGCAGCAGGCCAGGCTGCTACGCCAGCACCCGGCTGGGAGCCCCGCGGCGCAGGGCCCAGCGCCCTGTCCTGCCCCGGAGAGCACCTAGTGCCAGAGGATGCTGGGCTGAGGAAACACCGAAGTCTAGTAACATCCAACAGGGACAGGCTTTGCTGCTCTTTTTACTGTAACACAGCAAGACCTGGCACCACCTTTCTGTAGCTGGGGCACGGTAACAGGTAGGAAAGGTAAGGAAAACAGTATAAAAAAAGGCAGGTTGTAAATGAACCGTTTCCAAGGCAACGCGGATCCTGCGACAGCTGCTCTGTTCCACCCCACGAAGGCATTAGCGCAACGGAAGCAGAATGCTGATTTTCAGCCGAAAGGTAATAAAATAACCAGTCTTCCAGCAGAGGGCTAATACCTGCCAGCAGCTCGCAACAGGGTGAGCACGCAGCAACGTTCCCAGATGCAAGACTCCTGTTTCTTAATCCCTATGTGGATCACTCTAGCATCTAGTTGTCCCGGAGAGGATGTGAGCACGCACAAGCCGGCTGACAGATGCAGTTCCTGCCCGTCAATGCTGTTCCATCACTCTGAACTTACGTACCAACAGGAAACACGACTACTTCCCTGTCGCTCTGATCCATGCTTATAATGCAACACGTATAAAATTACTGCGGATGCTTCTGATGACGTAAACTCATTAATACTCATTAATACATGCAATGCCCTCACTGAATACTTGGCTGATTAAAGACCACGAGCACCTGGACACGCCTGGCTGAAAGAGCTGGGTTTGTTCAGCCCGGAGGCACAAAGGCTAAGAGGGATCTCACTGCTTGCTATAGCTCGCTAATGAGAGGGCGTAGAGACGAGACAGACAGACTCTCCTCGGAAGTGCACAGTGTTTGGAAAGAAGGTAATGGTTGCAAGCTGAAACACGGGAAATTTCAGTTAGGTGTTGGTTTTCGTTTGTTTTTTTTTTTGCTACGGGATTAGTCAACTACCAGAACAGGGGTTCAAAGAGGTTGTGGGATCTCTGTCCTCAGAGATATTCAAGACAAGACCCTGAGCGTCCTTACCTAACTGGACCTCCTCTGAACAAGGGGTCGGACTAGAAACCTCCAGAGCTCTCTTCCAACCTGAATTATTCTTTGATTGCGAGTTTAAGAAAGCAGATACTTCGCTGTACTTCAGGCTAACGGACCTCGAGAGAGGTTAAACTTCCACGCACACAGAGGAAGTAAGCCCTAACGCAGTGCAATGTGATCACCTCACTGCCTGATTCATCGCTACCCGAGCGTTATATGCTGGTAAACACCCACATTTTTCATTTATGAAATTATTATTTTTTCTTCTAACTGATCTTAACATGCAGCAGTAGCATTAATAAGCACCTCAATATCTGTCAAGTAACTCTAACACAACTTTCTAGGTGCTCTACTTATCTCCACCATGCTTTGTAAATACTCATTTTGCCTTCACACCCATCCTCCCCCTCACCAACTGAGTTGCATAACCCCAACGCCGGGGAGCCGCCGACGCTCCCACAGGGCAGCTCACGCCATAACCCACAAACACAGAAAACTTTCAGCCCTGACGTGAGGCGCACAGAGGCGAAATTCTGGAAAATGGCAAAGGAAAGAAAAAAGCAGCAGGTGCCTGCAGTAAGAGCTAGCGATCTGACCCTCCTGCAGGCTCGTTTTGGCTTTGCAAACTCACGCAGGGTCAGGCACATCTCAGGTGGAATCAATTCCCTCTTCTGCTCAGCGGCTCTGCTGTGGGACACACCTCCACCAGCTCTGCAACCAGCTGCTGCCGTGCAACACCTGGGCAAGGCCGGGAGGCATCGCTAAAGCCACCAGCTACAGCTGCACCTCCCTAGGCCGAAGCACATGGACAGAGAATTCCTGGCTCCGTTCTCAGCAGAGAACAAAGCCAAGCTCCTGACACTGCCGAAGCACCGAGACTTGCCTTACACTCGGTAGAACGAGTACCAGAAAAAATATCTGTGCTCCATCTCTAAAAACATTAGCTTGATTAAAGGCAAAACTACACAAGACAAAGACACACAACAGAGAAAGACCAACGCCCGAGTTTATTTTAAACACAGACCGTTGAAATCAGAGAATGAAAGTTAAGAGTCTCTCTTGCCATCAGCAGCACGACACAAATCCCATTCGTCAGGTCTGTCCCTTGCTGCCAGTCTCTGGAGGGGCTTCCCCGCTTTCACCCTCCGTGAGCTGACCGTGAGACCCGGTATCTGCCGAGCCTTCCAGAAGCAGTTCCAAGGCTTCCTCACCAGCCACGCGTCTCACCTTCTCCCCTTTGGCTGCCAGGATTTCCTCGATATTCCTTAACAGCGATTTGAAAACCAACAGTGACACCGCAGCAAAGGCCGGGCCCGAGTCAAGCGCAGGCTCGCTCTCTGGCGCTTTGCTCTCAGGATTAACCCTACACAGTGAATCACACACGAGCATTACCACCGTATTGCTCCATGAAGAGTCTGGGAAGCAGATAAATCCACCCAAACCTTCTGGGACTAGTTTCATCCATTAGGATCAATAATTTAGCAATTATGGCTAAAGAGAAGTTTTTAAAGGTATCTCAGGGACTTAGAAACGATTGAAATTCAGCAGCAGATGGGTCTACACATTTGAAACGCTTAGCCAGGGAAACCTCGCAGTGACGTGATAAAGCCTGAGGGAGAGCGGAAGGACCCCACACGCAGTAATTCACCTGCTGGCACCAACAAGGATGCCTGCGTATCGCTCAGCTGCTCTTGCAGCTTTACACCATTTATGTGGATCCCAGGTAGCAATGGTCAAATTGCAGGGGATTATAAAACTCAGTTTGTGTGCTTTGAGAAACAGGATGAAACAGAATTATACCCAGCAAAACCTTTGGCTTTCTCTGAACCACACTTTAAAGGCATCAAAGAAATAACGCATCAGCTCAGGTACAACTCAGCAGTCCTTTCCTTCCTGAACGAGAGCCTTGCTGGCACACCTACCTCTTTCCTTCCAGATCTGAAAACCATCCCAGGTTATCAGCTATGACGTGGTGATTCCCGCAGCCGGGACACTTCACTATCACCACCCCGTTATGGTAGGCTAACTTGGAAATTGTTTTTGCTGATCGGGTCTGGCAGACCTACAAAGCAAACACAACGGACTTTATGACCACGGTAACTGCAGCTTCCGGGCCTTTTAAGAAAAAAACATTTTATTTACCCGATTAAAAGGTTTCTTCCCCCCTCCCTCGTCTCTAACTATGGCAAGGCGGCTTGATCGCGTTACGATGCCGTGTAGCTTTGTACTAACATGCTCCACGGACCGGATCCCGGCGGAGGCCGGCCCTGTCCCGCCCGCCGTCCCCGGGACGGGACTTTTCTCTGGGAAGAGCCGTTTACCTCAGCCCGGCGCTGCCCCGGCCCGCACACGCCGCCCCGGCAGCGCCCTCCCGGCTCGCCCCCGCCGCCCCCGCCCACCTTGCAGGTGTACACCAGGCGATAGTGCGTGGCCCGCGGCTGCCCCGGGGCGGCGGCGCTGCAGGCCGGGCGGCGCGGCGGGCGGCGGAGCGGCGGGGCGGGCGGGGGGCGGCGGGGCCGCCATGGCGGCGCGGCGCGGAGCAGAGCCCCGACCAACGCCCGCGCCGCGCGCTGCATGGCGCTGGCGCAGGCGCGCGGAAGGGGCGGGCGCTGAGGCGGCGGCGGCCATGTCGGGTGCGGGCGGCGGCCATGTCGGGTGCGGGCGGCCGCGGAGGGGCCTGGCACCCGGCGTTGGCCCCGGTCACCGGCCGGGAACGGAGCAGCACCGCCGGCCCTGCGGTCCGTGGGACCGGCGGCCTCCTCCCTGCGCGGGCCAAGGCTTCTCCAGCTCCCTGCAGGAGCAGGGCCTCCCCGGTCCGCAGGGGTGACGCGCCAGGGACCCGCAGTGCATTAAAGAGCAGCTTTGGGCCCTCAGCTGTTCAACGCTATTTTATTTGTGCACCGCACACCTCTCGCATCGCTGCATTTCTAAGAGAGAGATGGACAAGGGGATGTCGGAGCTAAAAAAATACTGTCCCGTTACAAACAAACTTTTGAGAAATGTTTGTTTAGATGGTTTTTAAATCAAAGTAGTCCATTGAGAGAGAAATACAGAGGGCACGGCAGCCCCCAGACCAGGCTGGTGTTTCCCTCGCAGGGGGGCTCCTGCCCTCAGGAGCCTTCGGTGTCGGTGTTGTCGCTGCCGGTGGTGTTCTCCCAGTCGGCTTCGTGGTGTCGGTCCTTCGGTACCCTTCGCATTGCTCTTTTTCTGAAAACAAGACTAGACGTTTCATTTTTAGAAGATGTTTTCTGCAAACAAGCAGCATTTGAATATTTTGGGGAGTTCAGTGGGGAGGTTCAGTATGTACCAGTCCACTTAGTGTTCAATTGAACGTGAGGGTTTGCTCATACATCCAACAAAGTTGTGACTGGCAGCAAGCACAGGGTAAAGAGAATTAGTCTAAATTGATGAAGACATCCTGACATTTCTTGAAGTGTGGTGTATTGTTGATGTTCAGTTGAAGAAGGCAAGAAATCCTACCCAAAGACCTTTCTTTAATAAAAATAGTATTGTCAGCAGTCAGAAGAGTAGTTTACAGTGCCATTAGGAGCACTTCTATCTAATGCTAGAATTAAGGTCCCTGTTTTACAAGGCCTTCATCGGTCTCATGCTCCATAAAGGCAGCGATCAGTGAAGACACCAGGCATTTGGAGAACAGGCCTTCAAACACGAGCATTTGAAGAGGACAGAGGGTGGAAATCTGCTCCCATTCACAGTCGTGGGAGCTTGGTCTTGAATGTCAGCAGTATGTCAGACAGATAGTGACTGTCAGATTTCACTCACATGGGAGAAATCTATCAAATTTATTAAGCTAGGAATTCTTTGGAGCACCCTCCACTCCCTGCTGTGGAACCATCTGCATCGTCCAGAGCAACTGCGATCATTGCTACCCTGGCTACCTCTGGTACTAAAACAGGAGTCTTGGCCAGTTCAGCTAGAAGCATGAGCCTCTGAAGGCAAGATCTGTGATGAGCTTATGCACTCCATGAATCAAGCTTGGGGACAGGGGATGGACAGAAAAGAGGAAATACACACAACAAGCTGATCAGTTAAGTCACACGGGTATGTCTAAATTAGTCCTGCTTACTAAAGTCCAGACCTTCGGTAACGCTCAAAGCAGTCCTTCATCCTCCTCCGCTCCTTTTCTGCCAGTTCCTCGTTGGCTAAGCCACACTCCTTGAACTGGAAAAAAATCCAAACAAATATGAACTGGATTCCTCTGAAGGCCAGATCACCGTTAGCACCAGATAGTGCAAACCTGCTCTGCAAAGGTGGCCGGTTTTGAGGCTGGTGTACTGCATCTGGCCTCTGCAGGGTAAGAGGCTGCAGACCACCCAAATAAGCGTGGTCATTTCTCCTCTCTGACTTGTTTGTGCAATGAATCATTTTACATTTAAATGAAGAAGAAAAAAAATGGGAACCTATGTCTTCAGATGACCAAGAACAGCTGTTCACTACCAAAACCCTCCTGGAGGAAAGCAGTCCACTGCGTACAGCTAGCTCCCTGCATCTGCTTGGGCCTGCAGAATGAAGTACAGCACGTTCATTTCTGGGCTGTCCGCTACTGTGCGTGCAGGATGGTAATCCACCTGTTTCACACACTTTTACCATCTTTATTCTCTCTCATTTGTAAATTTGGGATTCTCTTTCCTGTACCAACAGCAATACTGCAGACAATTAAACTGGAAAGCACCCATAACCAGAGATGAAGGCCAGAAAGTAATTAGAAGACATTTCTAGGCACAGATGGAGAAATAACCACCGTAAGTGTTCTGCTGATCAGAGCCCACCCTTTTTGGAGAGTGAATTTTGCACAAAGTGCTCAGATTTTGGAAAAGCAGTAGCTGCTTACGTACTTCTCAAACCTGGTAAATCCATCATTAACAAGAACATTAAAGATCACAAACCCCCGTGGTAGTAAAGAAGAGCCCACAAAGATTCTCTTACACTTGGTGACTTTGGAGGCAGACTGCTCTCTCGAGTGCTAAATTGTTGGTTTTGTCCTTCAGGGCAATCTTCTAAGAGAAGGAGAAATCACAGCTTTAGTCATAGTTGCCATTGCGAAGTAACTTCTCCCTCCACCAGTTTGTCAAACAGCAGTAGCTGTAATGTAACAGCTGCCTGGTGCTACACAGAGTCAGCAGCAGAACTGAAACCAAGCCCCAAGACGTTCAGGATTCAGTCCTGTGATCAATGCACGAGTCACTTCTCATTTCACTTGAACCCTGAATCTTGCTTAGGATGATGGAGTTCCCCATCACGCTCAGAAAGAGACAGCAGCTTTCTAGTTTCTGCTTATGCAGGAGCAAAACAAACCTTTGCAAAGCAGCACCTCTGCTTAGCATCATTAAAAAAAAAATGATCATGTTAGAGGTTACCACAAGAAATCATGTTCATCATTATTTTAACCACAATTTGTCCCTGTTCCCCAACAACTAAGTTGTGCACACATCACATCAGTACTTCACATCAGACCATATTTTAGTGAAACTCCTTATGTGGTGATCAGGTATCACGATACATGTTTTTGGACTGAGCGAGGTAGAATAATAAAAGGCTTTTTGGATCAGTGTTGTTTAGCTTTTGTGAAAAATCTCCCACCTCAATGAATGAAAAGATCATTTAGATCTTCCAGGAGATCAAACCAGAAAGTTTCTTCTACTGTGCTAGTTTCCTCCCTTTCTCAACATGTTTTGAAAGAGAATTTCAAGTTCTTAGAGGAGCCTATTAATTCCTTTCCACACTGCTGAATCATTTCCACTGGGGGTGCCACAGAAACAGAACCAGTGACAGTGTTAACTACGTGGTTCTGCTTTTGTGAAAATAGTCTGCGACGTAAAAGGGAAGAGGGGAGGGAAAAATCCCTGGAGAAAGCCACATGGTCCAGCTGAAGTGGAAGGATGTTTGTTCTGTTCTCAGCTCTGCCACAAATGCAAGAGGAGTGGGGGGAAAAAAGGCACCCAGGAGCTATTTCTCAAAGGCACCAGGTACCAGGTGATTTCTCCTGGACAAATTCAGTAGACAGATTACCTCAAAAAAAAGACTCGAGGTCCTAGGATGGTCTAACGATACCACTTTTCCCAGGTCATTCAGCTGTATGGAAGACCCTTTCAGAGACCATGTAGTAAAAAGACAGCCTGTGGAGCTTTTTCTCTCAAAAAAGCTTTATAGCCGTTCACTGTTCCCAGCATCTGGGGACACATTCTCCTTTTTATAGGAGAGAAAGATGGTGGTACGGCAGAATGCCTTGATTTATGGGTACCTGTTCCGAGTCATCTCAAGGAGGTCTTACTCGGAGTGCCAAGCACACCCCACTGAGAAGCATTTCTCACAAAATGAGTCGCCAGTCAAACTACCTGTTCTTCACTAAAAATAAAACCCGTGAATGTCTTTTCCCGTCCTTTTGAAACACTGGACCATCCTCTCAAGAACTCTACTCTACATTTGCCCAAGAAAAGCCTTACTTTTAGTCGGGTCTGTATCTTCATCTAGATGACCATGAAGAGTAAGCTATGGGACAGAAACAAAGCAAGAACATGAGAACTGTCCCTCATTCTGTTTCACAGAGTAGTTAGGAACAGATGGCGGAATAGCAGAAACAGGGCATGCGTAGAACCGACCCTTCCCTAGTGCATCTTGCTGTCAGCAAAACAGGAGCCTTTCTGAGCTAGAAGTTACGGATCTACTCATGGATTTATCCTCCATGAATACATCCAGTTCCTTTGGCCTCATTTATACTTTTGGCCTACAGTGTGACAATCACTTCCACACGGAAGTTACGAACTAATCAAAAACTCTTTACTACAGATGTCCCCAGGGTAAGACTTATTTTTGCCTGTTCTCCCACAAGAGAGACAATTAGAAGCAACTCAAAATAATTCAATTCCCCTGATTTCTTAGACTCAACAAACATTGCTGGCTAACGCTATAACTGTGTCCTACACTTAGAAATCTCAGGACACAGGGAGGTTCTTGTCACTGGTCTGGTTTGCTGCCTCTGTACTTTCTGATATCACTGAAATGAGCCTGAGCCATGGATTGAAAACTGCTATTACTTAGGGAACTGAGCACAAGTGAGGAATTTGAAACCATCCCAGAAGAAAGTAAAAGGTAAACAAGGCACCCTACTCACTTCCTGGGAATCTCTGGAGGAGGTATCATCCAGGTCAGAAGTCTGAAATAAAACCAGTATAAATTAATCATTCCTCATAAGCAAGGAAGTGGCAGTAAGGAGACTGAAAGCTCCAGAAAACAGAGAAGTGCGGACTTCCTCCCTCCTACACTCCTGTCTGACCACTTGGAGAAAGTACACAAGATGCCACACTAATTAAAAGCCCCTGTATATCTAAGTTAGTTCCAGAAACTTTAGCACCCTTACACCCTTCTCCCAATTTCATCCAAAGGGCTCATACACGCTCTCTAAATAGAATTCACTCTTTGGTGGTTGATGATCCCCTCATCATCTTTAGACATGCTCGAAACACAAACAAAAAAGGTCTCAGCTCGCATCAGTCCAGCTTATCTGTGCCTGGAACCAGGGTGACGTAATAGGAACCATCACGTCTTTCACTTTTCTAAACTCAGCATTTGCATGGAAACGGTGACCCATGCAGCTGGCCACTGCCTGCTGAACTGGGGCTGGCTAGGTGCAAAGGCTCGGAACAGCCATGCTCTGGCCCCACACCCAGCTTCCCAACCCATCATACAGGTGACAACCCCGCAGACATACCTGCGTGGGTAGCTCCAGTTGCAGCCTTTTCAGCTTGGCTTCAGTAGCCAGTAACTGACTCTCCTTTTGGAAGAGCTGCAGTTGCATTTCGTCACATCGCTCCCCCAGCTCCCGAATCTGCTTGCGGTAAGCGTCCCTCTCAACCAGGTTCTTGGAGTACTGCATATAGAACTGTTCTCGGGTCAGGAGTGCCTGGTGTAAGGGAAAACATGTCGTGGCATGTCACACAACAGTACATTCAGGGTTACAGTATCTGCCCACTTCAAGCAGCAAAGCAGGGATTAACAGCAGCTCCAAGAGGAATGTTTTGTCACCTGGTCTCTTTCTGCAGCCACTTCCTCCATCTGCTGCAAGACAGCTTCAATCCGCTTTTTATACATCTGGGAGTCCTTCCTCAGAGACGTGCACTGTAGTTCAAGCATCTCTTTTTCCTCTGCATACTGTTGAGACAAGGTCAAAAGCACCCTGCTTTTGGGCAGAGCCTGAGCCAGACTCTCACCACTTCTGCTCTGTGCCACAGGTTGCTATGGGCAGACCTCCACGCAACATCGAAGTTCAGCCAGACTCCAGCTGGAGCAAGGCCAACCAGCAGGTTGGTCAAGATGACTAGGACTGCTAACATGATGGATTTACATGTACCTGAGCTGTCAATCATGACAAAAGCTCCTGTTACCCTCCAGGCTGAGGCAGGGACTGTTAATTAACACAGGCATTAACAGGTAACAGTTAATGCCACAGACACAGAATGCTAAAATATTAGCGTGCCTTTTTTCAACAAACTGTAACACAGACACTAAAGTAGGAGCAGCAAGGATTTCTGCTGAGCAACTGCTCTGCTCCACAGGCAAGACATTGCTGGTGCTTCATCTGCCTATCTTGCCCACTGACCCTCAGCAGGAATTTGCAATGCAGCACGTACTTTGTCTTGGAGCACCTCGGCTTGCCGCAGCTCCTTGCGAAGGCTGTAAATGGTGTTCATCAGCTCCCGGCGTTCTTCTAGTATCTGGCTACAGTCGTTCTCCAGAGTCTCTTTGGAGAGGCTCTTCTCCAAATTCTGTTCCCTGGCAACCTGCTGGACAAAAAAAAAGTGAGATACAGCAACCATCTAACTCCATATTAACTCTCTTCCCACAGTCCTATTTGACTTAGGAGAACAAGGCCACAGCTGACCCACACAATCTTCAGTGCAGCCCCATCGCTGCCCTGGCTGCTACAAATAATCACTTCTCAGGAGTCCATATCCAACCACCCCCACCAACCTGGAGAGTGTTCTCCAGCTCCTGATTCTTGGCCAAGAGCAACTCCTTCTCCTGCTGGATCTCCCACATCACCTCATGGCTCGGACGCTGCTCTATGGCATGCTTCAGTTTCATCGTGTGCTTATGCTCCAGTTTGCAGTCATCCTCAGCCTTCATGAGGCTGTGCTTCAAGTGATCGATCTACAAGAAAGTTCAGAGCTCATCAGTAACAAGGAGAAAACTCTGGCCCGCAAAAGCATCTCTCACTCCATTCCCCAGACAAACATGGGGCAAGTTTCTCCCCAGCTTTGTCTTCCTCAGGATGCTTGGTGCTCTGGGGACCAGAGTCCTGCCTGCGTGCTATAATGGATGCAACATGTTGCTCTTGTGAGAGGGCCCAGAAGACTTAATTCTTCACAGCATAATTTGTAATACATGGACCTACTGGGCTGAGCTAGGGACCACCAAGACATGCCACCTGCTAGAGGAGATGCACAGAACCTCATGCTGGACTGGTCCAGACCATCCTGGGCAAAGACAAGCCTGGTGCACAGCACAGCCTTCCAGGGATCAGGTAGGAAGGGGGAAGCTTTAGAAAAGGGTGACTGACCTCTAGGATCAGGTCCCGGTTCTTCATGAGGGCAGCGCTCTTCTCCTCGCTCTGTTTGGCATAGCTCATTGCCAGGTTGTAGTTCTCATCCTTGCACTTCCGCAGCTCCTTGCTCAGGCTGTCCCTCTCCTCCTTCATCCTCTGGGCCCGCTCTTGGTGCTTGCGGAGCAGGCTGTCCCTCACCCACATCTCCTTGATCGTGTCCTCTTTGGTGTGCAGCCACACGGTGAGCTCCTGGGCCTTCCGCCGCTCCTCCTGCACGGTGCTCTGCAGCTTCATGATCTCGTTCATCAGGAGCTGGCTGAGGCCGGATTCCCCAGCGGTGTCTGTTTGGTGGACACACATCAGCCACCGATGTCCTGTCTGCTCCCTGGACACACATACAGCGCAGGTTCCCACCCACTTATTGCTGCAGCTCGGGATCATCACATGCCACGCACAAGCGCACAAAGTGTGATCAAATTATCCCTGCTGCTTCCCCCCTGCTCTGTGCCTTTCTACACCACAACGTCACTGACAGAACAGGCAGAAGGAAGAATTGATCCTTCTGCTTCCTCCTCCGCCCTCCCAGGTCTGGCCTGTGATGCCAGACAGCAGCGCCATTCTTGCCAGAACCCCGCCGAAGCACACAGGGAGCAGGCCAGGGAACGCTCCCGACTCTGCTCACCAAAGCTGGGGAGAGGGAAAAGCAGAGGTGAATCCCCCCTGAATTTGCACAGCAACACCAAACGAAGAGCTGTTTTTTCAGAACACAAACATTACCTATAATCATAGAGAAAACCCTGCTGGGCTCCTTGCCAGTTATTTTCTTATACAGTTGTGGATAATAAAGCTCAAGACTCTCCAGAAATGCCTCAAAGCCCTTGTGTCCCGTTCGCTGAAGAATGTCCAGAAGAACACCTGAAATAATAGCAACAGGATATTCTGTTCATTTATTTATCTCTTTACCTATTTCTAACATAACAAAAAATTGCTCCACTTCCTCCACATGCAGATTAAAGTCCCTGGGACCAAATCCCCCAGGCAATCCTAAGCCAATTGCCCAGTAACTATACAAAAATATTTTAACTGTGAAGGAACAGTTAAAACTTAATCCTTGTACCTAGCACCTACTACAGTGGGTGCAAAAAGCAGATCTCAGAAGAGCACTTTATGTTATCCTGCTGATAATGACAGATAAGGTAAGTTAAAACAAAGCACCACGACAGTTTCTGCAGCTTGAGGCTCCACTTCCAAATACCAGAGGCAAATAAGGAAAAAAGGGGCCACTAGCGTAAGAACACTGCGCCTAACTAGGGAGGTAACAGGGACAAGCCTAAGAGAGCCTGGACGAAAAAGACTTTGAGCTCAGTGCCCTACTTTGTCTAGAAATATTCTGTACCAAATCAAGCCCAGGGGGCCTCTTTTCTGTGTTCTGCAGTTTCCCAATCTGGAAAACAGGGAAAATAATTTTTTTTCAATGACCCTCAGTAATTTATCAATAAGAGTTAATCCAATCCAAAAGATGTACTAATAGCATAATGAATTCTGTCATTCTCTCTGGTTGGAACAAGACCAGGACTGTATAGAACAGTCACAAAGAATTTACTTAATGTGCTGCCAACGTTCTCTCAAACACCAGAAGACAGGAATGAGGGACAATACATGCTGAATTAATCTTGGAAATCTCCCCCTACAAAATTGTTACCCAAGAATAGCCTTGTGGGTCAAACCCAAGCAACTCCCTCCCTTAGGCTACTCTAGAGATCCACAACACCAAAAGGCCGCACACCCTCTGTGCTCCCGTTTCCCTTACACAGCTTGGGAATGCATCGATAGAGCCATCTCCGTTCCTCCTCTCCCCACAATGATGTGCTGGGGAAAGGGAGGGGAAGGGGGCTGCACAGCAGTGCCTGCAACGTTTGTGTCTAAACACAGGCAGATGGTAACCTAGAAGCGATGCGTTCCTTCAGGCCCAGTCCGTTAGCACTCTGTTCCAATCTGCTCCCGAGAGCCGACAGAGCACGGGAGCATCTACAGAGCCGAAGGCTGCACTTCACCCACCGGCCTTCCGTTTGCGCATGACCAGGCTGGGGTCATTAAGAACTTGTTCCTCATCGTCATGGCTGATCACTTTGCACTGGCGAAGATAGGGTGTTATACGGGAAGGATCGATCACAGAGATCAGCTTCACCCGGAAGTTCTCCAGGTTATTCCAACATGTCTCATCATTATCTTCTTCCAACATGTCGGTGAGTGAGAAGTATTAGTGAGCAGTGTTGTCCTGTCTTGAAAAAACAAAAAAACAGAAAACAAACAAGCAGACTCTAAGCCTCCCAGAGTAGTGGGGGGGTGGTGGTGAAACCAAGTATGTTAACAGACTGAGAATGGAAAAGTGTCTTTTAGACACAGGAACACACCTCCCATGTGGTCTTTAACTCACCGCTTGCAAATCACCTGCAGAACACGGTGATACACTACAGTCATACCTGAAAGAACAGTGCGGTACCAGACTGGAGATCTCAGCAGACGTGAGGCTAGCGCCAGTGCTGCTGCCACACACGTGAAGGAGAGCTAGCGTGGAATTCTGAGAAAACAGAAGTCACCAGAGCTTGATGATGTCCCTCCAACCATCTGAACATCTCCCAGATCTCACTGCAACAGAAAGCAAAACTATTTAGCAACATGTCCACTGGCGATAGGCAAGTCACTGAGAGCCCCATGAGTAGAGGAAGATCCAACTATAGGTTCCCAGCAGCGTACCCCAAGAAAGTGCTGTCAGACCTCACCGACTTCATCATGGGTTCTCCAGATGCTCAGCTGTGCTTAGAATTAAATCTTTAATCCCCATAAACTATGCAAAAAGGGTGGAACACAACACAGAATAAGCTGATAGCAAACCACAACTTTCCAATTTGAAACTAAATATCCCCCGAAGAAGTGAAAACATCTTTAAAGCTCTCATGATTAGCTGTTGCCTCTGCTTTATGAACAGTTCACACTCTTCCTTCTCCATCTCCCAGCATTCGAGAGATCCCTGTATTCTGTGTGACCACACAGTCACTAAACACCCATGAAGAGCTGTGTGGAAACCCCCAATGGCAATAGCCTTAACTGCGTTCAGCTGTAATCACACAAAAGCTGGTTTTCTGCATGCTGTACTTTATCCATGTGCAACGAAGGGGAACACACAGCTGTATACGATTTTCACTGTAAAGACAGAGGTGCAAATCATGCACCAGGAAACCATGAGGTCAGCTGCCTCTCACATCCACCTCACAGATTCCACTGTGCAGCTTCAGCAGTCACCACCTGCGTGACTAACACAGACACACCGAGGCACCACGGAAGCATTCCCATTGATGAAAGAGTGATTCTGCGTGGAGGTTTGGTGGGAGCTTGCTGCAGCGCGCCCCTGCAGCAGCTGTACTCCGAGGTTACCGGTTACCTGCTTCCCGACAAGAGCCTGCTATTAACCACAGGGTCAGAAAAACTACTACTTCTCAGCCTGGAAGTGTGCAGGTAAACTGATGCAGAAAACCCAACACTTCAATACCCAGGCTTCTTTGCCTTTTGAATAGGAGACTGGCATTATTTTTATTTCTTTGCCCCTTTGTGGTCAGACTGTTCCACAATGAGTACCTTCTGAAATCCCAGTCATTAATTACTATGCTTGTATCACAGGTACGAGTTGATTGCAGTAGCCATTGTCATTTCCAGTGGCTCAGGAAGGCTGCCAGAAGCCTTAGTATTCACTTTTTCAGTCATCTTGTTTTGGGGGCAGGGAGGGTGGGAACAGTTCTGACCATCAGCAGCTATACAGGGGCTGGGATTTCACACACATCTTACTGCATCTCTCTCCAAGCTCATCTCAAACCTTCATTGTTTTTCTGCTCCAGCACAGAGAAAGACTCCAAACATCTTCAACACATACTTGTTACACATTACGTTGTCAGTTAACTGTAATGAGCTGGACTGACACAGAACTAGTCATTACTTATCGTGGAGAAAAAACTCCGCTCTGTCTGACATCAAACCAGCCCCAGCAGATTACAAGAAATGCATTCCCCTGTTGATAAACACCACATGCTTACCTCAGAGCTGTAAAATAAAAAATTTTTCCCTGTTAATATAAACCATTCTGCATTACATGGACCAACCTGAGCCTGTGCAGTCAAAAGCTTCCTGGATTCCTCTCCTGGTCTAGCAACACTCGTCTGTGTCCTGTCTCTGAGAAAACTTGTCTTGGATGCAGCCTCCCTTTATATTCTGGCTAGAGCAAAGATCATTCCAGGAGCAAAACTGGTTTGAGAAAAGAGAAAAGGAGAAACTACACATCTATACTCAGAGACAGGAAAGGGAAGGGAAGGGAAGGGAAGGGAAAAAAAAAAAAAGAGGAAGCCAGAATGGGTGATGGGGGAGGAGAAAAACGCTAGTTGCATTGCAAGTCAGCAGCATTACATATGCAGTGATTTTAGACTCATTCTGGCTTTGTTTTCCAATCTGTACCACTGAAGTACCAGGTAGGGTCCAGAAAGTTTCTTTGTGTAGTGGTCAGAAAGACTAAACAGAGTGAAGGTCACAGGCACAGGTCTGTCCAGCTGATTTCAGGTGACAAAACAAGCCACAGAAAGAGGCTCTTCAAAAGGCCTTTCAGCTGTTAACGTAACACCTTTATACAGGAAAGCAGGTGGCAGCAAGAACTCTCTCTTGGTTTAGAGTTCAGCTGAAAAGGATGAGTTCTATAATGATGCCTCTAATTTTGGATGTCCTTAAGCTTTAAGCGTAATTATGACAAGTCGGTATTTTTGAGGGAAAGGGAGTCAAGTCTTGGCAAAGCAAGGAACATAACCCACGATTCCCAAATTACAGGCTGTGGCTCCAACAGTAATTAAAGGCGCAGCACAGCAAGCAGCATTGTGATGATGTTAAGCATCAACATCATACCTTTGACTGCCTCCCCGCCTTCCCACAGTCCTAGAACTGTAGCTGCAACAAGAACTCACTAACAGTCTGTTTTAAAAAAGTCTCAAGAACATACACGCTCTGATACCATGGCAGCATGACACATTTTCCCATTAGCTTCCCACTCCACTCTTTGTTCTGCTTTCTAAGTTTCTGGTGAGTTTCTCCATGTTATCATTAGCAGCGGGGCAGAGATGCTCAGAGATTCTTTAAGCTTGTGCTTCTTGTTAGGCATTAAATTAGCTTTACACTAAAAAAAGACACAGTACCTCTATTAGCTATGCACTTGCTGAAGGTAATCAGAATGTCTGCTAATTGACCAATCTAGCCTCAGGAGTTTTTGTTCTATAGTAACAGATCAGTTTAATCCTGAAAAAGAACAAAGACGGCTTCTTCTTATAGATATGAAATTTTTCCACAAGCAGTAAGATTACAAGGGCATCTCTCAAGCGGCATTTGCAAAGGACTACAATCAGTTAGAGCACAGATCACATTTACTACTAGTGCCTCACGGGAACAGCCCTGTGGTGAACAGGACACAGAACTGTATGGCAGGGCTTCTGCCACATCTGAATTTCTTGGAAAAATATTATCTATACTGGCTTATAGAAAATAGAGTACACTGCAACAGGAAAGATATTTCAAAATCATTCCTTTTGCTCCATAATGTCTTGACACCCAACTACAGAAACACTGGTACCCACTGTCCCCCTGACCCCAGCTCTGCCTAAAGAGCCCTCGTAGAAGAGTTGCAACTCACAGCACTCTAAACTCACCACTACACCCTCGGGAAGCTTAGCCAGTGCAGTGAAACGAAGCTTTCTGCAGCACTTTCCCACTAGATTTTATCAGCTTTGACTCAGCTAGCTTTGCACCTCTCTGTAAGACAGAAATTGCTGTTTTATGAATGAAGAAACAAGTTTTCGTTAAGTGATTTGCTAATGTCTGTATGGGGCAGGCTGCAGAATAATCAAGAAAGAATCCAAACCTAATTAAATCCTGCAGTTTTAGCCACATGCATATTCATTTTCCGCATTCTCCCCAGTTTTCATGCAGCTTGCAAACTTCATTTTTCTCATTAGCAATCACACTCATACACACATTATTAAAAGCACTATTTACCAGAAAAAAAACCACACAGAATACACCAGTAATTTTAAGTGAGAAAAATAAAACATCTGTATTTCAACAAATACTCAAGACTCATTTTGATACAAAATTAATCTGCTGCTTATTCAGCAGCATTCAGTCAGTTAGCTATCAAGCAAAACCACTGTCACAGCACTAAAAAAAACACCCAATGAACAACATATTCTGAACGTGGATAAACATTCACATAAATAGGGGCTAACACAAAAAGGAAATAAATAACCATCATTGCTAGTTTCCCCAGATCTCCAGCAATCTCCCCCCCAGCATCTATGGCAGGTGCTAGTTTGAAAGAGAACAGAATTGGTCTATGCCTAAGACTTCCCTCCAGCCATTTTGTTTCATTTTTTGCAACTTTGTCTAAAGATGCAGACTTTGTTAGGTGATGGGAAAACCAGTCCAGCCATTTTCCTCTCTTCCCCAGGTCCGTCTAGTCAGTTTGTTGGAAGTGTTAAAAGTGAATAGTGCAAAGAGTACCTCCTACTGCTGTGTAGAAACACAGACCTCATTCCAGTGACTCCTGTAACAAAGCACAAACAACTCCTATTAGTCACAGCATTTTTATAGGGAAGCTGCCATTTTTGAGTTTCTAAAACCAATTTTAAAGAAAAAACCCAAACAGTCTCATCTGACAACTATGCGAATCAAACCCCATTCATGTTCATTTGGTCTTTTCCACCAAAAGCCTCAACATATATTAAGACATCACACAATTGTACCCTACAGAAGCTGTCCTCTTAGTCATGTAGAGAAATGAAGCCATACGGGGGGGGGAACCCACAAAGTTGTTCAAAGATGAAGTGTTAAAGACAAACTCCAATGAAGCACCCGCTGGTCTTAAGCCCCAGCTTCCCACTAGCTTTTAATACTGTTCTTCACTTCAAGACTCACAAGCCAGGCTACAGAGGGCAAACTACACAAAGAGCTGCCACTACTTGCCCAGGATCTAGAGGATTGTCTGACAGCGCCAAGCAAGGACATCTTACCACCAGCTTGCCGCAAGGATTTACTTCGGCTTCTGCTGCCAGTGTTTAGCACTCACACACACAACTCCCCTCTTCAGCAGCAGCTGCCCAGGCTTTCCTGTCCCACCAATTACAACCCTCTATTATTAAACTACTCTCATTTTAGCAGCCAAGCCTGTAGAGTGCTACTAACTAGCACTATAATACCAGTAGGCAGTAGCATGGACTAAAAGGCTGCCAAATGTTTGAACTTCATGACTTTTGTTTATAATTTTATCATGCAGACATCAATTTTCCCTCCCCCTGAAAGTCAAAAGTTATTAGCCTTAGTCTATGATTAATGGGTGATTGTAGAACCCTGTCCTATGGGAACAAAAGTTGAGATAACTTCAGTCCTCTCCTAGGGTCATGATTCACTGTCTAAGCTGTCACAGACAAATGCGTTTCAGGATCTCTTCTCAGGCAAGAAATACAAGATTCACTGAGTAGCTACCAACACATTTCCTTCTCACATCCTCCTCCTTTTCCTGAAGCGGGCACTTCTCCTGATTTGAGGAGCACTGGCATCAGCCACATCGGTGCAGGAGTCCAAGACAGATTGTGCAGCACTCTCTTCAGCTCCCATGCCCTGCAACATAAGCAGAAGAGACTATCAACACCATGAGAGCTGGCATAATTGCAAAAGAACCCCTTCAGCCATCTTTTTATTTTAGGAAGCTCAGCAAGATTTCCAAAACAATCTTCCATTTACCTTCCAAATTAAGCATGGGACAGCAACATTGTATTAACCAATGTCACAGCAAGCACAAAACATCCCAAACACAAAGTTTTCAGAGCGAAACCTTCAGCCAGCACTGGCATTTCTTCCTGCAGCATATGGTTCTGCTACCGCTACCAAACTAGAGCATTCCTGCTGTAGTTTGTCTGGGCACAACTGTTCATTACAGAGGTCGCGGGCACAACCATTCGTTAGAGGGGTTGCGTGCCTGCCACAAGCGATGCTTTAGCTTTCACTGCTGGAGCCAGACAGTGCCCAGACAACAGAGGTCAACACAAACTTGATTTCTCATGAAGCATACCCCTACCCACAAATTTTTCACTGAAAAGCACCAGGAAAACAACCTGGCTATAGCACTAATAAAAGGAGTGGGAAAGAGCCTGGTGGAAGATGACACAGGACAGAGGCTGGCAGTAAAGCTATCAGGCAGTGAAGAATTGCTGTTGACTTTTGGATCAACTGCTCACAGTTCAAACTACATTGAACTTGGCCCAGACCCAAAAGTCAGAGCCAGGATAGAAAGATAACTGCTGGCTTTTACTATGGGAAAGTGCTGTTTTTTAGGCAGCTTTGCCATCTTTCTGTAGAAACAGCCAGTTACCTTGTTTATTCATCTTCATTAGTGGTTTGTTTGTTTTATTTTGGAGCCACAATGAATTGAAATGCAAGTTTGAGCTACACAACTTCCTGGCATATTCTGTAAGAAACAGTACCAGGCAGTAATGGATTTAGGTTAAAAATCAGAGACTGATTTTAGGTTGACATTATGGCTTGCATCGATCCATATACTCTAGTCATCTAAAACAATTTGGGACGAAGACCTCAAATGACAATAGGAGCAAACATACACAATTCCCCAGATATTACTGGGGTTTAAAGGACACATGCAATGAAAAACAAGGGCCTGATTTCAGAAATATAGGAGTCAGTGCAACAGATTATATACTGTAAGAGGAAGGGAGCTTTGATACCCACTTCTGGAAACTATCATGTCAAGTTTAACGTGCTATAGAAACCACAGGCTTTTACCCTTGTGAGGACTAAGGGCTCCCAGCTGAGCTACAGAGCTTTCTCTTTTACCAGCTGCAAAACTATGCTTATTCAAAAAGACCAAATTTCTGCTACACTTAAGAACAGTGGGGGTTTCACCCTGGATTCCAGTGGGAGCAATATTTAGCTGGCAGTAACTTTCTGCTTTTAGCCCCCTGCAACTCTGTTTTACCTGATTTAGTGTATCAGCATCTTTGCCTCCAGGCTCGTCACCAACTGTCCCATCCAACCGTACACCTGTTAATTCATTCCCACAACTCTCTTCCTCAGACACTTCCTTCTCACTCTGCCACTCCTCTTCATCACTCTCTTCATAGTGCTTCCTGCTGGCTGACAGAGTTGTTGTCACTTTTGGAGGAGGCAGCGTTGCTAGTACAGCTGGGAGGGTAAAGGCTGCTAGGAATCTGGCTTTCAGTAGGAGGTAAGCAGGGTTATCGCCGAGTTTCTGCTGCACCAGTTCTTTGATAGCGTGCAAATCAACGCCAGTGCCCTCATCCTGACTGGCATCAGAAGGCAGAAGACATGCCGCTTGCTCTTCTAGAGCTGCTTTCTGCAGAAGCAGCTTCGAGAGGGTTTTTAAGTTGCACAGAAAAGGTGGCAAATAAGGCAACCTGGTTTGCAGTGATGGTACCTGGACACCTTGTTTCCCATTCAGCCACTCCTTCACTAGCCCCTCATCTTCAAGGGAAATCAGGCTAAAGTCAAGTAGGTTCTTTTCTGCACTGGAAGTGGTTGGCTGGGGGGGATTGTCAGCAGGCTGCGTGGTCGGTGGCTTGGAGGCAATAGGCCTATTTTTCAATGCTTGTGCAGCAAAACAGTCAGAGTTCCTTGGGATATTGCTATGAGGAACTGGATCCCCCGGCTGGTGCACAATCCCTTTCGTGATGATGCTTGGATTGGAAGATGATCCGTTTGTTGTAATGGAGTCATGGCTCTTTCCCAAGCCAGTAAGACTCGACACACACTGGGAATCAGACCCTTGAGTGCTTGCAGGTAGCTGTGTTTGGGGCAGCAGCACAGCGTGCAGGGTTGGTGCATCAGCTGGAAGAGCGGGCTGAGCCGCAGAGGAGTCAGAAGCCTTGGAGAAGCCATCTGAACATGCAGGCGTTGCAGAAGAAACGCTGGATGTGGTGCATCCAGGACTCGCTGAGGTCATAGGTAGGAGAAGTGTGGAATGGTTAACTGTCTTTCCCAAAGACACCCCTTCTGCTAACTGGGCACTGGGTGCTTTTGTCTCTGCACTGCTCGGGTGAGACATATTTGCTCCAGCTGGTACGGGAGGCACTCCTAAGCCAGAGACATTGCCATTGGAAGTCACAGTTGTCTGACATTGACTTCTCACAGCAGCAGCTGGCAGTCCTTGGGGAACACCCACCACAGTTTGTACAGTGGTGGGGAGCAAAGCCTGTGGCGTTACAACCCATGTGAAAGGCAGTATGCTGTTGGGAATCAAATGCGAACCAGTTTGTGGAGTTACAAGAGCAGGCAACAGATTGACTGGCCTCTGTTGCGGCCCATTACTATTCAGCTCACAGGTAACTGGTGTGGAAAGAGACAATTTGTTGGTGCTGGACTCAATGCCAACAGGCACCACTGTAATTTGATGTGGCACAAAAGCTTGGTTTTGCAACACTACTGAAGCTGAGCTACCAGCTAGGGCCGAATCATTGCACCCTCCCTGATCCGGGGCCTTCTCTGCTGCAGCTGGATTCGTGCCTGGAAAAACTACTCCTTCAGGGCTACTTTCCAAAGCTTGCTCTTTTAGTTCCTTATTGGATTGTAATTCTGTCCTTTGTGAGGAACCAGGGCTTTCCCCAGTTTCTGGCACTGATGAGGAATGGTTTTCAAGCACAATAGTGGTAGGAGTTGAACCCGCAACAGAAGTAAATACTGGCAATGGAGCTGGTGCACACTGTACTTGGCTATTTGTACAACCAACTGCTGCAGGTTTGCTCCCTGCTTGTACAGAAGGAATGACTTGCTGTGGCGGGTGCTGGATTATCAGAGGCCCCGAAACCAGCATCTGTGGGGCAACAAATACTGTCCTCTGCATAGCTTTCTTAGCGTGGGATTCTCTTAGCCGCTTCTCTCTCAGTAATTCTGAGACAGTTTTGGGCTTCTGCCTTTGCACTTGGGCTGGAAGAGCTGCCTGTATGGCAGGAGCACTGCTCTCAGAGACAGCAGCAGAAGCCTCCCTTGCTTTTAAGGCAACAGGTCTCCTGACAACATTCCTTGGTACGCCCCTTCGGGAGTTCCTCTGAGTACAAGATTGTGATGAATTGCCTATAGAGAAGGGGCAATAAAATAAAAAGATTAAAAAGATGGAACATTATTTTCAAAAGCCATTCCTTAGCTACTAAACATCAAGTACCCTGCACAGGAAGCAACACAATTCCTGTTTGCGAGAGTTCCTATAACACTATAGTCTTGATTTAATCAAGCCCCATCCTTACGTCCTTCAGATAACTCTGCTGCAGCAAGCACACCACTTGTTCAGTACTGACGTAACTTTCCCCAGAAATCACAGATGGGCTAGGAATGCACCTCAGCACCGCACGCGAGGAGTTGTACTAGTCAGCACTACGCCAGCACTTTGCACCAGTCAGGGTGACAGCAACGAACTGGGGTTTTGGTCAGTGCCAGCAGGTTCACTACAGCCAGCACCTTGCTGGAGAAAGGCGTAACAGCGATAGCCTACAGAACTGGTGGCCCAGTGCCACTGGTCCCCCGGCCCTTCAGTATTTTTTCCAGTCCTTACCAAAGGGTAACATATTTAGCCAATAACTGAAAGATCCAAGAGCTAAGAAAAGTGAGGAAGACAATGTAGTTTTGTTCCAAAAGTTCTCCTTCAGTTAAATTGGTCATTAATGTAACGGTGATGAATTAAGTGAAAGTTCTTGCACATCATAAAAATAAATGTTCTGGTAGGTACCTGAAGAAGTCTCCACATTTTGGGAAGCCTGCCAAAAAAATTATATTAAATTATACTTCTGAGATATCTAAATATCATTAAACCAGCACAGATGTGAATCAAACCCACATCTGCCCATATCCTATACATTTTATTACGCTTCTGAACCAAAACAAACTGGTAACACACGCACACAAACAGCACCACTGGCCACACACAATGAAAAATCTCTACTTTAGTCAAGACTTGAGTGGGAAAAGCTTAGAAACAGACCATGCGCAATACCTGCTGAGGCCTTCTTGCATTAGCTCTGAGAAGCTCTGACTGCCTTAGCCTTCTCTCACGAATAATCTTCATGCAGCCATTGGTATCAATCTGAAAGAGCTGCAAGATGAGAATTTCATTAAAATTTGATTGAGAACCCAAATGTTCTGGTACAGACAGTGACAATACAAGATAGAAGGGAGAGGCTTCACATGCAAGATTCTGGGGACGTTTTTACGCTTACAGAAAAAAATCCTGACAGTATTCGATTCTGGACGCAGGATTTATTTAAGAAACATCATATGCAAGCCATGAGGTCAGATTAATCCAGTAATTAGATGATTAGTTTAAGGAACAAAGATAAACCACTTATTTAAGCATCAAATACAGAAATGAAGATTACCGCTGTTTGAATGCAGATAATGCTACTAAGACAGTAAAACCTACCTGAATGAAAAGCGTGAACAGTGGCGTGCTCACGAGACTGACCGACTTAATCTTCTCTTGAATAGAATCAGCTAGAAAAAAGTCCAACATCAAAATCAGCTGGGCATTCACTTACAAGATGTCAGAAAGTAGGGACAAAATGTAGGAGAGTACTATCCCTGATGGGTCACCACTACCTTTCGTCTGATGAAAAGCCATCTTCCCAGTTTGCAAGGTGCAAGGCAGTAGTACGTTGCCCACCCAAGGCGTCACTGCCATCAGAAGCTTTCTGTCAAGGTTCATTCTTCTCAAACGCTCTCGCTCTTGACGATAAGTTTTCTCTGTGATCTGCAGCCCCTGAAGCTTCTGGCCAGCAGATGTACTAACTCCAGGTATTTTTGTCACAATGGTGGCAGAAGGTTTTAGTATCTTTGATTGCTGTGCATGAACAAATATATAATTAGAGTTCCAATTAGGAAGGTTCTACCATAATTAGTCCCAGGACAAACCATTCATGGGGTAGTTATGAAAAAAAAGTTATGAGCTTTTCCTCTTGGGACTACAGTGCAAGATGATTTGTGATTCCATCAAAAAACACTTCCCGCTAATACAGCCTGGCAGTGCCCACATCACAAGAGCAGACGACAGAGGAGGCACTTACAAGTTTCCTCTGAAAGCATGTGTTATTTCTTAATACTCTTCTCACATTCTCCAGGGTAACCCGCAGCACTTGCTTTCCGCACCTGGAAGCCTTAAAATGAAAGCATACAAGGAAAGATAAAGGGAAAGCATCTCACTGAAAATTACTTGCACTGACAATACACAGAAAATACAAAAGTTTTCAACATTCCTGCTGTTGAAAGTATCTTATTAAATGAAATCAGCCCTGAAGTGCAGACATTTACCTTATCTTTTAGTCCTTGTGCATTATCACAATACCAAATGTCTATTTCATAAAAGCCTTTGTGTGAAGTATCTACAGAAACCCACACTGAGGGTCAAAACTTATTGGATGATTCTCTTTGCATTTTTTGGCTAAACAGTACAAGGGAAGGAACAGGAAGAGGCGTGGAAGAGCCACCGACTCTTCCCTAAACATCTACTGGTAAAATAATGATGTATCTGTAATCAAAATTAAAGACTGATTACACCAGATAAGCACTTACAACCCTTGCATACCATAACCCCCAGAACACACCGCTTCTGTAACCAAACTTGTCATCAGCGCAATTGCCCCCCGCAGTCTATGGCACACGTACAATTCTTAACATAAAAGTCAGAGCAATTTTGCTTACATGAACTTAAGCAGCAATTTAGACATTTAATATTTTGCTAAGGGGTGTCTTTCTGCAAAAGTGTGCTAGGAGGGTTTGTACTGTTTCAGTACCTGATCTGAGGTGAAAACCCAGCTCAGAATCAGATGCAGATGTGTAAATAACTTAATTCTCCCAAACTCTAAGCCAATACGCCCTAGTCACCAGGGTAGAGAGACACCACCATTCACTGGACAATTCTGCTTTATGAAGATCTAAAAGAAGTTTTGCTTCTGTGGGTAGGAAAGAACACACCTATTTTCTAGGTAATGCATGGGGAGGCAGTGCTAGAAATTTCTGTTTAATCCCACAGCTCAGTTTCCAACAGCACCCCCCAATGGCACAGTGAGAAACAGCCAACAGAGGCACAAAAAGATTTTGCCATTTAAGTCATCCCATACTCTCTTTACTGCAGCAACTGCATTTCCCGGTCATTTCTGATCTAAGCTCCAATCCCATCAAGAACAGACTGAGAACCCCAGGATTCACCTTGTTCATTACTTCTACTGGATTCTTCACAATGATGTCCGTCGAATGTGGACGTGCAATGCCCCTCAGGAGGGTGTTCAACTCTGACGATTTATCGGCAACTCTGTCCTTGTCTCCATTACACGTTGCACTCGGAACTTCACTGCTACTGGTCTTTGCATCAGCACTCGCAGGTGAGAAAAGGGATGGAGTTTGGTATCTTCCTTTGTTTGACTCCTGTGTATTTGTCCGTGTTGGTATCCACAAATCAATGCTGGGAAATGCACACTCCTCCTTGCTTGTTGTCTCCTCCTCTGAACTGTCTGCTAAGTCCAGTTCTATGTCTTCACTGCTACTCTCTGAAGAGCTGGAACTCTCTTCCACGTGTCGGCGTTTTGTTGGCCTAGATCTTTTCTTCTCAATCAAAAAAGAGCACAGACAAGTTTTAGACAGTGTTCACCCTTGACTTGCAAATCTCTCAAATCAGTAAGTTAAGAAGTTTCATATGACAGTATCCTGTAAGTAAGGTGTGGCTTCCAAATGAATACCTCTACTTTACTTCTAAGATTAGCTAAGATTAACTAAATCCAGTACAATTCACATTTGCCTTTGGACACAGATTTTTTTGACTGGTTTAGATTCTTGTATGCAAAGAAAAAGCTACAGGTAGAGACAAGTTTGTGTTAAGAACTGGTGCATGTGGAAGTACAAACAAAGTACAGTTGCCCCATCTCAACACATTCGGGTTTCCATGAACCCTTCCCCAGGGCAAGTGCTTTGCCAAGGGAAACAAGACTGTCGTTAACATGGTCTTAGCAGCCAGAATGTCTGGTACCAAAACTGGCAACTCATGAGGTACACACATGAAAACCTAAGTATATCCCATTCTTATAGGCACTTCAAGGCAATAAAGAAATTCTGGATAATACACAAATATATAGCAAATTAACTTCAGACCTTAAGAACAAAAGCTGCTTTAACACATCAAAAAATAGACCATGAACATCCATGACAAAAACTTGGTTGTGTGAAATCAATGTCAGTTTTTGTATTGATTTCACCGGATTCCGCTTTTAGTTTAGAGAATCTTAATTAAAGAGATGGGACTGTGACATAGCAGGATTTTGTACAATACCTTAGACCCAATCATGAGTTTCCACTTGCTTAGACATTGGGAGCCAGTCCGATGTGGCAGTTCAGAAGCTATTTTACTCCAGTGACCTAAAAAGGACGCAGAGTAGAGCACACCTATTAAAGCAACAAACTGAGCAACAGGCCTTTTCAGTGCAGAACTTTATACACATAGTATACATTTCCTTGTATAAGGGACAGAGTTACTATACAACTGGATCCCAAAACCTTAATACTCATTTGTGTTCTTTGATCAGACTTTGCAGTACTATACACTCAGCTAAAGTTAGGAACTACAACAAATGAACCGGTAATGAAAACCCTAGCAGAACTACATGCTCCCTTGCAGCAGTAAGGGAGCGCTTAGAAGAAAGGTTAAACTGAATGCTGAAAAGCTTCTACTTGTTAAGGAAAGTTGCCTTAAGAGCAAATAAGAGAACTCTTTCACAGGCTGTTTAGAGGGGAACTCACCCCTCTGAACTGTCATAGCTCTGACACCTTGCTAACACAGCTATAGAACTCTACAACACAATCCCTCCATAGATGAATTTCCAGGAACAGACTACACAATATAAGGAAGGTTGCAATCATCAGTACGAAGCAGAGCCTGCTAGGATCAGCTGCAGGGCTTAAAATAAAGGAGGAGAAAACTTAAATGATGAATTCCTTAGTAGTACTTACTTCTCTAAGCTTCTAAAGATTAAGCCACAGAAACACTTACCCAGGCCATGCTTTTGAACCAGTTCAATAAGCTGCTCCTCTTCCTCTAAACTCCACTTGCCTTTCTTTACATCACAGTGCAATGCTTTTAAGTACCTTCAAAACGAAAACAAAGTAAGGAACATTCAATCCTGCTTGTACAGTTCCAATCATCACTGCATACTCTGAGGGTGAACAAAACCAGCATTCCTTATCAGATCTTTCCTTTTTCTAAGGGGTCCCATCCCTACTCCCTTAATGCAGCACAGCTACAATCTCTGTTCTCAAAAATATCAGGCCACATGATTAAGAATTACAACAAGCATCTATAAAACGGGTCACTGAAATTAGGACATACTGTACTCTGGGTCTCCTGAAGTTAGGTCCAAGACTGAAAATTGCTCAGCACCTCTCATTATCGGTGTTCAGTTACAGGGAGTCACTGACTAGATCATTTTCACAGATACATAGACGACAACCTTCCCTCCCTACATTCACTCATTCGAGTTTAATGACCCCTTTGCTTTATTTTGAACAACACGCTTCCCAATTTCTGCTAACCCACAGGCAACTATACTGAGGGAGTAGCACGCCACAGGCAAAACAATGCGCTGTTCTCTCTGTTAAACTCAGTTTCAACTTTTTGACTTCCGTAACTACAAATGCAGGGTTATGTGGAAACAACATTAGAAACTATATTTAGACCATAGCCACTTTTTACAAAACAGTCCTTAAGGTGACACTGGTGTAAGCAAATCAAACATATTCGTAAAATAAGTTGCATCTCGGCTCTGTGTAATAACCTTGAAAGCACAGTTGCTACATTTAGCGTACTTACCGATCTCTGCACTGAGCATCGCTCCTCCCCGGCACTTCTGTCCGAATTTTATACCAGTCACGCTCTCCATACTTCTTAACTGCAGCCAACAGCATCTATGTTAATCAGACAAAGCAAGAGCTGAAATTCTCATCAGTAATAATCCTAATAGGCTTGAGACAGAAGCAGTTGTATTTGTTTCCACTGCATTGTAAGTTTCTGAACAGAAGCGTTTAGGAGCTTCTAAGCCCTCTTGACTTGTGAACTGCCCACCTTGGTCCGTTTTACATCCCTTTGTGCCACTGTTAAAGCTCAGATGTATAAAGCCATGCAATGTCTCAACAGTCTAACCTTCCCACTTTTTGCACCCTGCAATTCCAGGCATCAGAGAATGGAGCTTACAGCATCTTCCTCCGGTGTCCAGGGTCCCTTCTTCAAGCTGGGGTCCACGCTCTTTGTCCATCGGTAAATCAGCTGAGCAGAATCTCTTCCTTCCATGTAATAAGCAACTAGAAATGCAAAGGCGTATTTTAAAGTCTGTTGCAAATAGTGTTCCTTCCTTTACTTACATTGTAACTGCAATATTTTCAAACAGTGGATCACCATAACAAGCATTTAAATCTCAGCTTAAATACTTAAACAATGGCACACAACAAGAATTGAAAGAGCATGGCATACACAAAGTGTTACTATTTATAATGGCATCGTGCATACTAGAGCACCCAGCCTGCAGAAACATTGACAGACGTAAGCCTGGCAGAATGAAAAAAAAAAAATTTCAGGTGAATGGAAGGCATTTTCACTTGTAGGTCACTTACTTTTCTTGTATGGGATATGACTTCCTACTCTCATCTCTTGAACAAGCTCTAAAAGCATCTGATCTTCACCTTTGGTCCATTCTTTCCTTTTTAAATCTTTGTTATAGACTTGATACTTCTGCAAGCACTGGAACGGTGTCCTGTTTGTCTTAATACAATGAAAACAGAGATATGCAGATAACTGGCTATTTATGAGGACAAAAAGCAAGAGGGAAAGGCTGAAGTACCAAACTTTTTTGGTACTGTTCTTGAACGCTTCTCAGAAAAGCATTAACTAACATTAACGTCATTTTCTGAAAATTGACATAAGACACAGTTAAGTTAGAATTAACCGACTTGTCACCTCCTGGTTCTGAGCTCAGAAGACCTTACCCCCAGCTCCCGGGCTATAGTCTGCCAGTCCAGATAACTGTGTTTAGCAGCTATCTTCTTTAGCCTCTCTATTTCCTCCTCGGTCCATTCCTTTTTGTTGATGCTTGGATGCTCCCAATTTTGCCAAAACTTCCTCAGTTCTTCTGAACTACGTTGTCCATCAAACTAAAAGAAACAGCAAAAATCTCTTTTGTCTTGTAGCTGGGACTGAGACACCTGAACAGACAGGAACACTGATACAAGGAATATATTTTGCATTCCAGATATGTCTTATTGCTAAGTTTGCCAGAATTAAATCATCAAATTTAACCAATAACATCAAATTTTCAGTGCTTCTGTGCTTGCCAAGTTGAGATCACATAACACTCAACTTCGGGAAACGCACAACGCGAACAGCGGATGCAAACTAGACCGGGTCAGGTAGTTCTCAGGAGAAGGGACACAGATATCAGAAGTAATAAAACAGCTGATCTCCCAACTTACGTGGATGTTTGAAATTTTCTCCCAGTCATGCTCATCGTATCTGTTTCCTAACAAGTCACTTTCTGGGAGTTGGCTAAAGGAGAAGGTACAAAGAGAAAGAACGAACCACGTTAAATGGTTAATTAAACAGTCACTTTGTCTTCCTCATCTTGCTTCATCTTCTTCCTCCCACCTATTGCTGATTTCCCCAAGAACTGAACACTTAGTACCTCAAAGCATCAGGCTCTTTAACATAGTAACTTTGCCCAAAACAAGGTTTCTTCTTGAAAAACAGCCCCCTGCAAGATGATGTTGGTTTAGCAGGAGAAACAATTACTGCAATATCAAAATACATTGCTCCAGACGTGTTAATGGGAAAAAGCTCAGAACTACTGAGCTCTCTGCCTCCTTGTTGCTAAATCAAGAACTATTTAAAGCAGCACCTCTGTACTGGGTATAGATACTACATTTGTGTATCAAGACCCAAAACACAGTTCTTAGTAAAGAACTGTGCAGATAAGAGCTCTGCAGAGTTTCAGCACCACTTAACTTTTTGCAAGCCAATGCAAATAAAGCTTTCTCCAAATGTCACATCTAGAAGCGCTCAAGGAAACAGGGAACTTGAAGAGGTAAACTCCAAGAACAGACTTTCATTTTCACCAAGAACATAAAAAGACTTCTCACTTAATTGCCTCTATTTCTCGCTCCACTTCTTTGATTTGCTTTTCCAAGATCTGTTTCTCCATTTCAGTCTTGACTTTTTCCAGTTTCTGATTCCAATAATTCATCCTGTTCAAAGACATTTTTATCATTACTTAATATGACTAGATGGGAACGAGGTCAATGGCATCAGAAGACGTATGGCAAAGATGGTTTGCCCATCACTATCATTCTTTCCTTCAAGTTTATTTCCACACTACACAAAACTGTTGTTCTTCCAGGTTTTCCCACGCAGCACACTCATTGTCCTATTTTTGCCTCTTCAAGGCAAATCATTGACCCAGAACAGGTCTCAGATTAATCATTTTGGTATTTATGAGGGAACCAATGGTTGCTGCAACAGCAACAAAGACTGCACCAGCTCCACAGAAATCTCCCGCTGGACACACCATTATGACTTGCTACATATCACAATTTCAGCTTCAAGCCCTGTAGACTATTTTAAGTTATACCACTGTGTCAATGGGAAGAAACAGACGGCTATAAAATGGCACAATACAAAACAAAATCTCTCCACCTGCTGGATACCTGCAAAACAATCATCGAGCGTTTACAACCCAACCCAAATGCTGTAACCTCTTGCTTACAGTCAGAACATTGCAGTCCAAGACCCTTCGGTACCACGTGCGCACACAGATAATATAGATGTCAGCAAAGAATGAAAGATGCCGCTACCTATAACAGCGTCATCCCCTGTGCTGGTGCCACAGGACAGGGGAGTTTGAGGACCACTGCTCTAATTCACAGAGCGGCTCTCCCAGGCCCAACGGTGACTGTCAAAGTATCTCTGCTGTGTTTTGTAACCTTACCAAATCACAAACAGTTAACACAAGAACTTGATGAAGGAAGGTGGAATCTCCACACCTATCTTCTCCTTCCTTCATATATAACGTTCTCATCAGGAGAAAGAAGATTTTTGCACAGTACTTACTTCAGTAACTTTGGCTGAAGCAGGCGCTGCAAGCGGTCACTTACTACTGATTTCTGCAATAGCGTCTTCTCTCTGCTTTTCCCTAAACCAAACAAGATAATCGAGCATTCAGACATTAATGCAAAACCACTGCTGAGAAAGAGAGAGATCCGCTGCTTTCAATACCCCTGTTAACATATCCCCCAGGTCTTCAGTAAGAGTTCCCCAACTAAATCACTTATGTCACATCTGACTTGGGCAAGTCGCAGCCTCTTACTCGGTTTTAGTTCCAAAGAGACCTCAATAAAGATCATCACCCAGGTGTTTGCAACCATCTAGAGCTGTGAGTGTCCCTTGAACTTCTCCCATCTGAGCACTACCCTTGCACAATCTCATTTGGTTTTGGAGTGCTCACAGGAGTTGATGCATCAAAACAAATGCAAATGAAAGAAGGGAGTCATTAATCACTCACTGAAACAATTTACAGAGCATCCCATTTACTTTTAACTACTTTTTTGTGGAGTCAAGTATGAAATACCAAAGTGTTGATGTTTAACTGCAAATGGGGGGGGACTAACAATATGAATCTAAACATTTGTTATAGCTCTTATAGAGCACTGAACAGCACATAGAGTTTCTTACATTTTGTTGAAATCAGTTGTTCAAAGGATTTGATGCCCTGAGCTGCTTTTTCCTTGGCATCTTCATTGGAAGGAGGGCCCTAATGAAGATTAGATACAGGGGAAGAGTCAGATACACAGAAAAATTGCCCTTTCTTCTTAGAACTCTAGCACGAACTGCTACAGAAAAGACTGGTAACTCAAACTTGTGCAAACTGTCACATTCAAACTGCTAAGTTACCTTTATTAGCACTAACTCACCGATACATCAGAACACATAAAAAACCAAATGCAAATAGGTACTTCAAGCAAGTAAGTTTCTCTATGGTTACACAGCACATTCTCAGCTCAGAGCCGGGCCTGCTCGCATTAGCTGACACTTGGTTGAAGCAGCATTTTGAACACGGGGACACATATCATGTATGTTTGTACCTACTTGAGATGCACTACCAACTTGGGTAGGACTTAATAGAAAAATTACCAGTCATTGCTTAAATATTATATTAATATATATATATGCTGACAGTTGACATCTTAGCTACAACAAGAAGTCAAGATCTCCTTTTGCTAATGACCCTTTAAAAACACATGAAAAAAGTAGTGACATTTGCCTCAGAAAACTCAGTTTCAAAGACAATCGGATTTCAACGAGTACTTTAAACAACAGCATGGAATTGGATCGTGGAGATGAAGACAGACAATCAAAGTGAAGCTGAAAACAAGAATGTTCAAGCACCCCGTGGCTGGAATGCCACTCCTCAGAACTCACTTTCAGACGTCACAGCCAGACATGGGTTGAACAAACATTTCCAAAAGAGGGTAAGTAAGCAACAGGTGAGGAAAAAAAGGTTTCAAACTGAGAAGGGCCTTTCACAGTTACACAGCTGAAACATAACACAGTTTTAACACAGTTACAACTTAAATCTATCATTGAAAGATGTATCAGTATGTAACCTAGTTATATTTACTTACAATTCCTGTTGTTTTATCCTTAAAGTACGGCTTCATAAAATGACCCAAAAATATATTTGCCGGTAGATTTCTACCATCTCCTGCCTTTGCTATTTTTGGACCACCAAGCTCGCACATGATCTCCTTCTGCAATATAAGAATTAATTAAACAGTATCAGCATCTCCTTTAAATTCCCAATTTCAGAGAGCAGTGGCTGAGCCATCACAAACATCCCAGGCGGGGTTCAAATTTGCAGCACCAGACTGTAAATCAGCGTACGTGTTAAAGACAGGATTTGGAACTTCCTAAGTTCGTATAGTACACTGCAGACAATTAAAAAAAAACAATACTAACTTGCTACAACAAGCTAAAATATAAGATATAAAATACCTTACTGGTAGCATTTCTGGTGATAAGAAAGCACAGAAACATCAGTGAAATAAGCCATTCGAAAGGCCAAGCAAGCTGAGCACTGCACCAGCACATGAATAAGGGACTATGACTGCTGCGGCTGATTCCACTGGTACCTGTGATGGATTAGGAATGCCCTGGAAAGTTTTACTGGGCTCAACGGGCAGGGGAAGATGGCAAATAGCAACCCAGAAAAGCACAGGAATGAACATTTTACTCCTGTTTTGCTCACCTGCTGTTCTTTGTTTTGTGCTATAAGAAGCTTGACTTCCTCAATCTTTTCCTGGATAACTTCCTGGTACACATGGTTCATCTGCAGACATGTTTCTGGATCCTGTGGCAGACTACTTTCGATATCATCATCGCTACTGTCATCTTCTTTTTCCATTTCCTTGAAGCAAATAAGGCATGGAAGGGGAAAGGGAAAATGCTTGCTTTAAAAGCAGGTAGGTAACATAATTATTTTTGTAATTCAATACTTCTATTATCTTACAAAACTGATTTTCAAAAGAATTGGAGGCACGTAACTGTTTGTCTCTCCCTGGCAGCAGTTCTGAACGCTCCCAGAGGCCTGTTCATTAGTTCAGCCTGCTGTCTGAACCAAGGTCTGACCAAACCTTGCCAACACCTGGTCTTGTGCCACCAACTGCAAAAATTTAAGTAAACTGGAAAATAGCAGTACTTTGCACTGGAGCTCTCTTACCTGCTAAATCTGTACTTCAGAACCACCCCTTCAAATTTCCACCTCATCTGTGCTTCTACTGAAGCAATTCTCCCCTTACATGGTTTATTACCACATGCTTTGGACACAAAGCAGGGCTGCCTGTTTCATGACAGTGCTCTGCACCTGGGCCCAATCTGCACCAGCAGATTTGTCTTCACAAACTAGCTTCTCCTTTCCTGTGCTGTACAGGTGTTAAAATATTTCTCTGCTAAATGTTTTTATATGAAGTCTGAGAAATTATTATGTTTAAAACACCACCAAAGATAAATAGATTTGTAAAAAGTCTTAGAAGTAATCTTCCCCTCATGTACAAACACAGTATCCTTCAGGTACAAAGTCGTAAAAGATTTCTTGATCACACGCTGGTGATTTCTTTCTCACGTGCACTTGCTCTGTGACCTCCCCAGAAGCTGGTGTGTTTCCAGCGACAGAGATCAACAAGCACTAGAACAGTGAGGTCTCTGATCCCTGTCATTTGTTTTCACATGAAGAAGTCTCTCTATTACACGTGAATAACAAAGTCCTGGGCAGGAATAACTAAACCTCCAGGTCTATTATTAATCCTTCCCAAGCTATAGAGTTATGCCAGCTGCCTAGATTTCCCCAGAACAGAGTGAATTCCCCTTCCTCCTGCTCCCTTCAATAGACAGATGGAAAGATACGCTTAAAGAGAAAATGGTTACCATTTCAGCATGAGAATCTGAGTCTTCATCTTCACCATCATCTGTTAGACAACAAAAATACAAAAATGCTGACTGCAGTGGGATAAAAAAAGGAAAGCTTCAAAACCACAAACTTTTCAATTAAAGCATACAGAATAAAGCACCACATGGTATCTCAGACATGACTGTTAAGAGTTTTTGGATACTACCAATATTGTCAAGTAAAAATGATATTTAGTTATACTCCACATATGCACTTTTTTGTTCTAAAGTAGAAAAAAAGAGCAGCTCCTGACAACTACAGTAACAATCAAGCTGCATCTTGGTCCTATACATCATGGTAAAATAAAGGCTCTGGAGTATGCAGCCAAGTGAACGTTCCAACCCAATAAAACCCATAAACTTTGTAAGCACCTAACAGCCCTTCCACACCCTTCAGCAACATGGGGGTTTGTATTCAGTGTGGCTGCAGAGTTGTGACATACGTTATTCGGCCTTGCATGATCAAAACACAGGTGGATGAAGCGACTGTGACAGCCACCAGAGCTATAGATACCCAAACTACTACCACCCCCTCTTTGCTTTGAAAAATTAATTTTAGGAGACCCAGGCAGGCTGCGAAATGGAGTGGCTCACACAGTAGAGTCTGCGCTGTCCATTCAGACGTGGAAACGGCTGGGATTTAACTATTGACAGTATTTGGTGGGCTGCTGCATTTCCTGAGTCAGCTCGCTACCACCTGCCCTGACGAGAAGCCTCCATGAGGAGGCGCGATGGCTCTCCCAACCGGCCGCGCCAGCTTGCCACGGGTTTCACCATGAAAATATGCAAAACACCGGCGCAAGGGGCTTCTCCTGCAAGGGCGCTTGCTAAGGAAAGCCTTGAGGGGACGCCTCGCCTCAAGTCCTCCAGAACTCGCCCCCAGCCCCGTCCGTGCGCAGCGCCCGGCAGCAACGGCGGGGCTAACGCAAAAAGGACGCGAGCCCCCCTCCCGCCGCTCCCGCCGCATCTCAAGCGCCAGAGCAGTAACTTAACGTAGGAGCAGAGGGGAGGTGCAGAGGGGCGAGCCCGCGTCCCGCCGTACCGGAGCTCAGGCTGGAGTCCGACACGGCCACCTCGATGCCGGCCCCGCCGGGCTCCAGGCTCCGCTCCAGCTCCTCGATCTCCCGCCGGATCTTCTCCCGCTCCGCGTTCAGGTCGAGGGCCACGGGGGACAGCGCGGCCTCAGCGCCGGGGGGGCGGTGGGCCCCGGCCGGGCCCGGCCAGCGGGACATGGCGGCGCCGCAGGCTCCCGGGCCTGGGCCGCACAGCCTCGCCGCGGGGCCCGCCCCCTCTCCCTGCGCCCAATCACCGCTGGGCACCTCGGTCAGCTGAACCCCTCCGCACGTGACGCCGCGCAGCCAATCGAGCGCGCCGCCGATGCCGCGGCGGGGCGGGGCTGGCGCACGTGGCGGGGGAGAGGGCGCTCCCGGGTCCTCGCTCCCCTCCGCGGGTGCCGCAGCGACCGCACAGCGGCTGTGCCGCCACCTCCGCGGCCTTTAATCGCTCCACAAAACCGTGACACAGAGCCGGGGTGAGCGTTACGAAGCGCCTCCGGAGGCCGAGCCCTGCCGCAGCCTCGGGGCCTCGCCGCGCTGCAGGACACCCCCCCCAACCCCTTTTCCCTCCGCGGCAAGGAACGCCTTGACGGGGGGAGAAAGGCAAGGGGAGTCCCAGCCGAGTCCCGGGGCGCTCGTGGGGTCCCAGCCGAGTCCCGGGGTGCGAGGGGAGGAGGGGCCGTGGTCCCAGCCGAGCAGGAAAAGGGACGTACTCTTGCCGATGGGGGTTTTAGCCACCCGGCGGCCCTGGCTGCGCGCTGGGTAGGGATGGAAAAGCCAGTTCTGCAGCAGCGCCGACAGCTTCGCATGTCGTCACAAGGGTGAATATGAGAAATTAACTTTTAAGTAATGATTTCTGCATGAAAGCAAAGTTCTCTGCTTGAGTCCGTTTCGTCTGAGTCACTGTCCGTCTTCTGAAATTTCAGAAATTCTGTCTATTGATTTCAGGAGATCAGCGACGAGCTGCAGCGATTCTGCTCCGGAGACCAGCTGCCTGGAACGCGGGAGAGAGACAGCGTTAGCCCGAGGAGAGGCCGAGGTAGCCCGGCAGCGTTTTGGTGGTGTTTGGCCACGCAATGTGATTTTTCAAGAAGCAGTTTATCTGGACTGAGGACTTCACTTCTTGAAGTATAAGAGTCTTAGAGAAGGGAAGTGTAAGAGACTTAGAGAGTCTACGTATAATGGTTTTACATTAATTAAAAAAACTAAGACTTACACATTCTAGTTATTTTTGTTAACTAAACTTGGAAGAAAATACACGGCAGGTAAGTAAGAACATGGACGAGCTGACCTGGCATACAGAACCTGAGTTTCAATCCTAAAAAACCGACAGGAGACGTTTGATTGTGACCTCAGTATTTAGACAAGCATCTGGGATAGCGTTAGGAGAGTCGTCTTAGAAGAACTCACTTGATTGAGGACCGGGAGTTCGTTATGATGGTGAGGAGGTTCTGTAAGGCCAGGTCCGCGTTCTGCTTCACCACAGCCAGGCTCGCCGACTGGCCCGACCTCAAGGCCTTGTTCTCCGTCTTGTAATTCTGCAGCTGGACCTAGGGAGGAACAGGCAACGACTTTCTGTGAAAACAGCCACAAAACTCCTGTAGATACGTTACACCTAAAGCCACTAAGGAACACGTTCGTACAGCAGTGCATAGGTACGGCAACTAATTAACAGGTCCTGTAACCAGACTGCCTAGAGAGAACGTCCTCCCAGCTCTGGAGGGCGGTCTCTGACAGAAAACCACAACTTAGAAGCCTTTATTCACTGAAAACACAGGCACCACTTTTGTGATAGCCTCCAGTCTGCTTGTTTCGCGGAACCGATCCAATGTCAGAGTGGTGTATTCCAACTCGGATGGCGGGGATGGAAGCTGTTACCCGGCACCGACGTTATCCTCTACCACTACCAGGCTCTGCTGAGCTGTCTGTAACACCTCTCCGGGTTCGTTCCCCTCCCTGCCGGGCACCTTCCCGTTTGCCCTGGTGCACTACTGGCGTTCACAGGTCCCAAATATCGAACAGCATTTGAACACCCCGTGAAACTTCAGCATAATTGTAAGTGAAGCACCACACACCCCAGAGATGAAGTTAACAGTCTGCGTAGAGCTGAAATGTTCTAGCTAGAACATTTTCTACAGCAGTCACTAGGAAAAGTGAGGCGTGCTTAAAAACTTTCAGTATCCTTTTCACAGGCTCCATTTCAAGGTGTGTGTTTTCAGCCCCAGTACATTCAGCAAGGCCTCAGGAATACTGCTTCGTACCTGAAGTAGTGCATTTTCCTGTTTCAGTTTTGTAGCGCTGTTTTCTGCTTTAACAGCCCGCTTCTGAAATAGAACAACGATTACTTATACCACAGCAGTGCTTAAGACACAGCAGGCAGTTGGAGCTACGTAGGAATGCCTGATTCCAGCACGTAACTTGAAGCGATACGGTTTGTGTTAGAGCACCTCTAGCTCTGAATGCGTTACGAGATGGTGACAGCGCACCCAGTCACGCCCCATCAGCTGTTTCCTCCCCTCCCCTTTTCCTTTCAGATATCTTCAAGTGCAGTCCATCACCTCCAGCCATTATTTTTTTTTCGTGGACAAGAGGAAAAGGTACTCAGTATAAACAAGCAAGCAGGAAAAACAGCTCTTGGGTCATACAGGAGGCGTGTTCAGAAGGCTGCAAAAAAGCAACTGAAGGTGTTGATGAATCCAAAAATGGTGTTTCTGCAAACACCTCCCTTACTCTAGGTAATGAAAGGAGTTCCAGACTGGGACACAGTCTTGTTATAAGGGAAAAGTTTGAACCTACATCAGAGCTGCTTAGTGCTCACATGGGCGAAGCAATCACTTCAGCTTCCCTCGCTCTCCTGCGGGAGGAAGGAAAAGGAACAGAACTACACAGTTTGCAAACAAGCTTCTGCTGCTACGGCAAATGCCAACACTTACAGTCATCAGCTGGAGATTTTGTTCCACGTGCTGCACCATTGCTTCCAAATCCTGTGCTTCTTTTTCTTCTTTAATTTTGTTTTCCTCGAGCTTTCTTTCAAGCTTCCTCATCCTGAAAAAACAAGAGACAATGTTCAGTAAGTGCTTGTAGCATTAAATACCTTAGTAAGAAAATTCTAGGGAAGGATCAAGAAACTCATTTTTTTCATGTTATAAGAAAAATTAAGTCTTCCCACAGAAGTACACTTCTAGGCTGTGGCTCAGGGGATCTCTTTGCTATTAGCATTAACGGGAACTATACAGCTGAATGCAGAAAGGCTGTACAGAAAACATGGCCATTCACAATCAGTCTAGATAGGGGTAATTCTGAAACAGTTACCCCATCACCAGGGAAGTTCCAGCTGCCTCGCTGCGAGGAGCAGCACAGTGCAGAGGATTCAGATGGGAACTTAAGAAATTGCTACCCTGGATCGGTCACCGGGTTGTTTAACCTCAGGAAATTCAAGTCTCCCAATATTGAGTTGCTCACCAGCAAAAATAAAAATGCTTTTCTTGCTTCAAAGGAGAGAGACTAAGATTGATTATTTTGTTAATGTGAAGCTTTATGAAATGCATCCTGTCAAGCCCTACCCTTGTTTTCACTAACCACCTAAGCTGCAGGAAGCATAAGCCGCACAAGCACACTCATCAGATGCCAGCTTGCTACTTACTTTCCAAGCCTTTTTCAATAAGAAAACCAGGTTTGTTAGAGCTTTTTAATAAATAGCATAGATTTCAACTACATTTTTCTTCTTTAAAGACGTTGACTGTTTCCAGTGAGCACCTCTTCTAAGACAACTCCTTGCTTATGCGGTTACTTTCCCCCATACTGTGGCTTACGCACTTGTCTGCTTGCGTTTCAGAGAAAATCTGAAGCTTATTGATCTTGCTTCTCAAACTGGCATTCTCTTCTTTTAGCTAAAAAATAAAAATTCTCATTAGAAATGAGGGTGTAGCTTCGCAACACTACTAACACTCCAAGACCAGAACCAGAAGAAATATTCAGCTTTAACTCTACTGCTGAAAAGTCTTGCGCTTGCTAGTCTTGCGCATTCTATTACATTCAGGCTTACTTTCACACCTAGTTTTCCCCTCTCAAAACCACTTAACTTCACTAACCCTGTGGGGCACAGAAATGTGGCACCAAACAACCAGCACAAATGTGACTAATCAAATGCTGTTAATTCTAAATTAATATGACCTCAAGGAGCAAGAGCCTGAGGAAGCCACCTGGGTCATGCCAAAAGCAGTAGGACAGACAAGGTACTGAATCTGACTCATGCTGCAGAGCAGTTTTTCAGACCTACTTCTCTTCCTCAAGCTGCTCTCGCAACAAGCCGCCGCGTATCGCGCAGCCCCTGCTGACAGCACGCTTTAATGACGCTGGAGGCAGACGTCAAGTCTCTCTAAGAACCTGACACACGAGCTCAGAGCTCGCTTGACAGAAGACGGAGCCCGGAGCCGGCGTTTGTGTCCGCCCCGAGGAGGGTGCCAGGAGGGCAGCCGAGGGGCTTACCTCCTCATAGCTGGGCTGCCGCAAGGAGGGAAAGCCCGGCCCCGGGGGCGCTCCGAGGGCGGCCACGCTCGGGTCCTCGCCGCCTGCCAGCCCCGCGCCCTGGCAGAAGAAGGAGCCGGCGGAGGGCGAGGCGGGGCCCGCGGCGGCGAGATGGGCCTGCTCCACGGCCAAGGGCTGGTAGCTCCCGCTCCATTCCTCCTCCTCGTCCTCCGCCTCTCCGGGCGGCACCGGATCCGGGAACAAGAGAGGGCCGAGGCTCGGGCCGGGCCGCGCTGCCTGCGGAGGGGAGAGCAGAGCAGAGGGGCTGAGGTGGGCGCGGGACGGGCGCCTCAGCGCGGCGGGGCCTCAGCCGCGCCTCCACCCGGGCCCTACCTGGCGGGCGCCGCCCGCCTCTTCGCCGCTCCGGGCCTTGCTGCGGACGAACTCGCGGAAGGAGAAGGGATTGGGCTCGGCCGGGCCCGCCGCCGGCAGCCCGCCCGCCGCCATGGCCGCCCCGCCTCGACCGCCTCCGCCACCCGGGCAGCGACTGGCCGCGGGGTGGGGCCTCGCCTCAGCGCGGAACCCGCCTCCCCTCAGAACGAGCCAATTAGCGAGAGGTCACCACACCCTCAGCCAATAGCGGCTTAGTCTGAGTCCCGCCTCCCCGTGGCGGCTCAGCCCCGCCCCTTTCCTCGCCCGCCCCTTCCCCGCGGTCAGCGCGGCTGCGCAGTGTCACCTGCCCCGCACACGCGTGACCCCGCGCGGGGCGGCAGCGAGGCTCCCGGTGGCGGCAAGATGGCGGTGGCCATGGCGTGGCTGCGGCGGGGCGCCTGGGGCCCGGCCCGGCGGTGAGCGCTCCCTCCGTCACCCGCGGGGGGGATGGGGGGGGAAGCAGCGCCCGGCACCGGCCGCGGGGGAGGTGCCGCGGGCGCGCCCGGCCTCCCTGACGGCGGCTGCCGCTGTCCCGCAGGTGCGGGCTGGCGGCCGGCCGGAGCTACAGCGGCGGCGGCGCCTACCCCAGCGTGTCGCTGACCTGCCCGCTGCCCGGCGTGCCCAAGGCGGTCTTCGCGGCGGCCGAGGGCCGGGAGCGGTTCGAGACGCGGGTGACGGTGCTGGAGAACGGGCTGCGCGTCGCCTCCCAGAACAAGTTCGGGCAGTTCTGCACCGTGGGCCGTGAGTACCCGCGCCCGGCAAGGGGGGCTGGGGGGGCACCGGGCCGCCCCTCTGCCCCGGCCTGAGCTGGGGCAGCGGCGCCGGCCCTGCCTGCAGGCCTGGCCAGGGACGCGGCGGTGACACTTCACTGCCCCGGGAGCCGGGCGTGCGTGTAAGCACCGGGGGGGTGAGAGTCACGCTGACTTCTTCTCTTCTTAACGCCAGTTCTCATCAATTCGGGATCAAGGCACGAAGCGAAATACCTCAGTGGCATATCCCACTTCTTGGAAAAGCTGGCCTTCTCTGTGAGTACTGTTCTTGTCGTAGCGGGGGCCTGGAGTCTGTGCGAAACACCCTAAATCTGCACAGCAGCAAGCGAGCGGGGAGGCAAGAGAGGCAGGGCCTGCTCCTCACGGGGGTACTGTGGGGTTGATCTGTTTAAATAGATGGCGATGGTATTCCTGGTCGTTACGACCGTAATTATATTTTGAAAGTCTGTTGTGCTTTCACCTCCAAGGTCAGTGAGTATTTAGGAAACCATTTGACTTAAAGAATGTAGAAGATGATGCTTGTTCTGGGCCACACTGACAGATTATAAAGTTATTGTTTTACCAATTCATAATACTGGCATCTTCATTCTTAGTCTACAGCTCAGTTTGGCAGCAAAGATGAAATTCTCCTCACCTTAGAAAAGCACGGGGGCATTTGTGACTGCCAGGCATCGAGGTATGACGCTCTGTTACCCGAGTGCTTGTAACACTGACAGTAGTTGGAGTTGCTTTTTCTGGTGTGTGAGAGTAAAAGCCACTTTTTGCTTCTAAGCAGCAGAAATCCATTTGTGGTGACTGCTAAGAAACTACAAAAGTGAACCTGAAAGGGTTATAAAAGTCAGTTCTATTTCCTTTTGAAAGCATTTAATGAGTAATGGTCAAGTAGCTTTATCTGTGATTTCCTGATGCATGTTTACTGAACGATTGTAGATGTGAATTCTCAGTGCAGAACCCATCTACTTGTGTTGCAGGGACACCATAATGTACGCTGTTTCTGCGGATGCCAAAGGCCTGGACACCGTGGTGAACTTGCTGGCTGATGTCGTGCTACAGCCCAGGTTATCAGGTCTGGGGACACAAGTCTCTGTCTCAAAAGACTCCCAACGCGTGACTTGCTATTAGATTGCAGAATTCTTTGTTAGATCGTGCTCATCAAGAAGTTATCATGTAGCAATTGGGTATTTTGCATGGTGGTTGTTATCTCTTGCTTTCTCTCTTATTACAGATGAAGAAATCGAGATGACTCGAACAGCTATACGATTTGAGCTTGAAGACTTGAATATGAGACCTGATCCAGAGCCTCTCCTCACAGAAATGATCCATGCGGTAAAACACTGAAGAGTCTGTTTTGCATGCAGTCCCCTGTATGAGACATGCTGCATTCTCTTCCTCAGCTTTTCTTCAACTTCAGGGTTTATTTTAGACTACTCTGAAAACAGACTTTTCTTTTATTCAGTTCGATTTCAGTGGTGAGAGGGAGAATTTCGCTCTCCCTCCACTTTGAAGTCCTACATTCTACACACGTGAAAGATTTTAACCTACACTAAAACTATCTATAACTTATCTTTGTTGACATGAGTGACAACATGTTGTTGAGTTACGCTGACGTTAGTGAAATAATGCTCATCCTTTCCTCTCTTACATGTCTCAAACAGGTAGGCATGATTCTAAACCAGAAAGAGAAGGTTTAGATGGAGGGGGTGAAGTAATATTTGTTACTTTAATGTATCATCTGTTTCCTTCTAGGCAGCCTACAGAGACAATACAGTTGGACTGAACAAGTTCTGCCCAGTGGAAAATACTGACAAAATCGATCGAGAAGTCCTGCACTCGTACCTGCGCAACTACTACACGCCAGACAGGATGGTGCTTGCCGGGGTGGGAATCGAGCACGAGCAGTTAGTGGAGTGTGCGAAGAAACATCTGCTGGGAGCGGAGCCGGTGTGGGGCAGCGGGCAGACCAGGGATGTGGACAGATCCGTGGCTCAGTACACAGGAGGCATTGTCAAGGTAGAAGGAAGGTGGAGGTGGCATTTGGATTTGAGCTGATTTCTTTATAGGCTTTGCTTTTCTAAAATTACATACTGTACATGCAGAGGTACGGTCAAAACTGGCTACGACAGCCATTATCTGGGTGACAGGTTAATTATTGGGAATGTCTCAAGCTGGATACAACAGAGGGGAAAATTGGTCCTAAGAATTTCTCTGCCCTTCCCACAGGTTGAAAAAGATATGTCAGATGTGAGTCTGGGCCCTACTCCCATCCCAGAGCTCACCCACATCATGATTGGGTTAGAAAGCTGCTCATTTTTAGTAAGTATCAACCTAAAATCCTTTGTTTTGGGTGCCCTGTGCTCAAAGAATCCCAGGTTACTGTATCTCATCATGTAAACATTGGCACTTTTGCTGCTAATGCTCCACGTACAGACAAGCAGCTTTTTCACTGATGATTTGATGAAGGCACTGGCCTTTATGCTCTTCTTGTGCCATGTTTCTTTCTGACTCTTTTTCTCCCCCTTTACTCATCCCAGACCCTTGAGAGCTCTGCTATTAGCTGACTGAATTTCTTGTTGCAATTCAGGAGGACGACTTCATTCCCTTTGCGGTATTAAACATGATGATGGGAGGTGGCGGCTCTTTCTCAGCTGGAGGGCCTGGCAAGGGCATGTTCACCCGACTGTATCTCAATGTGCTCAACAGGTTGGTTTGCCTTTCTGTTTCAGGGATAGCAGAAACAGCCTTCTCTAGCAGATTCGTATGGAAGGCTTCATCTTTTGAAAGCCAGCTCCCTCAGGTTTTACATCAGCTTATTCTGCTTGAAACCTGTGGGACTGATTTGCCAGTGGGCATTTTGAGAGGGTGAAAGTAAAGGGCAGAAGTGACCAGGAATCCTGTCTTCCTCACTAGCCCAATCCATCTGTTAATTGGGGGATATTAACGCAATTGGCAGTAGGTACCAGTAATACTGCTCTGTGTCATTCTGGGTTTGGTCTCAAGGATGCAAGTGGAGAAGGAAGTAGATGCCATGTGCAGAAATTATGTTGGAGGCAGAACTGACAATTCTTATTGGCACTGCTGAGAACCCTGAAAATGCATGAGGAGGGGATGCGCTGTCCATATTAGTTTAACTTTTACATTTAAATTCTGTTTTTTTTAAATTTTAAATACTGTTTGTATACTCACAGGCACCACTGGATGTATAACGCAACCTCTTACCACCACAGTTACGAGGATACAGGTCTCCTGTGTATACATGCCAGTGCGGATCCAAAACAGGTATATAGTCCTGTATTCAAAGATGGGTGTCCTTAAAAAGTAATTGCATCACTGATTGCCAGACAGCAATGCGATGAGAACTTTTAAACTCTCAGATAATAACAGTGGTAACACATTTCTGTAAAGAAAGGTCAGTAGGACTTGGAGGGGGCTTCATGCCATTTTGCAACAGGGTTGGCATGCTGTGCTCTGGCCTTCATACGTTATGCATAATTAAGTCTTAAAAGGATTTTCTGGTTTACTTCAGTGGAGGGTTTTTTATAATGTCACAAAATTATGGGAATTCAACAGAATATTCTTCTCAAATTCATTCAGTTCTAGCCTGGATCTCCTAAGGGAGGAAATACCTACTTAGAGCATAATGTGCTCAACAGCTGGTATGTTAACAGAATAAGCATCGTTCTAATCTTCTTTCAAATATCTGTTTTTCCTAGGTTCGAGAGATGGTGGAAATCATCACAAGAGAATTCATTCTAATGGCAGGAGCAATAGGAGAGGTCAGCAGCCTAACTTGCAGACTATCAGATGGTCTTTGAGCTGAAATATTGCATTGCGCTGGCCTTGCTAGAATGAATTTTTGTAGACAAGTATGTTAACTATTTCTGTAAAAGAATATAGTAATTTTAGCAACGCATTCACAAAGAGAAGGGTGTTTCCAGAACTCTTATGTGGTGTCTTGTATTAGAGAGCAGTGGGCAGACCTTTTTGAACATCTATTTCTATTATTTGCTGCTCGTTTACAGGTAGAACTTGAGCGAGCGAAGACGCAGCTGAAGTCCATGCTCATGATGAACCTTGAGTCTCGGCCAGTTATCTTTGAAGATGTGGGAAGGCAAGTGTTGGCAACAAACACAAGGAAGCTACCTCATGAGCTCTGTGGCCTGATCAGTGAGTAGACAATGCTTTTCCTTGTCTTGACTGAATTGTAGGTACGACTGGGTGGAGAGGGGGAAGCAGCTAACAACGTATTCTTGTAGCGCAGATGAATTGCTTTAGAAAGCATGCAGGCATAAATACTACAGATGGATATTTCAAACTGATATTCTCAATTGCTTGCAAGCTAGCACAATGCTTATTTTTGTCGGAAGGGAAAAACAGAAGCATGGTAGAGAAGATCTAGAGTTAGTGAGTGGTGTTCTGAGCGCAAGGTCTGACTCAGCATTATAATAAAGTTGCTTTGTGCTATTTAGAATGTAGTTGTCACAGCTCTGGCGCTTTTTTTTTTTCCCTGCAGGTCAGGTGAAATCTACTGATATCAAGAGAGTGGTCACTAAGATGCTTCATAAAAAACCAGCTGTGGCTGCACTGGGTGACTTAACAGATTTGCCCACATATGACCACATCCAGGCAGCGCTTTCCAGTAAGGATGGGCGACTCCCTCGGATGTACCGGCTCTTTCGATAAAACAGTGCATCCTGCACCTCTGACAGACTTGCTTCTTTTTTAATATGTTTTTGAGATTATAATATTGCTGCAAGCCCTTCCCCCCATCTTTCCAGGCATACTGTGCAAACATGGAGCTATGCTACAGCTGAACAAAGCTGCTTCAGAACACTGGACTGTGAAGAGCTCGTTATGTTGGGCTTAAAGGCCCACCTTGGCTCTGGATGAGTACTTTGATGCTCATGAGTAGGTTACAAGAGAAGATGGGTGTATACAGCCTGCTCTTGGCACTGGGGAGAACATAGCAAGCCAAAATATTCATCACTACAACTGAAAGCATCTGAGAAGAGGTCAGTCACTGCTGTGTGTTACCACTTAATCCCATCAGCAGTAGCGGCGGGGCTGTCGCACTGGAGGTCCTGGTTTGTGCCCTTCTTGCGGAATGTGGTGGCCTGCCCTTCCCTGTGGGGCAGCACCCGTGCGGGGCAGGTGCTTGGCCGTGCTGGTTGGCAGCAGGCCCCATGGGATCAAATGACAGGAGGCTTCAGGCTACATCACTCTGTTAAAAGTCGAGAGGTGTGTCTACGTTAGCTTTGCTTCATAAGGCTGATCACTACGCTGGTTAGTAAAGAATTTGCAGTTCAGTTTGACAAGTTGTTGTACTCCAGTGAGACAGGCTGTGAGCTACCAGGCTTGCATGGGCGTAGGAAGACGGCTGAAAATGCTGTTAAAGGGCTTGGCTTACATACCTGAATTCAAAGAATATTTATAGCTGTTACCAAGGTGAACAAAGACTTGGTCAAACTGAATTAGAAAAATACTAGTTATTATCCATGTGAAGTTAGACAACAAGTTTTCTGCAGTCCAGGTTTTGTTACAAGCATCGTGGATCATTTCATCAGTGTAATTTACCATCTGTAGTACTACTAGAAGTCACATGTTTGGAAATAACGTCATAATTTTTCTAGAGCTCAGAGGAAAGTAGACCTATGGCATAATGGTTTCTGGGGAGTCCATATACAGAGATACTATGCGTAATGCCACATGGACACTTAATTATTGTAGAATTAAAGCAATCCTATTCTTTAGGTTTTTCACTTGCAAATGAACTATGCTAAAGAATAAAAGTTCTTTTACTCCAGAGTTGGTAACCAAACACGAAGTTATTAAAGGAGTTGCTGCTGCACCCTACTTTCTTCAAATGGTCACGCAGATGAACTTGAGGCCTTGCAAAAAGAAGACATAATTGTCAGTCTCAGAGCAAAGATAGAGCTCAGCTAGGAGTCAAGATCAATAAAATGATGTTCAGAAAGCTCAGGATCTTGAAAGTGACTGACACAAAGCTAAAAGTGCCACACATTTGATATACTGAAGAAATGAAGACCCAAAAGAGAGGAAATAAAACATCTAATTTACGTAATCCCCTAACATATGGGCTTAAAAATGTAGACAGCTGCATTGCAGCACTTCACTGGCTCGACGTGCGTTGTAAGGAGCAATCAAACTGGGAGCAGAACACTGTGAGGCAGCTATTACCCGCTTTAGCCCCATACCTTTCCTCATGCAACGAGAAGAAAACGTTGCATTGCTTCTTGTGGAACCCACAGTATGGAAGTCCTATTCAGTTGTTGTGTATGTTTGTAAGAAAATAAAGAGACCTTTAAATGACTGGAGCAAGTAGTAAAGAGTTCTGAGATTCATCAGCTAGTGGCTGTGTTTCTTGAACTGGCAGGTGAAATGTGTTCTGTTTGTTCAGTGCAAATGATCCCAAAGAAATCTGTCCTGCCAGCTGAAGACAAATGGCTCAGGTCACCCGAAGGGTTAGCATGCATCACACAGTCAAAGAACTCTAGTTCTGACAACCCTGCAATAAGAGCTGGTTCTCATTTAAGGTATTGCATTAATTTATTTTTATTCCTTTAAAAAGAAAGGAAATCCAAATACCTGATGGCTACAGACAGGTCAGTGCCATAAATGTTTGTACCGCAGAACATAAGCTCTGTCTTGGACAGGTTGCATAGTTAGCAGCACTTCCTCCAAGTTGTTTGCACGGTGTTTTACGTACTAAGGTGATTAATGATCCAGCCGATCTGTGCCCATGAAGAGTTTTTAAGTATTAGCTGTACTTAACATTTTACCAGTGCCATACTGGTCCATGTAGTATGTGTAGCCTTAAGACAACACTACTTCAAAAATAGCAAGTTATTCACAGTTCACTGAATTGGAAAAATAAAAACAAAAGGAATTAACTGTAATCAGAGGTAATGGAACTGCGCTGATCTGACTTGCTGCAGTTTCTCTGCATACTTCCCTAGTATACTCGCTTGACATCGTAATTGCTTTGGTGAAGCATTACACAGTAGTTGTACTTAGACCATTATTTTCAACTCAAGTGCCCTGCTTCTGAAGGCAGGTAGTGTTTTATCACCCCTGGGGAGGGCAAGTGAGTTAAGGAAAGGATTGTTTCAAGCAGTCTCAACAGCCAAATATATGGTGTGAGAGATTGATATTTACCCCCTTAGTAACAGAAGGCCTATAGAATAATTATTGAAAGGCAATGTTTCTACACTTCAAATGTACAGTAGTATGTTCACACAGATCTTGCTGTAGAGAACCAAAAATGCCCAACACAGGAGCACCATCCTTACAGAAAACTGCCCAAGTCCCCTAACTGGTCCCTGTTACGCATTTTACAGAATACTGTACGCTTGGCTACATATAAGGAGAAAAAACCAACCCCACAACGTATGTAAGCTAACCAGATCAAATCAAACAAACAAAATTTTTCACCTTTCTGCAGGCTTTTCTTAGGTCCCCTGCCCCCAGTCACGCCAATTCCAGAAGCTGTGCACCCTGCGTGGAGTCATCTTTTACAACCAAGAGACTGCACCCGGTTGCTTCCAAAGACAGTGTGGTTAAAAATAAATCGGCTACATCTGTTGGGATGGATGTCCTAAATAACTGACTCCATTTTCTTCAGCAAAAGCTTGAGCTACATGGATTAGCTCATGCAAATGAATCCAGGATGAGGTTTAAGACATTCTTCACGAGCCACAGCAACTGCCAGAGGTGCTTAAGCAGACAATTCCCTGCAGAGTTTGCTGTGGCTGAAATCCTCTTTCCGGGCACCTCTAATACAAGCATGGCAGAGTTCTCAGCTCAGGAAACGCTACATATGCTGCTGGATTTTTGGTCCTTTTGCTCTTGTCGTTTCTGAAGTTCCCTTGTAATCCGCCTCTTTATTCCAATCAAATAGAGTTCTCTGTCAAACTGCCCTGCAGCAAGTGGAATGCTACAATATAAACACAAGCAATTAGATCAGGGCACAAATACATTCTTCTTGTTTGCCCAACATTTCCCAACGAGTTCATACAACAAAGCCCAGAAACCTAATTTTTACTTTCTTAAGGCATTCAGTTACTGCTGTGGGAGAAAATGAGTAAAACAAAGTTGTTCTTCCACAGCAACAAGTCAAGGTTTTTCACAATACATTTCAATGAAGAAAATATTGGTTGTAAAAGGCAAATGTACTTTCCATTTAAGCATGAACATGCCTGTGTTCATAAGGGACATGCATGGAGGACATTCTTTATGACCCTAAACCAAAAACCACTAATTTGAAAAGCTAAACTAGCTTACTGTTAGCTTGGTGTATTCGCTGGTGTGGTTCATGCACAACAGTTCTTAACTTGGTCTGTTCTAGAGAGGCCAGAAGCAAACCCTAGCATCCCAGCTTCACAGACTCTGCGATACTTCTGTTTAATGGGTGTTTAATACCCATAAACAACAACAACAAAAGTCCCCATTCTAATTGCACTGCTGATCAAGTGCTCTGAGAAATCACCATTTTCTAGATACCTGGGTCTTGAAATCCCTGAGCAGAAAAAGGACTCACAGAAAAAGGACTAACTAAATTTCAGTGACACAACCAAATTTTCTAAGGAGTTCTACTAGCGTGGCAGCCCACAGTGGGACATTAGGAAACTTGGAGGATCCCGGAATGCTCCGCTAACATACAGCTATGTTGAAATGCAGCCACCATTGGGGAGAGAAAACAGCATTGGTCCCAAAGAGGGAAAGAGGAAAGCTGGCCATGCTGACAGGAAAAGGAGACCTGCATCTCAGATGAAACACAGATTTACAGTCAATTGCAATGGACTGTTTATCTCCCTCAGGAGGATTAAGGGACCTGGCAGCAGGGATTTCAGATGTCAGTTTAAGTGCTCTTCCTGCTCTGACCACTGAGAGCATGTATTGGGTAAAAACCAAACAGGCTGCAGAGAGCTACACGGGATTAACTCTATTTCAGGGACTCTCCTGAGAGGACAAACTCCGAACAGGAGCATATCCTCAGATCACTGGAGCCATGTGCAATCATACAGAGTGGCATAAGGAGGTACTAACTTGTCTCTGCCAGGCCTCACTTTCACACGGAACAAGGCAAATACAGGCCGATGGTCTGAAGTTTTGATCACAGGACAAGATGAGTACTTGACAGCCTGGATGTCGTCTCTGTACCGACTGCGGTATACAACTCGATCCTGGGAGGCAGAGAGAGAGGGGAGACTGATGGTAACTCCCTTTGCACATCCACCCTGGAAAGAAGCACTGGTTCACAAGAGACAAATCCATTCATTCATTACACTCCACTTAGTGAAATTAAGTGTCTTGTACAGGGACACACTCATAAGGAATGTGTGTCTGATCCCAACAGCGGTTCTGTGCCCAGCTCTGAGCACAGGGGACAATGCACTGGAACACGACGTAAGGCAGGGAAAGTAAGATTAGCAGCCTGTGCCAAACTCTCCCTGTGCTCACAGATTCAACAATCCTTTCCTCCAAACCAGTTCCACGTGCCCTGTTGCCCTTAAGCAACAAATCTCAGCACGGCTGTGTCTCATGCAGACCAACTGTGGAAGGCAGCTTTTTCTGGTAGGTGAGAATCCCCTTTGGAGGCAGGCGTGAGGCTGAGCAGCCCCTCCGAGCATGCTGCGCTGCAATCGTCTCTTACCGTGTAGGAAGGAGTCCTTTGTTTGGAAGTGGTGTCATAGCTGTCCTTTCCTATGTCAAACTTGTAGGAAGGACGGAAATGAATGTCAGCTTCTTGGAATCCTTTGAAAATAGACCCTGTAAGGGAAGGGGAGAATAGCATGAACAACAAATTCCTCCTTCCTAAGAACTCGGCACACTTTCTGCATTGATTCAACACTGCTTAAATAGTGCTGGCTAGAAACAACAGCCATGTACGGACATGACTAGAAAAACCTGGGCTTGGGCTCCAGAAAGGGAGCAAGCTCAAGTTGTTACATAGTGAGGATAAAAAAATAGCCAGTGGCTATTTAGTCAGTGGCTATTTAAACAAAGAACACTTGGTGCATGCACTTCCCCTTCCACTGAAAGCTCACGATGCTTTGCAAATGTTAGCTATTCAAATCTAACTGCCCTGGGCACCGTGACAGAATGAATGATGTCCAGTTCATAGAGGAGTCAGATCAAACAGAGCAGTAAACGGCTTGGGAGATTACACTATATATAGCAAAATGCTATAGCAAAAAGTCCCTCGTACAGGCTGCCACTGTATTTGACAACTGCTGACTTCCTTTTTTAGGGAACCTAACAAGAGAAAGCAGGAAAGGTCTCTAGGAAATAGGGATTTGGCTGTAATTATTTCTGCGTGTAGACATCTCTGTTCCTGGAGACTAGGGAGAAAACCAGCTGGCCCTCACCCCTACTCATTTCACTAGTAAGCTGGTCATATGCCAGTAGCTTGGACACGCCTGTTTCCGGGTTCTGGTTCAAGATGGAATCCACGGTCTCACGATCCTTATTTAGTCGGAAGTTGAAGTCACCAAACCAGAATACCTCATCAAACCGAGTTGTGACATCACCTGCAAATTCAAGCCAGAAGTGTCAGTATAAAGGTAAATATCCTGAAAAGTTCTGCAAGCTAAAAAAAAAAAATCCCAAACTTTTCTTTCCTGAATCTCCTTTTGACTTTTGAGGAAAATTAAAGTATATGATGTAGCTGTACGCTCATTAAAATGAAACTCACTTAATTCTTTTGAAATGAGAACTGCACGATGCATAGCTTACTGAGAGTACTGCTAGATATGTTCAAGGAACAGGCATAAATTTTCTTTTTACTACCAAGAGATATAATACTTGAGCATGTTTTCTGCCTGTAACCATCACAGAATGTGATAATAAAAAAACTGTAGAAAATAGAACAGAAATTTAAAAAAAATCATAGAAAAAGCTGCAAAGAGACCAAACTATCTACAGGACCTAAAAACAGCACGAACACAGAAACCTAATGCTACACTGCAGGTAAAGGGTAAATTCATCTTTCTAGAAAAAGGGCTTATATATCTAGTCGCCATGTTAACAGCATAGTATTAAGAAACAATAAGGGAATTTAGCAAACAATACTCTGACCTGTGTATACGCAAATTGAAATAATGTTCTTTCTCTAAGTTTTGAAATAAAGGAATTTCTACTAGTTCTAGAAAACACTTGGAAAGTGAAGCACATCTGTAATATTGATAAAAATTACACCAAAATTATCATATTGCCATTCTGAGGAAAAAAATACATCACATTAAAATTCCTTTTGAATTTTATCTCTCCCCCTTCATGGCAACTTTTTCTCCCAAATTCCCCCCAAAAATACACCCCACCTGAAAATAAAATCATGTGAGTAATAACCATCCTCAGACAAAAAGACCTGTGGTCTCTTTTTATACTGTCTCAAATTAGCACTCTCATTCTCTCTTCCTTAGTGCAGACTGAAAGCCAACGCACAAAGCCTGGTCATTTGGGCTCCCACACAAGCATGATTTCACACTTACTAGAACTGGATCGATACGGGTTTGTGTCCGGAACATTCTTGGGAAGTGTAAGGGCTTGAATGGTTTTATTGTAGTCCAGTTTCCTCTCATTCACCTTACTGTCCCCAGCTGAAAGACAGAAATCCCATTACTGCCAACGATGCATCATTTTCATTCAATTACCTTCTTTGGTTATAACAGGAGCTTCCAAAGGACATCAGACATTTTCCACACGTAAAAGGTAACACTCTGACCCAGGGAGCATTCAGACTGAAAAATAATGACAGAAAGTGTGGAAAAGGGGATACAATTGTGCCAGAGTTCATTTCTGGTTTTCTAAACACAGTTCTTTTGTAAGTTTGCTACCGAAAAATCCTGCTTCCTTATTGTTCTCAGCTCAGCAATCCCGAGCTTTGGCTTCAGCTTGTCCTGCTTCTCTATCCCCCTGCATCTTTTTTACCTTTGTAAAGCAACTCCCCTCCTCCCTCAATCAGGACACTTCTAAAAACATTGTAAATGTCTCACATGTGAAGTGGGAGGTGATGAAGAGAAAAGAGGTCCCAAAAAATGTGAAGCAGATTCCCAGAGCTCCCTTGGTTTTGATCTGAGATACAATTCGAGTTGTCACTGTGGCATATTCCACTTCTGGAAGGAGAAAAAGAAGGTGCTGTTACTGAAAAGCCTCTAGAGACAGTGAGCAGGAAAGCCAGGAGAGGGATAGCCCTGGAGAGAAGGACAAGACACCCGATGGCAGCAGTCCTTTCGCCTCCCCACTCCCCAGCTCTTATTGGGCCACACACCTGAGCAGAACCAGATCAGGTCCCTCCGAATGAAGACCGACATGTACAGCACCCCATGCGCAGCAGAGTAGAGCATGACGTAGTGGGGGCCTAGCGTCTCTTGCAGGCGGATCTCCCACTCTCTTCTGCAGGAAAGAACAACAGCTGGATCACAAGGACAGTACAGGAGACAATAACCAGGAAAGGAAATCAGCATTGTGAGAACAGAGCAATCCCTCTGATAAAGAACGTCAAGTAAGTGTAAGCAAAACCTCCACTGCCACAGGGATGCTGCAGTGAAGGCTGGTCAATTTGATGTCTAACTCCACGCATGCCTTGTGGCAGGCTCTGCATGTTGGTGAGAGAATTTTACTGCTGCTGCACCGAGCAGCTTGCAAATCTGAGGAAAAGACAGTCCCACTGGGAAGATACCCTAAAAAAGCAGAGTCTGACATGAGGCTTCAACCTGCTGTTCTACGGACAGACTAGAAATGTTGCAGCAACGTGTACTACGAACGTGCACGTGGCTGCTAACGCTAACAGCCAGCCCGTGAGCTAGCTCCCAGCCGGCTCAGATCTACGGCAAGATGCCCACAGAAATCAAACAGGAGTTTTGCTATTAGCTGCCCTGACAACAGGACCCAGTCCTGTATTCACAGGTTGTTGTGACATTTTCCTCTAAAACCCATTTCCCCTGTTGCTCATGCAGTGGAATTCAGAGTCTTATTAAATGGGTTGTTTATTGAAAATACTGAGAATATGATGGAGACTATTTCCAGACTAATTAAAACCAAAGTAATTAGTTAACAATAAAAGAGGATGGTTCATTACATTGTTTTTGCTACCTGTCTGGACAGCCTTCTTGAACCCCGATGACATACATGTCCTGGGCATAGTCAGGATCTGTTGGTAATAAGAAGTCATCCAGATTCACTGGAAGTTCCTATTATTTAAAAAAAAAAAAAAAAAAAAAAAAAAAGACAAAATAGCAATATTAGTTATGCAAACATTTACCAGAAAAGTACAAGAAAAGTCCAGGCTAAGCGACAAGTTCCACAGCATATGCAAGCAATTCAGGCTTCAAAAAATAGGTTAAGTGATAATACTAAAAATTCTCCTTCCCAAAGGCAGACTTCAGCTGCTGTTGCTCCAGCAGGATTCCGCAGTTCAGCCATGGGGGCCAGTAATGTGATGTTTCTAATTTCCTGTGATGCTTAGTTTTTACCAAGCTCATAGACTATTTACTGAGCATCCCAGGGGTTGCTTGTGTTCTTCCAAGCATAGCTTCTCAGTCGCCTGGTAGAGTCAATCTTCAATTCCTAGGCTACGTAAAGATGTAGGCAGGAGGCTGTGTTCTTTATCAGAGATGTTCTCGTCATAAGCACTAAATCGTCAGTCATCTTCATATCACCCTAACTGCAACGGAGCGTAAAGGAGCTGCCACAAAAAGCCAGAGTGGCACTAGCAAGCTCGCTGTTTTCACACCTAGTATCTGAGGAACCCCGTGACAATGACTCTCTCGCTAAGATGGATGTGCATGAGAGGGCCTTGTAATTTGATAAAGATGATGAACTCAGGTTGATGAGGAACACAGTCTTGAACAGAAAAAAACCATCACACCAGTCCTTGCAGTAAAGATGGGGTAACTTTACCCCTGCCAAAAGAACTGTGGAGACTTATGAGCACATACCTTCTGACCCTGCATGTTCCAGGTGGCCACAAAAATTCCAATATTCCGATCAGGGAAATATCTGCTAAGTTCTTCTGCTCCCAGTAAGGCACCATTTGCCAGAAGGCTGCCTTCCAAATAGCTCCTGTGAACAGAAGACCCATAAAAGAGCATCTAAGGAAACAGCATGACAGTTGGAATAATGATTTGTAATGCTTGAATCTTGAGTTCATCAAGAACATACCTTTAGCTCAAGAAAATGTCATTTAGTATTTATATATTGTTCTGCTTGCCTAAAGTTCCTTATAAAGTTCCAACCCTTATAGAGAGTTCACGGATCATATGCAAGAAAACAAAACTATTGTCATAAACCGGCCTTTTCAAAGCCAGGACACGAGTATGATGGTGAGACTGATGCTGCACAGGTTCTGTGATGAGAAGACTGAAGCCATCCAAAGTCTTCAATCCCCCCAGTACTTACCACAGACACAAAATGAAGAGATTAGTTTGATATTTGAGTATCTTGAAGCAGCTCAGTTTACTTAAAACATGAAAATAGCTCCACCATTCCCAGTGTTCTGGCACTAAGTTGCTCCTAATCAAGGATTCAAACTCACATTCTTCCTTCAATTCAGCTCATCAAATTAGCTTTCAAGTAAACTATTTATTAAGTCTGAGGTCTAAAAGAATATCACATTCAAAAAGGATAGATCTGCCCCACACCGCCTGCCTCTCCAAAGAACACGCTGCTTACAAAAGCAAGGGGTATTGGCAAAAGGACTGCAAGTTGAATAAGCATTTTTAATCTCGCTTAAGCTCTGCAAATAATGATGACAGCGTGATGTCAGGGAATGCTGTGCAACCTACTGCTCTACCCAGCTGCTCACCTGACTGCAACAGCTTTGCAGAGGGAAGCGGCAGAAAACCCCTCATGGCAAACAAGTAACAATCTATCTTTGGGGCTTTTTTACCAGTTAGTAACACTAATTTATCTCAGAATTATTTTCCCTGGTACCACTGATTCGCACTCTTTGGGTTGATGATCAGATTTATCCCTCAAGGTCTAGCAGACTGTTTTGTGTCTATGACTTACAACCTTTACCTGAGTACTTGGTATCCTTTACCCTTTAACATGTTTCCTGACCTGCAGTAGTATGGATAATACTTGTTGCAGTTTGTGCTGTGTGCTGGCAGGTCTTCACAAATAGAGGGGCTGCAGCCAACGCAAGAAGAGGATTCGATACACTAGCAAGCAGATTAATATACCCACCTCAGTTCCCTCCAATCAATAATCTGAATTTAACTAAGAATGAAGACAAATGAGCAACCAGAGCGAGAAGTCAGAGCCACACTAGGAGAAAGGGCTGAGATCTGAGTGGAATCACACTCTTCCTCAAGAGATTCCTGGAAAAGCTGGGGCACAGGAGCTCCCATGGGACGCTGAAGCAGTTCACAGTACGTGGTTTGATCGTGCCAGAAGCCAAACAAGCTCAACATCTGCAAAGGACCCTCAGCACCTTACAGGATCATGATAGTACTGCATGTACTGCATGATAGTTTCAAGCTAAAATATTTGGGGATTTTCCTGTCATTTAACATTTCAGTTCAAGCCCAATGTACTTTTAGATTTTTTTTTTTTTTTTTAAAAATAGTTTTTCCCAACTGTTAGCATGCACAGCTACTGTTTCTTAACTTTCACAACGGATTACTTAAATATTACAAGCAAGCTGACAGCAAATCAAACTTATACTTATGAAAAATAATACCCAGCTGAAAGGAGCAAATGTAGAGTATTTGTACTAATCCCCTCATCTTCAAACTGTTTCCAGTCTCCACAGCAGGTTAAACAACACAGAACAACTTTTGTGCTTTACCGATGGGTCGGAAGTTCCCTGCCTCTGCCCAGCAGGATTCTGCAGGGCAGTGGCTCCCTGCTAACACACCCCAAACTTTGCCACGAGAAGCTGGGGGACATACCTGCTTCGAACATCCTTGGAGCGAATGGGCGTGAGCAGGCTGAACGTCGATTTCATGGAGTCTGTGGAGTAATTATCACAGACCATCCCGTTGCCATGTAGCCTGGTATCGCTCAAGCTGCTGCTTACCCTCCCAAACTTGTGCTGAGAATAATGTCGATAATCCATAAAATCTGAGTCAATCCTATTAGCTGTCCTCAGCGTGTGAGAGGCCACATTGAGCTCCATGGGTGGCAGAGGTCGAGCCGGCATTATCTGGGACAGCCGGGGTTTGCCGCCTGCAAACGCCTTCCCCCGCAGAAGCCCACCAAAGGCACTGGAGATCTCGGAGGCTCGTTTCCCCAGGTCAGAGGAGCCTCCTCTGCTCTTCCCCATGGGACTGGCTTCCGAGGTGTCTGGTGAACTGCGCAAGGAATTCTGCTGGCAGCATTGATGGCAGGGGCTTGCCCTACCCCTGACGGGAGGGCTGAGGGATCCTTCCTGCAGAGAACCGTTTGAGGAACTTGTCTCATTGGGATCAGTCAGACTTTCCTGGCTCGTTCTAAACCGCCTCCACCTCCTCCAGCTTTTCTCATCCAGAGATGCAGCACGCTCCAGCCGGGGTTTCCGAGGAGGCCTTGGAGTGATCGATTTAATTTTCATATTAGCTTTGAGCTCATCTGGTAGAAGCTTTAAGGTTTCATTTAAAGAGGTGCCTACACCTGCAGGATCTTCAAAGGTAAGCACCCCATTGCCACCAGCCTCCTTCTTTGCTGCTTTGCCAGCTTTTTTAGCGTGCAGGTCCTGTACCGCTCCACCCTCCATGCTCTGAGTAACACATGCCCCTGAGTGCTGTGGAAATCCATTTGGAGTACTCATTCTCCCCTAGGTACCAGCTATAGACACTGCTCCATATGAAAAGTTCCTCACAGCATAGTTTCCTTCCCTTGCTTACCCCGTATGTTCACAGGGCTTTACCCAAGCCAGAAAGACATGGAAATTGAAGACAGCTCAGTCTTGAGTCGAGAATGAAGGGCAGGTGTATGTGTGGGCAGATGCATTGTCTGCAAAATTTCAAGAGGTGGGATACCTGGATTTCCCCAAGAGAAACACGTAAGAATGAAAAGTTATTGAGCTGCGAACCCTGCTCCGTAATCAGAAAGCAAGCTCCTCACAGGACCTCCCTCAAGAACAATTCAAACCTTAACGTGACCTTGTTAGAAAACCAATGTTATTTTCTATTTATTTTCAAGAGCAGAGCAGCAAGCTGACTTCCTAGCTGCTGTAGGCATCACGGCTGCGTACAGACTTCTTTAAGAAAAGGCTGTGTGTACTGTTAGCATAAAAGGAAATTAAAAATGCATGTAAACCACAGCTTGCTCTCCTTGCTGTACAGTGAGTCACCAGCACAACCAGCCTCCCGGCTGCCCACAGCACTTGTGCCAGAGGCCAGGAAATTTCCAGTGATCTCAGCTTCCACCGTGATCTCACAGCGGGAGATCGCTGCCACCTTTCCTTGCTCTGTGCCAACCCCCAGCCACCACCGCTGAGACTGAGAAAACATCCGAGGAGTAGTTTTAGGGATACAGAACCGGGGTTCGGGGCAAACTCCTACTTATGGAGGAAGCACCTTGTTGTTCTGCAGCTATCGCAACCCAAACCTCCCACCTGCAGCGGCACGCTCTGGAGCTCTGCACTGAAAACGCAAAATCCCGCTGAAGCACACCAGGACGCGGGTTTAGTACCGGGGCGAAGCCGCCCGCTTTCTCCGCTGACCGGACAGGAGGGATAGCTTCGCCAGCTCCTCACACCTCGCTTTCTCACCCACCCGCCTCGACGACCCCAGCCCTGACAGCGGCCGCGCCAGCCGCAGGCGAGGAGAGGATGGGCGAGACCCCCCCACGGCCGTGATCACCGACACGCGCGGGCACCGGCGACACCACCCACGGGCCGCCCCCCGCGGACGCGGCACGGACACGCTCACCGCTGAGGCACCACTGACCTCCCGGCCCGCGGGGCCCGCTGCCGCCCCGGCGGAGGCCGGCTCCGCTGCGCCGGCCTTGGCGGCACTTCACCCACCGCTGCGGGCAGGACGCGGCCCGAGCCCTGCCGGCTCCACCCGGGTGCGGCCGCCGCCGCTGCCCTTCCCCGCGGGTCCTCAGAGGCAGGGCTGGCGGCTGCCCGGGCCCGGCGGGCGGGCAGGCCGAGCGGGCGGCGGTGGAGGCCGCCTCAGCCCCGCTGCGCGCCCGCGGCCCGGCCGTAGCAACGGCGGCGACGCTGGGTCCGCCCCGCGGGCAGCGCTAGCGCGGCGCGGCAGCGCCCCCTGGCGGCCGGAGGAGCGCCCCGCCCGGGGAGGGGCGATAAATAAATAAATAAATCCCCTACCTGCGACTGTCGCGACCCCTTCGCTTAGCAGAGTTCGTTTAAGTGAGCGGTTTAAAGCAAAGAATTTTACACTTCTAAAAAAAGAAATCAAAAGTTGCTTATATTAAGCCTACAGCTTCAATGCTGAACATTTCAATGAAGACACAGGCGGTGCCAGCACAGAACAGCCCCCCTCAGACACAGCGTGCTCCAGCTCCATTTCTTTAACCGAATTATTTCCAAACATACAGGAGAGGCTCCTTCACCCAGCTTGCTAAAGCAATAACCACAAGAAGTAGTAAAATGTGAAAGTGCTCCAGAGCGCAAAATATTTTATTTAAGAATTTACAGTGTCAAATCTTACACTTAGGAAAGATAGCCGCTCCCAGCTCAAAGGAAGCCTTCTTGAATTAAGTTGTTTGGCAGTCTCTACTGAAAGGAGAAAACAATCAGCAGCCTGGCTGAACTAGAGGAAAGCCAAGTGTCTGACCAGGTCTCAATTATAGAAAAGTAAACCACACTGACTGCTGCTGACCACGTCTGGAATTGAGTATGGACCATTATGCAAAGGTTTCTATCCCCCCAAACAGCATTTTACTTCGGCTACATACAAACCTTTTAGGACGTACGTAAGGCTATCGAGATCTCAAAGGTGGCATTATTCAGGAAAAGAAAAAACAATTGGGGACCAACACTGGCCATTTCACATTCACATTATTTCTACTCATGGGCAGAAATTCAAGTAAAGTCAAATAGTTTGGTGGCAAGTTCTAAATAAAATATGGCCTAATGATTTAATAAATATTTAAAGTTTATTTCTCTCTTTGCAGATAATTCAGATTCTTCAGTGAATATGAACGTTGCATATCATGGTTTTCCAGATTTCTTATATTAAACCTAAAGATTTTAAAGTCCATCGGTAGAGGTCTAACCCATCTACTTTTAGTATGTTTGAAATTCAGCTGTTAGCTATTTAAGACCTTGGTTATTTTAGTAATGGAAATTCAAGAACAGAGTATTATGCTGATTCTGGCACTCAACAGGAAAAAACTTAAACAACTTTCAAGCTGTTACCACCTTAATTGTGCAGTGCCAGCAGTTTCAGAGAAAGCAAGTAACCATATTGCACTTAAAAGAACACTCACTCGTCAAATAGTACAGCATCGGCTATTATACAGAGAGCTTCTTCCAGACTATACAATTTGCTTTACAAGTAGTCTAAACCACAAACTACATACATACTAGGTAAGATCCAAATCAAATTAGTATTAGATTACAGTCACAGTTTTCATTCAATATAGGTTGATTTATTTGGATGAGCTGTGGCCCCCTCCCCCTTCAGAAAACCACCCAGCACCAGGCATTTCCCAGATGAACGTCTCCCGTTTCCTACACCGACACACCAAGGCCTGTTTGATAAGCATTACAATTGTGCATGGTCCTCTTAAGGCCACAGAGTTACGTTACAATGTGGACATGTTTTTTCCCCCGCTGGGAGGGGAGCATCCTTCAGAAAGTAAGGAATCCCTGAAACTGTGTCTTCCAAGGTCACACTAGTAGGTTTAAAATAAACTTTAGGAATAAATTGCCTATGCAATTTACAAATAGTTTTTGTAACAGACAGCAACTATTTCCTCCCTTGTGTCTATTCTTTATCACAGCAAAGCTATTTCTAGCCAGGTTTTTTAAAAGGAAAAGTTACATATATTTCATGTTTGGTAATGATTTGCGTAGATGAGGTGCAAGTAGGGAGACCCATGAAAAAAAATCACCCATCATTAAAATTTCTGTCACGTCAACTGCAGCTAGTACCGACACCATGTGCCGTAAGATCGAATAGTTCTTTGTATACTCAGAACACCAGTGAGAATTCCAAATACAAAGCCATTGTATTCTACTTCAATGTTGGATACTTCCTCTGTCCAATTCTTCCCAGCCTTGAACTTCCAGTGACTGCAGGAGACTGAAAAAGGAGACAGGAATAAAAAGTGTTCTGTAAAAGTGTCATACTGGAGCCAAAATACAAAAAGTTGGCAATAAAGTTTTGAACGCAAACCTGTTACCATAAACAGGTGCTAGAGTGGCCTACATGCACATTTAACGCTACATGCAACAGTCCAGATTAAGCTAGTAAGGCGTAAAATCAAAATGCACCCAAAACTAAGCCTCTGCTTGCCAGGTGATGTCGACTGTCAAAGCTAAATCACACTTCAGAGGCACCAGATTTTCACAGCAGTACACACATTTAAACAGTTTTCATCTTTGTGGCTCTAACGCGGCAAGAGAAACTCATCCTGCAGTAGCAAGAGCCTGGTTCTGTGTACCACAAGCCTCTCCGTAATGCAGGCACCCAGCAACAGTGAGATCGACTCTTTTGTCACACAACCTTTTAACCCTTCGCATGTGGTTTGAGAACAGATGAAAGACTGCAGTGTAGCAGCTGCTCCTTCCATTACCTTATCTTGCAAAATTCCCAAATGCTACAAAGGCAGGGAAAGCCCAGAGGCAAACCAGGTGACAGACTGGATTATCTCACCGTAGCTGGGGGTGGGGAGCGGGGGAAGGAACACAAAGACTGTGTTCAAATGGCACCGGGGAGAAGAAAAGGCGGAATTTGTACTGATATTTAAGGCCACAGCAAGTTACTTATTAAAGGCAGGTGTGGACTGCGGTCACTTAAGAAGGTTCAGCGTGACCATGATTTACTTGAGCAACATCTCACTACTTGGTTGAACAGTCAGGGCTAACAAGTCTATGGTTTTGTTCAATAGTTCTGTTCAAAGTAAAGATGAGGCCTTTACTCACTTGTGCAAATTGAGTAGGGTTGTAGAACGGTACTGTTCCTGCTGAAGGTCCCCCCGAAAGTGACACAGTGGCAGGCTAGAAAGTAGATAATACTGAAGTTAGAGAACTGCAGAGCTTCACTGCCTCTCCAATGTGGTTTGCTTAGTCATACAGAGAAAATATTCACAGTAATAATGCCAACAATATGGACAGCGCAGCATATTGTAACAACTGCAAAAAGTGCTGGTACAGTTTGCATCCATATCTTTAATATCACTTGCTTAATGTAGGAATTGGCAAAACAATGTCACATGCATAAACTGTAAATAGCTCTGAAAATCCAAAGCATGCAAAACCAAAACAAGACACCGGTGCGACTTCACTGAATTAGTACCTTCTGCTTTTGTTAGTAGACCTTAGGACTTGCCCCAAAATAAACATTCTATGTCAAGTTTTGCTTTACTAAGAAATATCAGAAAGAGTTTGTGTTACCCCTTTATGGTGACCCCACAGTACTGGAACTTAGAGCAGAGATGAAGCATTCCTTTAATTCCTACAGGGGCTTTTGCAGATGAAACAGGCAACGGTATTATTACCGATTTGAGACTGGCAGTAGAAGAACAACAAGGTTTTGCTTGTGTGAGTCTTTTTAGGAGTTTTTTGGGGTTTTTTTGTTTGTTTGTTTAAAATCAACTGACTCCTTTGGTATCCCAGGAAAGAGCTGATCAAAATTATTAGGTGAATCTCTTAGGAACATGAACATAAACAAAAAGCATGCCTGGATTACATGCATTCTCACATATACAAAAAACTCTGAAGACCCTGTTTGAGTGTTAAAAGGAACACTACATCATTAGTCACTTTTAATGTTATTTCTGTGAAATGAGAAGAGGGGAAAATGACTAGAAGTAGCATTAGTATTTGAGCAAATGCAAAATAAATAGGGGAAAAGTAAATAAGTTAACATAAATGAGAATGGCCAGCCACATGTACCTGATTAAAATGCTGGCTTACTTCACGTGATAATGAACTCATTGAACTAGAGCGCGAAAGCTACAAAACAGCAAGAACACACAAATACAAAAAAACACAAATAAAAAAGTCGTCATGCATGTCACTGCCCCAAGCTTTCAGTTGTTTTATTTCATTTTAAAAGTCTCACTGCCAAAGGTTAAACCAACTTCAAGTTAAAAAAAATGTAAAGCCAGAAGTTAGTTTAAATCAAAAGGACTTCTTAAAGCACAAAATTATGTAGATATAGAAAATATTTAGTAGGAACAAAGGTAATGTTACTCTGCCTGGCACATAGCAACCTGTTCTCCTCTCCTCTTTGTGTCTTGCACTTAATATTAGTGAAATTATATGCATGCATGGAGGCAAGAAGAGATCCTCAAACTGCTATTGACATTTTACTCTGAAAAAGCCTTGTAAAAGTCTACTTATATAGAAAAAGGAGATCACACCACGGAATGTAGGACACAGAGGCTGAACTTCTCATATAGGCTTAGAGGTCTTTTCTGTACAATTTTGGAGGCAGTCATATGATTCCATCTTGGCTAGTCAACAGCAACTGAATCAGTTACTTGTTCTTTTAGATGGCCCATGTTAAGTCCACTACAAATTAATGGTTAAAATACGCTGCAAAAGTCATTAGCTAACTACTTTGAATCAAGCCTTACCTCGCCTGATTGGGAGCCATCGGGGTTAGGAAGTCCAGACCCAGGAGGAAGGATTGCAGGGTTTAAATACTAAAGAAAAACAATGTACTTTTGTTTATCTTCATTACTATGATGCTATTTCACATTCCTGCTACATTGATCCCACTGAAGCAAAACATTACGATACATCAAGCCAGGTGAAACATGCAGCATATGGCTCTTCCCCTGTTCTTCGTCCCTTTAGTCACTTTTCACTGGCTTCCCCCTTCCATTTTCACTTGCATTTCCCTTCTCCAGTTTTTAACTAAAATGTAGGCATTACGTTTGTGTCTAACAACAACATGCTTTGTACATACTGTAGCTACGAAACTATTATTCAGAATCATGAGGAGATTTTAATGAGAAGTTTGAATGATATATACAAGACATTCTTTCTAACTCACCTCTGGTTCAACAGCTGCAGCAGGATCTGTGTTGGTTTGATTTGCAGCTGGCATGTGCTCTGCCGCACCACTCCCTTCCATTGGCTGGGGTTCCCCTGGAACTACAAAGGAAACAGGATTTAGGCAAACACTCCACACCAGGGTGTTTGACTTCACAGAATGAGAAGCAAGGACATCAGCAGAACTGAATTTCTACACCACCAATCTTCTCCCCAGAAAGACGTAATTTAAAGAGGGCAGTGTCAATGTCTCTAGATGGCCCAGTCTTGTTACAAGTCTGCAAAAGCAGGAGATGCAGACAGTTCATACAGATAACCTTGGTGCAACACAGCATGTAGTGAAAGCAGAAAAGAAAAAAAAAAAAAGATGGTAAGCAAGTGTGCAGGTAAGACCTCCCCCTGTCTTTCCCCAAATAGCAACCCTGGAAGTAGAAACAGGTGTCAGAAGGGAGCACGAGATACACAGGAATACTACACAGTTCAAATTTTGCTATTTGCATGGCCTAGCCACTCTGTTACAGGGAAAAAAAGGCATAAAAGAGAACCCCTTTGTTTGCAGCACACAGAGCTGGGCTTCACTAACCCATCTGTTTTACTGCAGTTCCCAGACTAATTCTACTTCTAAAACAAATTGGAGTTAATGAGATTGAACATTCTTAGATGTTCTTACAGGCTACATAATACACACACTGGCAAAAGTGACTTAGATGACCACATAACCATAAACAACCATACAACCTCCTTACAATTTTATACGCTCATGACGCACCTGAGTTTGGAACAAATACATTTGCAGGAATGGGCATTGGTGCCAAGGGGGCAAATAGATCTGATGGTGCAGGAACAGCACCGCTTGACTTGGTGCCACCTGGATTCAGGACATCAACATAACGGGCTCTGCTTCCTGCTAGAAGAGAAAAATCCAGAAATAACAGAAATAAGCCTTGTGTTAGTCACCCCCATGTCTATTTCGAACAGTCTGCTGGTTAAGCCATCTTTCAGAATCAGAAAATAATGCTCCAGGGATACAAACAATAATACTCAAGTCACGATCAGTTGTGACAGCAATCACAGTGCAGAAGCTAGGCACAAGCAAAGCCAGCCATAGCCACAGCTCCATGGTATCACTGAGTTGCCAACTTCAGAAAAGCCAAGACTTATGCCTTCACATTTTATGCAAGAGAAAATCTGAATGAAGTCTGCCATACTTCAAGCATCAATGTTTTGTGTTACCTGCTCTTCTGGAGAACATGTTGACAGGGGCACCAGGTGGGCCTCCGGGTCCAGGTGGAGCAGTCTGAGGAACTTTAGGAAATCCTGTTGGAGGTGGCGGCGGAGGCTTACTCTGCAGGGAGAACAAGAAAATCCAACCGCATCATTGACTGAGAGTTTTAAACCAAGTATCTGTCTGACTTCTCCTTTTCCTTACCTATTCCAGAGCGCATAAAATTGGGTATACAGACATACATTTTTGTAGTGCAGCCCAATATTCCTCATCTTCCATCTGATAACTAATGTCAAGGCATTTCTACAACCTATCTATGCCCACTCTAAAAGGAAACATTTACAACAGCGATTCTTATCATTTGTTTGTGTTTTGTGACAGATCCTTGAATGACAAAGATGAACAGGATGTGTGATTTTCTTTGCTTTACAATGCATTACATTTTCAAAACTACAGACTCTTCCTACCTTTTTTCCCCTATATTTTGTTTGCAGCAAACCAATTAACAAGTAATTGCTTAGGTGATGTCAACCTCTATGAAGAGGCACAGCAAACTAAGTTAGAGTAAATTCCCTTGTAAATTCAATCGCAATTACTGGATCCACACCAGCAACTAAAGATACAAATGGTTCCATACGGATGTAGACTATAAGAACACGTAACCTGTTTAATAGTTTCAAAGTGTTGCACATTTTAATCCAAATTCAGTAAAAGGTAACTCTTAAGAGCCAATAACAGATTAAAGAAAATCGTGTGCCAGTACAGATTTCAGTTTTCCACTTGGAGAGATAATGAGTCCTCAGATTTTTACCTCTTCTTCTGGTTCATCCAGATTAACCCAGCGTTGTTTCTGTTCATCCCAAACAATCTACAAGGAAATCACAGTCACAGATTAGGAGTTCAAACACAGCTGTTAAGCCAAAAAAAGAAAAAGGAACATTTTTTTTTTTAAAAGCCAGTCTTGGAATAAGCGTAATCTTGAAAGTTTTACACACGTTTGTTTACTTGTCAAAACGATGTTCATCTGTCATCCAGGAAAACATTTTGAACACATTAAAAGGTATAAAGATTTTTGTGATTTAGGGGCCTTACTGATTTATTCTTGTCATCTGGAAGGTGAGCTTCATTCTTTCCTTTTCCCATCAGCCAGCGAAACCAGTTTGCACCAGTCTAAAAATAAATTCATCTACTCAGTTAATTATCTCAACACTGTCTTTACAGGCAGATTAAAAGAAAAATTCAAGCAACAATTCATTTTCTGTTAGGGATTTCATCTCTGAGCCCAGAGTGGCACCTAATGAACAGAAAGAAACAGTTCACTCGAGACCTCTTAAATCAGCACCCTGGACCAGGAGTTATCCCATATACTAACAAATCTCCTTTAGCTATAGTCACCTTTCTTAGAAAGTTTACCTTTCTAGGTGCTGACTCCTTTTTTATTTCTTTTTTAGTCTCCTTTCCTACAGGAACAGAGGGAGAAGGAGAGGGCTGTTTTGCTGCAGAGTTGGATCTCTCTCGTCCCACAGAATGAACAGAGGACTCTGAAGTTGTTCGGGATCTTCGCCCATAGCCCTATAGTACAAATATATAGGAAAGTACAAAGTTGTCGCTGCTGGAGTAACGGATGACATTTCATCTTGCTAAACAAATTCCTTCTTTGAAAAGTTAATAATAGGAAGATACAAAAGCATGTGAAAAATAAACATAAATAAGAGTGAAGTTTTAGTGAAAGAAACAGCCTGCTCGTGGCATACCATACGTGCTGAAGACTGAGATGCAGATCTGGATCTTCGTCCTGGTGCCTGGTTAGATATAAAGCCAGGACATGCTTAATAAGCAAGTAGCTAAATTGCTAACACAACATTCTTTTTTTATCAAGAATTCCCACACAATTCAAGATATTCAAGCTGGTTATTTGGGTACTTCTATCTCCTCTGACATGTAGGAGGTGCAGAAAAAGAGCTGAAGTCTGGCCAAGTAACTGCACTATCATGTAACTGATCCATTAAAAAGAGTTAAATCAGGGCACTGCTGTGCAGGCTAACCAGCCCACAAAAGGAAAGAGATAAAAATGTTGCACCAGGGAGTCGTTGCTGCATTTTCCCCCTCCAACATTAGGTTGTTCTTCTAATGTTTGCATAGCAACTCAAGCATAAAAAAATTCACCGTTTCTTCTATAAGTATGGTTAACTTCTAGTTAAAAAAAAATCTCCCCATCCTTTATCAGTTGCCAAATGTATCCCTATTAAAAATATTTATATTAATTCTTTCAAACAATTGTCACTTCAGGAGACTAACTTCCAAGGAGATACCAACTTCAGTAATATTTAAACAGTGAAAATACTATATATGTAAAAAAGGAGGTTTGGATTTTGATAAACGCCTTCCACATTTCCAGTCATGACCAAGTGGTAGGCAATACTATGCTTTTAAAGCTCAGTGACAGAACTGTTCTTTAGGGCCTGCTTGCCTCACTTGCTGATGTACACTACAAGCTCTTCTGGCTATGAAGAATCATTCTGGGAGATGGGAGAGGAAGGCAGGGCAGAGAAAGATAAATTAAACTCCTCAGACAACAGCTTGATATCCCCCCTCCCCTCTTTAAAAAAAAAAAAATTCTTCTTAGAGAAGAAAATTATGGCTAAAATTTTTCTACCAGTTCTTCATTATTTATTCCACTGAAGGGGAAGGACAATGGGACAACTAAGCTTCAAGTCTTGCTGAAGAGCAAGACAGAGCCCCAATACACTCTTGTGTTTGCAAAGATCTGCAGCTGACACTTGCTAGAGAGATGTATGAAATAAAGATACCATGGTAGCCATTCTGCCATAGAAATCCTCCTCTCTCTGTTCAGGGAACGAGTTTTGTGAAGGAGACTCCTGGGCAATTCTCTGCGTTCCTTAAAAAACAAATTAGGTTATGTTAGTGGCAGTGAACACAACAACAAACAACCCAAAAAAGCCCCCAAACCCTACAACACCACTTTTAAGGCAAAAGTTTCCACTAGTTATGAATTTTGTGCTAGAAAGAAACTGGTCTTTTAAAGAATGTGAACTGCAGTTGCTGTGATTTTTTTTTTTTTCTCCTGCATGCGTATTATGTTTGTTCTAAACACAGGTCAGAGCAGGCTGAGGGATGCAACCATCAGTATGGGGCAATTTAAGGTTCTTCACATCTCTAACACAGCTCTGCCAAACTTGCGTATGCCTGCCTTCACAAATGTCAGGTTCTGCTCTCACAGAACTAAAACTTATCAGGGTCCTAGAAGCTGATGTTCAGAGGCAGAAACCCCTGAGGCTCCAGTCACAGAGCTTGCAAACAGAACCGCCAATCCCAGTGCACTCAGTGATTACCTGTTAGGGTCTAAATCATGATCTGCTGAGTCTGACCTCTCCTTTAAACTAAGCCAAATAAGCAGGATGATTACTATAACTTTCCACAGATGTTTCTGTACCATTACATGGTGTTTTTAAATTTCATTACCCAAGACTTGACTTACTATTTTCTAAATATTGAGATATTTTGCATTATTCCCCAAAATACTTCATTCCCCTTATAAGGAAGGAAAGCTGTTTACTAAGATCCCAGACCTGTTTCCAGATTCGTCTGCTCTTCTGACCGTGGTTCAGCTTCTTGTGGTGGCCCTCCTGGTGGTAGTGCTGACCCTAAATACAGTGGTGATGGCTCAGCTCCATACGGATTTGAAAATCCTGGAGGTGCAAAGCCAGGTCCTGGACCAATAGGCTGAGAAGGCACCGAACAGAAAGGGACACTTCGGGCAGCTTCCTGGTCACCGGGAGGCATCATAGCAGCTGACCCATCAAGGACAGCCTGAGGTACTGCAGCACAAAAAAAAAAAAAAAAAAAAAAAAGTTATAACTAAACCGAAATTCCAGTGTGTGAACCTTTTACCCTATGAATACAGTAATACAATGCAGAAGTAAAATCTCACTGTTTCTACCACCCTCTTAAGTGGTTTCTTATACCAGAAACCTGAAACGTTTGTTTTCTCTGTCATGCAGAAGGATATGAAACGCTAACCTGAAGGCATCAGCTGCACACTTTGCATCTGTTGAGCCATATTGGGTAATAAGGATGCTAGCAACGCATTTTCAGCACCTGGACCCACGTCACGGCCAACTCCTGCTCCATCACATTGACTAGCATGGTCTAATTCAGAGCTTGGTGTACTACATGCATATGGTGCTGGGGTGGATCTGTCTGTGTTGTAAGCTATTGCACCCTCCTGCACAAAAAAAGCAAGATGTTATTAACTGTACCAGACATTAAGTTCATAACCAAGGGAACATACAGCAAAGGAAATCTTAAGACTGAAAACAGCACACAGGTTTTTTAGCGTTTAGTCAAAAAATGAGTTGTCAGCCATTTGCAGGACAAGTTCAGCCAAAACATTTAAAGTTTTTTGTTTGTTTATGGGGGTGGTTTTGGTTTTGTTTTAAATGTAAGCTTAGTTAATTAGCTCAAGGTTCAAGTTTCTAACAGGGCTCTTAAGTGGTAATTATTTCCACTCTGTTACAATCTAGCTACACTAATTCACACACAATTTTTCTTTCTGGTAAGTAGGTCCTCTGCTTGCAGCAGGAGTTATTGCAACCTAACAAGCCTTGCAATTTCTCCTTGCATTACACTACTAAGAAAAGCCCGTCTCATATAATGTACACGACCCTTTGACTATTCTGTATTGAATCTTAGGGTACTAAAGTGTGGTAAATCCACTTGGTTTAAATCATAACACTTGCACTTTATGACATGAATATATCATAAGTTCACTTCGTATGTTTCTGTAATTAGCAGTATAAAAAAAAAACATTTTAAAAATTGAATTTACACTAAACCTTAAAGGAATACTTTATGTTGAAAAGTACATTCTGTACCTTGATCTGTCCATCCACATGTCGAAGCCTTACTAACCACGAAGGTTCAATGAAAGATTCCTGTTCTGGTTTTTCTTTTATCTGTGGGTCAAACAGGCGTAGTTGCGATGACATCTAGAGAAAGGAATCATGGTAAAGTTTAAGTTAACCAGCCAACAAAAGGCAACTTTAGCCACAGCTTACCACCCCCAAGAGGAAGCCACAAATACTTAATTCGTCCTTATGTTACCTGGATTAGCTGGCCAATTAGTACAGGTGAATAGTAATGTGGATCTTTAAGGACAGTTCTGGAAATCACTTCACAATAATGGAAAGCCTGAGCAGCAAGTCCCATTTCAGCTAGTCGGCAAGCATAGATGAATTTGAAAACCTATGGAATGCAAGTAGGTGAAATAAACCAAGTGATCAGAATATTCTTAGAAGTATTAAATGAAAGGCAGTCATTTCAGTTGAAAGCTCAGATATCCCATTATCACATCTATACTAGGAAGGAAAAAAAAAATGAGGGGAAGAAACATTCGATTCTCCTCTTCCACCCCATGTATCCAATGGAAGTTATCTATTTGTCTACAGCTAGTGCCAACACATTCTGCAGGATTTTTCTTTCGGAATATAGTTACAATAACAAAATTTAAAAATTCAGAAGTTCAGAATGCACAGATGAAATACGTGAAAAGGAGATTTAAGTGACAACAGGAAAAAAGCTCTCTTGCACTACGTTATCCACTAATATTTCATGTTACAATGGATAAAATATTTGCTGTGCTGAATAAAGCATATGAGAGATTAAAACCTCACATAAAACCTGCCAAAACATTAAAAAAAAAAAAACCCAAACAGCTCTTCACCTGGAAATTGGGCAAGCAGCCAGGCTGAGTTCCTAGTGACTGTGCATATTCATAGGCTTCTGTTCTTTGAATGGCTTCATTGGTGGCAAATTTAAAAAATGGCAAGCTGTTCAGGAATGGGAGAGAGAAAGTATTATTTATCATTGAGATTACATATGCTGACAATAAATAAAGACAATCAGAAATAAAGTCAGAAACATAGCTCTATTAGACACACAATATCAACAACTTCTACTCCTCAAACAAGGACAGGGCATCAGTTATCTCAAAACCAGCTGTGGCTAGTGATGATAAGGGGAGCAGCGCAAGTCAGTCTCTCAAGCCATTAAGCTTTCATTTTTGCATCTAAAAAGTCGTGTTTAAAAAAAAAAAAAAGGCAAGCCAAACCTATGATTTGATCCAATTAGGACAAGCTTTGTTGTCTTCCTTGTGTAAACTCCAAAACCAACTTGGGCCATAAGGTAACAAAAATGAGCAGCATCCAGCAAGCCTTTAGAAGCTGTAGAGAAATAAGCGACAGAACTCAGGATATTTCCTCTCGGTGGCACATTGTAATTCAGTGTCCCATATTGTTTTGGCTTTGCATTCAAATACCTTCACAATAGAGACACACCCATACAAAACTGTTCCACTTTTACATTTTACACAGCAATTGCTTGTTTTCAAAAAAAATAAGCTGAGTAATTAAAGCTTTCAGAAAGCTTTTCCTTCAGTCATCACCCTGTGCATTCCCCAAGAGTTACCAAGAGTGTCTCCCATGGTAGCAATGGTCCTGGATTCCAAGTCCACATTATTGGTCAAGTTGGACAACACCATTGCTAGATGAGGCCTCCAGTCTCCCCATTTCTCATCTCCACAGCACTAAAATTAAAAGAATTACTTAGTTAAATCAGTGACTGGAGCTCTGTATGGGTAAGTGTTTCAGCTTAAAAAGGACTAAAACAACTTCTCTGACAATTCTAGGAAAAGCACATGGAAAGATTACTGTTGTGAACCACACTACTCACTGCAGTTCCTCTTTAGTCTCAACTGCAGCTCACACTCGAATCTTACCGTGGATGCAGCTGGCATCCTTCCAGACATGAGCTGGTAAACAGTCTGCAGAGGGTCATTAATTGGGAGACTGTTGGCAAATCTACAGAGACATTATACAGAAAAACAAAACACAAACATGGGGTAAGCAGTTAAAATGTACTTGAACACTCAGTGGCAGTTAATCTAGCTTAGTTTAAGAGAAGGAAATGCTGTTTGAAAATACTACACCAAATAAGCAACTGCCCAGTGGATAATGTTCAAAAGCAAAACGTTGTAGTTAACTGGATCTGCCACTCTGACATAGGTCAGTCCAAGCTAGGAGAATGAAAGGTACGACAGAGTTACTTGGCTTTTAACAGAGTTGACAGTGGGGTTTTTGCACAGTTTTTTCAAAGCCTGACTAACAGCACCTGTCAAGCAAGGCCACAGATGACACATGCAAACACACTTAAATGGAACGAGTGGCATAGAATAACTTCTCAGGTTCAAGTTTATTGCTAGAAGGCCAAGATAAAAAGTAACAGATGACAACTGAATATACAGGTAAATTAAAGCATAATTCTTGCATGAGCTACTAAGGATAACCCATGATTTTGAGATTAAGATTTCCAAGCACCAAGTCTCTACCTCATCAGCAGAATGGGTAGTCATATTGTACTAATCAACAAGCAAAACAGTACCTGGTCATAACTCTTGCATGAGTTCTGCTGTCCATTTTGCTGGCAAGTAGCAGAGCATGACCCCATAAACCATGCTTCATGGCAGACTCCAAAGCATCCTAATTAATACAGAAATTAGTTTCCTGGGAGTAGCTTAACATACTACTCAGATAAACAATGACTGTTTGACAGTAGTACTTTGTGACCGAATGAAAAAATGTTTGTTTAGATCAAATGATAACACATGAATATAATTTTGTTTTATATTATAAACTGCAGGGTGTAACATTTTTCCATATCAGTGTAGTGCAGTGCCATGAAATATATGCACTGCAAGTTGCAAAAATGATTTTAACTGATGCCTAGAGCTTTAAGATCTGTGAAAAATAGGTAGACAAAATAAGACACATGCAGTATTTGGAACAATGGTATAAGCATTCACCTTCTTGCGGCCATAAAGCAGCAACTCTCTGAATCTCTCTGTCTCTTTCTCAAGACTGTCAATTGTGGTTATAAGACTATCAGTGAGAAATGAGAGCTGAGCTTCACCAGATTCCTCTTCCACTTGTTCCAAAGCCTCATTAGTGAAATCAATCAAGTTTGCCTCATTAGGGGACTTCCCAGGAAGCCACACTGTTTTATGATCTCGGAGCAAAAGTTCAGCCAGGTCTGTTCCCACAACAGTCTATACATGTAGAGAAAAGAACAAAAATAAAAATAAAAACCCTGTTATTTCAACATTGCCTTCACTTTATTTGTCACTTCAACAACAACGTGTAAGTATCAGCACCTCTGAGCACCTGAGGACAAGCAACCAGTTTATCTGTTCCATCAATCCGTGAACTATTGCAAGATAAGTCACTATATGCATATTACTGTCTTTTACATAAATACCATTTTGTGTATAAAATACCTTAGGATAGATAAAAATTCAAGCAGTAAGACATACCCCATTCTGCCTGCACAACAGTACAATAAAGTCCCAAAGCAGACTTGCAGATTCTTTGTCAATTAAATTTTCGTTCTTAAAGCACTGTGTAGCTTTATTTTGTGCAAAATTAATAACATCCACTTTATGGGTGTCATCCCTGAAGAAAAAAGAAAAAGACAAGAAAAAAGTTTTTAATGAGACAAATGTAAACATTCAGATCATTATTGTGATTAGTATGAGGAACAAATTTAAAGCTCATGTATTATTTAAGCAGGTGAAAAGCCACAAATATTTTAAGTCAGTTAAAATCCTGTAATTTGCAGACAATTAAAAGTTCAATGAAGAAATGAATCCTGAAAGCATGAAAGTTACTTCTGAAATCTGTAAGAACGTACTTAGCAAGAGGACCAGGAAATGCTCTCATCTCTTCTTGCTCTGGAGAATGTTGTAACATAGTCTAAAACACAAACATAAACCATAAGAAATTCTTGTAACTATGAATTTTGCTTTTTAACAATAAAAACCCCAGACTTGAACATAATCCGTAGCGTAATCAAGCCTATTGCTCTTAAACAAGATACAGATGGTGACTTGCAACCTGCACAAGGATAATAAATGATGAAATCTACTTTACATGGAACTCATTCTGTAGCAAAATATAAAAACCTTCCTCACATCTCCTTAATCATAGAATAGAATCACAGAATCATTTAGGTTGGAAAAGACCTTTAGGATCATTGAGTCCAACCGTAAACCTAACACTGCCAAGTCCAATGATTTTCTGTTCTAGTACTTGTGTACAAGTCTACTCCCTTCTAGTGATATTTTACCAATGAATTCTACCCTCATCATGTAAGCCCGTCCTTCCATGTATTTTACATGACTTGAGTATTGCATGTCTTTGTAACAGCACAAGAAGAATGAAAATATACCCATGATATTTAATCCCCAGTCCATCTAGATGACAAGCCGTCCTTAGCCCTGCAGCGAATGTATGAGGACAACATTGTCTCTATGAACAGCAATACATTAGAAACAAACCAATGCAACTCCAGCCCTTCTAGCATGTACGCATTTTACCTGAACAAAATTATAAGGAGCTGGATGATCTGCTCATGACTACATCATCTCTCAGAGGAAAAGAATTTTTAAAGTTACTGTTTTACTTATGATTACGGCCCAAACAGATAAATATAAAGACACATGCGCTGACATATAAAAAAAAAGTCAGGAAGCTATAGAACCAAGTTCCCTACTCCCCTTCCAAAGGAAAGGCCTGTATTCCACCACCTCCCTTTTCTCTTTTAAACTTTACCTCCATGCTGTGTATTTCAACCAGAGCTGGCTGTCCTTCTGAAGGCAGGTTTGGCAGCACTTTTATTAAGAAGCCCCCAGGACCAAACCTAGCACAGATGTGAGGCACTGAAAATTTCTCAGGCGTTGAGGGCCTTAAAGGTGCTGAAATGGGAAGAAAAGAAAATAAGAACGAGTAACCTGTCTTGCAACTAAGTAAACTTGCTGATGTATTTATCCAATTCAGTAATCCTGCAGTACTAGGGGAAAAAACCCTGCCATTCAATTTGGCTAAAATTTACAAGCAACAATTAATCAGTTCCATTATAGTCCCAAAGATCCTCTGAAGATTTGCAACAAGAACAGAACTAGACTATAGAACTTTAAAAGCCACTTATTTTTTCAATGCAGGGCCTCTGATTGTTTGTATCAGACATGTTTCTGTGATCTCTGTACAAATATATGACACATCTTCAAAGAGCTAATGATATACTTCAACAGACTCTGGAAAAGCTTTTCCAGAGGAACAGTGTTTTGTTCCACACTGAAAGTGTAAGAAAAAATTACGGAAAAATCTGAAGTTCAAGTTAAACTTTAATCATTCCCCATGAAGCACAAGCAGCGTAGTTAAAGATCTCTCTAAAAAGACACTTACAAACGCAAGTATGCAGTAGTTAATAGCAAACACTGTCTAGCTACTACTGTTCTGTGATATACCCGGGTTTCAGCAAGTTATCCTTGCACTGAAAAGGAAACAGAACTTTATTCATGTGTACGAACACTGTAAACCAGCATTTTTTTTCCTGTTAACAGGCTCAATGAATACACGAAAGGCATCTCATACACTACAAATACTAACAGAAGTGCAAACTACTACTGGCAGACAACCTCACAAGCACAGTGCCTTCCCTCCTCCTTCCCCAGTGGCGCCAATACCTTGTTCTACAGCTGACCATCCAGTTTCAGTCGGGTAGCCATAATCTGTAAAAGGCTGTTGTCCATCAAAGTTAGCAGCATATCCGCCATATGGATAATCTGTGTGGAGCGACACTGCCTGCGCAGTAGTTTCATACGTATTAGCCGTTAGATCATGATTACTTCTATACAGCTGGCTCTAAATAGATCATATTAGTAATTGTTAGCAGAGAGCGTGAAGTTACACAAAGCAAGCAATACTGCAAGCGTGACTCAAGACAGTAAGCATTCCCCCGGCTTCGATTCTTTGTACTGTTTGTAAACCAGGCTTACTACGTCACTGCATTTGAGAAAGCTACCCTGCAAGGCACCTGCAGCAACAGGCTACAGAAGATAATTAATATATCTTAGTGTTCTCCCTCGCTGTTTTTACTACCATTTGATCTGTTCACATTCAAGTATGTTCAGTTCTCTCACGACAGAATGTCTATGTGCTTCTGTGAAGAGTAACGTTACAGAATGGGTTACAGGTTCAAGTGTTGCTGTATCAGCAACAATGGATCAGAATCAATGTTCACCTCTGCTGTAACACTTTGACAGAAAATCTCAACTGATTAAACCTGATGAATGCCCAAATGACTTCAGGTGCCTAAAGATTAATGCATAAATAATCTCCAATACTACTTCCAATATTACTAAATGAATTGGAGTTCAGACTGGAAAACCACCTAAACTTCCAAGAAACATGATGAACCAACACATGAGACTACAGCTAAAATGACACATTCCATTAGCAAAGACTACATCAGAAATTACCCAAATATTCTCTGTATTTTTCAGGTATAAGTAGATGAGTAATCAGTTAGATTTGGGTTTTGCTTCTGAAGTCAAAATAGCATCAAACAAATACGGAGTTAGTCTTTTAACAGATCCCAAGTTCAGTAATGGCATTCATGCTTGTGATGAGAAAAACGACGTAACACTGAAAGCCAGATACATTATCAACTACAGCCAAGCGCAGTAAGGGCAAAGTTCTCACAAACAGCAAATGGATTCAGTAGAGGAAATTTTCCATTTCTGTATGTGTGGCAACTTGCACAGCTGAGTGCTGATTTTGGTTAAAGTTCTCTTGACAACTGTGATAAATATTAAGTTCAAAACTATATTACAAAACAGCCTTAACTTACAGAATCAAAGTTTCCAAAATACATATTCCCCAAGCTAAACCCAGAAATATTTCCGTATTTCTAATGTTTCACCCACCCCTAACACAGAGAAAGACCCAACTCAGCTGAAAGAATACTTGATGTGACCATTTGAAACTCACTTGTTGCGAGCGAGAGCTGAAACTACTCTGGCGACTGTGAACACTGTGGGAGCTACGGAGACTGTGACCAGAATGCTCACTGTGGACACTGCGTCTATCAAATTCATCACCATAAGGATCTCTATGGGGTTCAGATTCATCATCAAAACTTCCAGTAAAACGAGGATCATATCTCCAGTTATCTTCATATTGGTCATGTCTGAAGAACAAAGAAACACACACATATGAACATAGCCACCCATATCCCTGACGGAAGTGACTTCACTGCATACCTGTCAAGAAGAAAACTGTACCTAACTTCAGAAGGGCTTTTAGATTATTTCTTAGATTGAGGGTTTTATTACAGTAAACAAACTGACATTTCTTCAAGAAGTTTATCCAGAATATTTAAGATCAAGACCAACATCATACTCGGTCTGTTCTAGGAAAACCCACAGAATGTTCACCCGACTTGAAAACAAGTCCTACTGCCCTAAATCCTTTTCTTAAGTGACGTGACAGCTCATCTGTTTTTCCTCAATGACCTATGTTAAAGCTACAGGAAGGACCAGCAACATATATCTGTGAAATATGTGTAACACTGCATTTTAGTAGTCTGTTACAGGATGCATCTACATTCCTAGAGAATATCGAGAGGATTTTACTTAAAGCTGCACAATATCCTAAAATTCCGATGCCTGATACAACTATCACAACAGTTCACAAATTTTGAAGGCTTTAGGGTAGATCTTCAGCAAATAAAGTAGTATTTCTGTTAATGCGCAAGCAAAGCCTCAGCCTTTGCCTTAACACTTACTGCCATAACTTAATTTTCTGGTGACTATGGGGGACTCAGCCCTGAAGAAACCAATACCAGATTCTCCGCCTTCACTCAGACATACACACTAGGTCTCTGATCGTCATCAGCACCTAGGCCACGTGCTGCCCTAGACCTGGAAAGTGCACTGAGAGAACATGGATCGAATGGACAAACCTGTTGCCGTACGGATACGCTTCTCTCTTCTGGTAAGGGTTGTGTTCAGCATCATACCAATACCTCTGATCGTAACTTCTAGGATCTCTGTATCTGGGGTCGTACGCTGATGAGTAACGTTCCCAGCGACTTGGATCTTTGGAAAATAAAAAGAAACAGTTTAGGTATTGAAAGCCATCGCCTATAACCTTTTTCTACTCCTTTCTTTTTAATTACATGCTGATTTGGTCCTGAAGCATAGAGCAAAACCGAAATCATGTACTCAATGCTACATAAATATGTCCACTCATTTTTAGTTTAAAACCCAGACGACTAAAAAATCAATTTCACACCTTTCAGAGAAACACGGTTATTGCAGTTAGCTAGATACTCTTGAAGGGACAGTGTTTACCATCAGACAGATCTTTTCTAACAACTTTAAAACTTGATCATAACATGATAATAACTCAACAAATATTAACAGAATCTTTGTGATCAGTCTCCAGAGCGTCATGCTAAATGTCTCAGGATGTGGACAGATGTTGCTTGAAATCCTCCCAGGCACTATACAAGCAATTCTCTTCAGACTACCAACGCCAGTATGTCTCTGAGGGCATTCAGATAATTATGGACAAAACCAAATTCTAGTCATGAGTCAATATCTGTTTACACCCACCTAAAATTTACCTCAGAAGTCTGCCTGCAGGTTACACACCAAGGATACACCACAGTGAATGACAGGCTTGCAAAACATTGAAGAAAACTATTCTGTAGACTTACAACAGTGTGCTTTCACAACGGAAAGGCAAACTGAAGGCTGGTAGTGAGGAAAAAATTTATTTCCTATTTACTACTTCTACTGAATAAAAAGCATACAGGAAGGATGGCATGGTATTAAGAACTGAAGTAGGCCCAAAGATCAATTTTCAGCAAGTATAACTTTATTCTTGCCAGTTGTGGAAAGGATATCAGTTTTATTAATACACAAAAATACAATAATTCTCTGATCTTAAAGTTCCTCTTCCCCATAAATTTCTGTTTAAACCTGCAATTTTCTATAGAAAAATTCAGAGTTCATTTTGACACCTTACCTCCATAATCATATGAGTTTGGGTAATAGCCTGGATAATAATCATTCCATCCACTTTTTGCGTAATAATCTTCAGCATACCCTTGCCTGAAAGAAAGCACACAGGTATGAAAAGCTATTATTCCTCCTTCAATCTCTTCTAAAGTCAGCAAGAGATATGAAGAACTATATGCCACAACTGGTTAGGTAGAGTTTCATATTTAAAATAATGCATTTGCAGGAAATCAAGGAATCATAAAATTAAGACTTTACAAACCAATAGATCACTAAATTGTTGTGTGCCATGAAAAGCGGACAGCCCTTACTATACAATAATTTAGTGATTTCTGTAAAACGCTTTGGTGAAAAGTTTAATTACTTATGGGCCATTAATCACAAAAACTACTGCTATAATTGGCATCCTTTGAACTGTCTCAACAGAGAAGTCAGTAACTTAACAAATAATGAAATAATTGCTCCCTCAACTTCAACGGCATTTTGTTATACATCTTATGGTGATGAAAAGAGGACTACGGTCTGGAGAAGAGGTCATGAAAATGGGTCAGGACATGAACTAGCACTCTCATAGATAATTCTCAGAGGGTTTCAGCCTCCGGGGCTGCCACTGTGGCATCTGTCACCAGCATTAAATACAGTCAGAAAAGAAACAAAACCAAAACACACTATACCTTTCTTTGGGTACCTGGCCAAAGTATTATATCACCTTGTTCGACTTGGAGCTGATACCCATCTGTGGCTGGCAAGCACACAGAATACCAACATTGTAGGGCTAGCACTACCGTAGTCCCAATGTTTTATTTCCATTCTGCACTCAATCTTTCTCAATCTCAGCTTTTCGGTAGATGCAGCAATGTTTTGAGTGTTAGCACATCCTTACATTTAATACTTCAGTGAATAAATGAGATAGCATTGAGATGCAATTGTAGCACATCACTACACAACCAATTCCAGGCATCTTCTAGGTTATTACCCTTCTCAATAGGCTTGGATGGACAGCAGCGTGTAGGAAAGGCTTGTTTTTCATTTGAGCAAAGAGAGAGGACTGAATAGAAGAAAATACTCATTTACAGAGCCCATGTTACAATACTGACTGTCCAAATGAACAGAACAAGCACAAGAACCTGACTAAAACCAACACATCAAAGAAAGAGCCAGTGCATACACAAAAGATAATTAGAATACTTTCGATGGAAAAAGAAAGATGTGGCCATGACTTGAAAAATCATGAGCCTTTATCATATGTCATTTTTAGGACACCATCCCACAATTTCTAAAAAAAGCCAGAAGATGAATGTCAGATGAAAAATGTAGTGTGACTACATATATGTATGTATATGTACATATACGTGTATGTATATACACGTATGTTTATATCTACACATGTATACACTCACAAACACACATATGTATACATACACACACAGGAGGTAAAGATATTTAATGCCAAGGTGGAATGATGGGAACTTTCACGTTCCTCTACAACTGATCGTACAACTGATAGTGCAAACTCCAGAGCAGCCAAGCAAGTCAAGGATGCTCCTCCCTGGAACGCGTGGGAAGTTTGCTAACACAGCACCTACCTCGGCAGAGGAGGAGATTTGATCCTATCAGATCAGGTTTATCCACCCCACCAATCTTCTCAGTCTCCTTCAGAAAGATGTTATTCCACTCCCCTCCCCAAACAGAGTTTACAAAGCTGCATCTTCAATACTGGTACATTAAGGGCAAGTTTCAGACACACTATCACACCGACTTGGCCACTCTTAGGCTCTGCTGCCCTGCAGTACCATACCACAGTCCACATCCCACTGCACTGTCACGTCACACATCAACACTGACAGAACTACTCCTAACAGGCTTTGATCTGCCCAATGTCACGTGCAGGAATTCCAACCTCTTATAAAAATAGTACATAAGAGTAGTACACACCAGGAAGTGCTACTAGAGGTTATTATCTCATTGCAAGATCTCACAGTGCACTTAGATTCATTTAAGACAATGATAAAAGTAATCACATGCAGCTACAGCCATTGTTTTGCACTCCTCAAGGCCAATATACACCTCCTATAATCTTCTGGAGGTGGTAAGCAAAATGTTGTTTTCAATTCGAAGACTGCTCCATGAGTGAACTATCAATAACAGACAAATACTACAAAGGGTTTCATCATTTCCAGACACATAACTGTGGTTCTCTCTTGGAAACCTGCAACCCCACCCACCAGATAATGCAACAGTAACATTTTGTCATTAATTTGAAGTTCATACAAATCACTTATGCAATAACCATCAGAAAGTAGTAATCCCTGGAAGGTAATTTGCTGCTTCTTGCTTAAGAAATACTAGAGGTTTCATTTCTGCTTTTTATTTAATATTTGCAAGGAGCATCTGAACACATTGTTTCCCCTCTCTCAAATTTTTTATTTCATATAATCAGACAGACCAAGGCTTTTAAGTTTTCCTAATTCATGTGCTATCTGCACCAAAACCTGTAGTGAAGTCAGCGGGTGAAACATGCTCACACAGCACCTTTGCTACGTGGTCCACAGATTGGGAGTTGTGTGAGAAAGCTTACCCACACAGCTGAAGTCATCATCAGACAAATTAACCTGACACAGCACCAGGGTGTTTTCACTTGATTCACCATCTCTCTCTTCTGAACATCTGAAACACCGCGTATCAGAAGGCCACACATACCGCTATGCTTGCGAGTCAAATCACAGACCAATGTGCAAAAGTGCCATTTATTAACAGAATCAGGGGCCGCTGCTTAAGCGCTAGCCAGAAACTAAACTAGTATTGACTAACAAACCCAAGGCCTACCCTGCTCTTTCATAGCACACGTGAGAGCGCGCTAACCTCAGCGCCGAGTCCATCGCAGCGACTTCCTGCCCGTCAGAAATGCCAACAACCACCCAGAGAACTGAATGAAAGGAGTAATAAGGCTTTAGCAACAGAAAAGACTGCGGAATCGTATCCTTTTCAGATGTGGCATTTGATACCTTCTGTTCCTATGGCAGCATACAATGAGTTTTTGAACTTCCTCACTGCAGCTTATGCTAGAAAACTTCAACAGGCATCATAACTCTCACTGCTTCAGGGTATACCAGATCTTTACTCAATTTAGGAATTGCATACCTAGAAGAAGGCCTGTCAGAGCAGTGACTAGCTCTGGAACTAGGACGTTCAGGCTCAGAATACCGATAGCTCCCAGGCTCCATATAAGCAGTGCTGGTGCTATCGTAGTGTCTGTACCGCGGGTCATACTGTCCGTAGCTATCCCCCTGGAAAAGAGATTGACATGTAAGGTAAGAGGCTTCCCACCTCCAAGAATAAACCTTTAAAAAAAAACAAATTGCCTTACACACCACAACTGTGATACGTGAAGAAATGCACGTAGAAATACGTGAAGAAATCAATAGACTACAGCTTTTCTACAGATCAATAGGACTACACCAATAGACTATGGCTTTCGATACCTGTTGTGGCAAGTTATATTCAACTCTATTAATATCCTAAACTTAAGAAAAAAACATTATGTCTGGACTAAAGGCAGTTCAACCGCTACGCTGGCCACTCTGCTAAACTGTCAGCAACTCAGGCAGCAGATGGGAGCCAAATTTGAACACCTGGGCAGCTAAGATGGTTATAACTGCCAGCTTTTTCCAAAAAAACAAATAAAATTGCTATCAGCTGACATCTGCACCAACTGGAATTGGTATTAGCAACTACTTTAAGCTTTTATAATCTTTGTAATGTAAGTTTTGTTACTGCTATCTGGATTTTCCCTACAATTAAATACTTAACGTGAACGCTATACTGAATGTTGATCAAACAACTGTTTAAACTCATAATTCAAAGATGAAAATTACTAATACATACTGAAGGCCGAGGAAGGGAAAAATAAAAATTTACCATGTAATAAAGATGAGCTGCTGTTCTGGGGTCTGCAGGAGGATAAGGTGGCGGATATGGAGGCTGGTAAGCATCATAAGGATGTCTGTAGTAGTAGTAAGGGTTCTGGGGTGGACCAAAGGCATCCTGAGGAGTCTGAGGCAGGGACGGACGCTGCAGGTCTTGTTGCACATTCGGCATGACTGACTGACTGGTGGTGGTAGAAGGGGCTGTGGATGCTGGAGCACCCGATGGCTGTCCAGACGCTGGTTGCTTATCAGGACTTGTCTGATCGTACCTTGTTGTCAGCTGTGCTGAACTTGCCTCTTGGGGACCCACAGGCTGAGGCTGGTTACTCAGCACCTGGTTCTCACGCTGCTGTGATGCCTGCATGGCTTTAGTCCCTGCGGCAACCTGGTAGTTTGAAGGAACTGAGGACTGCCCAGAAGATGGTGGTTGCTGCATTTGAGCTGCTTGCATTTGTGGTTGATACGGCAATGCTCCCTGTACAGCTCTGTCTGACACAGCCTGATGCTGTACATCTTTTGTCACCTGTTGATAGAAACGTTGTTTGTCATGCATCTCGGGACCCACCTGACCAGCACTACCAGCTGACTGCTGAGGATACACTGGACCACCAGAAAGTGACTGATTATGCACCTGTACAGAATTACTTGCACTGCTTTTCTCCAGTGTCCGTGATACTGTAAAGTCGAGCGCTCCAGCAGCTTCTTCTTTGCTATTTGAATGATTTGCAGAATCATTACCCTGTACCACAGAATTAACAGGGGGGACTAGTGCACTTGCACTTCCGCTGGGGAGATTCGTCCCAGGAGAAACGGATGAGTTAGACCCTGGCTTGCTAGCAAATTCAGGAACAAAACCTTCCATATTAACGTTCTTTTGCCCTTCTGGAGCCAAATTAAGCGGAGTTTTCATAAGCAAGTTTGCAGGCTGATTAGAAGCAGTATCAGAGGAATTAACGGGGCTTTGTAACAAATTATGTTTTAACAGATTAGTATTTGGAAGTGCATTAACTAACAGAGATCCAACTTGCATCACAGGTAATGGCATATTTTCCCCAGAAATGATCCCACCAGCATGTGAAGGTTGGGGACCCACTGCAGGCTTGTCCCCAACCCCAGAGTCCTTCATTGGCTGATTGTTTTCATTGCTGCTTAGCTGATTAGCTAGAGAAATAGAAAAATTAATTGGCTGAGCCAAGTTATAGCTTTGATTAGGCTGAGCAATCAGGATAGGCTGATTTTGCAAAGACTCTGTAGGTGGAGAAGACAACAAACTTGCATAACCAGAACTTGCCTGAGACTGAAGTGCCTCCTCTTCTCCCATTTTGGGAGGATTCTCAAGATTTTCAGAAGATATATTTCCATCTTGGGAAAGCTGCACAGCAATAGTCCCTGGTTTACTTGGCTGCTGATTAGACAGGCCTTCTTCTGGTGGCTGAATGACTTCTACAGTTTGTTTGGCAGGTACATACACTGCAGGAGCAGCAGGAGCTAGAAGAACATTTCCCCCAAAATTAGGTAACTCATTATGAGCCCACAAAGTTGTTGCTGGGCTATCACACTTCTTAACTGCTCCCTGAGCTCTTGTTGAGGACCTTCTCTCAGATACTGATTGTATGTTTTCCATAACAGGTCCAGAGTGCAACATACTTACAGCTTCACCAGTGACTGCAAGAGGCAGTGGGTGTACCTGAGGCATGAAAATAGTTTCCAGATTATCTGGTGGCTGTTCAAGATTGCCTGGGGATGCAGCTGGCACAGCTGTATTCTTCTTGATATTCTTTTGGTGTGAGTGGTTCTCTCTTAATTCAACCACCATCTTCGCTTGGTCAATCTCTGCAGGTTTTATACCAACTCCATGGGACCTCACAGGTTCAAAAGAACTATTTGCACTTGTCTGAAATACTCCTGTAGGCTTAGGAGGACTTGGAGTTGGAGGCTGGGATAGGTTACCATGGTAGTTCTTGCCCAGGTTTACCTCACTTGAATCACCTCCTAAAGGAGAGGAGTCAATCTGCTTAAAGAAGCCAGCAGAAGATTCTTCATCAGGCTTCCCACTTTCTTGCTGAATAAACGTACCGACTTGCTCTTGAGGTCTTGCTAAGCTAGAAGCGCTCCTATGGCTAATGTTGCTATAGTTTGAAGATACACTATCTGGTCGGACAGGATGAGGTAATGAATCAGGTGCCTCCAAGTTTGGTCCTCCTTCAGCATGGCTCACAACAGCATTCTTCGGAAGCATCTGACCTGGAAAGGATCCGTATCTGTACAGGTCAGGACCAGCAGCAGGGGATGAAGCACTGATGTTCTGTGGTTCACTTGGCAGCACTTCTTGATTCTGAATGCACTCCAGGTTCTCAACGTTTTCATACTGGGACCCACCATTCCCAGATATGTCACCTATATGTGCCTTGTCATCACTAACAAACATCGAGTGCTTAGCGGCCTGTGTCTCCTGCTGACTTACAATTTTGGGAAAGTACTGGGCATCCATTCCTTTTTGTACCATCTCACTGGCTGAACCTGCACCAATCTGCGCATGAGAGAGAACGTTAGTTGCAACTCGCTGAGGATGCATCGGCTGGTGATACAAGGATGCTGAATTTGGCTGACAGGCATCAAACTCTGTTTTCTCAACTATGTAATTTTTTTCAGATGAAAGTATTTCTTCATTTTCTGCCTCATCCCCTTTGAAAAACATGGAGAGAGTTCCTGAATCTCGATCTGTGGGAACAGGTCTATTTGATGTTCCAGACATATCTGGAGACTGGTTTCGGGGGTTATTTTCCTGAGCTGTGGGAACAACAAAACTGGAGTCTTGCAATGGCGGCTGTGGGTAAAACTGTTCCTGGTATGGTTGACTTAACCAAGCGTTAGTCATTTCTGTGTTCTGCCTAAACACATTTCCAGGCTGGATGCTGTTCATGTGATGACTGCTATTTGCGGAGCCACTTTTCCCATTCTTTTCACAACCAACGGATAAAGGCGCTTGCATGGTATTTTGTGGAATACCTTGGTGTACAGGACCCTGCTGTAAATTTGTCTGTGGAGGAGGAAGAGAAGCGCTAACAGAAGACTGAGAAATGTTATGAATGTCAATCTGAGAAGACGGCTCAGGATAGGGCACAAAATTTCGAACTGGAGACTGCAGGTTGCCTTGAACAGGCCTCCACTGAGACAGAGGCTGCTGAGGAGGTGGAGGGAAGAATGCTGTTGCATTGGGTCCTGAAGGAACATCATTTGGATCTCTACTAACATCTTGTCTACCTCCAGGTTTGTTTGATGCAGACACCATTCCAGGATTTACACTGAAAGAATTTTCAACTGCTGCTCCTGTATTATAATGCAGTGGTACCGCAGGCCCACGGAGTCCAAGATCTGCATTTGGATGCACTTCTGTTGTACTATTTATAACATATCCTGGGGATGGTGAAGGAATCGGAACATTAGAAAACGTACTGGTATTTATTCCTGGTTGAGATACAGGAGCTGATAAAGACGTATGCGGTCCATGAGGATTGTCCCCTGCACGTGACGGTGAAGTATGCATAACGGCCGGCTGCGGAAACACCGCTGGGGAAGAACTTGGCATAACCAATGCATTGCCCTTGGATGGATTATCTAAAGGGGAACCCTGTGGAGTTTGTCTGCCAAATGCAAAAGGGTCTGTCACAGGCTGCACTGGGGCAGCTGTTGCATTTGCTCGTTTACTGAGCGAGCTGTTTCTCCAGTACATGTTCCGAGCAATGCCTGCAGGAGGTGGAGCCGCCGCTCCTGCTGGAACAGTCTGTGGAGGCTGCTGCATGATGGCCTTCTAGCAGGGTCGGATGCGAGATGACAAACTAGTCGTGATGCCGTAGACAGATTCCTTCTTCTGCCCTGTTAAGGCAAAACAGATGACAAGTCAGTTTCCTTTCTCACAATAGATGCAGCACTTAAGCAATTTTTATTTTAGAAACAAAAGTACTCAAAGAACTTGAAGTGGAAAATCTCTCTCTTTTCTCCAGAATGCATAAGAAATTTACACTAACATTGTATTTCTAAATCCAAGTCCAGTATTAATGAAGTTTAATGCTGTGTGGTAACAATGCACATTATTTAACAACTGTATTAACAAATAGCTCCAAATAAGAGTAATTAAGCACAGATCAGTCCTGTACAAATGTTAAAATCCCAGACTGTTAAAGCACCAATGGTATTATACTGTTACATTTCCCCAAATTTGTTTTAAGCAGAAGTACGCATCATAGACAAGACACAGTAGTAGTCAGCCTATAACAGAACCTGCAAGCACTACAGCAAGCTCAATTTAATTATAAAGAGTTGAGAAATTACTATGTAACTCTAATTCTGTTAGAGACGATCTTCAGCTCTGTTGTACTGTTGCTCAGTGTGAATGGACCTTTTTACAGGTAAGACGAGAAGCAAGCGTCTCAAGAAAGAATTCATGAGATGTTATTCCCCTCCACAAAACACAGTCCATTTTTGTTTTAATAAAGAAAACATTGTATAGGACAGTAGTGTTATTTATTTTGAGAAAGGCAACCGAGTTTTCATCACAACTATTCTCTCTTCTAGATGAATGCTGCATAATAGTAAAACTGCATTTAAGAATATAACAGACAATCAACTCCCCCCACCTATTAATTAATCGATGTTCTTGCTTTAACACTAGTGGGACTTTGGCACAGTATCAGAGTTATAGCTATATTTCAGGGTGGAAAGGACAGGCACAGTATTCTAACTCTGCCAGCAAAAGCTCCAAACAATACCTGTTCGGAATGTGGTACACAGGAAGTTCAGTAAATTAATCAGGAACATGTATTTTTCAATTTTATCACCCTTTAACAACCTGGGGAGGAGGGAAGCTGACAAAACTAGAGGAGTTCTTCAGTACTTGTCCAGTTCAGCTCAGTGAAGCTTTAGCAACACGTGATAGTTTTGTTTTCTAATAGTACACAACAAATACAGTTTATATCATGTAGAGTGAAGTACCCACGACAATTGTTTCATACCAGATGCACTTCTATTTATAAAAGACAGACAAAACCTGTGCAATTTTTAGCTAGGTGGGCTTTTTTTAAGATTCAGCATCTTGTCAGTAAGAGTAATAAAATGGGAAGCCAGAAAAGTCAGATGTTTGTAATCAAGCCAAAATTTTAATACCTATAGAGAAGTTCAAATGAGAAACACTCCTGGTTAACAAAAATACCTATTGAGTGAACACTGCATAACTACATGTATTTCATAAAGATTTATAACTAAAAAAATCCAGCAAAAAGCATACTGACCAGTACAACTTAACCTGGGGAAAAATCTCTTCTACTCATCACTGCAGAACCCAACAGTCCTATGTCTAATCCAGGTCCCTCTTTCAGAGGGCCTGAAATACCAGTCAACAGAGACAGAGTCTCTCAGTTTCTCCCCCATATCCATATATTTCATAGCCATATCTTAAGTTAAGACTTTGTAAATTTGTTAAAAGTTGTGTTTTGTTAAAATGGGAAAGAAGACCAGAAACTGACTTCAACAGAAAAGCATTAAATAGAAAGCTTCATCAGTTTCGTGCGTTACTGGCCTTTGTCTTCAACATTCTTTTCAAAACACAGCTGCCTGTTGAATTTCTATCAAGGAATACTTACAAAAAAGTTTCAGTGTTTTGCAATCTTTTCTCCTATTACAATACCGAGGTGAAGGTTTTCCAGCTGGCCATGCCTACTGCCAACCGTGTAACCAGGAAACCCTGCCTAAACACCCGCCTCAGTTTCCACATGATTAAGAAACCTTGGGCTGTTCCAGACATCCCTATTTATTTTTCATCATGTCCTTTCTGTATTAACCTAACTGCAAAAATTCCTTCCTCCCCTCCAAATAAACTACTGTTTTTATGCAACATACTGCGAATTGAGGAGGAAAAAAAAAAGCTAATACATCTGCCAAGACAGTTACCTCTGGAAAGCGCTAACTTAACTGAACAAAATGTTGATATCTACCTAACAGCTCTGTTCTTAGTAGAAAAGTTGTTTCTGAAATACAGTTGAGCACAAAAGCCAACTGTTTTTACAACTTAAATACCCACTTCCAAATTTCTGACGTGGACTTCACTCCTTACAGTGCCTTATCAGATGTACACAAAGAAAAAAAATCCTAATACTTGACCACATTTTTGTAACAACCGGAACCAGTAATTAGCTAATTAAAATAAGTGTAGAGTTCTACTTTAAAGCGCTGGCTTGCCATTCCCATAACAAGATCTCTAATGTTGCATTACAGAAGTTCAATACAAGGGTATCAGATTCCTTACAGAAAGAAAGTTAATATTAACAGACTGCACACAGTAGTAAAAGCACGCAAGATTTGAAGAATTAAGTCCAAATAAAATGAACGTGCCCATGTCAGGTAATTTAAACAGAAGATATCAACTCAGGGATACTAACCCTCCCTGCCCCCAATCCGGTATTAACAGAAATACTGATTTTAAGAAATCTTTAAATGAGAAATAACTACATAAGTTAAGAGCAATCCATCTCTGCTTTATCTAGTTTGGAAATTCTTAACTTTCAGCAGGTTTATTAACAGATAATGCAGAGCAGCCCGCTAAACATTAGTCACCAGAAATAACAATTGCAGAAGGTGTTTCCAGATGTGCCACAAAAATGCTACCAAAGAGGAAAAGATTAAAACTACCCTCTAGACAAGGCCATCAATAAATTTCACCTGATGAGCTCTACAGCCATGATTAGTTTTAAACTCCTCCATTAAAATTTATCTGCACAAAGGAATAATTTAGTTGGGGGGAATTAATTTAATCCTATCTCCAAGGGACATAAGATAAATAAATTACCCTTAAACAAGAATAAGTATGGCCACAAAGCAGGTTACAGAGTACTAAAATTAATTCTCATGTGTGCCTACATATACACACACACACACGTGTTTGCACACACATGTGCAGGTACCAAACAATAAATAACCTCGTTCACATGCACAGATTCCTAACAATGAGAACAAAGTGAATAAAAAACCCTGCTGCAATCCCAAGGACAAGAATAGCTGGTAAATGAGATTTGCAGCTTTAAAATCAGTATCTGGGACACTAGTTTTTCAGATTTTTTTTCCATGTAGACAGCTGCACATCTGCACACATGTGGATGACACTCAGACTGAATGCATTTTACATCTTCAGTACTGCTGACAGCTTCCTACCGCCTTTCTCATAGATGGCAACCATAGTTAGAAACGTTATTGAGCGAAAAGAGCTCTTTGGGAATCAAAAGCACAGAGTTCAATATGATTCACAGACAGCAGCAGCATAAAACATTCCCACTTGTTTTGTGAGGGAGACTGGCTACCAGTCCATCACACCAGCAGGTCCTGAACACTTTCAGGCAACCGTACTACTGAGTCAGCACCAGTTGCTCCTCCAATAAAGCACAGACCTATGACACTTGACAACTCGAAAAAACAACCCTGAGTTGCGAGAAGTATTGTGTCTCGTCAAAGGAAATACACGATAACGACCGTCAGGCAATATTTCTGACCGCAGGATCTCTTTTTCTCTTCCCCATCGCATGAAACGTTATCTGGAACGCCTGCAGCGTGCGCGCCTGTCCCACCGTGGCACTGAGGCGACCCAGAACGACCCAAATCCTGCAGGAAAGACGCCTCGGCAGCACAGCCCCGCTGACTGCGGCAGCGCTTCACCGCTTCGCCCCTCCTTGCGGCATCACAACCTGCCCCAACCGGGACCGGGGGCCGAGTCCCGGGACTGCCAGCGACCCGCCGCCTCCCTGCGCTGCGACAGCCGGCCCCGGCTGCCGCCGCCCTGAGGCCCACCCGCGCTGAGGCACGGCGGCGCCGGGCAGCTCCAGCCGCACAGAGGGGGCACCGGCCGCCGCCAGCCCCGGGGCCCGCACCTCAGGCCCTGCGCTCCTCACGCAGCCCGCCCGGGATCCCCAGCCCTCCGGCTGCCCCCGGCCCAGCGCGCCCGTTCCCTCAGCCGCCCCTCACGCGGCGGCAGCGCCCGGCCCGGCCCGGCCCCGCCCCGCGGTACCTGGCAGCCCCCCGCCGACGGAGGCCCCTCAGCAGCGGGCACCGCCCCCCCTCACGGCCGCAGCACCGGCCCCCTCCGCCGCCATCTTGGAACATCCGGCTCGGAGTTCCGCCGCCGCCGCCGACGTGTCACGCCGCGTCGCGCGATGACGCCACGGCGCGTGCGGGGCCCGGCGCTGCGCGCGCTTGTTTGTGTTTCTCTCCCGCCGGCTTCCCCCGCCCTTCCGCGTTCCTTTAAAGGGAAAAGGGGGAAGGCAGACGTGTCGGAGGATTAAAAAAAAACCTTAAGGGCGGAAGCGGCCTCGAATGCGTCCGCCTTGCAGCGCCACGGCATGGCGCAGGCGCAGTGCGGCTGCGGACTCGGATGTCGCCGGTTCGAGTCCCGGCTGGGGCGGCTGCGGGCCCGGCCGGTCTTTCCTCCTCCCCCGGTCGGCGCGGCGCTCCCGGCTGTGCGCTGGGCTGCGGGCGTGCCGAGGGGGCCCGTCTCCCCGGAGGGGAGCCGCGCTGCCAAGCCCCTGCCCGCCACAGGCCTCGCTCCCCCCGTCGGGGTTTGGCGGAGCGCGGCCCCGTGGGGGTCGCGGTCTCCTCAGGCAGCCGCCGGGCACAGCAGGGTGCGGCCCGGCCGAGCGTCCAGCGGGACTTCCGAGCCCTCGGGTTTCCCAGAGCGGGTGCAGTGGCGAAGGCGGCCGCCAGGGCGGGACAGAGGACCTCCGGCCCCGGCCCCGGCCCCGGCAGGCCTGCGCGGCGGGCTGCGGCTTGAGCCCGTTCTGTGAGGGCGGGAGCCGAAGGCAGAGGGGCCGGGGGGGGACGAGGGGCAGCGGGGCGGTTCAGGAGGCTGCCCCGGGTCGCTGAAGCTGAGAAGGAGAAAAACTGGGGGTTTTTTTTGGAGAAAGAGGCAAATGTAAGAAGCTGTTACTTGCTGCAAAGCGAGGTCCCGGTCCCGCGGGTCCGTGGGGGCTTAGTTTGTGAAGGGACGTTAATTGTGCGAAGGGACGTTGATCATGCGAGCGCTTGCAGGCTGGCGTACGAGTGTCCAAGCGTCCAAGCTGCAGCGTAGCAGGTGCCTCGGATCAGCCCCGCTGCACACACGGTCCCTGGGATGCGTTAAAGGCTTACCAAAGCGCTTCTCCAGAGAAGCATATGTTCACATGGTTTTTTTTTAAGACAAGACCATAGCATGATCTCAGTTATGTGCAAGTCCAAAGATTTTACTCCACTCTGCTCTGTGTTGAGGGTCCATTTCACGCAAACATGAAGCTCTGAGGGGGGAGTCCCTGTTCAAACGCGAGAAGGATGTGTCTCATTTACAGGCGGTGGCCGCTGTTCCGATATTGTCACGCTCTGTACCCAACAACAAGCCTCGGAGGGGAAAATACAAACGACCTAAACAAACGTCTTAATCAAGGGTCATTATCGGCGCAAGAGCTGCTTCTGCAGGCTTGATCATTAAAGCAGGGTAATATCCTCAAAGCCCAGTCCAAGCAGGGGAAGCAGCACTTTGATGCAGCACAGAGGCCGCGCTGTGATTTTTAAAGTGCCTTTCATCTCCCTCTTTTGTAGGAACGTTCTTATAGACCAGCTCGTCAAATACAATTTCCCTACGCAGGCATGAATTGCAGATAAAGCCCTGGTCCTCCCTTGGTGTTTCCCCCAACAGGTATAATCTGAGGAAATGTGATTTTAATTAGCCTGATTGGCTTTTTAAAAATACATATGTATTCTGTAAATGCCGTCACCAGCTTACATCTATATTATAGCTATATATTTACATTGCATATCTAACCCTCTTATACACCTATACACATACATACACAATGCAAGCACTAATGATGGGATCTCACCTTTGCTGTTCTCCTGATAAGTATGTGATTATAAAGAATTGTGACATTAAGACATTCAATCCCTTCTTACCCTGAAGCTTTCTAACTGATGTGCTGTACTCAGCAATGGGACTTGAGAGTGACCCATTACAAGTAAAAAGGCTTGTTGGCGGGAAGAGGACAGCGCGTGTCCTTCTCTTCATCAGCTTACATGGGGTACAACACAAATGATACTGACCTTTTCCCATTAAATTCTAATAATTTATTCAGCCTTCAGGTTGCAGGCAACCATAAATGCAGCCTTGCCCTGGAAGCTGGCTGTTAAAAGGATTGTTCTCTGAGTTTAGAAACAGGGAAAATGGCTAAAGGAGAGTTTCTCTTATGAGTATTGGTATTCTGTATCACGTTAGCCAACTCGGACAAGCTGGGCTTTATTTATTTACTCATTTGGTTGCTGTGATTATTACTCCAGCCACATTAACCCGTGTGTAATTTGAGAGAGGCTACACCTTAGATGAATTTGGCTGCTTTTGCACATTCTTAAGGGGGTGATTTGAGCTGCAGTAACAATTCGGCAATCAGAGTTCAAGCAGCTGTTAGCAACTTTCTGAGCAAACACCAACAGCCTGGAGGGAAAAGCAATACAGAGTAGCAATTTCTAAATGTCCCATCTAATTGAGCAGGAATAATGAAAACAAAGAATAAAAAAACCCAAGCCCTCCAGCATGTAAACAAATAGTTCAGATGCACCGATTCCTCATAGCATCAACATACTTGCCATCGGAATAGCTTGGTGCTAATCGTGTTTTACGCAAACACGGCTGAAGCCTTCCCTTGGCATGGCATATAATTTTCGTGCTTCTCAGCCTTTTTCACCTGGAATGCTAAAACAACTGTGCTTGCCATGACCCATCCATTCCTCGGCATCTTCTGTTGATGTGAGAGCTTGAAATTCAGCTCCCAGCATCTTTGCCAACATGAAGTAAAGATGAGGTTGTGGTGGGACAACGTGGGGTGGTTGGAGGGGATTGGGGGGAGGCAAATCCTTCTGGAAAGAGAGTTGGTGGGAAAGCCCTCAGTGTGGAGGGAGGGTTTGAAACTGGGGCCATTTCTCTCGTTTCTCCTTTAACTTTGCCTCAATCCCGGCTGGGGATCTGTGACCCCACGATCATCTCATGAACCCACGCAGGAAAGCAGGAACGAGGGACTGGCAGGAGTTTGTGGGCCACCAGGCGCCTTCATAAATGTAAGAGTCATTGGGGGCTAAATGCTGAAAAACTAAACTCTGTATCCTTACTCCTGTGCTGCTTAGAAAACCTTTTCTGACTTCTAGTTTGAATTACCTTGGGGCAAATTTATTAGTATCTATTTATGTGCCAATGCAGACCTTTTTGTTTTGCCTCTTTCCCTGGTATTTAGCCCCCTCTTTCCTCATTCTGTCCCTCTGACCCATCCTCATGGAAAATTACATGCTTTGCAGCCCCTCACTTCTTAAATGAGCCACGTGTGTTCAGTTGCCTCTTGCAATGTCACATTATTTTGCACATCCTCATTAACTCGATTTTTTTAATCCATTCCAGGCCAAATTCCCGCCTTGACCATGAGTGACCGGAACGTTGCACACTAGACCGGGAAGGAGAGAGTCTCAGTAATGCCTCGCATTGGCGTGAGCATCTCCCAGTCCCACTGGCAGCACGGAGGCGTGCCGTGCTTGCAGCCAGCCATGGGCACAAGCGCTGGGATGTGTACGTGTGGGAGAAGCCTGGAAGGATGGGCTGCGTGGGAACGTGGCTGGATGTTCCCAGACGTGATTCATGGACAGCACATGTGCGAATCGCGGTGAAGGCAGACACACTTCATCTAGCGTATCCCAGATGGGATGCAGCGAGACACAACTTGGGGGAAAAGCACGTCTCAGGAAGCCCAACTCCGGGGTGTCCCTTGGGGTAACGAGATCCTCACTGCTGAACCACATTTTGTAGGGGGAAGAGGGATTTGTCCTCAGTTAAAATACGTCTTTCCACGGGGTTTGCAGGGAGCGCACACTGGCACATCGCCTCCCTGACTGCTGAAGGTGCTGCGTTTCGCTGCTGCTGGGCGGCACATAAAATGCCACTGCTGCAGCACCAGCTTCTGACCGGTTGTAACAGCAAATGTCTGGCGGCCTCGAATCCATCTGGGGCTGGATACCGGGTACATGTACACACATGCCCACTCCCTCCCCGGCCGTGGAGTGGAAAATACCAGCATTCCAGGAGTTACCAGGCTTATCTGATCTAGGAGGAGGTCCACAGCTCATCTATTTATATCCAGTTATTTGGGGACTTTGCAGCTGCATTTGGACTACAGAGTCCCTGTGGGGAAGAGAAAGAATTAAATTAAATTACCTTAAAAATCTTGAGTGCAGCAAGGACAGCAAACATTTCTGCACGGTGTTTGTGCCCAGAGGGGCAGTAGTGGAACCTTCCCTGGGGTGCTGCTGCCCCTCGGCGGTGTTGTCGGATGGCTTCCCAGCTCCTATCTGCGCAAGCCACCACATCTGAGAGCCCAGCCATATGCTCAGCGCCGTGTGTGAAGTAGGAAGCACTATACATAACTCTTAATGCCGCTCGCAGAGGGCTCTGTTTCCATAGGCACTAGGTAATTAAAAGCACATGGCCATTTTTTACCCTTGGCCGTCTCATCAGCCCGAGAATGCTCCTAAAAAACGGATCAGAAAGCAAAGTTGTAAAGTGACAGAATACAGTACTTTTTGAAAAGTTGTTTTAAAGAACATCACTCGCGCATGTTCAAAGTTTCCCCTTTTAGATCCCGACCTAACGGCAGAGGCCTGAGAGGACATCAGAGCATCCACAGCACAGGTAAAGGGCTACCTGGGCAGAGCCCATCCCGGCCGAGAGCCTCGCCGACCCCTCCTGCCTTGCTCAAACCAGACATCTCAAGTTGGTGAGAGTTTTGCACAAGTTAAGGAGAAAGTTTCATTGTCCAAAGCCCTGCTCTGAGCTTTAACACAGAGAACAAGACAGTAGGAAAGTGCCGGTACTTCGTGCCGAGAGGCAGCCCTGCAGTATTGAAAGGCAGCGGGTACCAAGCCCAGATTTCAACCAATCCGTAACAAAAACACTAAGTTCCAGTTTTAGTAAAATCTAGATGCCCAGAAGCATCATTTATTGCAAATCAGTTAACCAAAAAAAATACATCATTTTTGCAAACTACAACTTTGCATGTAGATAACTTTATTACAGAAGATATCTTTTCTTAAACTACACTCTAGTTTATAAAACATAGGAAGATTCAACACCACGTGATGTTTTTATCACTCATATTAGGCATGTCACAATAACAATGGTCTGAAATGTTAACTAAGATGAGTGCTCAGCAAGGCGCTGTGCCTTGAGAAATATCCATTTTATTTGGTGTTCTAATAAAAAGGAACGAGGAAAAGGAACCCTTTTCTTAGGTTTTCTTGATTAACTGCTCTCTATTTGCCTGTCCCATACACATATCTAGTCTTAGGGTGTCTGCTTGCCTTAGCACCCGAGTGAGTGATATTCCAACACCTCTACAAGGTGATATATTTATGATATATTTAAGACTTGTTCATTTAGATTTTTGAAACAAAATCCACCTTTTCTTAAAAAAAACATATTTACAAACATTAAATCTGCCACAGGCTTATACTATATTTTACATGATACACAGAAAGAGTGTACATCAATATAAAAAAAGATGCATCACTCCAGACTAACAAGAACAAAATGTTAACGTTTCGCAGCACAGACTCGGCTGGGCTGTCCTTCACCCTCCTGTTTAGCCCCAAAACCGGCAAAACCCACCAAAACCGGCAGCGTGTTCCACTGAGCGCCCAGCAGTCGCGCTGCCGGAGGGGCTGGGCACGGGCGAGCGCTCGGCGGTGGCAGCGTGACGATGCTTCGCGATCTCACTCAGGGTGTCTGCGCTAATAGACACGCCTTCTGTACAACAGGCAGGCCATCCTTAAAATAAGGATGCGGTTTACAAGTTTATATTGGCAGTTATTTCTTAAACAGTTACTCAAATGCAAAAACGAAAACAAAAAACAGTAAAGATATTCAAAGTAAAATTAAGTCTCCTTTGTGTATAAACTCCACAGTTACGGGTTTGGTATATACTCCATATTATGGGCTTGCTCTCGTAAAAGTTTGGCAAATACACTTCTTTTTGGTGGGGGACAGTATTCATGTTTTGTAAGGTGTTTTTTTTTAGCTTAGAACCTGTTCTTACAGGTCTATAATCCTGATTTTTTTTTTTTTTAGATCATAAAAATCATTTAAATATATATATTTTTATATATATATATAAAAACAAGAGAGAACAAAAATTTCTATTATCAAGGCAAATGTACAACTATATAATACTGAAATTTAAACAAAGATTCATGACTGGTACCATAAAATGTCCTCTCAGATATAATAGCAAAGGAAACATTTTAAAGTACATTTCAAAAATCTGTCCATACTTAATCATCCCCCCCCCCAAGGAGTGGTATTTTTAGTCAATTTTTTCTTCCTCTTTTCTTTCTCACCTCTCTTTCTGAGTTGAAAGAGAAAAAAATAAATTAATGGCATTTCAGAATCACAAATTGCTGCTTATAGCTTTACATAAACATTTCCTCTCAAATCAAACACAATGAACCCCCCCAAACAAAAGAGAATGTCCTATAAAAACCTAATTTTTTGATTTCTTGAAACACAACTGGTGTCCCACATTGAGTTCTTAACAATAGAACATATAAATAAAAAGGCAGTGTTTTCATGTAAAATAAAAAGTACATAAATAAATACTAAAAAAAAAGGAATTAATTTGTCTTTTTATTTTTTTTTTATAAAAACATATTTAAAAAGGATCCTTTAATAAAAGCATCCAAAGTCCTTTTAAAAACGTCTCCCTCGAGCTTCTAACTCCCACTGAGCGCCAGCGTCTCTGAAACACCGTCTTTTACTTGAAGGCTTCGGGGATGTGTCCCATCTGTGACTGCATACTCGTGGGAGGGCTGGAGATGCCCTCGGACCAGTCGGACACGTTGGAGCGAGGAGACGAGCTGGACCACTGGTCCGGCGACTCCGGAGACGGCGTTAGGAAAGGGTGGTCGGGCACCTGGAGCTGGTGGCTGGGGGTGTTGTCCAAGGGGGAGGAATAACTGTGCTGGGAAGGTGGAGTTAGAAACTGCGTGGTGGTCATGGGCTGGGCGAGGGAGGATGGCAGAGACGTGGGCAGCATCTGGGAATCTTGAGGCAGGATTGTGTGGACTGCCATGGTACTGCTGCTCACCGGCTGCATGTCGGGCTGGCTCAGCTCGGTACCAAGGAAATTTTGGCCGATGTGGCCGCTCGCGTTGGAGCTGGGGTTGTGATGCTGCTGCGGCTGCTGCTGCTGCGGCTGCTGCTGGGCTTGCTGCGGCTGCTGCTGCGCCTGCATGTTTTGCTGCTGGAGCTGTTGCTGCTGCATCTGCTGTAGCTGCTGGCTCTGCATCAAGTGAGGCTGGGAAGCCAGCCGGGTGTTGGGCATGGCCTGGTAGCTCATCATCTGCGACAAGCTTGTGGTAGGCAAGCCGTTGTGCAGGGAGGTCATCATGCCGTGTTGAAGGTTTTGCGTCTGCTGATGCGCCCCTGGTTGCATGTTGCCTCTCATCGGGTTGTACTGGTTCTGGACCATGCCGTTCTGCAGCCTGGTGAGCCAGTCACACTGCCCGTTCAGACCGGCCGCTCCGCCGACAGAGAAATTCATTGGGGCGTTGCTCATCACTGTGCTGGGGCTGGAGACGGGGAGGTGAGAGAGACGCGGCGGCACCGAATCGAAGGCCATCCTGCTGGAGTTTCCCATGGCCATATCCTGCTTCCCCGCCATGTTGAGGTGATTGATGCTCATGTGGGCATCAGGCATGCCTGGCAGATGATTCAGAGGCATGGAAGGGGACTGCTGAAATGGAGAGGTCATCAGCGGAGGAGAAGCGACGTCTGACAGGTACCCGTGGGGCGACTCCAGGGAGTCCACTGGAGACAACACACTGGAGTTGTCAAGCAGACATCCTTTTCCATCTTGTGATTTTTTCCTCCGGGCTTTGAGGTCTTTGGCATCCTTGCCGTTGCAGCTCAGGCCCTTGGTACTCGGCTTCCTGGCCTTCTTGCCCTGGACGGCAGGTTTCAGGTTGCTGATGTAGCTGTTGGGAGAGCAGAGCGGTGGGGACAGCGTGGGTGCCCCCAGCGGGCCGTTGTGCAGCGGTGGGCTCCGCACCAGGTTGTACTCGTCCAGCAGCCTCACAATGTCGTGGTGCATGCGCTCCTGGGCGATGTCCCGCGGGAGCCGGTCCATGTGGTCCGTGATGTCGCGGTTGGCAAAATGGTCCAGCAGGACCTTGGCGGTTTCGTAGCTCCCTTCTCTGGCTGCGAGGAACAGTGGGGTCTCCTCCTGGAAACCCAGCAAAGATGGTTAGGATTAAGTTCACAGATTCTCCTGGCTAACGCTATCCTGGGCTCCATGCCCAGCACCATGCAGTTGAGTGGCAGAGATGGTAATCGTCTCTGCTCTGGTGAGGTTTTGCTGCTGCTTTTTCCTACCCTGCTAAGCCATGTCCTTATACTGGTATCAAAGCAGGAACCCTACGAGTGACCCAGAACACGCGAGGAGATGGCCACACGAACGCTGTATCACACTGCTCACCAAGCACTGCACAGCCCCTCAACATCACCCGTAGGACCAAATCCCACAATGCTGCTTTGAGCTAAATCCAACAGCTTCATTCACAGCAGAACGATCCAATCAGAGTCTTGGTGCCAGACAGTGTTGTATTTTAGGCAAAAATTACCCTTTAAGACTCCCCAGATGGTTCTTTCCTTGCCTATGGCAGCCCAGGAGACCCCTACCTTATTGTTCTGCATATCCTTATTGGCACCATTCTTCAGGAGGACGACTGCGGCTTCAACGTTATTCACAGCAGCTGCCCAGTGCAGCGCTGACTTGCCTACGGAGGAAGACCACGAAATACAACACACATTAGTGAGCGGTAAGAGTAACAGCAAGCAGCCCTTTCCTTCCGCCTCTGAGGGAGCCTGGGTTTTAGTTGCCTGCAGTACCTAGATCATCCACGGCATTGACGTCCGCGTGGCAGTTGATGAGATCGTCCAGCATGCCCTCCACAGCCAAGCGAGCGGCCAGGATCAGGGGAGTGGTCCCGTCATGCATTCGGGCGTCGAGATCGGTTGCCCTGTTCCTAATCAGGATCTGCCGCGACAAGGGCCAAGGAAACACAAACGTTAGGAGGGACAGACAGCAGACACGCCAGGTATGCAGGTCTCAGGACCTGCAACCCCCTTTCCAGAGGCTGGTCCCTCCAGTCCCCGCTCCCAGTCTGGGGGTGCACAGCTGAGAGCAGCTACGGGGTTGCTGCTTTGCTGTGCTCTGCCCTGAGACAACAGGGGCTTCAGTTTAAGCCTTTCACCCCACACCTCGCCAGGGCAAGCTGGAGACCCCGCGATAAGCTCAGTTCTGTGACTGACTCAACGTGTAGCCCCGGTACTTTACCCAAAAAACCGCAAGGCTGGTGGCGAAAGGATCAATTACCTGGAAGACTCCTTGGGCATCGGCAGAGACGGCAGCGTGGAGGGGCGTCCTGCCCATGTTATCTTGGATGTTTGCATCGGCGCTAGCTTCCAGCAGGCGCTTGGCAGCGTCCGAGCGGGAGTACCTGGCAGCCAGGTGAAGCGCCGTCTCGCCGGTGCGGTCAGTCTGGTTGTGTAAGCTGGCGCCTTGGTAAATGAAATCCGAGATGACGGCGGGAGCATCGTCTTCCTCTTCGCTATTGCCGGTCTCCAGCCCTCCTCCGCTGCACGAGGCGATCATGAGGGGGGTGAAGCCATCTGAAAAGCACAGGGGAACTTGGTGAAAAAAGGCTTTTTACCCTTCTGTAATGCAGGCAGCTCAGCAAGATGCTCTGTCTGTAATAGATGCTTATTCTCGTGGGTGCATCAAGACTGAGTTCCTGACTGGTTCTAAACATCAAACACGAATATCCTTCCTCTGATATGGATCTGAAATTCCTTAGTGGTATCTCATCACTCACTGCTTTTCCTATTTCATCTGCTAGCTAGCACACTAACATGTAAGGTGCAATTTATAAGGAAGGTTGCTCAAAGCAAACTTGAGTACGGTACAGCACAGCCTTAAATATTTTTATTATTTCAGAGGACAATTTCACAGATGTGGGAAAGACCAAATGTTTATAATAATTTAAAAGCCTACTAACTATTAATATAGTTAAAAACCTGAAAAGAAGATTGTGAAATGTGCAGTTTGGTGGGAGGAAAGGAATTTAGGAGTGGCAGAGAGATAAACTACATGCTTTAATAGGTACTTCTTCTGTATTCTCTAATTTCCATCTCAGTGACTAAACAAAAGAGACCTCATGGAAGGCAAAACGTGACAGGGTCTATCTCTAAATCATGCACAACAGCACCATGCGATGCAGAACAGCTAGCAGCGACTCCGTACTAGAAATGGAGACAGGTAGGGCTGTCTGGGACTGCTCACCTGCAAGGGGTAAGGGCGGATTTTAGATTAGCTGACAAGCAGCGCAGAAGTGAAAGGAGTCCACCTTACCGGGACCTCTGACGTTGACATCCATACAGTCTGCATCGATTTCCCCCTGCGGTGGAGTAGGTGCCATGGAGGATATGCGCAGGTCCGCGGCATCCAGGTGCTGCTGGGTCCACTGCCTGTGATCCGTCTGATCGTCCGTGTCGGGCAGCATCGCCTGCTCCTCGAACTGAGGAGTGAGAGCGGGAAATGAGCACCGAGCAAAGCGCACAAGTCAGGGTGGGAGGAGGGGGCTGAGCTCTAGCATGGGAGGCTCTGCAAGTCTCAAAGGTGTGTTTGTCACACGCAGGTTTGCAAAGGAGCCGGCAGCGGCGATGCGTAGCGCAGACTGGGCCCCCGAGGGTCCCTCCGCTCTGCCGCTTTCCGCAGCGCTCTGCTCCTTCCAGGACAAAACCCAGCAAGGGAGTACTTGCAGCCCAGAAAGGGAATGGGGCAGTGAGCTTACCCTGAACTTCTTGGTGTCCAAGGTCTCCTCGTCACCCCACTCATTTTGGTTGTCATCCATCAGCGTGCCGTCTGAAGCATTTTTGAGGGGTCTTTAAAAATAAAACCATACAAAAATTAGCTCCTCTGCAGGAACTAGTCTGTGATGGACTGCGTTTATCTACATGCACAAACTGAAAGAAGAATCAACAAGGCAATTTCCAGGAGGTTCCCCGCACGTTGCCTTTCATTTTTTACCAAGTGCAAACAGACCACGAAGCATTTAAAAACCTCCTCCAGATGGGAACACTGTTTTCCCCGTGCAGAACTTTTAAGAAACCTGATTTTTCTCCTCCCCGCTATGCCAATATGATGCACTAGAGAACAAAACTCGGATGGGTTCTTTCAGAAGAGCCCCGAGCAGCCCCGCTGCACTGCGTTTAACGGGTTAGCAAGCAAAGTACTCACTTCAGTCCAACAGAATCCTCCCCAAGTGGTTCTCGTCGCTTCTTCTTGCTCGACTCTGTCACTTTGAAGCCTTCTGGGAACCAAAGCTGCCCATGCTCCCTGCGCCGCTTACGAGACACCAGTACTCCCACTCCAATGAAAGTAAGCAAGACCAGCGCAGCCACCACCACGTACATAGGATACAGCTGGGAGTTCTTCGTGGGCTCAGCCGTTTCACCTACGAAACAGTGGGGCACAAAGAGATGCTGAGACATTAAGCTGCATAGCAAACCAGTGACAGAGTGGAAATGAAGGAAAATTAGTTAATAGAGGTACCTAAGTCTGATCTAAATCAGCCCCCCCAAAATAAGGTCATTTTATACGCTATTAATCAGAATTGCAAACTATCGGCAAATTCTCGGCTGCACAAGCCAGCCTGCATCAGGAGACAGCTTCACTTTTTTCTCCTTTAAGGAAAAGGATTAGCAAACTTCAAATCATTGCGCTTGCATTGAGCTGTTAAGACAAAAGGATTTAGGGGGGATTTTCAAGATACAAACTTCAACTCCTTGCATGTCACTGATTGATTGGAGCTGGTTGGGTTTTCTTTTTCTTTTCCTTTTTTTTTTTTTTTTTGTAACTTTTATAGTGATAATGATTTTGAAATAAACCTGGAATAAGCAAAAATAATAAACTGGTTTTGCAATTTTTTTTTTTAAGAACAGACTTAAAGGAAAAAAAAAAAAGATGCAAGGTTATTAAAACCAGACTGTGCTCAAGTGCAGCCAGCTGACAGATAACTAAACATGGATAAGGCTGGAAAGTTCTGGCTGTCTCTCCTTCCCAGCCGACCAGCCGTACTTACTTTTAACGGCTTCTATTTTGTAGGGTATGTTCAGGTTGCCAAGGGAGGCCAAGGCACCCAGGAACGCCGCCACATCGGTCGCGCTCTGGAAGCACTGGGAAGACGACTGGATGCACTGGCGGTTATCAATTTCCAAGTAGACGATGGATCTGTGCGAGAGACGAGTCAATGAGAAACACGGAGCAGTGACCACGCTGAGAAGACAGCCGAGCCCTGCCTCCCCTCCCTCCTTAACCCCCCATCAGTGGGAATCAGAAGGTGGAAACCCATCTCCTTGCTTCCCTGTGGCCCAAGCCCTGCAGCTCACACTCATGGTCTATTGGATTTGCCTCAGTGAATACTGTGAAATCTAACTCCTTACCTACAGAAACGGAAGGGAGTCTCTGCTTCACAATGTTTTAAAATTGCCCAGACACTACAGTATCTTAAATAATGCTGTTTGGGAGCCTTCAGATCTTTTCACACCAGTTTCGCTGCTCTAACTCCTTTGCTTTCGGTGGCTTTTGATTGAGCCCACAGAGAGGGAGAAGGTTAGATCTATATGTTTATACCAAAGATCTCCAAACACAGTTTGCAGTAATTGAGTTTTACAACAAAGCTCTAGAAAGCATTTCCCAGGGAGAAACCGAGGCTTAACTTAATGACTTCCTGAAGTCAGACAGTCGGTCAGGCCAACCTCTGCTTCCAGGTCCCACCCAGCCCAGCCCCGGCTCCCAACAATACACAGGACTCCTTCAATCGTGAGAGTCGGCGCAGCATTGTATCAGGGATTCCTGAGCGATCACTCGCTTTTCCCACATGAGAGCAAAATCCGGTTTCTATTCACACAGAAAGCAACGTCTAAATACAATTATCTGGCCTACATCCTTCCCTTTATAGCATGTTACTATTATCGACACAGAAAACAAATGCTGCTCAGTGAAAAAGGAACCCATTGGTCCCCCTTACCCTCTGATGTCCATCTGATCGAGCTCTCTTTTCTGCCTTCTGCCAGCTCTGGAGTAGAGGCTGCTCTTTACTTTGCTGATGACAGCACTAGACATATCTGACCAGTCCTCTGTTGACCTCTTGATGTAATGCTTTTTCAGCTCCTCCTCATTGCCATAGTATGGAAAGATCATATACTCTCCCTTGGGGTTCTTCTTGAAGACCACGTTGGTGTGCAGCACGCGGCTCAGCTCCCGCAGGAAGTTGAAAGAGTTGTTCTTCAGGTTCTCGGGCGTGATGAGGACCACCACCACCAGCGTGCCATCCGCAAGCTTCTCCGGCATGTTGTTTGCACAGTCCAGACCATCCCATTCGCACTCAAAATTATTGCAGCCCTGGTCACAGTGACCATCTGAGAAGTGATCTTTGCAATACTGATCATACAGAGGGCTGGGCAGAAGAAAAAGAAAGGCAGAAGAATAAATTAGACCAAATACTGCGCATATTGCCTATCTGCTGAGAAAATAAGTGGTGGTCCACAAGGACCTCTCTTTTATCTAAATATTCTTCATCCTGGTAGACACTAAGCCAGTTTACATAGAAGACAACTGTTTCACGCAGCGCTGCGAAGCATTCACCTCTGCAGGTGAAAGATAGCAGCTGTTAAATTATCAGTTGCAATTTAGATGCCAGAAAAAGGGACAAATTACGGTGACTCTGAGAAGACATGGGGACACAGAATAGTTACTCGGACCAGAGTTTGTCCAGGAATCTGGGATTAAGTTCCTGCTGTTGCCAAAGACAATGTTTGGTAAATGCCTGGATGTTAACATCGTGTTTTCTGGCTGCTCTTCCAGCTGGGGTCTCCCTACGCTGAAACTCACTGTGTTACTACTGTGAGCTGGAGAATTCACTTCTATGGCGTGACAGAGGCAAGGACAGGGAAGCCATCTGGAACGAGCCAAACCCGGAGAGCTTCCAAGTGCATATAAACTCAGTGAGACCACAGGGAAGTGTGGTTGCTTGAGTTGCAGCCCCATAGGCAGCAGAACAGAATGTAGAGGGTGAACAACAGGTCTGCACTTAGGAGCTTTAGCAGATGCAACCAGAAAATACCCCCAGGCGATCAGCACAGAGGTCATGGCTTTAAAACAAGAGGGTCAACGAGCAAGTCACTTACTTGCACTGCCCTTCGTATTTCTGGCAGTCAAATCCATCGTACAGGCAGCCAGCGTTATTGCACTGAGAGTCGCACTTGCCATCATTGAAGTACTTCCAGCACTGCAGGGACTGGGAGCAGTTCTTCCAGGGGTCGTTGAAATTGAGGGAGCAGTCGCCCCCGTCCCAGCCGCAGGCATGGTTGTTGCATCTCCCATCGCAGATCTTGTTGCCAGCATACCCTGCGCAAACTGCAATCTCGCATTTCTCCTCAATTTTGGGTGGGATGATATCCTGCCCGATCCCACCTTGGAAATCAAAGTCCAGGATGTGGCAGTTGAGGCCATTGAAGTTGGCAGGGCAGTTGCACCGGTAGTAGGGGGAGGCATCGCTGAAGAACTCGCAGGTGCCCCCGTTGTAGCAGGGGTTGGATGTGCAGGGGCTGCTGGCCGGGTACTGGCACTCGGGACCCGTGAAGGCCGGCGCGCACATGCACTTGGAGCTCTTGTGGATGGAGATGCAGGTGCCACCATTCAGGCAGTGCAGGTTCCCGCAGGTGCGGGAGTCGTTCTCGCAGGTGGCACCCACGAATCCCTGGGGAGGTGACAGCAAGGAGGGAGTCAGAATCACCGATGCCGTCCTATGAGCAGCCTAACACATGTGTGTGTTCTGGGAATCTCGGCACAAACCCAGTAAATCAGGGCATGGCTCTGGCGTGTCCTCTGAAACTAGTGAGGGGCAAGAATAATGTAGAATGTAAACCCCTTAGAGCATCCCCCTCAAAACGAAGTCAGCTCTTCTCCATAGCTGCCGGCTCCACCTTTACGTGGTGCAAATAATGGTCAACCAGGCAAGAGTCTGTCCTACAGAGCTGTGTGTCGTACCTGCAGGGCTGAGCCACCTCCTCCTCCCTGACCCTAACCCAGTCTCCCTGCAAGTGAGGAAGATATGCATATTTGGACACACCTCCCTCCAGCAAACACCCACTGCAAAGCATCTTCCCCTCCACCATCACCCCTGGCTATCCCAGCCAGGGAAGCCTCAGGGGCTGAACTGTCCCCTTGACTGCCCCTCTGTGCAAGGGGCTGATTTGCAGGGCCTGTGCAACATCCCACGCTCAGAGCTGGAGAGGAGCAGGTACCTACCGGGGGGCATTTGCAGATGAAGCCATGGCCGGTATTGCTGGCAACCGCACACGTGCCACCGTTCCGGCAGGGTTTGCCTTTACAGCCGTCCACCACGGTGTCACAGCGACGGCCTGCCGAGGGAGAGGAGCGCATGAGGAGCAGAGGAAGGCGTGCAAAACGCTTGGGGTGGCTGGGGGCTGCAGGGCTGGGTGCTGGGAGCAGGGAGGACACGGCGCTCACCTGCGTAGCCAGGTCGGCACTCGCATTTGTAGTCATTGACCCGCTGCACGCAGTTCTGGGTGCCGCGGGCGTCGCAGGGGTTGGACAGGCACTCGTTGACGTCTCCCTCGCAGCGCTCCCCTACAAAGCCAGGGGGGCAGATGCAGCTGTAGCCACCTACCCGATCCGTGCACTTGCCATTGTTAAAGCACTTGGGCCCCAGGGTGACAGGATCAAAGAAAGGGCTGCAGTCATCCACATTGATCTCACAGTGCACCCCTAGAGAAATGGGGGAACAACCCACACAGCTCATCAAACAGTATCGGGGTGCCCGGTGGTCCCTTGTGTGAACCTTCCCTGCGAAGGGGCTGAGCCTGACCAACTCAATGGCAGTCTGAGCCGCCGCTCTGGCAGGAGGCACGCAGCACCGCACAGCTTGCGTCCAAGGTTGCGTGGCCTTGATGGCTAAGCTCGCAAGCAAACACAAACCTTCACCATTGCATTTGCTTCTGCTAGCCCGAGCAGCTAATGAGCAGATACCGAGGATATCTATGCTCAGTCCACTAATGCCCCAGCCTGGGGAATTAATTTACCTTGAGTTCCTCTGGGGCAGGAGCATTTGTAGGTATTGATGAGATCGATGCAGGTTCCTCCATTCTGGCATGGGTGGGACAAGCACTCATTGATCTCCTCTGAGCAGTTAACTCCATGATAACCAGCCACACACTACAAGGAGAGAAGAGGGGAACTATCAGAGAGGTTCACTCAATTCCCACCTGGCTGCAGGAGCACAGCCAGCACCCCAGCTTTCAACCTCGTCAAGGGGCACCGAGCCAGCCTGAAGCTGGGGCAGCTCTTTGGGCGGCAGTAAGGCAGTAACCGGTACTTTCTCTCTGTGCATCTCTGCCCCCCGCGGCACCCACCTCGCAGGAGTAGCCTCCCAGGTAGTCCGTGCAGGTGGCTCCGTTCTGGCAGGGGTTTGGGGAGCACTCATCCACCTGCTCCTCGCAGTAGCTGCCAGTGTAACCGGCCTGGCAGCGGCAGAAGTGAGTGTTGCCAGTGTCCACGCAGAGCCCCGAATTCCTGCAGAGATGTGCTACATCGATACCTGCCGGGGAGAGCAGAGTGAGACATGGGAACCTCAGCAACACCCACGCACCGCAGGGCCACGTCCTGGCCACCACATGTCCCACCAGGATCGCAGCCAGGACTGCAGCCTTGGGGGGTGCACGTTACAGCAATCCTTGCGATCACCCTGGTTTTGCCAAAGATCCCCACTAAGAGAAATGAGCGTGGCAGGGACTGACCTTGCTGCTTAGCAGCCACCTCGCAGGAGACACTGGGGACATCGCAGTAGAGCCCTGTCCATCCGCTGTTGCACTCGCAGCGGTACAGGTTGTTGGTCTGCCAGCACTTGCCTCCGTTTTTGCAAGGAGAGGAGTCGCACCAACGCACCAGGTTCTGGGGGGAGCAGAGCAAGAGATGGGGGTCAGGAGCCAGCAGGGCTTCTGCAGGAGTGGAGACTGCAGTGACCCCCCAAATCCCAGCGGCCGACAGCCCAAGACTCCTCTACCTGGCAGTTGAGCCCGGTGTATCCCTGGGGACAAGTGCACTTGTACGTCCCGTAGCTGTCCTGACACGTGCCCCCGTTCAGGCATGGCTTGGAGTCGCACTCGTTAATGTCATGCTCGCAGTAGCTGCCCGTGAAGCCGGGCGGACAGACGCAGGTGAAGGTGTTGATGCCATCCACGCAGGTCCCACCGTTGAAGCAGGAGCTGGGAACACAGACATCACGTCCCAGTGAGTCACCGCTGGTCGTGCTACATGCCAAAGCCCCCACAAACTGGCCCAGGGCTACGGGGCAGCGCAGGGACCTCAGCCCCTTGCTCCAGCCCCGACCAAGGCTGCGCCCGTGGCAGGAGCCGTGCCGAGCTGTACCTCTCCGTGCAGTCAGGCGTGTTGTTCTCGCAGTGGATGCCGCTGAAGCCGGAGGGGCAGGTGCAGGTGTAGCTGTTGACGCAGTCGGTGCAGTTGGCGCCGTTCTTGCAGGGGTTGCTGGCACACTCATTGATGTCCTCCTCACACTTGGGCCCACGGAAACCAGCCAGGCACTCGCAGAAGAATGAGCCGATGCCATCAGAGCAGGAGCCACCATTGTGGCACGGATCTGGAGAGGAGGGATGTACATATGAAGATGCAACGGGTCCGGCCCTGGTGCAGCAGCCCTGCCCGGGAGCTGCCCCACAGCACTGTCCCCGCACACATCCCCTGGCCACGTGGCGGATGGGACAGAGCCCGTGGGCCAGGCAGAGGCCAGGCCAGTCCCGCTGGGGGACTGGACACGAGGAGGGCACATGGGACACGCTTGCTCACTGCCTGCACGTCACTCTCCCCCCCCAGCCTCCTTCCTGCCAGCTCCCATCTGGCCTTGGACTGACGCAGCACAACCGGGACGTGCTTGGGGTGGCCCGAAAGCCCGAGCAGGGCTTGCAGCACGGCCCAGGCCAGAGCAGCAGCCAGGGCTCGCCCATGCACGGGGAGGAGGATCCCAGCCCCAGGAAGGGCAATGAAGCTGACGGCTCGGGGCCAGGCTAAGCGCGGTCCGCGGAGCGGCCCCTGCTCTTACTGGGCTTGCAGTCGTCGATGTCGGTGTCGCAGTTGCGGCCGGTGAAGCCGGTTCTGCAGGCGCAGCGGTAGCTCCCGTTGGTGTTCTGGCACGTGGCCCCATTGCGGCAGGGGCTCTTCACACACTCGTTGATGTCGATCTCGCAGGTCTGACCTGCAGGACAGAGCGGGACAGGGACCACGTGGGCTGGAGGTGCTGGTGAAAGCCCCGGGGATGACGATGACATCTTGGGCACCGCTTGCACCAGGGCAGGAGCCCTCGCAAAAAACTGCCCTCGCCAAGGGGTGCGGGTGATGGCTGCATCCCGTCCACCCAGCTGAGCCATGGGGCAGGTCAGGACCCTTCCCAAGGCTGGGCACTGTGCAGGGCTGCTCCCATCTGGCAGGGCACGCAGGCAGCCACCTGCCCGCTGCTCCCCAGCCACGCTCCCTCCCCTCCGTCTCTCACTCCCCGAGCAGCCGAGGAGAGTGGGGTGTGCTGAACCCCCAGACGGGCCATGCCCCTACCTTGCCAGCCGGAGGGGCAACTGCAGGAGAAGCTCTCGTAGTCTTCCGACTCCCGGCACTCGCCACCATTCTTGCAGGGGCCGCCAGCGCAGGGGGCCAGCACAGCCTCACAGGTGGCTCCTGCACAGGCACAAGCACCCGCTGACACCCCCTCCGAAATGATGGGTGGCCCAAGACCCCACTACCCGTGTCCCCTGCCCTGGGCTGCTGCCAGTCCTGGGGCAGGCTCTGGGCTTCCCCACTGCCCCAGGACAGCCCAGCTGGGGCTGTCACCTCCATCCCTGGTCCCCTGTGACCCCAGGCCCCCCACGAAGCCTTTAAGCCGTGGCAATCTGGGCTGCATTAAAGCGCTGCACACTTCCTTTGGCAGGGAAGCGCCGCTCGGGGTGTCTTTCCCCCCTTGCGCTCCCCCCATCCCTCTCAGCCGCTTTTCCTGTTTATGTCCAGCTAAGGGACACGTTCCCTCCGAACTCTTATCTTCCCTGTCAGCCAGTATCTCCCGAACTGGCCTTTGCTATTTTCCAGAGCCTTCCCCTCCCTGCCTGCCCCGTCCCCGTCCCCCCAGGGGTTTCTATGGCCACTGCCGAGGGCAGGAAACGGCTCAGGGCTTCCTGCAATTGTGCACCGGCTGCCGCTCTGCGCGAGCGGAAGCGGGAGGCCGGCAAACAGGAATTGGCTCAGCAGAATCCCCCAGCCCCTCGGCCTCGGCTCGCTTTTTCCAGCGCGAGCATCATGGCAGGAGAAAGGGGCCACCGGCAGCACGGACCCCCCAGGACAGTGGGGTGTGAGTGGGGCAGCTGCCTGGTGCTGCTGCCCCGGGCACAGGCTGCAGCTGAGCCACTGCCTCGGTGCCCTCCAGGAGGATGAGGAGGAGGAGGGAGGAAGTTCTGGCTGGCCGCTTCCCAAAGCTCCTCCAAATTTCCTCCAGCTGCGCCACGGCACGGGGAGGTGGAGCCATGGCCGTGGGCAGCCCCATGGCAGGGCAGCGCAAGGGACGCCTCCACGCTTGGTGCCAGCTCACTGCACGTGCAGAGGGACCGATTTGCTGTCACACCCGAAGCAGCAGCAGCCCCGCAGAGCCCCGGCGAGGGCCTGGGGGGCACAGGGTGCTCCTCCTCACCTGTGTAGGGCAGGAGGCAGTTGCAGGTATAGCCAGCGACATCGTCGATGCATGTGCCCTGGTTCAGGCAGGGGTTGGAAGCGCATTCGTTGATATTGGTCTGGCAGTTGGGTCCTGTGTTAAGAAAAACAGATAAAAGCGGCTGTGATGGAGGTGCGCTGATGGGAGGGGGCTGAGGGTACAGTGGGGATGTGGTGACAATGGCAATGGCCCACCCATCGCCCTGGAAGAGCCTCCTGCTCCCAGTTCCAGCCACGGGCACCCAAACTCTGCTGAAGGTCCCCAGGCTGGCTGCGCTGCCACATCTCCCAACCAGACCTGGGGTCTCCACCATCCCCACCGCGAAGCCTCCAGCCCATCTAGCATCCTGGGGACGCCCACCCACAGCTCCCACTCAGCCCCAGCATGGGGGGACGGGGCAGCGTCCCTGGCTGCACCCTTACCGCTGAAGCCCTCCCTGCAGGTGCAGATGTAGCCACTGGTCATGTCCTTGCAGGTGCCACCGTTCATGCAGGGATTGGATTCACACTCGTTATTGTTAATGTCGCAGTTTGTCCCACTCCAGCCTGGGTCGCAGTCACACCTGTAGCTTTGGGGAAAAATTGGGGCATAAAGCACAGGACCTGCTCTGACCTGGCCCTCCTAACTCCACCAGCCATCATCTACCCAGCAAACTCTGGCTCCTAATCGCGCCCCTGCAGGGAAACATCCCCCGGCACTAGCACAGAGCGTGGACGAGCACCGGCACGGGGGACGGCTGCTCGCCCTGCCTCTAACCCCGACATTGCTGGGTGGCCCTTTGGTCCCGGCAGCCCCCCGGCAGCCCCTGCGCCCTCCAGCCTACCCGTTCAGCCCGTCGTGGCATTTCCCATGGATGCAGGGGTTGCTGTTGCACTCGTTCACTTCGGACAGGCACTTGGGGTCGTGGAAGCCCTCGGGGCAGAGGCAGGTGAAGCCATTGATGCCATCCTTGCACGTACCCCCATTGTGGCAGGGGTTGCTGGAGCACTCGTCGATGTTGATGTTGCACATGCGCCCTGGGAAAGGGGGGGTGAGAAAACGTTACCCTACAGGATGCACGGCACGGCATGGTGGGTGCACCCCGCCTCCCGGGGGCACCCACCAGACAGGTCCCCCTCCAGCCACCCGGGAAACAGCTGCCGAAGGCTTGAATCTCCGGGCACGCGTGTGCTGGCCGCGTAGGAGCGGGCTGCCCTCCAGGTAGGGTGACTTCACACCCCTGCATTGCCCGCCTGGCTTAATTAAACGCGACTGGGAAGAGGCTGTGCCCTGGGCTTGTTTGGTCCAGGAGGGAATAACAACGGGAGCCGGTTTCAGCCTGTAACCCTACCTGCCACGGCCGACAAAGCCAGGCTTTATTGCGGCCCCCGGCGGGCAGGAGAACAAGGGACCATGCGAGTGGGGAGAGGCGGGGGCTGCTCCCATCAAAGCTCTCCGCCATTTCCAGCAGCGATCAAACAAACCAGACGGACAAGGCAGCAACTTGATACCCATGGGAGTGGGCGCACTGGGAGTCGAATTCGCGGCAGCAGACACCCTTTTGATTACAGCCTGAGCCAGGGTCACCCTCCTGAACAAGCAGGAGCAGTGGAGGGTGCAAAACCTCTGGCAAGTGGGACGGCAGCTTCTCCCCTCCTCGCTGCACCCTCGCCCTGGTTGCGTGGGGCACCGCCAGCTGCAGGCATCCCGGCGCTGCCGTGGGCACAGGGGACGTCTCAGGGCTCCCCGGTGCAAGGCTGGATCCGGACCAGGTCCCCAGGGTGCTGCGGTGGCTGCCATGCCCTGCTCTCACCTGTGTACCCCGGCTCGCAGGTGCACTCATAGCCGTTGATCTTGTCGATGCACTTGCCGTAGTCGCAGGGGCTGCTGGCGCAGTCGTCCAGATTGATCTCGCAGTTGGGCCCTGGGGAGGAGAGTGGTGCCATTAGGGGGTCCCTGGCCCCACTGATGAGGCAAAACGAAGCCCGCCGGCACCGACCGCCGCCGCCACTCCACAACAAAGTGCCTTCGCCACAAGCGGCTCCCGGATGGGGTGCAGCTTCTGCGAGAGCCGGGCACCAAACTGGGAGAACTCGCCCTCACTGAGGATGCCTCAGGCCGGCCCTGGCACCAGGGCAGCTGCTGGCGGCAGGGGATGGAGACCAGAGTGCCGCGCGGCACGGCCGACCCCGTGGAGCCCCCGGGGGGTCCCTCCCGCTCACCTGTGGTCCCTTTGAGGCAGAGGCAATTGTAGGCGTTGTTCCTGTCCTGGCAGGTCCCCCCGTTTTTGCAGGGCTGGCTCTGGCACTCGTTGATGTTGATGTCGCAGCGGTGGCCTGTGTAGCCAGGCTGGCAGAGGCAGGTGAAGGCAGCGATGCTGTCCTTGCAGGTCCCGTAGTGGCACGGGTCGGGGTCACACTCATCGATGTCGATCTCACAGTGAGCGCCTGAGAAACCTGCCACCAGCCGGAGGGACACAGGGTCAGGATGGGGGACATGGGGTGAGGATGGGGGACGCGGGGTCGAGATGGGGGATGCTCCTTCCCACCCTGGCCAGGTGTGAGGCAGCGCACCGGGGTGGCTTGACCTGCCCACCCACCCCGCCGCAAGCCCCCAGGACCCCTGGGAGGGGGGTGCAGGCAGGGGAGCACCCCAGCGTGCCGGCGGTGGGGCCGGTCAGACCCTGGCTCGCGGGCTTTGTCAAGGGGCGCACAATGACCTGCATTAAGCCGCCTCGACTCAGGAGTGGGGCCCCGCGCTCGCCCGCGGCTCATCCCAGAGCGCACGGGGGGGCCAGCCGCAGGCACCCCTGAATAATAACCCCCCCGGCAGATCCTATTCTCCTGGCCGGCTCCCTCCCCGCCGGGTTTGGGGGTGGAGAGCCGAGGACAAAGTACAGCTTTGACTAGACCCCGCCAAGCCCACATAGCAGCTTTTCATCGGGGCTTGGCATTAGCAAGACACTAATTAGAGGCCATTCAGCTGGAAGATTTCTGGCGGGAGCTGCTCCACAAAAGAGCCACTGTTTGCCACCAGGGCTCAAGTCATCATTTTGTGCAACCGCTCCTTGGGTTTCGGTCGGCGAGCCCCCGCAGCCCTGCACCTTGCGTCCCCATAGAGGCAGCTTTATTCCTTCCTTCCTGCCTTCCCCCTCGCTGCCGCCCGCCGCCGAGGCGGGGAGCACGGCGGGACGGCTGCTGCCGGGCCACACCTAATGAGCGCTGGCCTCGTTACGCCCGGCTCCGGGGCCGGCGGGCAGCGGGGCTCGACTCGCTCCGCCGACGCCTGGGAAAGGGACAGTCCTGCCCCGTGGGAGTCACGTCAGCAGGGACTGACCCCGCTGCCGGGGGTTTGGGGACACCCCCCACGGCAGGTGCTTGGGGAGGTGGGCACTTGTTAATAATTCGGCAACGTGGTTTTATGGCACATCACGGGGCAGAAGGTGGCTTGTTCCTGCCCGGTGGGGCGGGACCCCTGGAGCCCCCCAGGACACGGGGACCCCTCACCTTCGGTGCACTCGCAGCTGTAGGTGTTGGGGCCGTCCACGCACTTGGCGCCGTTCTTGCAGGGGGTGCTGGCGCACTCGTCGATGTCGAACTGGCACAGGTGCCCGTTGAAGCCTGGAACGGAGGGAGAAGTCACGTCCCCGCGCAGCGGCCGGACCCGCCAGCCTCCCCCCGCCGCCGGGCAGATCCCGCCGGGCCCCCCGCGTCCCGGCCGGGGCGCCGGGTTTCCATGGGGACGGCTGCTGGGGGCCCTGAATGCGGGGCTGCGACCCGCCATTGAGAGCATCTTATTTACATCTCTAGAGGAGCAAAGTCTCTGAACTTCAAAACCTCCTTTCACAGATTAACCGTCTCCCCATTCTCCGCTCCACCCCGTGACTTTGACACCGCATTCAAAGCCGCTGGTGCGGCCCCCCCGGCCCCCGGCCCCCCTTCCCAAAGAGGGGCCTTTTCAAGTGCAAAGCCGTGGGGTTTAATCCTCCTTCCCCTCTCCCATGGGCCGCACCCGCAGCAGCATCGCCTGTGCGGGGCTCAGCCCCTCGCCGCAATGGGGGAACCCCCCACCAGAAGCGCCAAGAGGTGCTCAGCCCCCTCTCCCCATTTCAGGGGGCTCTGAAATTTCAGCAGCCCATTTCAGCTCCTTCCCGGCTCGAGCTGGGATGCGTCACGGCTCTGTTTCCACCGGGATGGATGCCGCGTACCAGTGGGGCACTCGCAGTGGAACTCGTTGATCTTGTCGAGGCAGTTGCCGTTGTGCAGGCAGGGGCTGCTGGCGCACTCGTCCGTGTTGATCTCGCAGTAAACCCCCTCGTAACCTGCGGAGAGACCCGGCACCCCATCAGCACCGCGGCACGGGGCCGGCGCAATGCGCAGGACGGGCAGGTTACACCAGGGCACATTTGGTGTCCCCGTCCTCACAAAGGCAGCTCAGGAGCTGTGCTACAGGTGGTGGGACCTGATGCACAAGCTGCTCCATGGTTGTCCACCTTGGATCTCCCTGCCCTTGGCTTCATCCAAGCCGGCAAGGTCAGCAAGAGAAGGAGTCCAGAGCGGGGCTGATGGTGCCCAACTCTCACCTCCTCTCCCCACACCGCTGCGGGAGACCACACCACCTTTACCAAGCTCTTTCTTTTCGGTGCTGTTCCCAGGCGCACACACCTCCCGTGGCTCCTCACCCAAACCAACACCGAGTTGAAGCTCAGGGGCACCCAGAGCCCTCCTGCTGCCCACACCCAGCACTGGGGCAGGGTCCGCGGGGGTGCCCACCCACCGGGCATGCAGATGCACTGGAACTCCCCGATCTGGTCCAGGCAGGTGGCATCGTTCTGGCAGGGGTTGGAGAGGCACTCGTTGACGTCGATCTCGCAGCGAGGGCCGGAGTAGCCCTGCAGGCACTGGCACTGGAAGGACCCCTGGGTGTTGATGCATTTCCCTGCATGCTCACAAGGGTTGGCTCCTGCAACACACAAGCGCAGCTCGCAGGACACGCTCCCGGCTGCACCGGCACTTTCCCCAGCTGCTCCTCTGCCACCCGTGCGAGTTCAGCCCCGGTGCTCACCCAGCGAGCACTCGTCCACGTCCTGGTTGCAGGCCGGCCCCATGTACCCCGAAGGACACGTGCAGATGGCTTTGCCGTTGACGGGGTTGGTGTCGCAGTTGGAGCCCTCGTTGCAGGGGTTGCTGATGCAGGCGTCATCGAGGTGGCACAGCAAACCTGGGCACCAAAAGGCAAGTGCACGTCAAGGGTGATGGGCACACAAGTCATCACGCACCAAGACCTCAGCTAGGAGCCAGGGGACATGCAGGGAGCTGCCACCCCGCACTGCGAGCAGGGGGCAAGGTGGGACGGGGCCTCACCTGTGCGGCCGTGGGGGCACTCGCAGTAGAAGGAGGCTACCCGGTCGTGGCAGGTGGCCCCGTGGAAGCAGGCGGCCATGGCGCAGTCGTCGATGTTCTCGCTGCAGTCCTCGCCCGTCCAGCCATTGACACATACGCAGTTGTAGCCGCCGTGGTTGTTGTGGCAGGTGCCCCCGTTCTGGCAGGCGTTGGGCATCAGCTGGCACTCATCCACGTCCTCGGTGCAGTACTGACCTGCCAGGGGACAGGGCACCTGCATGAGGCCGGCGCTGCCCAGCTCTCGCAGGCTCCGCGAGCATCGCTGTGAAGCAGGATGGCTCTCCCCACCCGGTCCCCGGCATCCCCCGGGGCAGGATCTGTCCTCCCAGCCCAGCCCCGTGCCACCCTCGCTGCCGGCGGTGGCGTTACCTGTCCACTCGGGCGGGCACTGGCAGTTATACGTGTTGACGCCATCCACGCAGGTGCCCCCATTCTTGCAGTTGTTGCCCGGACAGTCATTAATGTTCTCCTCACAGTTCTGGCCCGTGAACCCTGCGCAGAAGAGACGTCTGCCGTGATGCCAACCGACCAACTGGCTGTGCCACTGCCTCAGCCCCCCGCCACCCCCCCGCCGACGGCAGGTTGCTCGTTATCGGGTGCCGAGCGTCCGCCAGGCACTCCCAGCCTGGCTTTGAAGCCAGCCGCCCGGTTTCATCCCCAGCCCCATCCCGCCTCTGCCGGGGCTTGGTTCTGCCGCGCAGGTTTCTTTCCCTGCCAGGGCGCCATCGCCGGAGCCTGCCAAGCAGCGGCAGCTTCCTCCTGGCAAGGCAGACAGGGCGTTCGCGGCGTGGGGCTCGCCTGCCAAAGCCCCCGGCTCTGGAGACGCTTGCCGCAAGCAGCGGAGGATCCGGCTCCACAGCAAGCCGGGATGAAGCGGGACTGCTCCCACGAAGGCTTGCGGCACCCGGTGCTGAATCACCAGCTTTTAATTTCACATGTAAAGAGCCTCATCATCAGCGCTTCCCCCGGAGGGGGATCCAAGTCCCTGGCAGGGTGAACCACCGCCCCGCGCGGTGCGGCACTAATCCCAGCCCGCCCCTCGCGCGGTGAGCCCGGCTGCTCGGGTTTCTGTTATCGCCTCCACTGATAGTGCAGCACGCATGAAAACCGCGCCGCCCCCGGCCTCTCCCCCCGGCATCTGCAGCAGAAATGAAATGGCCAGGCCGTTCTCAGGGCTTCTGCCAAGCCACCCCATCCCCCTCCAACTGCCACTTGGGTTAAGAGCTGCATTTACTGTAAGACCCCCCAAAGCCCCCGACCCAGCCGCCGTCAGGTGTCAGCCTTCCCAGCCCGCCCAGGCGCTCGGGGTCGGGACGGCGATGCCAGCCCGCGGCAGCTCCCCGCGGTGCCGGCGTGCACCTGCAGCTCCCCTAAACTCCCCAAGGCGTTCTGCAGGCCCAGACCAGGCTGCTCCCCCGCGCAGGCAGCTCACTACGTCACCTCCGCCTCCACGGGGAAGGGATCGGGTGCCCAGGCTCATCCCCTGTGGGACCCCAGACCCTGGCCCAGCTGGGAGTTCTCCCCTCGCGCTCTCCGAAGGGCCGTGTTTTCCCCTCCCTTGTAGCCTCAGCCCCATCACGCAAGGAGCAGCAACAGCTATTTACGATTGCTGGTAGGAGTCCAAACCAGATAACGTTGATTTGTGCCTCATTTTTAAGCAGCTGGGCTGAGACTGAACAGCAATAACTGGCAATGTCCTAGATACCAGGATTAACTCATTTTGAACCATCCGAATGAGTAATTAGTACTGCAATTACTTTAAACTCAGGGTTACATTCTACAGCGATGGCATGATAAAACAGCTGAGATTAGTTTAACTTGAAGAAACCCGGTACGGCCAGGCCTCTCCGGGAATGAAAAGGGGACATTGTTTCAGGTCTGCTGCGCTGCATACCAGCGCATCAATCACTCGCTTATCATGAGAAACAGCCCCCGGTCCCTCCTGCCTCCGCCCGAAGCCGACGCAGCTCCTGCAGCGAGCCATGCTGGATGGTGGAGGTGCCGAGGGACCCCCCCATCCCCCCGGAGCAGGGGCTGTGCCGTGCCACCCCGCAGGAGGCGAACCAGCTCGTGCAGCATGCAAATCTCCTGGAAGCGGCCCACGAAGCCGCAGCTGGGCGTGAAAGCGCCGATCCCCCCCGCAGCAGGGATGCTCCCCCAGGGCCATTCCTCACCCCGACGAGCCCGACGCTTGGGCTGCTCCGGGAAAGTGCCTCGTCAGCAGAACGGCAGGGCAGGGCCAGCGTCGCTTCTCCTGCCCCCTCCACCTGCCTGTCCCTGCGGCAATGCTGCTCCACCGGGCCAGGGCTCGGAGCTGCTCCTGTGGAGCATCGCCCCTGGGAGCTCCCGGCCGCAATGGCTCATCCCGGAAGGAAAGGCTTCCTTCCCCGGCACTGCTCGCCCAGTCAGCCCCAACGCCTTGCTGCCCCTAAGGACAGGAGCTTTGCTCCAGCCTGGGTGAGCAGGCATGGAGGGGAAGCAGGAGATCCTGCAGAGCCCTGTGTGTTTTGGATGGTTAACGAGTCTCCTGAGTTATCGCAGCCAAAAGCTTTGGGAAGGGGATCGAACCTCTGAGCCTGTGTCAGAGATCAAGACAAGATCCCCCGTGCTGCCCCGCGGGGATCGCGCATCTTCCCCCGGCACCAGGCTGGGCTGCCAACAGGACGCGGGTACGTCTGTGCCGGCTGGGAGACCCCATCCCCACCCCGATGCCACGTCCCCAGCAGCGGTGAGACAGGAGCTACAGCGGAGGGAGGCTGGAGCTCCCCGCGGTAAAGCCAAGCGCTGCCCGGGGTGCAGAGCAGAGAAGCCGCCTGCCCCTCGTCCTGCCCCAGCCCCTGCGGGGCTATGGGAGACCAGAGGAGTTCAAAGCAATCCCACGAGAGACTTCTCAGGCAGCTTAGCACTGCCCACAGCTTCCTTCCAAGGCAGAGGGCGGATGCGTCCCCTCCGCGTCTGCCGCAGCCGGCCAGCGTGGGTGGCTTGGGTAAGAAACGGCACTTGCCCCCCGGCAAACACAGCCTGGTCTGAGCGTGGGGCTGCACCGGGCGGTAGCGTGGCTCTGGGCTGTGCCGGCCGCCCGCCGGCAGGAAACTCCGCTATTTCATTTCTCCAGCCAGCGTGGGGCTGGGGGGAGCGTGGGGCCACGCTCGGCCCCTTCCGCTCCCTGCCCTGACCGCGCTGCAGAGCGCTGCCCGAGGGCAGAAGTGAAAGGGCTTGCTGGGGTCAGGGGGCCCTTTCACAGCCGCTTTTCTTTCCTCTGGCATGCAGGGTGCCAAGCTCCCTTGCAGGGTGCTGAGCTCCTGTACAGGGTGCTGAGCTCCAGGCACAGTCCCTGCCGGGCCCCCTCCTGCAAGAGCCCTTCATTTCAGAGGCTGTAATTCGGCTGGGCTGCTCCAGCGCTCGCCGGAGGGAGCAGCAGCGAGCACGGAGAGGGTCTCCCTTCCCCAACTCCGTTTGCACTCGGAAACTTTCCAAAATAGCTATTCCGGGCTAATTATTCCATTCTGGAAGTGGATTAAGCTAAAGCGGAAAAAGGCACTCTTATTCTGGAATATGAGCATCCGCACAGGGGCCTCTGCTGAAGCAGTTGTTTTGGAAGAGCTATTTCGGTGAATCACCAAGTATAAAAAGCCCCCAGATGACCTCTCCTCTTCGGGCATCGCTGCCCAACGTCTTCCCAAACACACGCGGCACAGCGAGCCCACAGCCCCTCGTTTTTGTTCCTCCCAGAGCCGTAACTCGGGGGAAGATCGGGCACTACTTGTCTAGGGGGAGCAAAGGGGCTGCAAGAGGGTCCCCTATCCCCGTCCATCCCCCTCGGAGGCAGCCCCTACCTGGCAGGCACGTGCAGTCGTAGGTGGTGTCTCCGATCTGGCGGCACGTCCCCCCGTTCTGGCAGGGCGAGGGGTTGCAGGGCACGTAGAGGTGCTCGCAGTTCTGCCCGGTGTACGCCGGCTTGCAGGAGCACTGGTAGGTGCCCACCTCGTTGGTGCAGCTCCCGCCGTTCTTGCAGACGGATGGCGAGATGTTGCACTCGTTCACGTCCTGCTTGCAGTTGGCCCCGTGGAAGCCGGCGGTGCACCGGCAGATGTAGTGGGCTTCGAAGGGGACGCACTGGCCCCCGTTGGCGCAGGGGTTGGAGGCACAGGGGTCGGCCTGCTGGCAGGTTTTGCCTGGGGAGGGCAGGGAGGGAGGATGAGGATGAGGATGCAAACCGCAGCTCAGGCTCTTGGTGGGAGCGATCTTTGCGCTGGGGTGCAGACCCGGCTCTGGGACTGTGTTCACGGGCGTTGCAACAAATTCCCCCCACCTCTGGCCCGTAAAACCCTCACCCGAGCAGGAGACTTGCAGCTCACCCAGCCAGGGACCCTCCCAAGCCCTGACTCGGGTTTGCAGACCGACCCCCACCTTTCCCCCAGCACGGGAGGAAGCCGAAATCAGAGGCAGCGCCCTCCTCCATCCATGGGGGTTTTCCAGGAGCAACCCCTGTCACAGCTCGTCCCTCTCCCCCCCCCCAGGCCAGGTCACCGTGTCCCCACGCCGCGCGGCGGCACCGCCTCACCTGACCACCCCGGCGGGCAGCGGCACTTGTACTCGCTGAGCGTCAGCAGGTCGCAGGTACCCCCGTTGCGGCAGGGGTTGCTGAGGCAGACGTTGTCGCGGGGCGTCAGGCAGAGCTCGTCGGTGAAGCCCAGGCGGCAGGCGCAGGTGTAGTCCACGGTGCTGCCGCGTACCACCGGGGTGCAGGTGCCGGCGTTCTTGCAGGGGGAGCTCAGGCAGGGGTTGGGCAGCTGGCACCGCTCGCCCACGTAGGCACCGCTACACCTGGCAGGGGCGAGACACGCCGTCAGCGGGATCGGCCCCGAGGGGCTGGGGGGCACCCGGACACCCCGGGGACTGGCTCCACGCCTCCCCGGGCCCGACCCCACACCGCATCCCGGCACGTCGGGTTTGGCAATTGCAAGGCTCTGCCCTGGCCGCTCTGGGCTGAGAAGAGGAAGATGAAAGAGGTGCCGGGAACAAAGGCGTCCCCCATCAAGGGGCCTGCACCGACTTGCAAAACCGCAGCCTCCAGCGCTGACGTCCTGCTTCTCATCGCAATGTGCTTTTTTTTGGCCCCCCCTCGCTGAAGAGGAAACCAAGGCAGAAGGGGGGGGGCATGGGGGAGCCAGGAGGGGCACCCCCATACCCGCACCCAACCCAGGGCACCTACAGACCCCCAGGGAGAAGAAACCCCACAGCGGGCCGTGGGGCCGAGCAGCCCAGGGATAGCCCTGCACCCCTGCCTGCACCGGGGTCCCTGCTCTACCAGGGCGAGTTTTACCCTCCCTCCATCCTAAGAAATCACTCAGACGTGATCAAACACGGGCTCAGCGTTGGCTGGTAGCAGGTGGGACACGTTCCCGCTCCTCGCAGCCGGCTGAGATCTTCCCCGAAGACAAACCCTGTGCAAGGAGGGACGAGTGGCCTCGGCTGCTGCGTCCCTCTGCGTGGAGGCCCTGAGAAAAGGCCCCCCGACGCGGCCACCGGCTCAACCATCTGTTGCCGTTGGCCGACAGGGCTGGAGCAACTGCCTGCTGCGGGACTGGGGCAGGCGATGGGGACACGCCGCAAGGGCAAATCCCACCGGCCATCCCGGCGAGGCTGGGCAGGGTGTGGGGCTGGCAAAGGACCCTGCAGAGGGGGGAGCTGCCCCCCGGGAAAGGGAGGATAGAGCAAAGCCGCGCACAGAGAAACCGAAGGCACCTGACATCAAAAGATGATCTCGAGGACGAGGCCCTTCAGCACCTCCCCAGCACAAACCCTCCCGCACGGCATCTCTTGTATCACGTCTGCAACACGAGATGCCACGCGTTTTGTCCCCAACCAGCTCTGCTCACGTTACACCGCTCCCAAAGGGGGACCTTCTGCCCTGGCTGGGCTGTGCTGAGCAGCCGTCGCGAGTAGGGCACGGGAAGAGCGAGACGACGCCGGCACGCTGCTGTCCCACGCTGCGATGGCAATGCCACCGCAGCAGAGCAGGGCACGCCGCGCTCATGCTGGGCTGCCGGCTGCTACCAGAGGCCTTGAGAGCAGAAATAAATGCGGGGGCTGTTGCAAGCAGTGCCGCGAGCTCGGGGTGAGGCAACCACCGCTGGAGGCGATGGCCGGGGAAGAGGACAGCACCCGGGCACTGGGGGACTGTGGTCCCCATCGTGCTTTGGCAGGTTGGGACTCAGGGCACCCACCACATGCTCGCACCCGTTGCCACCCGAGTTGGCAGGACCTCGCGTCCCTGAGCCTCATGCACGGCCTCCAAGGCTCCCACGGCAGGCAGCCCCCTGGGGCGAGCAGGGAGGGTCCCGGGGGACGCTGCGGCCCCACGGCTGCAGAGCAGAGCACTCACCTGCAAACCCCACCAGCCTGCAGACCCCAAAAACAAGAATGTGGGGCTCCCCCAGTGAAGCACAGCCAGCAAACCCCCACCCTCAGCCAGCCCCAGCCTGGAGCTGCCGTGCTTTGCTGCGCCGTGCCGGCAGCAGGACCACGTTTCGGCACCGCTCCCCCTCTCCTCTTCCCCTACTTTTTTTTTTTTTTTTTTTTTTTTTTTAACCCAATTCTCATTTCATTGTTGGGGATTGTGTGAGAATTTGTCAGGATTCGGAGACATTTTGAGTTAATGAGACGGCATTATCCAGGCCAAATGAAAAAGAAAATGTGTATAATAATAAATCAGGGCATCTGCTCGGCACACAAAGGGCGGCGGGGAGCAGGTGTGCATCCTAATGAGGCACAGCAGCTGCCGGCACCCGCGGCCGATGCCCGGCTCGCCGGCGGCTCCGAGCCCGGGACGCCGCGGCCGTGGGGCAACGGCACTTCTGGGTGGCTGCGCCGCGGCCCCGCGCGGGGGAACGCGAGGGCTGGGGCCGCGGCCGCCTGAGAGGGGCCATTGTGCGGGGCCGGGCGGCCGGCGCAGGCACGCCGCCGGCAAACCGCTCAAGTGTGCAGTCATCTGTTAAAAGCACCGCTCTCCCCCGCCTCCCCGCACCACACACGCTTTTTTTCTTAAAACAATCCTCCGGGCTCTCGCGGCGGCTGGCGGACAGGGAAGCGTCATGAGATTCTCCAATGGGAGAAAAAGGCGGAAAAAAAAATAAGGAATAGGAAAAAAAAAAAAAAATGGATGCTGGACAAAGAGCCCCGGGGGCAGCGCGGGAACCGCCGAGAGCGCGGGAACCGCCACGGTGCAGGCTTTGGCTCGCGGCGGTGCCTCCGTGGGCAGCCGGGACCGGGAGGCAATGCTCGGCATCCCGGGCTGAGCCGGGCGGCCGGCGGGGCTACGGCTGGGATCGGGGTTCCTGCGCCGCGGGGCTTAAATGAGGCCGGGGCGAGGGGCGCGGAGCCGAAAGCCCTCCCACTCAATTAGTTTTCGGACTGTTTCCAATTTCAGTGCAGGCAAGTGGCGGTTTGAGCTCACGGATGGGAAGCCGGAGCAGAGCCCAGCCCGAGCCTGGGCATGGTTATTAGCCGGGAGGTTAATTAGTGATCGGAGGAACTCCCCCGGGGGGCAGGGGAGCCCCTGCCTGAAGGCACAGGGGGGCTGGGGCCACTGGCAGTGCCCGGGCTGGGGGCTGCCCCGTGCCCGGCTGGGCTGCCTCGGTGCTTTCCAGGCTTTTGCTTCAGGAAACCCCTCAAGTTTCATGGAGTTTGCAGATTTTTTTTAAACGGTTTTCTATGTGTTTGTTTTAAGAGCTGGTTTATGGACACAATCAGCTCAAGACGTGAGGAGGGTGCGGCAGACGCCGGGGAAGGGCTCGGCACGGGTCTGCCCGGGCCAGAAGGGGCTGAGCTGAGCGATGGGCACGCGCGGGCAGGCGGGACCGGGGTACGCTCATGCACCGCGTTTCTCCTCCCCGCAAGGTGGGTATTTCCAGCCACTGAGAAGTGCTGGTGAAGCAACTCTCCAGAAAAAAAGCAATACAACACAGGCACCCTTAAAATCTGGTAGCACTACTATAACCCCCAGAGGAGTCTGCATGGCGCAGAGCGGGGCTGCGCAGCACAGACCCGCTGCGGACGCCTGGGGGTTCCCGAATCACAACCACAACCGTGGCGGGGACGGGGACAGCCCTCGCATACCCATTGCACACACCGCACCAGCTCCCAGCTCGGGGAGCCCTCTCAAACTCCTTCCATAGTTTCTAAGTCATCTCAGTTTCTTTTCAAGGTTTCAGAGCAAAAGGTCTCTGACGGCAGGGATGTCACTATCACAATAGTGACATTGCTGCTCAGAAACGAGGACACCGGACGCTCCTCTGCCCGCACACAGCAGCGCCTGGGACATGCCCACGGGCAGCCTCACACCTGGCGGCTTCGACACCACTCCTGCATCATCTGCAGATGCTTCTGCGCAGAAACGATGCGATTCCTGACCAGTTTGCAACAGCAAGCCTGAGATGAGGCAGGGAAGAGCACGGCTGCGGATCGAAGCCACGGGATGAATTTTGCTGTTTCCTCCCCGCGTGGGTCCCAGAGCTCACTCACAGCCCGAGACTCTGGAGCTGCATTTAAAAGTCCAACAACTGCAACGGCTTCAGAGAGTCCCGGCTGCAAAGGAAAGCCTGGAGACAAGCCTCGCATGCAAAGCAAGAGATCAAAAACCAGGTGAAGAACAAGGCCAGCCCAAACGTAGTTATTTTTCAGCTCTCCCAGGTCTGGAAAGGCTGGATTCAGCAGAGCCAGGTTCAGCTCCCAGCTGTGCTGCAACCTCATCATGCGTCCACCTACTTCTCCAGGGGCTAAAAACCTCTCCTAAATCTCAGCCCAGGGAGCTAAGCTTTATTTTCTTTAAAAAACATACCAGCGGGCGGTGGCGTCAGGGCTCCCAGGTGAGCAGACGTGGAGGATGCGACGTCCCCGCGGGCTCAGCCAGGTGAAGATCACCCTGTGGTTTTTCCTTTGGCATTTCCCAAGCGAGGGCTACCCAAACCAAACCCCAAGCAGCTTATGGAAATTAGCATAAGAGACATTAAAGCTATCCTTTAATTACAGATATATGTGTTGGCAGAGGACAGGGCGGGTGCTCCAGGATCAAAACAGCTCAGAAGGGCCATTAGAAACCAGCTTTGAGGTGGTGAAAGACGGCCAAGCTCCCCAGGGTCCTGAGGAGTCTCCATGAAATCCCCGGAGAGGCCAGCACGGCCACGCTCCCAGCCCCATGCATGACGTATGGCCCGTTCCCAACCCAGGCAGGAATGGCTAAAAATACCGGTGTCTCTCCCTCCTCTGAGCACGCAGCTGAGAAACGTTTCCGTTGACTCATTAACCTGCTGAAGAGGCATTAAACACTCCAGCCCCAACCCACCCCATCGTTTTAGATGGTGACGGAGGGTGACAGCATCCTGACCCCGGTGATGGCTGAGCCCTGCTCCAATGCACGATGCTCCCTCTCCCAGCACCGCACCGGCACAAGGAGCAAGTCAGAGCAGACAGTCTCACAACTCTTCACTTCTAGAATATTCTCTACGCGACCTAACCAAGGGACCGGGGCTGTCACCGAAGCACCAGGCAGGACAGGGGACAGCGATGCAGCAGCTGGTCCCCATCGCTGCGGATGGGGATGCTCCATGTGCTCCTTGCAGGTGCGAACACACTGATTTACACCCCCCGAGTGTCTGGGGCTGCCGTCCATCCCGGTGGCTTTTTGTTTCGGGGGGTCAGGCAGAGGCTGGGGGCTGGATTCCCACGACACTGGGCTGCGACGTGTCTTCCCCCTCCACACCGGCCCCGAGCGAGCACCCGCACCCGGAGCGCAAACTGCTGCGAGGAGGGAGGCGCAATTAATAATGCACCGCGCTCCCGACCCATAAATCTCTGGCACGATTCACAGGCGATGTGAAGGGTGATGGAGAAGGCCTTGTCCAAGGTCAGACAGCGAGTCCCGGGGGATGGCCTGGGAACGGGAACAGCAGCCCCGAATTCCCACCCTGCTCCCAGCGCCGAGCCCAGGCCAAATCTGGATCTGCTCAGCATGGGCACGTGCATTTGTTGTGTCTGCTGCGCATCCTTAACGAGTTACAAACAGCCCAACGCTGCAGTTATTTCAGCAAGGCTCCAGAAAAGCTCAGCAGATCATATAATCAAAAGCATGAATGAGCCACAGAAATATCAGAGAGCCAACAAGCTCCCCTGCCTGCTGCCACGCCGCTGCTCCGGCTTTGCATTACACATGTGCTTGCCCGGGCGCTGCGGCTTCCAGCACCCTCTCGCCCCACGAGCAGCGCCGGCAGAGTTGGGGTGCCCGTTCCAGCCCCCCGCCAATCTGCAGCCCCTGCGCCGGGTGCTCCGTGCGTGCAGCTCCGCGCGCGCCGCGGGCCCTTTGTTCGCTCCCTCCCCGCTTGCAGCGTGCAAGGCTTTTCCTCCAACCCACCAGCAACAGGTTTTGTCCCTCCGCAGCAATGCGGGCACTGAAAGCATCCTGAGGCAGATGTTTCTGCGACCTCTGACCCAAGACTAATGTTTTCCTTTCTGTGCTAAGCTGCCATCTGCCACGGCCGGCACAGATGACACCCAGGAGCTCCCGCAGCCCTCCCCACCCCAGCACAGCTCCTGCACGGCGGCACGGGGGCTTTGTTCAAACTCAGGATGCGTCAGCCCTGCACAAGCGCAGTCCAGGGCCGGGAGGTGTTTCAGAGGTGCTGGGTGCATGGGGATGCCCTGGACACAGGGGGCTCAGCAGAGACTCAGCCTGCATCGCCCCGCAGCTGAGAACGGCCACGCTCACACCACCCACTGCTCTCCTGCCTGGCCCCAGGGCGTCCTCCCAAGGGCTGAGACCATGGCAGGGCTGGAGGTAAAACCCACCTCAGGCTTAAAATGCACAAAATAAACCAACAAGCAAAATGAAAACCAGGTGTAAGCTGGAGCACGGCCACCGGACACGTAGGAGCTGTCCCCATCCCGCGGGGGGGCAGGTCCAGGGGGCAGCCCCACGCTGCGGGAGGGGACTGGGGGCTGGCGGGGAGCCCCATCCCGGCCGCTGGCCCCGCGTCCAGGCTGCCTCTTATCTGCGCTGCTATCACATAACCTCTTCCTCACCCTCATCTGCTGGAAGCATAAACGGCCGCGGTTGTTTTCCCCAAGGTATGAGCACCGTGGGAAAGCCGAGGAGGGGAGGTTCAGGTCTTTACCCAAGCCCCGTTTTGGGGGTACTTGAGACTAATGGGGCCAGGAGAGTCCTCGCTGCCTCTGGGGCAGCAGCGAACCCAGGCGCTGGGTGGGGGGTCTCCCCCACCTAGGGGAGCAGCCCCCACCCCGACACCGGTCCCCAGGCGCAGGCTGGGCTGTGGGGGATGCCGCTCGCTGCTCCGCGGTGCCCCTGGCCCGGAGCAGCCATCCCAGCCGAGCTGCCCGCCCTGCACCCCAGAGTCCTCGGCAGAGCCACCCCAGCACAGAGGTGGTTCAGAAACCGCAACCGTGATCTCACGTGGTGCAGAGGGTCCCCACGGAGGGACCATCACACCCGCAGAGCCCTCTGCGCCAGCAAACGCGCTGTGTGACCGAGCGGACGCCTGTGCCAGGGCGGTCCAGATCCCGCGAAGCAAAGCAAGTGGCCAAACGCGAGCAGAACACTCAGATTTCACGTTTGCTGGCAACAGCTGAGGGAAGGAGAAATAACCAGCAGGAGAGCTTCCCTTCGCTGCACACAGGACCACAGCCACTGCATGCTGCTCCCAGCCGCAGAGCGGTGACACGACCCTACCCCGCCGTCCCCACACCTCTCGGGGTAACCGTCATCCTTGGGCTCACGAAGGGGAACCACAACTGCCTGCTTCCACACCTTCCCCTGCGCAGCCCCAGCAGCTGCAGACCCTGGGCGTCAAGCCTGCTTTCCATCACGCATCCACGCACAAGAGTCACTTTTCCAGTCGTGCCAGTGGCTTCCCGCCTGGCACAGCCTGGAAGCAACACCCCAGCTTTCTCCTGAAGTTACACCCTTCCCCCCAAGCCATGTCTGCTCAGTGCCAGCCCAGGGGACTCTGATGTCTCCCAGCTCCAATCCAACCAGAGAAAGGGCTGGTGCTCGGGGATACGTCTCTGTGTCACTGAGAGAAGAGATCTGCGTCTTTCTCCATCTTCCCATTCCATCGTACTCCATTCATTCTTATCCCATTGCCTCCCCACGAGCCCCTCTCATGTTCCTGCACGGAGCATCACTGGGGACCGCAGGTGCGTACGACTGTCTATGGGATGGCTTCCCAGCGGCAACAGCCCACCTCGGAAACACCCCGCCGAGCGCAGGAGCACACTCCGGGGCCAGGGGAAGGCAGATGGGCCTGGAAAACGGTCCTGCTGGGAAAGCAGAGCTCAGCACCCTGCACTCTGGTCCCATCTCCTGCTCAGCTCCTGCCCTGGCATCGCCACCCTGCTTGGGGTGGCACGGCACCCC